>OZ030022.1:27712500-28312500 GCA_964023405.1 Apodemus agrarius | reverse complement strand
AATTGTGGCTGCTACTGCCACATACCAGCCACTGTGAGAGCATCCTAGGTATGGAAGGTCACCAACAACCACTTTGCTGGAGTCCTCTGGGCTTGTCGTGGGGTTTGCTTGCAAGAGAAGTCAGAACTTCACTTAAATTCATGCAGTGAGATACAGAACTCCAGGGAGGGAGGGCACTGGGGCAAAGAGGCAGACAGCCGCAGGCACAGAAACTCAGTGAGCAGGACAGGACCTGCTGCTAAACTGAGGCAGGAAGACATGACTTGAAGGTTAGAGATGGCTGGAGGTATGTTCCGTGGTCACGTGTGCTTATGTTCCGTGGTCACGTGTGCTTGCCGCCTGAGTCCTGGATTCCATCTTAAGCTTGGCTGAGGCAGAAACTGAAAATTACACTGGGAACTGTGAGAAGGTAGGTACATCTGTAACCTTGTGTGGAGCTAAGGTATACAGTGATGGGTCCCAGAGGCTCAGGTCTCCAGACACCAACCCCACCCCCTACCCCACACCCACCCCACCCACCCCACCCCTGCTCTCTCCTCGAACAGAAGCCTCACTCTGCTGGGAGACTCGGGTCATGCTTAGGGTGTTTCCAAGGTCAGTGTTGTTGGGGCCTTTGTTCTAGATCACAACGACAAACACCTTCCCCCCAACATTTTATTATAGAAAACCACAATACTGCTTCACAGTGAGAAAGTAAGTTCCAGTGGCAAAGAGGCTGCTTAGAACTCAAAGTCTTCGCCTGCCTGGTTGAAGGCCCAGGCGAACCTCTCTCGCTGGGTCTTGTTGTAGATCTTCTCTACAGGCACTCCAAATTTCTTACACCTGTGGGTAACAACATCCGTTCTGAGTCCTGCCCTGGGGGCCAAGGTGTGGGAAGAGATGGTGGCCTCTGCACATCAGGGTGACCAAGAGACCCTGTGCCATCCAGACCTGCTCTCCCGGAGTATCGAGACATCCCTGGTATGGCCTAGGAAGCCAATGAGCAAGGCCCATCCTGCCCCCCCACCCCCAAACCCCAGCAGGCAGACCAAGCACTCATATGATTTAGTGTTCACAGGGTACTGGCAGTCCCAGCCACCCCAAAGCTCAGAGGAAAGAGGTCTAAAGACAAGAGGACTCAGACTCAGGAACTGAGTCATCAGGGTCATCCAGTTAGGCCGTCCCTGTCGCAAGAAGTCGTGCCTAGCACAGGGCCAGGCACAGGACGGGGCACCCATGGGACTGTCCTGGGGCCTCCTAGAGCTCTCAGGTCACACACGGGCTCAGTGGCCTCAGGCCTACACACCAGGCGATGCTGATCCTGGGGTCCAGGTAGTTGAGCTTGGCGGTGCCCAGGGCCACCTGCTTATTCTCCTCTTTGTCTGTGGCCTTCGCGCACAGTCGGGCCAGCTGCTCCTCCAGCTTCAGCAACCGCCGCTGCTTCTGAAGGACGCTGCTGGAAAAGGGGACCCCTAAGCCTGCTGCAGCGAGCGGACCTGTGTCGCCATCGCCGCGCCGCCATGCCCCACCTTCACCTCCCTCCTGCAAATGGCCCCGTTAGCCTTCTCCAGGCACAAAGCAAGAGAAGTCCAGAGGGGCCAAGGCCAAGGCCAACCCGTACCACACCCAGGAGGCCGCTGGCTCCACGGACGGAGGGAGCCGGCAAGGCTAACCACAGGCCACAGGACTAGAGAAGGTACCCAGCCCTTATTCCCGTCTTCTTAAATATGCGGGTCTGGAGAGTTAGCTTGGCAGTTAAGAGCACTGGCTGCCCTTCCAGACAACGGGAGTTCAATGTTAGCACCCACATGCCAATTCAGAACTGTCTCTAACTCCAGTCCCAGGCAATTCCATACCCTGCTTTGATCTCCTCGGGCGCCAGGCACCCACATGGTGCACAGACACACAAGCAGGTAAAAGATTCATAGACATAAAATGATAAATAGATCCAAAAAAAAAGGACTTAGTAAAGAAAATAAAATTTAAAACGAGGTCCCCCTTTCACCCTTCTCCTTACCCGCCCACGGCAACCCACTAATGATCCTGCCACCACGTGGTACTCTGATCCCAACCCCAGGAACCAGCGCTCCAGACACAAAGGCGGAAGAAGGAACACGCGTGGGGATGAGCCGCAGGGAACGCCCCGCGCTTGCTGCGGGAGCCACAGCAGCCACTGGCTCAGTGACAGCCATGCTCCAGCAACGACAGAGTCACTGACAAGAGCACGAGCAGAAAGGTCAGGGGGCCAAGTGTGACCCGTGGGCCGCCGTATGCCGGGAAGGAGGCAGGGTGCCTCATGCCCCGCGGAACACTCGGGTGACACATGGGACACGTCGTAGCAGCTGTGCTGTGACAGCTGCACGCCTCACTGCACGCCCCCTGGTCTAACTGACATCTGCAGCACGCCACTGTGAGAAGACAGGGCTCTGCACCTCAGGAAGCTTGTCGCAAGGAGAGAACTTCAGCCCTTCAGAACTATTGTCACGTACCTGGGAATGCTCAAGGACATTCCAGAAGTACAAAGGAGTTGGGGGAGTGGGGGTGCCATGGAGAGCTGGACACAAAGTCTTATCACTGACTGTACCCAGAAAACAACAGAACTCACTGATTCAAGAAGGAATAAGAAACCTGCACAGAAAGATGTCAAGCAGAGTCCAAACAGATCAGCAAAGCCCCCATAAGGGCACCGCCGGAACACTCCACCAAATGCCTATAGAACCGCCACCCCCAGGTCTCCAGTAGGGGAGGGAAACATGTCCCAACTCACTCTCTGAAGCCAGCATTACTCTGATCAAACCAGACAAAGGCATCCCTCTAGATACAGAAGAGAAGCTGCAACGAAACAGAAAGTCAGATCCTGCGAGAGCTAAAGGGCAGAGATCACGGCCATGGGCGTGCCGCGAGGGCTTTACACCTGAAACAGATCGCTGCCGTGCATGGTCTAAACGGACAAACCCCACCATCATCTCAGAAGGAGCACCTGACAGTGCCCAGCACCCATCCCGGTCCCAGGTGTGCACACGGAACCCTGCAAATCCCGAGGGGAAGCTATGAAAGCACACAGTGACCAGCATACTGACAACTGAAACTGAAAGCTTTGCCTCTCAGGCTGGATGCAAGACACAGTGACCCCTGCAGACTGCTGACACTTACTCGGGACGGTCCAGCCACCCCAAAAAAAGGAAGCGTAAGGCCTCCGCGCCAGACAGGAGTAACTGAGCAACTCCTCGCCCACGGGTGCTGACCAGCCACCTGGACACGCTCTGGTACAAGCAACCGTTTACAAGAGCAGAGAACGAGGCAAACAGACCACCAGCAGTTGCATTTCTGTAAGTGGTCACCCAGGGTGGCCAAAGTCACCACAGCCAGGCTTGGCTGGCTACGCACAGGATAGCCCATGGGACAGGCCGGCCTATAGGTGGTGCCTGGAATTAGTGTTTCTCCAGGGTTCCTGTTATTCTTGCTCATTAGGCTCAACACGTTGCACAGGCGGATGACATAGTTCATGCTGAGCTGGCTTTCCTTCTTAAAGTCTGGGTCTTGGCTCATGGTAGAGGGCTCAGAAACTTTCCAGATAGACGGCGTCTCACACATGCAGTCCCTCGAGTGTCATCCCGTTTGTGGCGCCAAGAATAAAGGGACTAGATCAGCAAAGAGCCTGAGTCCTCAGGCATTTTCTTCCCTTGTGAAATTTTCCCTTTGCTGATCCCGCCTCCTCTGCTGATCCCGCCTCCTCTGCTGATCCCGCCCCTCCTTTGCTGATCCCGCCTCCTCTACTGGTCCCGCCTCCTCTGCTGGTCCCGCCTCCTTTGTTGATCCCGCCTCCTCTGCTGATCCCGCCTCCTTTGCTGATCCCACCTCCCTTGCTACATGCTCAGCGCTCCCTGCATAGGCTGCATGCACCCTTGGGCATCAACCCAGATGTGCCTCTGGGGATACTATAGTGGTTGCTCTGAAACATGATGGAAGTCCTATAGCAAAAGAAAGGACAGAGCGTGGCGGCCAATACTCCTCGGCGCTCCTGGTGCCGGGACTCAAAGCATTATCACAGTGGTAAGGAGAGAAGACAAGCGCGGATGCTCTTCCAGAGACTCAGACTTGATTCCCAGAACCCACAGGGCAGCTCACAACCATCTGCGACTCCAGTCCCAGAGGAGTTGATGCCCCCTCCTGGTCTCCTTGGGCATTCTGTACACAGACATACATTCATTGCAAGCAAAACTTCCATACACATAAAAGTAAATACATAATTTTAAAAAATTGGTAGGGAGGCTGGAGAGATGGCTCAGTGGATAAGAGCACTGACTGATCTTCCAAAGGTCCTGAGTTCAAATCCCAGCAACCACATGGTGGTTCACAACCATCTGTAATGAGATCTGACACCCTCTTCTCGTGTGTTTGAAGACAGCTGCAGTGTACTTACATATAGTAAATAGATAAATCTAAAAAAAAGTAAGATTAAAAAAAAATGGTGCTGGGTGGTGGTGGCACACGCTTGTAATCCCACCACTCTGGGAGGCAGAGGCATGCGGATTTCTGAGTTCGAGGCCAGCCTGGTCTACAGAGTGAGTTCCAGGACAGCCAGGGCTATACAGAGAAACCCTGTCTCCAAAAATACCAAATCCAAAAAAACCAAAAAAAAAAAAAGGTAGGGTAAGATGTCAAGATCACCTGGAGGCGAGGGGCCAGTGTGGTGGCACATGCCTCTCACCCCAGCACTAGGAGGCAGAGGCAGTCAGATCTCTGTGAGTTCAAAGTTGGCCTGAACTACATAGCAAGTTCTAGGCCAGCCAGAGCTATGTAGAGACCTCGACACCCACCCACCACCCCTGCCAGAAATAAAAAAAACAAAAACAAATAAAAGAAGGGGTGAAAGATTCTACGTCTAGGCACAAGAGTGAAACTGGTCCACTGCTGAACACTGAGTCTTCATGGTCACAAGCACAAAGGGCTCAGCGCCATAAGAGGCGCAGGGATGGGGGTGGGGCGGGGTTGAAGGCCACAGCTGCTTCTGTAGCCGGTGGGAGCGTTGGACCTGAAACCCTGAGGGTTAAGGTCTGAAAAGTCTTCCTAAGTGTCCTGACCACGGTTTTGCCTCCTGGAAGCTTTGGGAGGAGACTAGAGGAGGATCTACCCAGGGCTCAGAAGTAGAGTCGGTTGCTAGTGAGCTCTGGGGTTAGGTCACCTGGCAACCGAAGGCTGGGGACTCTAGACTGAGATCCCTTTTCTGAGCAGGTCAATTCTGACTCTAACATGTTGAGGTGGAAAGGCTCAGGTCTGGACTCGGCTCTCTGGGGTCCTCTCTGGGGTCCTAAGAGATCACAGATCTCCCCGTTGGTCCTGGTCCTGACCTAAACCTGGCATTGCCTACCATGGCAGCTCTACCAACTTCAGGCGCTCCTCTGGAGTCCTGAGCTGAGAGCCTCTGCTGCCTGCCAGCTGCGAGCCTCACACTGGCCGCCACGGGAAATCAGGAGTGGCGGCCCGTGTCACGTGGATCCTGTAACTGCTGCCTCAGCACAAGGCGCACCAGATGGGACTGAGCCCTGGAAGACTCAATGCTGATGTCAGCCCCCCTGCATGAGCAGTTCGCAGCCTCTGACAAAGAGCCTGATTACATCCGGCCTTCCCCTGGGGAGGCCGTGTGGCTGTCACACACAGTTTGCTCCAAATGGGACTGGCCACTGCCTAAGTGATCAGGAGTGACTCCTGGGCAGGGCACAGGAGCTCTCTTACACTTGGCTTCACCCGGGACACAGCCTGCCTGTGAGTTTAAAGCCCCATCTGTGAAAGTGAAAATGTTCCTGTCCAGATGTGGCCTCTGGAAAGTAAGCATCTGCAGGGCTGTGTTTACTGAATGTGAAGGTGGATCCTGTATCAAGGAAGGGGGGAGGGGGGGGGAGAAGGGCAGGGCAGTGGGTGACAGCTGTGAAGTGCAGAAGGGACACTCAGAGAGGGGCTCCCACAGAATCCTGGACGCGGCCCAGGTGCTCTGTCCACTCCTCTCGGCCGTGGGCCATCTCAGCCATAAACGCAGTGCACACTGAGCCTGCGACCTGGTATCACGGGGCCCAAGGTGGACTGGAGAACTCCTAACAAAACCAGCCATGAACAATCCAAATATGAGCTAAAAAGCCCATTTATACCTGCGTGGAAACGCAACACTTAGCTTTTCCTGGAAAAACTGCAAGCATCTGCTGAGAGGTTAAGGAAGACTTAGTTTAAATTATATTGATTTTTTTTTTTAACAGAAGCTCTCGTGTAACCCAGGATGACCCTGAGTTTGCTATGTAGCTGAGAATGATACAGACTTCTGCCCTCCTGAGCTCCAAAATAACCAGCAGGCCCCCAAGTGCATAGGGAGTGGATTCCAACTGTCGACATGTAGCCACAGCAATGTTTAGAGAGAAAGACAGAGTTAGGAGCTAGGCAGCGGTGGTGCACGCCTATAATCCCAGTCCTGGGGGGGGGGGGGCCCAAGACAGGACAGTGAGTTCAAGGCCGGCCTGGGATACATGATGAGACTTGGGTCTCAAACAAGAAAAGAAAAAAAGTTGGCAGTCTCATTCTTCCTGAGCCCCACCCTCAGCCACCAGGATGGACTGGAACAGACACAGGACACAGACGAACAGAACAAAACCAAAGTCCATATAACCGAACCCCACGCCCGCAAACAACCGATTTCCAACATGGGCCAGGTGCACTTGGTAAGGACAGAAATGTTTTCTTAGCCCACAGTGCCAGAGAGTCTGGCTAAACCCTCAGACCCCAGATAAAAGTGAATTCAAGACGGAGCTGAAGACTATCGTGGAGCCAGAGAAAGTGTCAGGCACAACACAGAAGTGACAGAAGGGAAACGAGAAATCAGTGGGTTCACCTGACCAGGGCAGCCACGCCCACAAGCCCAGCACAGCAGCAGACTCGAAGGAGGGGGGTACTGGGGAAGGGGGTGCGTGGGGGGGGTATGAGAGGGGACACTGATGGATACAGGATCTCTCTATGAAACTGGCCACACATCTCTCAGAGCTGTGTATTTTGTTTCGTTTTGTTGTTTGCTTGGTTTTGATCTTTTTTTGAGACAGGTTCTATGTAGCCTTGACTGGCCCGGAACCTATAATGTAGACTAGACTGGATCTGAACTCAGAGATCTGCCTGCCCCTGCCACCATCCTCCCCTCAATGCTTAAAGGGCGTTGCTGTGAAAGGGCAAAACATGTGCCGTGAAAATTAGCTCAACCAACTGCTCAAAACAAAACCCAGAAAGAGCCACAGGGGCCTGCGAGCCCTGCCAGCCCTGCGAGCCCTGCGAGCAGTGACCCTGCTGTGTGCAGCCGGGGCCACAGTCGCGCCTCACACCAGCTCTGTAATCATATTACTTCTGTGTATGAGCAATGAAGCTTTCAAAGATCACAACAGGAGCTAAGGAGAATCTTAAGGCCAAGGTTGACCACACCCAGACTGAGCCGGGCTGGGTCCCAGGGTCACGGCTTTCAGGGCAGCATCCCCCCCCACACACACACACCTTTTGGGTTTGTGGTCCCCGCTCATTCTGAGGTCAGTCTCCGCCTTCTGCAGCTCCACCTGTGCCTCGGCCACCTGTGCCTTCTTTGCCTCAATCTGTGAAGAAACAAATGCATGCACGGCTGCTTCCATCCCCACCTAGACCTGTCCTGAGGACCTGTCCGTCCATAGCTGTTGGCCCAATAGCTTTTGGGGGGTGGGTGGAGTTTGTAGCAAACAGACTCCAGAGCCTCACAAATGCCCGGTGAGCTACTTCACTCCTGCCCTGGCCTCATGTTCTGAAACGACTCAAATGACAGAGCAGCCTGGGAGAAGGCCCCATGAAGTCACACGGGGCTGAGCAGGAGCAGAGTGAAGGCAAGAGACCTCTAGGGCCCAACGGTGCCTCTCGCGCCAGCCACAGATTGATCCAGCATCCCCACGCTCTGACCTCTCTCATAAACTAGAACACTGGCTGTGTCCTAGCGGGGAAATGAGAAGCAGCCAAGCTGGCTCTGAACCTAGAAGCTGGTTCCTTCCGCGGCTGCCCAGGACACAGCCCTGTGTGATTCCAAGTCCCTGGCTCCAGCCCCTACAGCATTACCCATCCCTGCCCTCCACGAAACGTCCCAAAGAAAGGAGAGGGAAGCAAGGGGGGGGGGCACTCACCGCAGGCACACACACACACCCACCTTTTTTTGGAGTGTCTGCATCGACTTCTCAAAGGTCTTGGGAACCGCTCTCTGATGGTTACAGAGGACCGCCACAGCCCGGTTCGCCCGGTTGTAAGCTAAGATTTTGCAGGTCAGGCTGTCTTCAGCTGAGCAAGGACAATGACAGCTGTCACTCTGTGGCAACCTGCTCTGAGCCTCCCTTCCTCCCTCCTATTCTTTGGTGGCGCTGGCCACGGAGGCCAGGACCTTGACATGCTAGGCAAGTGTTGTACGCTGGGCCGCATCCTTGGCCCTAAAAGGACTCTTTCTGGGCATGTTATAAATGTCCCTTCTATGACACAGAATCCTAAGGAAGAAAAGTCAATGACCTAAGATGCCCCACAAGCCAGGGCCACCTGGTAATGGCAGCACTGAGCCCTTGCCTTCTTTTTTTTGTTGTTGTTTTGTTTTTCGAGACAAGGGTTTCTCTCTGTATCCCTGGCCGTCCTGGAACTCACTCTGTAGACCAGGCTGGCCTCGAACTCAGAAATCCACCTGCCTCTGCCTCCCAAGTGCTGGGTTTAAAGGCGTGCGCTACCACTGCCTGGGCAAGTCCTCACCTTCTTGTGGAGGCTGGACTATGTCCTTTTGGGTCAGACACAGGAACCCCAAAGCCACTCCAGGCCCAGTCACCTCCTTCTGGAAGAGGGAAATCTGGAAGCTCTAAGGCCCAAGGCACGGCAAGGCAGTGTTGGCTGAGCAGTCCAGGATCCTCACAGGAACTCAGAATTAACAACCCGAGGCCCTGCATTCTATCCACCAGCTTTACTGAGCAAGGTTCTCGCCAGCTACATCCCTGGGAGATTGAAGCTCAGGCTCAGGTTCCTGTCCCCAAGTCACCCGTCTGCGTGGCCACTGCTCTCAGACTAGCTTCTGCCTGAAGAATTCTAAGGCCAGGTGGCCATTCATACAAGACTTACAAAACCACTGGAAATAGGACCCTGTAGTGTTTTTTCTTCAGGGCTGGGCCTCAAGGAGGCTCTACTAGTAACCCTGGCTTCTGGCTTCCTATGGTTAAGTTCCTCTAAAAAAGGGTTCCCTCCCTGCCTAGCTGCCCCTGGTGCATGAGAGATCTCTTCAGGGCCACACAGTCATTGACCCCAGGTCAGCCATATTGGCCGCTTGAATTTAGTAAGGGAATAGCCGGGATTCAGCACTTAATGAGACCGAGTCTTCACCCAGCCCTGATCAGAGAGTTCCTGTGCCCACGGGTTGCAGTATCTCCTTGAGGAAACCCTGCTTAGGGAGCAGTGTGGGCACAGGAGGAGGGCACTGGCCTCCATGCCTTTCTGTGCTGTAAGAAGCAGAGGAGCAGAGGTTGGGTGGCTTTCGTCCCCACTCAGCACCTCGAGGCAGTGGAGGGAAACAAAGATCCCTGCATGGCAGTAAGAGAACAGGACCCAAAGCTGAGAGGGTTTGGGGGTGCAGAAGAGGTCAGGAGTGGTGGGACACAGAGGCCTGTTAGGAACTTCCAAAGTGACTGAAGAAGAGAGGCAAGACGTCACCCAGAGAAGGAAGGGTAAGGACAGACTGCAGACCAGGGACAGCAGCTAGAAGAGGGTGAGCAGGAAGCAGGACACCTCCCTCCTAGGGGCGAGCGAGGTCACCCCAACTCTGGGATTGACCTCAAGCATTCTTCCACCAATGGGCAGCTGTGTCCAGTCCTGCCTCAGCTCATGCCTAGGGTGGACCAAGGTGTCCCACAGGGGACAGTCTGGCTAGCCCTCAGGGACAAAGACCTACTCACCACGGGTCAGCACCCGCAGCTGCTCCTGCAGAGTGACGGAGGCATTGTAGGTCCGGAACACCTTGGCCGTCAGCCCCTCCATCAAGTCCTGCAGGTGCTTGTTCAGGCTGGGAGTCTGGGTACAGAGAGGAGAAAGGACGACGTGGAGACCAGAGTTTCATGGGCTATCCTCAGCCTCTTGGAGAGGGTAAGGAAAGCCTTGCTAGCTGCTGGGTCAGAATAGAGAACAACACACTGGGGAAAGAGACAAGCTAGCCTTGAATCCCTACCCTTTTCCAGGCCCCTTAGTGCCCGACTGTGGTGGTGTGAATAAAAAAATGGCCCCCACAGAGACTGGCACAATAAGGAGGTGTGGCCTTGTTGGAGTGGGTGTGGCCTTGTTGCAGGAAGTGAGTCACTAGAAGCTCAAGTCTAGGCTCAGCGGCTCACCATTCACTTCCTGCTGCCTGTGGGTTCAGGTCCAGAACATTCAGCTCCTTCTCCAGTACTATGTCTGCCTGCACGCTGCCATGCTTCCCACCAGGCTGATAATGAATTAAACAAACCTCTAAACTAGAAGCCAGACTCAATGAAATGCTGTCCTTTATAAGAGTGACAGTGGCCATAGTGTCTCTTCACAGCAATAGAAACCTTAAGGCACCATAACTGCTTTGAAAAAAAATATATATATATATGCATGCTTACGGTCAGTGCATCAAAGAGGTTGTCCTTAGGGTCCTTGTCTTCCATGAAGTGCTCAAGGTTCTGGAAGACCTGAAACAGCGAAGGGCATAACTCGTAGCCACACAGAGACTCCTGGAGCAGAAGCTAGCTGAGCAGGAAGGATGTCTCACAAGGACAAGAAAGAGCATACCGTGCACACCAACAGAGGGGGACAGAGGGGTACACACACCAGGTCCTGGAAAGAGGCACCAGCACAGTGCCAGGCCTACCCTCTGAAACCTGTGCCTTTATGCCTCCCGGCACTACTCTGAACGTGGTCACTCACTGCTGACTCACCCACGGCCATGAGGTGAAAGTTGGAGCTGGTATTTGTTCCTGACAGACCCTCTCCGTGACTCCGGCAGGCGGCTGACGCCTAGCTCCCTCTGCTACCAGCAATACTGACTTCCTCCCAGGTGACCCAGGGTGCTGTCTTTGTGACCAAATCAGACACACCTAATATCACAGAGCCTCAGGAGAACAATCTCTCTCTCCTCTGCTCGCTTTCAGGAGAAGGTGTGCAGTTTCTCCTGGCCAGGCCAACTTCTAGAGATAGCCCAGACTGACTGCACTGGCCTCTCCTTGGTTTTAGCTTGCCCGTCCTGCCAAGGGTGCCGAGGTGGCATCAAATCCCCTTTAGAACTTTATAATGCGACCTTCTGTAGGAACAGGGCAGCCACGGGTGGAGCCGTCAGGATGAAGTCACACAGAGCACAGTGGCCCCTCGGGATGGCATTGTGTAAGAGGATGGGACGGAGGCAGCTGTGTTCGGGAGGGGCGTAAGGAGCAGCTGCATCAAGTCTCAGGGGGACAGCAGCCAGGCCAGCAGGGAGGAGGTCTCACAGGGGGAGGCAAAGCCAGGGCATGCATGGCACCAGTGGAAGAGAGACAGGCAAGAAACAGATTCTTCCCGTTCCCAAGGAATCAGCACCCAAACCCATTTCTCCTAAACCAAAACATTGATAATAGGTGTGTGTGTGTGTGTGTGTGTGTAAGCCCTGGCTGTTATGTCTCCTCCTACAGCCACAGGAGACACCGGGAGGTGCACCAGGCCACCACACATCACTGTGGCTCCGCCATGCTCTGACAGGGACCCCGCTGTGAACATGGTCACCGGGGTGAGGGCACTCACAAGCTTCTCCACCGTCACGTGGTTCTTATAGCGGATGGAATCCTTTCCCAAGAAGTCCAGCTCCACGACGTGCCCCTGGCCACCTGCGGAGGGCGCGTGCAGTCGGACATGCTCCACACGGAGCGAGCAGCAGCCCACGGTGTCGGCCGTCTCACCCTCTTCCTTCTCGTTTCCTGTCCGCAGTGCCAGCTAGACCAGGGTAGACACTGGTCACGGCTGTGGTCTGTGGCAAAGGGGCACACTCATAGCACTCACGTATACACAGTGGTGCGCGTGCTCGCGCGCGCGCACACACACACACACACACACACACACACACATACCTATCTGACGGAGGCTCCACGGAGAAGCCACCATTGGCCTGGCTGGCCTGCTCTCAAGGTCCCAGGCTATACCTTATCAATAAAATAAAGGGCCACGGCCAGCTGCCTCTTCTTCATTTCTGGCGACTTCCAGTCAGCCTGATACTGAGCACGGATCTTGTCCACAACCCCCTTCAAGCGCCGCGCTACCTCATACTTCTGCCAATCCATCTCCCCCTAAGAAAAGATAACAGATGTTCCTACTAAGTGCAGAGCAGGTGACTGGCCACCTCCCCACCTCAGGCAGCCCCAGGCAGGTTGAATTGGATGAGGGTCAGGTCAGCAGAGCCTGGCCTCAGAGAAATGTGGCGGGACTATGAACCCCACTCAGATGCCTGCTAGACCACAGCCTCCGGGCCCAGCTGCTCTCCACTCTGACTGGCTGATCCTGGCTAATCTCTAAAGGCTGAACTGAAGGGCTGAGGGGCCTCCCATGCCTGCCACCCTGGAACAGCACAGAGGGGAGGGCCTGACGCATGCGCTGTGGGGCACAGGGCTTCCCTGGAAGGCCACGCTCTCACCTTCGGCTTGGAGCTGGGGTTCAATACTATGTACTTGAAGGAGTTCTGGATGTTCTCCATCCAGGCAGCCAGCCACATGACGGTGTTATCCGAGCGGACCTCTCTCCACTGGTGACCGGCTGGGGGCTCAGGGATCTTAGAATCCCTGTGGTAAAACAGGGGTAGTTATCGAGTCTCTGATCCTTAAATATGAGCAACTCTGGGGAATTTCCCTACCTGTGTCCTGCAGTCACATGACTGTGCATACAGACATGGTGTCAGGGTTGGCTCTAAGCTCCCTTAGACCAAGACAGCCAACGTGCACACTCACAGCCAGGGTGTATACACAGTGGCACATTCAAAGGCATGAACACACACACACACACCAGGACCGACCAGAACAGAGTGGTCACTCGGCGCTCTCTATGTAGAGAGCTCTGAAGCCTCAGCGCACACGGCAGATGGCTGCCACCCAGCTGCCACCCAGAGTCACTGAGGTTGGGAGGTTACACGGGACAGACCAGAGGCAACAGCAGCAGAGCACTAACAGCACACCGCAAACCCACCCCCACCATGCCAGCATCCAGAGAGCCAAATGCTGAACACACAGAGGCCACCGCCCAGCAGGGGGAACCTCAGCCCTGCTGAGAGGGACACACGGTTCTACCGGGTGGTGAGACACCAGGCCAGCTGACCCAGAGCTCTGTCAAGACCCAGGATACACAAAAACAGAGCTTAGTGTCTTCAGTCACCCATCCAGTGACAGGTCTCACCCCAAAAGAGCTAAGGACAAAAGTCACCTCAGTAGGCAGCCCGGACTAGACCCAGCCAGAGTCCAATGCTCACCCACAAGAGGTCGGCAGGCTGACCCCCACACACCTGCTGCAGTTAATGATCACGTCCTCTGGCATGACCCTCCTCTTCAGCATCCCCATCTTGGGATGGTCACCCCGGCCGCGGAACAAGCCGGGTGGTTCCATCTTGAAATTGCCTATTTTTTCTCTGTGGCCATCTAAAACACAGTAGCCAAACTCCTGCTGAAGCTTCTCGGCCTCTTCTTTTAGCTTCTGAGTCAAAAACAATATGTGGGCATTAGGGGAGAGAAGAAGCTGAAACGGACCCAGTTCCTGTGCTGACTGAGGGTCCCTCCTGCTGCCGCGGGAGGCCTCAAGGCCCCGGCTTTCCAGCAGGTGTGGGGAGCACATGGCATATGGCTCCTCAAGCCGCCGTCCAGCAGAAGGGATAGGGTAGCCTTCAAGGTAGGAGGGAATAAGGCAGGTCCTGGAGTCGCCTCAAGTCCCCTGCAAGCGATGGCCAAGAACTAGTCAACTGAGAAAGAACTATGCGGCAGGCTTCCATTAAAGAGGGGGGAGACGTGGGAAGATGCACAGTAGGGCCAGCTCACCCCTACGTCCCTGCCCTTGGGTCTTCTGCTACTCCTGACCCTTCAAATGGTAGCGTGCTTTCAAACGTGCCCCAAGAAAATGGAGTTATATCCCATTTTAAAAGTGGAGTGTTACTTGAAATCACTCAGCACCTGCTGTGACAGTACCCAGAACCTGGTCCACCTCCTAAGGCCACTTGGGGGAGGAGGGCTCTGTGAGGGGCTCCCCACAGCTTGTACCCCCACCAGCTACCTCCAAGTTTCCCAGAACCCGCTGCCAACCTGCTTCTGCTCCCTGGGCAGGGTCCTGCGGGCCTCAGCCCTTTCCGTGAAGTACCTATGGATCTCTGTGAAGTCGCATTTGTCAAGGTGTGTGATGAGTTTCCTCTCCTCAGCTGTCATCTCCTGTAGCAAAACCAGCGGCACGTGCTCAGCGCTCAGATACACGCGCCTTCCTACTGCACAGGGACTCCACGCACGCGTGGGGGCCACTGCACGGGATCACAGTGACATACCACAAACACGGGACCGACTGCACTCTGCAAAGAGTGCTAAGGCCGTCCCGCTAGACCCTCAGCCTCCAACAACTAATGTACCAGAGGCCCAGGTGGAGTACAGGGGAGCCCTGGGAATAAGTCATGTGGCCTCAGCCGGAAACAGCTCTCTCCTGGCCTCGTGGAAAAGCATGAATGTGTGACAAGGTAGACCCAGGACATACAGGGTCAGCTGAGAGCAGGGCATGTGTAGTCTCAGCTTCAGGCTTGTGACCCTGACTCACACCTTGAGGCTTACTCTGTCAGAAAACAGCCAAATGAAATCCCCAAGTGAGCCCCCAAACCAGCATCCTTCCCCAAGGCAAGGCCTTCTCATGCCCCCCCCCCCAAATCATCAGGGGCCAAAGAGTCTGCTGACACAGCAGCCTGCCAGTAACAGGCTGGCTCCCAGTAACAGAACCTCACCAGCCCCAGTCTCCAGCCAACAGTAATGGACTCTACCAGTATGAACCCAGAGGGTGGGGGTGGGGGAGAGCCAAGGATACCTCTTCCTAAATGTAATTTAACGTTTCAGTAATGAAAGCGGTAAAATCCCTGACCCACTAGCTCCACTTGGAGAGCCCGTCCTACGCAACTTATCCATGTTGGTGTGATGGCGATTGCACTCTAGGGACAATTAAGGAAGAAAGCTATAAAACACTGGATAAATCACAGCAAATTCACCCAACAGAATATTAAAAATTAAATTAGAAGCCTATAAATACTTCTCCAACAAAATACCCGAGGTTGAATCATTTCTCACTCCCGGAAGCTGGAGGGCAGCATTTCCCTTGATCTCTGCTTCCACAGAGGGAGTAGACAGCCAGGTATCAGGGCCTGGCTGATTCCCCCTCCCACAAACACAGGACTCTCACAGGACAGGAGCCCCACCCGATAGGCAGGGCCCGATACTGCCAGGAGGCCCCACCTGGTATATGAAGATATATTTTTATTTTGAACTGGGGATTAGGAGGTAGGCATGTGCACATAAAAGCACGTGCCTGCAGAATCCAGACACATCAGACCCTCTGGAACTGGACTTACAGGCGGCCGTAAGCGACCTGCACATGGGTGCTGGGGTCTTAACTCAGGGAAAGCCATACACTGAGCCACCTCTCCGTCCCCCAGTACCACCTCTAACTACTGGTGCAAAAGTCATTACATCCCAGGGAAGAGTTTTGGAGAGAATGGTTGAAATCACAGCAGCACATAATTTGATGATTCCATTGCAATATGAAAAAAAAAATACAGAGGGCTGGCAAGATGGCTCAGTGGTTAAGAGCACTGGCTATACTTGCTGAGGACCCATGTTCAATTCCCAGCACCTACAGAGAGCTCCCAAACCATCTGTAACTCCAATTCCAGGAAATCCCCAGGCAAGGCATGGCCGTGGCGCACACACATATACACACAGGCAAAACACACATATGCATAAAATAAAAAAAAAAAGATCTTTAAAAAAATGAAAATAGAAGCCAAAATGTTGGCATCATATTTCTGATTAAAATTGTAATAGGGAGAAAGATGTGACTTGCATGCATATAGTCTTAGCATTTGGGAGGCAGTGGAAGAGGATGGAATCCCAAGGTCAGTCTCAGCTGTATAACAAGTCAGAGGCCACCCCTGCCTCAATAACTACACAGGACTGAAGAGGTGTTGCAGCAGCTAAGAACTGCCACTGCTCCTGCAGAGGACCTGAGTACCCAGCCCCCACCTCCTCCCCCGTGGCAGGCGGCTCACAAATGCCTGTACCTCCAGCTTCAGGGTATCCAAAGCCCTCATCTGGCCTCTTCAGACAGCAGACACACCACACACACACACACACACACACACACACACACACACACACGGTGCACGTATGCAGGTAAACAATCATACATGGGAATGTCTTTTTCTGAAAATCTCTCTGCCTTCGAAGGTTTGAACTTTTGCTAGAATGTGCAACCATGCTCTGAAATCATTTAAAACTCAGGGCTAGCCAGGCGTGGTGGCGCACGCCTGTAATCCCAGCACTTGGGAGGCAGAGGCAGGCGGATTTCTGAGTTCGAGGCCAGCCTGGTCTACAGAGTGAGTTCCAGGACAGCCAGGGCTACACAGAGAAACCCTGTCTCGAAAAAAACAAAAAACAAAAACAAAAACAAAAAACAAACAAACAAAATAAAACAACTATGTACTCAGGGCTGGAGAAATACCTCAGTGGGTAAGAGCACTGTCTGCTCCTCTAGGGGACCTGAGTTCAGTTCCCAGCACCCACACGGCAGCCTACAGCTGTCTGCAACTCCAGTCCTGGAGATCTACCACACTAGGCATGCACATGGTGCACATATCTGTGCATGCAGGCAAAATACCCATACACATTTAAATAATTGATGTACTTAACCTGCTGTCTTACTGTGTGCTCCGCCTGTTTGTTTAACCTGCCTTTAAGAGAATACCTCACCAAGGATTTCCCAAGTCCTCAGCTTTTACAACCCAAGATAATGTTCAGCTTTACTTTTAAGCTATATATTTTGACATGCCCCCTTACACACCCTTGACCTAGAATAATGTGTTTTGTCTGAAACTGCTCAATAAATACAGAACGAAGCACATTGTTAAGGGACAGTCACAGGCACAGCAGACAGGCCACATACCACAACTACAGACAGGCAGAAGACAGAGGGAGAGAAGTAGAGAATTCAAATTTGGGCTTGCTCTTGGTCAAACCACACAACGAGGAAGTCTCTTCTAGGCGATCATACACATTAAAAGGAAGAAACAAGCCAGGCCAGGCAGTGGGGGGCACACGCCTTTAATCCCAGCATTCAGGAGGCAGAGAGAGGTGGATCTCTGAGATCAAGGCCAGCCTGATCTACAAAGGGAGTTCTAGGACAGACAGAGCTACACAGAGAGACCCTGTTTTGAAAAAAAGAAAGGAAGACAGAAGAAAGAAAAGTCTAAATGACAAACAGTATAGGAAAAGATGCACAATGCTGTCAGTCACTGGAGAAATGCGGTGGGTACGGGCTTGCAGTTGTTAGACAGTAAGATATGAGGAGCAAACCAGGCTCACACAAACCATACTTTTAAAAATAAAGGAAGAGAGAAACCTGACACAACACTCTCACCGCCATACCGTGTGCTTATTTTCATGGAGCATAAAACACCCTCCGGACTGTTTCCAGCCTCCCACTCTGAGAGCTGGATACTCTTAGCGGAGCCCCCAGGGCAAGGTCACCACAGACAGCCATCTTGGATCGAGCCATGCTGGGCAAATGCTGGCCACTGAGAGGGCTGCTGCTGCGGCCGCTGAGAAACGCACCTTCCGCCAGTCACTGAAGAAGTTCCTCCGGAAGACTTCCTTGGTCGTGCACTCAAGATGCAGCATTTTCCCATAGAAGGTGGCCACCTCCTCCGCTGCCAGGCTCAGCTGCACCGGCTTGCCTGTAGATAGCACACGCACTGACGGGGGGAGAGCCACAGGCCCCATCCAGGCAACACAACCTCCCACTTTAGTCTACAGCACACTCCTAAGTCAAAAGTGACCAGCCCCTGGGTGAGGTCATGGCCACAAGATCCCAGGGACGCCTCTCTCTGGGGTCTGCAACAGCCCCAGCCATGGCCTTCTTTATCATGCTGCTTCTTGCTACCGAGTTTGTATTATGTGGAAAAGCAACAGGCATAGTTCATTATTATTAATGAACTATGTGTGCACAGCGCACATTGGGCACAAGGGCACTACACATGCCATGGAGCGCCTGTGGATGTCAGATTTATGATGTGGGTTTTCGCCTTCCTTGTGGGTCCCAGGGATCACACCTGGTCACCAGGCTGAGAGAGTGTCTTTCCTCATGGAACCATCTTGATGGTCCAAAACACAAAACCCACATTTTAAAAAAAAGCATTTCCATCTTATTGCATTTCTGGGGATGAGCCCAGGGCCTCATGCATGCAGGAAAGCACTCCACTGCAGCTACACCCTTGGCCCTAACATGTATAATTCAAAACCACAAATTTCCACATAGAAAAGTACAGGCACAGCCGGGCGTTGGTGGCGCACGCCTTTAATCCCAGCACTTGGGAGGCAGAGGCAGGCGGATTTCTGAGTTCGAGGCCAGCCTGGTCTTCAGAGTGAGCTCCAGGACAGCCAGGACTACACAGAGAAACCCTGTCTCGAAAAACCAAAAAAAAAAAAAAAAAAAAAAAAAAAAAAAAAAAAAAAAAAAAAGTACAGGCACAAAATAAAAGTTAACATGTCACAGTGGGGAGAATGTGGGCCACTGGAGGCTAACCCTCCATGCCCAGTGACTTCATGCAAAGGTCAGTATGACAGACACTGCACAGGAGCCTAGATGGAACACCAGGTGGGTACCAAGGCTACTCCTGAGAGATGTCTCTCAACCAAATGTCTGAAGGATTTCAGGACAAGAGTTTCAGAACAGGCATGTGTGGGTAAAGGGCTTGCCAGATGACAACCTGGATCTGATCATGGAACCCGCGTAATATACAATGGAAAAAGAAAAATGGACTCTGCAAAGATGTCCTCTGACCTCCACGGTGCGCCATGGAGGTCACATCATAGGTGTGTATGGGCCCAGCATGTGTGTACACAGTAATACGGCAAAGGCAAGTAATCTCTGTGAGTTTGAGGCCAACCTAGTCTACACAATGAGCTTCAGGATAGCCAGAGCTATGAAGAGACCCTGTCTCAAAAAACAAAAATTTTGAGAATTTAAAAAAAAAAAAAAGGAAAGGAGAGAGAGAGAAGAGAGAAGAGAGAAAGAAACTAGGCTACATCTGGTAACCCAGCACTGGGAGACAGAAGCAGGTACATATATATCTATGAGCTCAAGGTCAGCGTGGTCTGTATCAAGAGTTTCAGGCCAGCCAGGGCTACAGAATGAGCCCCTGTCTCAAAATGCCAAAAACAACAAACAAAGTGAACCAGGACATCCGCCATCTCTCCACCACCACCTCTTGCCAGGAGTGTACAGGGGAGAGCCTGGGAGACCAAAGCAGCTCACCCAAGCTTGGGCAAGTCTGGATACAATCTGTCCCTGAAGCAGGAATCTGTGTCTCTCCCTCCTTGTAGCAGCCCACCAGGGGTAGACACACACACACACACACACACACACACACACACACAGAGTTTCCGGGTGACTCCAGGGTTGACCCCTGCGATCGGCCAGTCTGTCAGGAACTTCTGAAACCCAGGCAGGGAAGAGAACTTTGCACCCTTTGCTGGGAAGGTCAGAGAACCTTCTCGGCGACATACTGACCATGTGGAGAAAGTTAGCCCAAAGCACCCAGGCAGCCCAATCGCGGGAGCACACCCCCCTTTTCCCCCTCCCCCCAGCCCTCACCATCGTAGAAGAAGTGCACCCCATCAGGAAGGGGCTCATAGGCCGGGGTGAAGCACGGGCCCTTGTGCTCCAGCTGCTGCCATTTCACACCGCTCTTCCTCGTTTCTTCCCACCTGAAAAGACAGGAGAGCACCAACGTGGAGCACAGCCACACCAGGCCGCAGGCCTTCGAGTCTTCTGCCTTGTGGATTTCTCCCGTGGAAGACAATGCCTGGAAGGGGAGTCGGGGAGGGGCTGGGGCAAAAGCTGACAAGCGGCCATACCCCAGTGTGTACAGCCGGGGTACAAACTCAGGGGTCCCAGCTGAGTAGAAAGAGGGGTGGTGCCCTTTTCTGGGGCTCAAGGGACCCCCAGCTTCATCCCTCTGAAATCTCGTCACAGGTGTAGCCGTCACACCTGGCAACTAAGAGTGTGGCTGGTGTGGGTAGCCCTGCCCGTGAGGATCGGGAAGATGGAGGACATGACTCTGATGATACACAGAAGCAGAGAGGGAAGCGAGGGCAGGGATGGAGGCAGGGCACCTCAGGGGCTTTTGAAGAAGGGTGCCACTGGGTGTGGTGTAACTCTTACAGCACCAACATGGCGTGTCCTGGCCGGCTCCCTGCAAGGTCCGTACATTTTTTTTCCTCCCAATCCTTCCAGCACAGAGCATCGTCTCCCAGGCTAGCCCCACTTTGGAGCCAGTAGGACACATAGACCAGCACGGGACCCCAACCTAACTATGTAAACTCTCCCAGCCTGTTCATCTGAGCCTGTCCCAGAGCAGCACTGCACCAGGTCCTGGGATGAAGACACCAAGATAAGCTGGATGCTGAGCTGCTGGGAGATGGGACAGGGCAGGGGAGGTTTCTTAGCAATAAGGACTCAGAAGGGACACATGAGCAATCCCAGCAGAGCGTCAGCCAGGACAGGAGGAGGCAGACAGAGATGAGCATTCCTAAAACCTGGGTGGGGTTCCCAGGCACGTGCTGGGCTCCCGGGCAGCCATCCTGGAGGGCCTGGTTAGCTCCACTGTGTGTCCTATAAGGGGCAAGGGGCCTGCTGGTTTGGGGAAGGAAAGGCTCAGGAAAGGAAAGAGCACTTTACTTTTGTTTGTTGAGATTATGTAGCCCAAACTAACCTCAAACTTGAAGCGTTTTCTTACCTTACCCTCCCAAGTGCTGGGATTATAAGTGTATCCTATCATGTCTGGGTGACAGCATTTTTGAAAGGGCCTTTCTCACTGTTCCTGCAAAGAAGGGATCAGGTGCAGTGGAGCTACCGTGACTGAAAGTGGGCACAGGTGGGGAGAGGTCAAGGGACAAGGGACCAGGTCCTAAGCCAGAAAACAATTCCCCGTGTGCCCTGAGAACGTAAGGAGCGGGCTGGGCTTCGTGAGCAGGGCAACTCTGGCAAAGTAGCCAGAAGCTGGATGCCCGAGGGGTGAGGGGAGTCCATGAACCATGCTGGAGGGAAAGAAGGAAAAGTGGAGGCCAAAGCTTCCCAGGGATAGGGGTTCAAACCCCATCCCACCTATCATACAGTGGGGAGCAGGCCGGACGCAGGATGCGTAACTTCATGTCATGACTCAGACTCCAGCAACTTTCCTCCAGCATTCAGCCCAATTCGACATCATAAAACGTGGTCAAGCACCTTAGAACCCGCACTGAACGTCCCCACACATCACCCAAACTGCTAGGCGGATTCTACGGCCATCCCCATTTCACAGACAAGGACACTGAGACTGGGGCTATAAACAACTACTGTGGCATTAGTGACATTTCTTTGTCCCACTGGAGAAGAGTATCAAGCAAGTTACCCCGATGTCCTGCTGTGCGTCTGCAGCTGCTGCATCTCCTAGAGGCCACAACTCGGCCCCATTTGGAGAGGCAGGACAGCCCTGTCTCCCCACCCCCCACCCCCGCCCCCTGAATTTTTCTAGAGCCTAAGGCTGGCCCTGGAAGGGCTGTCTTCACTGTGAACCCACCCACCACTCCTGCGATCAGACCAAGACACCCCCTCCCTAAGCACTATAAGCAACAATCCCACAACCGAGAGATGGCTGGGTGCTTCCGGGAGCCTCGGTGCACGAGGGAAAGGTTGAAAAGCCAGAATCTCACACAGGATCTCAGCCTGGACAGCCATCCCAACCCCTAGGAAGTTCAGCGGGGCAGGCTGGTGACGTGGGGTGAGTACTGTAAGCTAAGGCCACGTGACGAAGAGTGCAGGAATCGTGCAGTGGGCCTGAGACCAACCAGGGAACCTGGGAACCACACTCCAAGGGGACCTCCTCCAAACTGATCGCGGCAGCCTGGAGGCCCAGGCCCAATCACATGGGTGACCGAATTTCCCAACGTGTCTGGTGTGACCCGGCACAAGGACTCGGCAAGTCGCTCAGCCCTGTCTCGCCTGAGCTCTGTCCCACCCACCTTACCCGGTTCTGCTCGCCTTCGCGCCCCGGAACACCTGGCGGCAGGGGACGCGGCGGGGGACATGCTGGAAACGTCGGCACAGAACTCTGAGCCATAGCAGCAGCATGCGTGAGTGCGTGCGTGAGCTCAGCCGGCTTTCTGAGGCCACACCCTTTTGGCAGAGCTCCGCCCCCACTCTTCCCAGTGTCCCGCCCAGCCCCGCCTGCCTCAGGACGACTTCCCCAGCCTGGGCCAAGTAGCGCTTCTACCTGCCGTGCCAGCCTGAAGAAGTCGTGTGTAGACAGACCCACATGATCAGAGGCCCCTATCTACCCACTAGGTGGCAAAACACCAAGTGCTCGTACCTCCAGAAGGACGCAATTGCAGACACTAGCTGTCCTGCCCAAAGCAACTTCCCTTGGGCGACTGACCAAAGTCCTGAAAAGACTGCTGTTGCCTAGGCCCGCCGCCAAGAGACCAAGGACGTAAGCCATAGGCGCCCCCTTTCAACCCGTTCAGATCTCAAGACATTTGTACCAAGCAACAAAACCTCCCAATCAGCGGCCCGCTGCTCCCCGAGCCAGCAGCAAGCAGCCTTGCTATTTCCACTGAAACAACACGCAGGCCTGCAAGAAAGTAGTGAACAGCAAAGATAAAAATGAGGCGCAGACCGGCAGGAAAGAGCTAGCCTACCCTGTAGGTGCCGCCCACAACTACCAACTCACTGGATTCCTACTGACATCTAGCGGCCCGAGGCAGGAACAGAGCTGGGGAGAGCGGCTAGTGGGCCCCCTGCTGGACATAGTCAGCACTACAAAAAGTTTGCTGAATATGATCACAGACCGGCAAGACTGGGCATTCCAGGTCTGCTGTCCTGGACCCTTGTCCCTTTGAAGACCAGCTGAGGTTGTCTCAGCTGGGGAGCATGACCTCACAGCGTTCAGATCCTCATA
Source organism: Apodemus agrarius (assembly GCA_964023405.1). Classification (NCBI taxonomy): domain Eukaryota; kingdom Metazoa; phylum Chordata; class Mammalia; order Rodentia; family Muridae; genus Apodemus; species Apodemus agrarius. The sequence goes on along the minus strand of OZ030022.1, from coordinate 28,289,264 downwards.
GCAGGTAAGAGGAGCCCTGCTTTACAACTGAGGCCAAGTTTGAGGAAGAATTCCAGGTAGACCGTGACGAATGCTAGAGCTCACAGTCAGACCTGCTGAGCCCAAATCCCATCATAAGTCTGTTCTGTGACAGCAGTGTCCTCTGACAGGTGGTAGCCCCCAACAGAGAGCTGGAGGTGGGGGGGGGGCTTCATTGTGTAGGAGCCACAGTTTAGGATAAGCAGGGACATTTGACTTCAATACAAACTCAATACAACCATTTTATTATGACTAACATGCAAGCCTTTTCACACCGCTTTCCTCAACAAACACACACACACACACACACACATACACACACTCTCATAGATACATGAACACTCCCCCTACCACACACACACACACACACACACACACACACACGCACACGCACACGCACATGCACACGCACACATTGTGTGCACATGAACACACACACATAGCTCCACTTCAAGCGAGGCCCCTGTGAATTTCAGCTCGCACCTCCCCAAACCATCTACAGCACAGAAAACTGTCCCACCATGGCCCTGAGGTTTGCCAACTGCTGTCACTGCTTCCTCATCACCCGGCCCTTCCCCGTGCTGATTTTTCTCTGCTTCCATTCAAAGCTCCCCCGATATCCTGGCTTGCATTCCGGCCAGTCTTCCCCAGCATGGCCCACCTTCACAGTCTCTCTTGGAGACTCTTACCCACGCTCCCTTCCTGGTTCTGTATGCTGCGCCAGCCCTGGCAGTTCCCAGCACGCTCACTCTCATAGCATATATGTCTCTGGGCAGGCTCTATGTCCAGCTCCAGGGTTTTCTCCTCCAGTCCTCCCTCCTGTGGCCTCCCCTCACCCCACCACTGCCTTCCCTTCCTTCTCTCCCTTGGGAGCCAAAGTCTCCAGTTTAGACTTACCAAACACTGACTCCCGTCTTCTGGCTCTGTGTTCCCACCTAACCTGCCATTTTCTTCTCTCGTGGCCTCTTCAGGTCACACACATCAGCCTCCTCCTCCCCAGTGGTTCCCGCTCCTCTCCAGATCCAGCTTTCCTGGCTCCTGGGTCTAGCCAAACTCTCCAGGGGCACTGCTGCTGTTCTTGAAGCCGACTGGCTGTCTCCTGACACAACATCTTCTGAAGTCCTTTCTTCTCTTCCTCTTCAGATTTCTTCTCTTTATTTTTCTTCCCATCCTTTTGGATTTTCACACCGCCCCCACCTCTGCTACCGTGCCCAGGAGAGCACACAGCTGTTGTCTCTTTCATGCCCTGCTCTTGGGTCTTGAGGCATGGCCTAACAGAGACCCACCTCATGTCCATTGAAGACCACCTTCTTCTTGTCTAGCATCTCCCAAGAACCTGGGGACTCTCCATAAGGGGAATACACAGTGAGTGAGCCACACCCTTAGGCACACCTGACTGAGACAATCAGAGGGAAGAGGCTTCACCATGCCCTGGCTATTTTGTTGTTTATATTGACAACTGATTTAGTATCTAAAAGCTAGATATTATAAAATTAGGTTGTATTTGCCCAGTGTGTGTGCATGTACATGTGTATGTGCGCGCGCGCGCGCGTGTGTGTGTGTGTGTGTGTGTGTGTGTGTGTGTGTGTAACATATATAAGACATCAATGAACCACACATGGCACACAGGGTCAGGGACAGCTGAAGTTTTCTAGTATATGCCAAGGAGCATCAGTGATGGGACCCTCCCTCCCCCTTCAGCCCCTGAACAAGTACATCCAGCAAACTGTTCTCAGAGGTGGTTGGACAATCCCACTGCCCAAGTACCAAAGCAAGCACTTTCCAAGTTTCTAAAAGCCATTTATAAGGAGGCCAACACGATGGCTCAGTGGGTAAAGCCTGATAACATGAGTTTCCTCCCAGAACCCATGTGAAGGTTGAAGAGAACCAATTCTGCAAAGTTGTTCTCTGAACTCCATCAGCATACCATGGCACACGCCCATGCCTGCACACACACAATAAACGATAAGTAATTTTTAAAAGCTATTTACACAGTGTTATTCTATTTCTACTGTAAAAAAAAAAAGTATCAAGTACTTCTACTTGATCTTAGGTAATCAACACATCAGTCACTTCTAAAAATCTAGGACTAGACATTTCATACAGAACCTGTCTACACATCGCACAACATCGGTAAACAAACTTGTAAGGAAATGGTTGTAGTCTGAGGACCCACTGATCTTGCTTCTGCCACCGAGTCTCTGATGAACTGCTTCCATGTGCAGAGCGCTGGACCTGTCTCTTTCTTACACGTCAGCCACTCCCACTTTAACACACTGAGCCAGGTTGTTCTGGAACATGGTGCTTGTGATGGTTTGTATATGCTTTTCCCAGGAAGTGGCACTATTAGGAGGTGTGGCCTTGTTGGAATAGGTGTGTCACTGTGGGTGTGGGCTTAAGACCTTCACCCTAGTTGCCTAGAAGTCAGTCTTCCACTAGCAGCCTTCAGGTGAAGATGTAGAACTCTCAGCTCCTCCTGCACCATGCCTGCCTGGATGCTGCCATGTTTCTGCCTTGATGACAATGGACTGACTGAACCTCTGAGCCTGTAAGCCAGCCCCGATTAAATGTTGTCTTTTATAAAACTTGCATTGGTCATGGTGTCTGTTCACAGCAGAGAAACCCTAACTAAGACAGTGCTAAAGAGAAATCGCTATCCTGTCCCTTCACAGATACAACTCTGTCAGGGCCCGAGACAGCACAAGGCCCAAGGCAGACAGTACCTGTGGAGTCTGCCGGCCAGCGCCAGCTACTGAGCCCAGCACACACGTGGCTGTGCCCTCCAGTCCCTGGCCAGGCCATCCTTGAGACCCACCTTTACAAGCAGAACTGCAGGCTCTGAAGAAGCAGAGATGCTAGAATCCGAGGAGACCAGCCTGAGTGCGGGGCTCTGCAGCAGAAGCAAGCCCAGACCACGGGGAACTGGCTGGCCCTGCCAGTTCCTTTCAAACACACACACACACACACACACACACACACACACACACGTCACTGCAAGGTGTCACTCACACCCACACAGAGCAGAGCCCCTCGGAGCCCCAGGCTGCACTCCCACACTGCCGGCTGGCACTTCAGCAGAGTTTGTCTCCATTTTAAATTAAAACACAGCTATGTCTTGCATTAATTTGAGTAGTAAAGTTTAGCACCCACTCAGGGCTTTCATAAAATATACACGAGCACACTACACAGTTTTAGAACACAAGAGATGGGGGGAGTTCACACTTGAAGCAACTGATAAAATCAGTCACCAGAGAGGTAGCAAAGTTCCACCCGGGGCCTCTTTTCCACATTAAGTCCAATGGCTGGCACTGCTTCTAGAAAAATCTGAATCTCTTTAGATCCACCCCCACTCCTCAGTAGTAGCTATGCACAGAAAGCCTTGTCCTATGGGCTGAGGCTTACTCTGGGAGAGGCCTGCTTTTCCTCAGCCGGCTGACTGACCCACCAGGTCACACTATCCTAGCTGAAGACACAGGAGTGGGGGCATACCTCGCTTTGAGGTGGGTTTGCAGAGGGACATTGCTGTTTGTCACAGTGCCTGAGAACTCACATGAAGGCCATTTCTCAATTCCTGTGTGACCGAGGCTTTAGCCCAGAGGTCCAGCGGCCTTCGTGAAGACGAAGGCTCCGCTCGCGCTGCAGCTGCTGGGATTCCCGGCAAGACGTCTGAGGCCAGAGCCCTTGGCTGCTCGTGTTCAAGAGAGGAGAGCGGGAACCACCTTCTGCACCAGAAAACACCCGGAATCAGGGGGTTGGATCAGGTTTTGCCTTCAGATCTGTTTTCCAAGATTCTGGGAGGCCGTGAAATGGATTTTAAAGGCCGGAGCAGCAGAGAACTGAAAGATCTCCAGAGGGAGGTGAGGGTACATTGCAGGTTTCCTTTCAGAGAGAGTTCTGAATGAGGCTCATGTAGCACAGGCGGACCACAGACTCACTATGTAGCCAGGGAAGACACTGAACTCCTGATCTCCCCACTTCCACACCCTGAGATCCCAGGGGTAAGTCTTCCAGACAGTTTTCGAAACAGAAAACCCCCCAACCAAGGCTTGGAGGGGCTGCCACTGACTTGACTGGGTGCGCACACACACACACACACACACATACACACACACACACACACACACACACACACACACACACACACGGGACCCGAGTGTAAGGATGGACCATCCAACTCAAACCTCAGACTCACCAAGAAGTCTAAGAACCCTGCTGCTGTCTGGTGGGCGGGAGTTTACAATATTGAGGCTGGGCTCCTGGGGTAGGAAAGCCCTTCTCCCTGTCCCAGAAAGCCCAGCCACCAGCCACCAGCGGCGCCACACCAAGCTTCCCACCTCTGAGTCCCTGTCACCAGCACAGTGAGCAGAAAATGTGCTCTGAGAGTCTATAGAGGACAAGAGAGCCTCGGGTTCAGGTAGAACTGCCAGCCTTGCCTTGGCGCCCTCTGTCACGGGTTCAGTTCAGGCTCAGTCCTTGTAGCATTTGTGGCCCTCTGGCTACCTTCCCTGGACAGACTCATTTCCCAGGCCGCCATCAGACCCAGCTGCGGGGTACACCACCCCTGGAGTCTGGCCACTACAGGGTGTGGCAGGAGGGTTCTGAGTGACAGGACCTTCACCCAATCAGCTGTCAGTCGTGATGCAGAGGCTAACAAAGGAAGGCCTCTCACAGGAGGAAGGCCTTGTAAAGCACTTTCCTTCAGGGATTCAGAGTGAGACACACACACACACACACACACACACACGCCACCTCCCACCCCTGATTTTGAGGACATGGGATCTCACTGAAGGAACAGGGCAGACCTGACCAAGTGTCAGCATAGCTATGAGGCTGACTATAGGGGAGGGTCCAGCCTGCCTCTCCTCTCGGCTGCTGGAGAGACAGAGCTGAGCTCCTGCCTTTTTGACTAAGGAACACAGCTGACAAAGTAGAAGTATGAATTCCCCTGGCCTCGAACTCAGAAATCTGCCTGCCTCTGCCTCTCAAGTGCCGGGATTACAGGCGTGTGTGCCACCACGCCCGGCAGTGGCAGGCAGATTTCTGAGTTCAAAGTTCAAGGCTAGCCTGGTCTACAGAGTGAGTTCCAGGACAGCCAGGACTACACAGAGAAACCCTGTCTCAAAAAAACCAAAAAATAAAAAATAAAATTAAAAATGTATATATAAAAGTATATATCTATTTATATATATACATACACATATATATTCCCAACGTGTAGTTGCCCAGAGTACCTCCTCACTATCCACGCGAGTTCCGCGAAGCAGCTCCACCCAGCACAGCACCTTGCCCACAAACACCTCAGCAGCTCCTCCCATGTCAAGACTGATCTGTTTAACAACAGCCATTATCACACTCTGAAAGCACGCAGTTTCCAGAGAGTTCTCAGAGTACCTCAGCTGCCCTGGGTTTTCTCGTTTTTTATTTTTACAGAGCTAAACCCCAGGTCTTGACCATTCTAGGCAACCAACTGTTGGACTCACACGCCTTTGAACCTTCGTATAAATCAGAATCAAAAGTCCAAATGTCTTTGGCTGTACTTTCTGACTCTCTTTTAATTATTTTTTATTAAAGCCCCAGCTGATTCCGGCTGGTTCCGGAGGACCCGGTTTCAATTTGTTGCTGCTGTAGTTCTATGTCAACCTGACACAAGCTGGAGTCATCTGAAATGCCAGAACCTCAGTTAAGAAAATGCCTCCCCGGGACTGGAGACATGGCTCAGTGGTTAAGAGCACTGGCTGCTCTTCCGAAGGTCCTGAGTTCAAATCCCAGCAACCACATGGTGGCTCACAACCATCCGTAAGACATCTACAGTGTACTTCCATATAATAAATAAATAAATCTTTAAAAAAATATTTAAAAAAAGAAAAAGAGCCGGGCGGTGGTGGCGCACGCCTTTAATCCCAGCACTTGGGAGGCAGAGGCAGGCAGATTTCTGAGTTCGAGGCCAGCCTGGTCTACAAAGTGAGTTCCAGGACAGCCCGAACTACACAAAGAAACCCTGTCTCGAAAAAAACAAACAAACAAACAAAAAAAGAAAGAAAATGCCTCCCCAAGGCCCAGCTGTGGGCAAGCCCGGAAGGCACTTTCTTAAGGAGTGATTAATGGGGGAGGGCCCAGGCCATTGTGAGTGTTGCTATTCCCAGGCTGGTGGTCCTGGGTCCTATAAAAAGGCAGGCTTGCCGGGCGGACGTGGTGGTGCACACCTGTAATCCCAGCATTTGGGAGGCAGAGGCAGGCAGATTTCTGAGTTTGAGGCCAGGCTTTCTACACAGAGAAACACTGTCTCAAAAAAAAAAAAAAAAAAAAAAAAAAGGCAGGCTGAGCAAGCCACGGGGAGCAAGCCAGTCAGCAGCACCCTCCACGGCCTCTGTGTCAGCTCCTGCCTCCGGGTTCCTCCCCACTTGAGTTCCTTCCTGTCCTCCCTCCCTTTGACAATGAACAGTGCTGTGGAAGTATACGACAAATAATCCCCTTTTGCTCTAACTTGCAGCAATAGCAGCCCTAACTAAGACAAATTCCCAGCACCCGCGTGGCAGCTCGCAGCCATCGGTAACTCTAATTCCAGGGAATCTGACGCCCTCTTTAACCTTCACAGATGCCTGCCAGGCACAGATGTGGCACACGACAAGCATGCCACAGAGTACCCATACATATAAAAGAAAAGGAAAAGGAAAAGGTTTATTTTGTTATTTTTATGTGTGTGTGTGTGTGTGTGTGTGTGTGTGTGTGCAGGAGCTGGAGGCACTCTTAACCACTGAGCCAGCTCTCCACCTTCCTTTTTTATTTTAAATTTAATACTTTTTTTTTAAACTTTTGAAAAAATTTAACTTTAGAAAAGCTTAAACACACACCAAAGAAGAAAATAAAACTAAAACAAACAAAGAAAAAAAAATGGTGCTGGAGAGATGGCTCAATGGTTAAGAGTACTGACTGCTCTTCCAGAGGTCCTGAGTTCAATTCCCAGCAACCACATGGTGGCTCACAACCATCTAACTGGGACCTGATGTCTGAAGAGCATGAGACAGTGTACTTATGCACAAAATAAATAAATAAATATTAAGAAAAATTCACGGGCTGGAGACAGGGTTCAATAATTAAAAGCATGCCGGGCATGGTGGCGCATGCCTGTAATCCCAGCACTTGGGAGACAGAGGCAGGCGGATTCTGAGTTCGAAGCCAGCCTGGTCTACAGAGTGAGTTCCAGGACAGCCAGGACTACACAGAGAAACCCTGTCTCGAAAAACCAATAATAATAATAATAATAATAATAATAATAATAATAATAAAAAGCACTTGATGAGTCTAGGTTCAGTTCCCAGCACCCACAATGGCCGCTTACAACCATCGGTAACTCCCAGTTCCAGATCAAATCCCCTATTCCGGCATTTGCGGGCACCAGGCAAGAAAGTGGTACATACATGTATATACAGGCAAACTTACACACATAAAATAAAATTAAATGAATCCTAAGAGGAAAAAAAAAAAGCTGGTCAGGCAGTGGTAGCACACAACTTTAATCCAAGCACTTAGGAGGCAGAGGCAGGCCAATCTCCAAGTTCAAGGCCAGCCTGGCCTACAGAGTGAGTTCTAGGACAGCCAGGGCTGCACAGAGAAACCCTGTCTTGAAAAACATAAAATAATAATATGATTATTATACATACTATCATTTTTTTAAACTCTATAAACAGAGGCTGGAGCCAGATTGATTTCCCAAAGTGACTTAATAACACAGTCCCTACCATGAACCCAGTTGGCCTTTTTTAATGGCAGAAATTGACAAGCTAGTAAAAAAAAAAAATCCTCGTGGAAACAATAAGGGACCAAGAATAATAAAAAATTGTCTTGAAACCCAAGAACAGAGCTGGAGGACTTCCTTCCCGCTGTGCAAACCTCAGAGCTGTGGTAATCAAAACCTCATGGTCCTGGTGTGGAACAGACGCAGGTCACTGGGGCATGAGAGTCCGAATGTGAACCCCGTGCCTATCAGCAGTGACATCAGGCAGGGACTACACCATCCGACAGCAGATGGTGCTGGCCGCCAGCCTGAAAAGAACCAGGTTCAAATTCTTCCCATCATAGAGAGACCTAATTGTAACAGCCTGGACTACAAAGGCACAGGAGTAAATCTCCAGGACGACAAACAAAGGAGACGATGACATCTTAAATGTGACACTACATGTAAACCAACCAGAAACAAACTAGAATCATCAACATCACAAACTTCTGGGTTGGGGTTGAGATCTAGGGGTAAAACAGAAGTGCCTACTGTGTGTAAAGCCCTGGGCCGGATCGTCATTTCCTCCTCCCATACCCCCAAATCACCACTATTAGAAAGTGGCAGCTGAGCCGGGCGTGGTGGCGCACACCTGTAATCCAAGCACTTGGGAGGCAGAGGCAGGTGGATTTCCGAGTTGGAGGCCAGCCTGGTCTACAGAGTGAGCTCCAGGACGGCCAGGACCACACAGAGAAACTCTGTCTTGAAAAACAAAAAACAAAAAAGAAAGAAAGAAAGAAAGAAAGAAAGAAAGAAAGGAAGGAAGGAGAGAGAGAGAGAGAGAGAGAGAGAGAGAGAGAGAAAGAAAGAAAGAAAGAAAGAAAGAAAGAAAGAAAGAGGTGGCTGGAGAGAAGGCTCAGCGGTTAAAAGCACCAACTGCTCTTCCAGAGGCCCTGAGTTCAATTCCCAGCAACCACATGGTGACTCACAACCATCTGTAATGGGATCTGATGCCCTCTGGTGTGTCTGAGGACAGCTACAGTGTGCTTGTATATATAAAATAAATAAATATTTAAAAATATAAAAACAACAACAAAAAGGAAGGAAGGAAGGAAGGAAGGAAGGAAGGAAGGAAGGAAGGAAGGAAGGAAGGAAGGAAGATGGAAAGCAGAGCTACAGGGAACTGGGCATAGTGCACATCTGTATAATCCTAGAGCTGGGGAGGCAGAGTGTGCATGTGGGGCATCCTGGGCTACTTAGTGAGAATGAATTCTCAAACAAAGCAGAACCAACAAAAAGCTGTGGGGCTGGCCAGATGTCCCAGTGGGTAAGGATATTTGCTGCCAAGCTGAAGACCTGAGTTTGATCCCAGGGACAGACTCCACCACAAGTACAGCACGGCCCCCTCCCTCCCCCCCAAAAAAATGTTTAAAAAGAGTTTTTAAAACTACAATGAATCACCACTTCACACCCAGTAGGACAACATGAAAATGATAAAAACTAACAAGTATTGTTGGGTGTTGGGTGTGGAGTATAGAATATGGGGTGTAGGGTATGGGGTGTGGGATGTAGGGTGTGGGGGTGGGGGTGTTGGGGTGTGGGGTGTCAAGGTGTGGGGTGTTGGAGTGTGGAGTGTGAGGACACACTGCTGGTGAGCGTATGAAGTGTCAGATGGCTTGAGAAAGGCGTGGCTGTCCTTCAGCATGATGACTGGTCTTTTTTGGTTTTTTGAGACAGAGTTTCTCTGTATAGCCCTGGCTGTCCTGGAACTCACTCTGTAGACCAGGCTGGCCTCAAACTCAAAAATCCACCTGCCTCTGCCTCCCAAGTGCTGGGATTAAAGGTGTGCGCCACCACCGCCCGGCATGATGACTGGTCTTGTTAGTCGGTGGGTCTGGAATCAGAGCTTAAGCCTCTAGGCATGCCTGTGAGGGATTTTCTTGAACATATTCATTGAAAGGGGAAAACCCACCCTACAAGTGTGCGGTATCTTCCAGTGTCAGCCAAGATATAAAAAAGGTCAATATTTCCATATTCCCTTCCTGCCTGCTTACAGTGTTAGTAGCCTTTCTGTTGTGAAAACACTACAACCCAAAGCAACTTACAGAAAGAAGGGTGTGTTTGGGCCTAGGGTTTCAGGGGCATGCGTGTTCATTGTGTGGGGAATCATGGCAGCAAGAAGAGGGAGCAGAGGGCTCACACCTCAACCACCATCGGGAAGCAGAAAGAGCAAGTTGGAAGTACGCAAGGCTTCTAAGCTCTGAGCCCTCCCCCAGTGACGTACTTCCTGTAGCAAGGCTGTGCCACCTAAACCTCCCCCAAACAGCGCCATCAGCTGTGCACCGAGTGTCCCAATGCCTGAGACTCTGGGGGACATTATTTTCACTCACACCACACATGCGCCTTCACGCCTCTGGAGTTACCCGGCCCTGTGGCTGCCATTCTACACCATATCAGAACCATTCATGCGGACCGAGGATCGGTGCCTCTCCAAGAATCTCCGGGCCTTCAGCACTGGCTTGGGATGGCTCGGTCATCCAGCCCTGTGAGGGTGAAACCACAGGTTCTCGGTATCTCTAGTGTGAGACAGCCATTATGGACTACCTAGATTGTGTAAGACAATCAAAGAAGTCCTCTTTGCAATATACATTCGTATCTCAGTTCTGTTCCTCAACAGAACACGAACCGGGCTTCCAGTGGTGTTGCTGAAAGACAGGTATTGAAGGGAGCGTGCTTGAACCAACGTTCGGAGCTGAAAAGAGAAAACCACTCAACTAGCCAAAAGACAAAGCAACGTACAGAGGCATCTGTTCCTACAGCAGTTTCCAGCCCTGAGAGGGACCCAAGTCCTGGCAGATACAAGGTGGACAGGACCGAAGGCATGCTAACCGGGCAAATGCCGGCACTGTCGGGCTCTGGTCATCTGCAATGTCCAAAGTCAGCCGGAAGCAGACAGAGGAGCTGGGGAGAAACTTCTGAAGGGCCCTTGGTCCTCATTTGGGGTGATGGAGGAGCTTTGAAATAGAGAGGGGTGAGGACTGCCTGAGGCTGTGAGTACAGTTTAGTGCCGCTTAGCCACCTCAGGATGGCAGAGATGAGGGCTTCCTGACATGTATGCTTTATCAAGATTTAAGATAAGAACTTGGGAGGAAAGCCTCTACACTGTCCTGACGCTTTCTGTGAGGAAGCAGGATGAGCCGGAGAGCAGCCTGGGTCACAGAACTCACTCGGAAGCTGGGGATTCAGCCAGAGCCACAGCTGCCAACACGATGTTTACGTTTCTGCAAAACTGCAATGGCACTTGAAACTTGCGACGTTTCACTACAAAAAAAAAAAAAAAAAAATCCAGTTTCTGTCTCCACTTAAACAAGGCAGTAGCTTAAGAAGCATGGGTGCTGGGATCGGCATGCATCCTTAGATGGGAGGGAGAGGCTCACAGCAGGATTGCCCCTGGGGCCAAGGTAAGAGGGACTGGCACTTCCCCTTATCAGACTTCTAGACCATTGCAGATATCAGACAGTTGCAGATCTGACTTCAAATTAAACTGCTTCCGAGTCCCAAGGCCAGGAGCATAGCTCTGGAGTGGTTCCCCTAAGATGCCAACTCGAACTGTTTAAATCTGGCTCTGTCCACTATGAGCAGAGATGTCACTGTGGCCAGCGGGCCGTGAGTTCCAATATGGTATCCAACCATTCAAAAACAAAACCCTGAGCTTTTCCCTCCAGACCTGTGCCTGCCTTTCTCGCCTCCAGTCCCAGGAAAGCAGCTGAAAAAATAAAATAAATTAGCAAAACAGCCAGGTGAAGGAACTCACAGCAACCTCCCCCTTCTAACCACAGCCTCTCAGCTCTCTGAAGAGCCTATAGCTGTAGGCACTGTCACCAAATGTACGGCTATTTCCAACAGGATCATGTATATAAAACAAAACCAAACACACACACACACTCACACAGAGAGAGACAGAGACAGAGACACACAGAGAGAGAGGTCCCATGAGGGCTTTCACACGAATCTTCAAGGACTGAGTTTCCTCACGTGTCTGAATGCAGCTCACATTACCAACCTGTTCCACCATCTCTGGATTCCCATGCAACCAAAACAAAGACTACAGGCCTGAGTTCTACAGCACGGCCAGGCTCTTGGACCAGAAGCAAGATTTCTCCTACCACCCTGCCCTGGCATCCTTACTAACCACACAGGAAAGGGATGAGAAGACAAACCCCATTTAGGGACAGGGTCACCCTAGCCTGGGGTTTCTCTTCTTCTTTGGATCATAACTACAAGTTATGGCCTGTGAAGTTAGAGCAGACAGCACTGAGTTGTTCTGAACTTTGAGTGACTGGGCCTTCTCCGCGCCCACACATAGCTAAGTCCATGCAGTGCTGGGTTTGGCAGATGCTTCTCCTAACTGGAGAGCTGACCCTGCAGTCTGAGTTCCGCAGTGCTTAGTTCCTTGTGCTGCTGTTTGCGTTTCAGCCTGCTTGCCGCCCACTTTCCTCCTTGGAGCTTTTTTCTGTCATATTGTAGCTATCTGGGGCAGTTCATTAACTTTTGTTTTAGTTTTTCCGAGGCAGGCTGACCTTGAACTCACAGAGTCTACCTGACTATGCTTCCCAAGTGTTGGGATTAAAGGCATGTGCCACAAGACAAAGCATTCACACCAAGAGTGTTTATATGTCGTGACCCAAAGTGGGAATGTCCCCAACAACACAAGAAAGGCCACCGAGGTGTGTCCACAGGAGGCCAGAGTGACCTCCAGGGTGAGAGTCATGCCAAGGCCACCCCATGAATAGGACAGGTTGCCCACCCAGAGTCCAGTGCCAGCTCCGACATTCAGGAGCTGTGGACACCCCCACAAATCATGAGGCAGCGAGCTGCAGACAATTACAGTCCTCCGGAACTGAGGAATAAGTGCACGTGCCTAAACACCAAGTATGTGTTTTTCAAATGGCATTCATCTACTGGGTGCACACGCCCTCACACAGGCCACAGCACATGCGTGGAGATCTGAGGACAACAAGTAAGAGTCAGCTTACTCCAAGTGAACCATCTTGCCAGCCCCCTGCATTTCCCAATTCATCAACGCATGACCAAAAAGACTTTTCGTGGGCTGGAGAAATGGCTTAGCAGTTAGGAGCTCTGGCTGCTCTTCCAGATGTCCTGAGTTCAATTCCCAGCAATCACAACATGACTCACAGCCATCTAAAATAGGACCTGATGCCCTGCGTGTCTTCTGGCACACAGACATAAGATACATAAAGAAATAAATCTTTAAGAAAAAAAAAAAAGAAATTTTCAAGAGATAAATGAAACTTAAAGATTTTTTTAAATGCTTTTCACATTCAAAATGCAGATTTAAAAGTCCGTGAATAAAAATTATGAACGTGCTGAATGGTGTGAGTTTGGACTAGAAGACTGAAAGCGGGTAACACTCAAACCCAGGGCTGGGACACAGCTCAGCGGCACAGTGCTTACTCGGCTCTGAGGGAACCTGAGTTCCAGGCCATCCTCAATGTTCCTTGTTTGGCTCCTCCTACATTTTCTGTTTCTTTATGATTTCCAGTTTCATCTGCTCAGGATTCTCTCTTCCTTGAAACAAACAAATAAACAAAATCAGTCAGTGTGACTCCAAAGGGAAAAGTCACAAAACTCATGTCACCACCATGTTGTCTCTGACAGGAAGAAACAAGCCACCCAGTACGGCCACCTCCTTCCTCAGCTCTCCTCAGCTGCCCTCCCAGGCCCCCGACTGCCTGCCTGCCTGCCTTGTACCTCTCCTTCTCTTAGCTGTCTGCGCCATTTAGGGGTGCGATCAAGGCAGAACGTGGTGATTCAAAAGCTGAGTGAGAAAGCACAGAACCTGCCAGATTGACATTCCCAACTCTCAGTTCAGCCAAAGCCAAAGCACAGTCCCTGGCAGGAGCCTCGTCCTTCACTGAGAACTCCTTCACACTCGGTCCTGGCTGTCCTCATGACCCATCTCCCTTACCTGAGAAAGTAGGTGGGCAAGGAGGTGCTGAAGGGACCTTTAGGTCCAACCACAAGCGAGTTCTGAGGGACAAGAGCTTAGACCCCACAGCAAGGACAGCCCTGTGGCCTGCCCATCGATGAGTCACATAGAGCATCCAGGTCTGACTTTCTCCCATCACCCCATCACCCCATCACCCAGAAAACAGTGAAGTCCTTTGGTTCTGACTCTCAGTAGGTATTATTTCCTGGTGATCCCAATACACTCTAACTGGTCTCTTGGAAAGTATCAGTTAACTGGTCCCATGCATGTTCTTGGGTCTGACACATCATGTTGATATTAACGTGCCATATGTCATATTAATCAAGTATTTAGCGGGCAAACATCAAGTCTACTGAAAATGCGCAGCTCTGAGTGCTAAGGCTTTCAGATCAAAGGCAGGAAAGGTTGTATCTAGAGGGGACACTTGGAGCTGGAAGAGGAGTGGTCAGCCTGAGTGTGGAGAAATGCAGGGGGAACAGGAAAGACCAATGCAAAGGCCACGGAGACACAGAGAGCACAGCAGCCTCAGTCCCTAAGGTGAGCGGGAGGGGACATGGAGTTCAGGCAGGAAAGCCCTTCACTCAGGAGGAAGAGCCAAGGGGCAATCTGGTGAGGTCCCTGGGCTAGGACAGCCAGATTCTCAAATGTCTTGTATCCAGGCCTTGTTTGATAGAAGCATCCACAGTGGAGCAACTGGTCAAGGCCTGGGCCCAAGTTCCTGCCTAGAAAGTTGTTGAGAATGGCAGTGCACCAACAGGAGAGGAGATGCTGGGGGACACCAAGGAAAGGGGGACACCGAGGCAAAGGTCACCACCAAGAGCAGACTGGTCCCAGGGAAAGAGTATCACTCAGGGCTGATAACCCTCACGTTCTCTGTGCCTTGGCCCCAGCACACTGGCTAGGTCCTATATCCTCTACTTCAATCCCAGAACCTTTGTGGCAAGGCAGGCTACAGGAGCAACACAAGACACCCAGACAGATGTTGAAGGGTCAGCAAAGCCTACCGTGCATGCATACACATATGTGCACACAAATGCATGCCTACGCAGGGGTCTAGTCTATAGCTCCTACATACAGCACATGTACAAAGCACCCACGGCACAAGTGAATCCAGGGGGGTGTGAACAAGATGTTTGCTGCTCCTGTGGTGGGCTGGCCTGCAAAGAATCACAGATATAGTCTGGGGCACTCACAGCGAGCAAGCAGATTCCGTCTGCTGTTCCATCGCGCTGGCCAGAAGACGACATCAGAGAAAGACAACATGTAACATCAGTAGATATGGCCAGAGTGACGGAGCAGACCGAGACCCGGGGCAATGGAGCACATGGGCCACTGTAAGTCCAGGGCAGAGTGCTATCAGCTCGGCAGCAGGTCCTTGGGCACATATGTAATTTCCGAGGTGGGTCCAGCCAGGGTTGGCTGAGGAGCTGGACGTGAGGTCGCTTTCCCTGTCTTGAAAGCTCTTGCAGTCCCTGTGACAGACTGCGATGATTCCCTCTGATCTGCAAGCACAAATGGATGGAGCAGTTTATGGGGCCACCAACCTTGACAGTTCTGGTAAACTATTGGCATCTTCGGGCCTTGAGAGGAGCCCTAGGGGCCTTCAGGAGTGGTGAGTTAGCAAGGTCCTGAGAGCATTCAGCACGCTGTGCGTGTGCTTGGGTTGAGGGAGTGAAGGACCCGTTCCTGGCGTGCTCTCAGCTGCCTTTTAGGGGAGGATTGACGTCTGCTAGGGTCCTTACTCAGGGTGCTCTTCCACTGCTGGGTCTCCAGAGGGGTTGAACCACAGGTCTGACAGGAGGTCAGACCTGGTTAAACATGGGTCTTGGGAGGAAATGAGAACAGTATTTGGGCTCTGGTTTGCACGACTTCAGGAAAAATGGACAGTGGAAGAAAGCGGAAGAGACAAGCTCCCTGCCTCTGCACCGCTGCTGCTTTATAAATCGTAGCCCATGTTCGGGGTTATTAACGATGCTATCTTCCTGTCTTCTTTACAAATAGGCGTTAGGCAAATAGCCGTGTCCCCGTGTCGGTGAATGATGAGGACCCGACATCACGGCGGAGATGGCTCGCCGCCGTGCTCGGCAGAGCCTTTGCATAAAGAGAACGTCTAATGTGCATTTGTGCCTTGGATTCGCTGAGATCACATGGAGGCTGAGCTCGTTTTATTCACGAGGCCACAGGAACGGTCGCCAAGAAGGATCCTGCGAAGGCACAGCATATGTCATACGCCTCTTAAACACCATCTCCAGCCAGTGACACAGCACCGCTCAGTCACCGAGATTAAAAATTAGTCAGACGTGGAAAATAGAAATGGGGCTCCATAAGACGGAGGGGTGGCTTTGCTGAATGGTGAGCCCTCTTTTGTGTAGTAAATAAATGGCATATATTTTCTGTTGACAAATATTTCCTAGGGCAGCGATGTCTAGGTGGTCTCATTGTCAGGTGACTGGCTAGACAAGAATCAAAAATATGTGACAAATTGTGCCCCCCCCAAAAAAATGTCAGACAATACACAATAATGACATCAGAGTCGCCTCCATTAAGGTCGAGTCTGGATTAGGCCAGAAATGAGTCAGTGCCCTTGGAATTAGGGTTTGGAGAGGACTGAGTCTGGGGCCTCAACTGATCCACATCCTCAGCCCCAGTAATATTCCTTTCAGGTGTCACTGACTCTGAAAGCATAGCTTTCTGTGTGTGTGTGTGTGTGTGTGTGTGTGTGTGTGTGTAATGTGTGTATATGTGGGGGCATGTGGAGGTGAAGAGTGAGTGGCATATGTGTGTGTGTGTGTGTGTGTGTAATGTGTGTATATGTGGGGGCATGTGGAGGTGAAGAGTGAGTGGCATATGTGTGTGTGTGTGTGTGTGTGTGTGTGTGTGTGTAATGTGTGTATATGTGGGGGCATGTGGAGGTGAAGAATGAGTGGCATATGTATGTGTGTGTGTGTGTGTGTGTGTGTGTGTGTGTAATGTGTGTATATGTAGGAGCATGTGGAGGTGAAGAGTGAGTGGCATATGTATGTGTGTGTGTGTGTGTGTGTGTGTGTGTGTGTGTAATGTGTGTATATGTGGGGGCATGTGGAGGTGAAGAGTGAGTGGCGTGTGTGTGTGTGTGTGTGTGTGTGTGTATGTGTGTGTGTATGTGTGTGTGTATGTGTGTGCGTGTGTGTGTGTGTGTGTGTGTTTATATTCCTGCTGCCTTTGAGAAGTATGGTGGCTGGGCCCAGCCTACATTCCAATTTCTCCTCTTTTTTTTTTTTTTTTTTTTGATTTGTTTTTTTCTGAGACAGGGTTTCTCTGTATAGCCCTGGCTGTCCTGGAACTCACTCTGTAGACCAGGCTGGCCTCAAACCCAGAAATATGCCTGCCTCTGCCTCCCAGAGTGCTGGGATTACAGGCATGTGTACCTCCTCTTCTTTTTAAAAAGTTTTTTTTTTCAGTTTGTGTATGCGCACACACATACATGAGTACAGGTCCCAGAAGAGAGCGTAAGAACCCCTGGAACTGGAGTTCCAGGTAGTTAGTCGTAAGCTGTCCAGTGTGGGTTGCTGGCAACCAGGCTCAGCCCTTTGCAAGAGCAGTGGGTGCTCTTACCCACCGGGCCATTGTCCCAGCCCCTTCTGTGACTTCTTACACCCCACTGTCAGAAAGGACAGACAGTCCACCCAAGCCCAGAGGTGCCCTGCCCGAGCCCTAATTCCACAGCCCCCTTTCTGCAGATTACCAGGCCCTAAGCCTTCCCCAGCCTCGGAGCCAGGAATCAATCATACCATCTCTTTGAGCTCAATGTGTCTGCCCCGGTACACACCTGGCTCGTGTAATCCCAGCCAAAGCAGCCTGGTTCTTACATTCCAGTGACTATAGCTGGTAGAGTCTCCTCTTACGAGTTCAGACGGTACTGGATAGTGCCATGGCCACGTCCTCTGCTTAAAGCACCCCCTTCCCTAGACTGCAGATTCTGCTGCTTCCTGCTGCTACTGCTCCATGCCGCCCCTCCCTTTCTGAGTCCCGCCACGGACTCTGTTGCCGGCACTGTATAACAAAAACAAGCAAGTGTAGACCTTTGCCTTTAACTGGCCCCTGAGCTCTAGGCTCAACAGGTGTCGGCCATATCCACGGATCCATCTGGCAGCCACTCCACTCGGTGCGCGAACCGGACTCTCCATCAGGTAGCCACACCAGGAAATCCATGGTTCAGCCTTGGCCACACTTTTCCCTGTAGCCGCATGGTTCCATCTTGGCTACCTGGTCGCACACATGGGAGTCTTTGTGTGCTATTTGGGAGGCGGGAGGCTTTGGGCAGCTTCAGCTTGTAAGGTGTGCTTCAGGCTAACCACTACGCCCAGGATCCAGCTAATGCCAATGCCCAACACTATGCCAGTGTCCCGGGCCTTACCAAGGCGCAATCCTAAAGGTGAAGATCACCATGCAAGTCATTTGTGTGTTGTCCTGCCCCATTATCCCTTGCCTGTTCTGTCCCCAGAAGACCTCAAGCAAACTGCCGTCTTGCTCTAAACAAAACCATCCATCCCCTCACACCCTCCCTTCTGAAAGCATGCAGGGCCCTGGGAGAGGCTGTGTGCTGGAATTTGTCCTCTCTGGGGCTCCCCTGCAGTCCTCTGGGAAGGGATGGGGGTGAGAGCTTATGCTCTCAGGGGGACACCATTTTGTTTTCTAAAGTGACTCAACTTACTTTCGACTAGGAATAAGCATTCACATGCTTCCCAGGGCTTGTGACAAGCCCTGCACTGGCCCATGACTGTGGCAGTGATCGATGGCCCGTCTCACCCGGGAGCTAGGTACATCTTTTACTAAAGGTGGCCTCCGAATGACAAATGGTTTTCTCACAAACACGAAACTGTTGATTGTATTTGCAAACAGTCCATTTTTCACATACTGCCAGTCCTGGCCCTCACGCTTGGGACCCCCTCCACATGATGCATGGGTGGCTGTTACCAACATTGATTAAGGCTTCCTGTCCTCCTGCGGTACCCGTCCCCCCATCCATCACAGACGGGCGCTCACACGCGAAGTGTATGGCTCTACCCCGCCCCGCCCCCGTGCTTGTCGGTATCTGTCCTTCAGCTGTGTTGTTCTTCGGGCCCCCTGACTAGGGTGCGTGCCTCAGCTCTGACATCTTGATGTCCACGGCCATGGATAAACAAGTCCCTAATTAAATCCTTCGGCTTTATCCAATCTTGGGCCTTCAAAGACCTCCTCCTCTGCTCCTCATTTTGGAAAAAATGCAAGTGTAAATAAGGTGTCAGCGGGACGAGCAGTTGAGCCAGGAATCTTGACGTAAGTGTCGCCACTCAAAGTGTCAGTTTGGGCCTTCCATTCCTGTGACCTGGAGTAACTGGACGGAACAAAGGTTGACTTTGGCTCGCGATTCCAGAGGCTTCAGTCTATGGTCAGCAGGCCTGTTGCTTTAGGGATCTGTAGGGAGCCGGGCATCATGGGGAGAGCATGAAACTGCACAGCTCACCTCCCTTGGGGAAGCAAAGAGAGACAGTGTCTCATTTGAGGGTACACCCCTAGTGACCTTCTCCAACTAGGCCCCACCCTGAAAGTTTCCACCTTCTCCCAAGTCTTCACACATAGGCCTTGGAAAACAATGCGTACCCAAATGTAGCAGGATTGATCTAAGGGACCCCAGAAACCAAACTCCTCAGCACCCACTGAGGTAGGAGCCATCACCAAAGCGGACCAAACCAGACCAAGCTATAATAGTTTAGAATCAGCTCCTTTTTTCACACTGCTCTCTCTAGCCTTTCTCTTTGGGGTTGTAAGCTTGGTTCTGTGGTGGCATCCCCAAGACTGACCCATTCCAAGGGATAGGCTGCCATTTGTGGGAGGAGCCAGACAGGGCCAGGAGCCTCTACTCTCTTAGCACAGGGGTCAATGAAAGGTAGGCAAGTCAGTGATTTCTAGAAGCTCCAGGCTCTCACGTGGCAGCCCAGAAAAGGGTCAACTCAGAAATCCAATACTACCAATGTCATCAAAACCCACCAGGGACTGGATGCCACTGAAAAGTGGGGTGTTTGCCTAGCATGCACACAGCCCTGGGTTTCGTTCCCAGCACACAAACACACACACACACACACACACACACACACACACACACAGCACACACGCAGCACACAGACACGCACGTTTGCACACACACAGCAGCCTACTTTCTACCTCCTGACGGCAACAAGCTCCCGCACAGAACCTCCCAGCCACTGCCCTACACCCCGCCTTTCACGGTGAACTACTCTGGCCTCTCATTTCTCTTTCTCCTCTCATTTTTCCTTAAGAAAGTAGCCACTCTTGCTGTGACCAGCCCAGTGATACATAAGTACTTAAAGTCAGTGTTCTTCTGCCAGCCCTGGGGACCAGAAGGGGACCTCACCCACAGGGGTGGTGGAGTTTCCTCAATTTTCCTTGTGATAAATATCAACACAGGCCTCTCCCCACAGGGCGCCCTGTCTAGGTTTGTTTTATTCGCTTGAATTCACGACCTGTGCGTCCTCCCAGCTTACTGCCTGCAGCTAAAGCTGTGCTCTCACACCCCACACGTAGAGGTCAAAGCGTAACCACCAAGAGTTTGTTCTCGCTTCCTACCTTTATGTGGGTTCTGGAGATCAAACGCAGGTCGTCATGCCAAGCACGGCTTTTACAGGGACTGTGTTGTATGTTGCACTCCAACGCACGGCCCGGCTTGCAAATCATTCTAATAGTTATTAAAAAGGTAAATTGGACCATGGGCGGTGCACACCTTCCATCCCAGCAATCCCAGCTCTCTGGAGGCAGAGGCAGGTGTGATCTGACATAGGGAGTTTCAGGCCAGCCAGGGCAGTATCATCTCAGGAAAAAGAAAAAAAGGAAAGTCAGAGGAGCCGTCCAACCTCTGCTGCTGGGGATTGGTTGAGCTGTGTTACAATTACTGTCATTGCATCAATATTTGTGTGGTTTCGGGGCCTGGGGGCCAGCATGTCTACTCTTTACATATCTACTTCAGAGGACCCACTACCCTGTTTTGTTTTGTTTTGTTTTTCAAGACAGGGTTTCTCTGTGTAGCCTTGGTTGTCTTAGAACTCACTCTGTATACCAGGCTGGCTTCAAACTCAGAGATCTGCCTACCTCTGCCTCCTGAATGCTGGAATTAAAGTCATGTACCACTATTGCCTGTTATTGATGTCATCCTTCCTTCTTTCCTTCCTTCCTTCCTTCCTTCCTTCCTTCCTTCCTTCCTTCTTTCCTTTCTTTTATATGTATTGGTGTGAAGGTGTCAAATCCCTTGGAACTGGAGTTATAGTATATGAGCTGCCATGTGGGTGCTGGGAATCGAACCCAGGTCCCTTGGAGTAGCAGATAGTGCTCTAACCACCGAGCCATCTCTCCAGCCCTATAGATGTATTTCTTATCTGGTATCTTCCTAGACAGCTATAGTTAGATCACATTTATGAATGAATATCCTTCTATTTCCGTGTCTTTTTTTTTTTTTTTTTTTTTAAGCGATTGTATTTTGCGCTGTATCAGTCTGGTCAGGCTGCAGTAACAAGCACTGTGAAGAGGGGGAGGGGAGGAGCGACAAGAACCTCTTATCCCACCACCCTTGGAAAGTACCATCTGACTCAACTCCTAGAGATCCTTCCGATTTGCAAATTCAACCTTTGCAACAGGGTGGCCTCCCCTGAGGCTATAGAGAGCTGTGGGTTATCTTAGGAGGCACTGGCTGGCTGCACTTCCTCTAGTCCTCATTAACCCAGAAGGCCCCATCTCCATGACATCCCATGGGGGAGGGGAGATAGCCTTCACCGTGTTAATCTGGGATGGACACAGATACTCAGTCCCTGATCTGCTTTGCTTCAGACCGGCTGCTCTACCCAGCTCTCCAGTGTGCTGTAGTTGGTTTTTGGTTAAACTTCTTAGGATCCTCCCAGTGTTAATACCTTGACTAGGACCTACAAAGTGCTTCACCACCCCTGCCCCCACCCCGTTCCCATCAAAGAATTGCCACTCTTTATCATAGACCCCTCCCGCTGTGAAGATTCCCATGGACAGTCACCTGAGTTTGATATGCCATCTTTATCATGTTTAGCTGATTTATCTCATTCAAAATGGCTGACGGGAATGGTTTCCTGTCCTAGGAGAACTGGAGGAGGGGCAAGCCCAGCATGGACTCCTGGAAGCCCGTCCTCCCGGACACCGCACAGCTCTCAGGGAGGACCTGGCCATGATGGTTTACAGGGAGGAAGACATAGACATCCTCTACAGGCCTTTCTCAGGAGCCCTGAGAACCTCCTACAAAATGGGTTTCTGCTGCCTAAGCTGCTGGTTCCGGATCCCTTCTCAGGGCAGGCTGAGTGGACTCATTATATAAAGTCCAAGTGCTTAAAAAAGAAATGGAAGTCGAAGGACTTATTCATTCATTCACAGCTATGACAAAGATGCTTCGGGTGAGACAGGACATAGTAGGCCTTCCCTGTGGCCTCAGACACCCTGGCAGTCAGAGGGATGCGCTCACCCGCACAGCCTCTCCTCTGATCTGACCTCTCACCGCCTGCTCTCACCAAGCCATCGGCCACTCACGTCCGTGAACCCCATCTTCTTCCACCTCGGCTTGCTTAGTCAGGCTACGGAATTTCTTTTAGCGACACACCACAGAGTTCGTGTGTGGTATTTGCTTTCTAGATACCTCTTCTCACTTCCCTTTCCATTCCAGTCTTATTAAGATATAGAGCCCCTTCCTGGTTAAATGGCTCAGTGGCTAAGAGCACTGAACTGCTCTTCCAGAGGTCCTGAGTTCAGTTCCCAGCAACCACAGGGTGGCTCACAACCATCTGTAATGGGATCCAGTGCCCTCCTCTGGTGTGTCTGAAGACATCAACAGTGTACTCATATACATTAAATAAGTAAGTAAAAGTAAGTATAAGTAAGTAAATAAATCTTAAAAAAAAAAAAAAAAGTATAGCCGGGGCCAAAGAGATGGCTCAGCTGTTAAGAGCACTGACTGCTCTTCCAAAGGTCCTGAGTTCAAATCCCAGCAACCACATGGTGGCTCGCAACTATCCACAGAGAGATCTGACACCTTCTTCTGGTATCTGAAGACAGCCACAGTGTATTTACATATAATAAATAAGTAAACCTTTAAAAAAAAGATATAGCCTTTTATTTCCAATAGTTAGATTTTTTTAAAAGATTTATTTATTTATTTTATGTATATGAGTACACTGTAGCCGTACAGATGGTGGTGAGCCTTCGTGTGATTTCTGGGAATTAAATTTAGGTCTTCTGCTTGCTCCAGTCAACCCCACTTGATCCAGGTCAACCCTGCTCGTTCCAGTCAGCCCCGCTCATTCAGTCCCTGCTCGCTCTGGCCCAAAGATTTATTTATTATTATAATAAGCACGCTGTAGCTGTCTTCAGACAAACAAGAAGAGGGCATCAGATCTCATTACAGGTGGTTGTGAGCCACCATGTAGTTGATGGGATTTGAACTCAGGACCTTCGAAAGAGCAGTCAGCGCTGTTATCCACTGAGCCATCGCAGCCCCCAATGGTTACATTTTCAATGTTTTCTGCTGTTGCATTTGCAGTGCTGGGCATTAAACCTTGGACCTATGCTGTGCTCTGTGGGCCAAACATTCTATCACCCATCTCTATCCCAGCCCCTGCCGCTGCGTGCGCTTCCTAGCCTGGCATCCCCACTGGCCGCCACGGCCCTGCCATCCCTACCCTGGCAAGTTCTTTTCTATTTGAGCATCATTTACAAGATCCCCCTGAGGAGGTTGAGGATCCGCCTCCTCTGCCTCTCCTGTCACATGTCACCTTCCCTTACAACTCAATACTGGGATCCAACCTAGGACCTCAGACAAC
Source organism: Apodemus agrarius (assembly GCA_964023405.1). Lineage (NCBI taxonomy): Eukaryota > Metazoa > Chordata > Mammalia > Rodentia > Muridae > Apodemus > Apodemus agrarius. The sequence goes on along the minus strand of OZ030022.1, from coordinate 28,265,659 downwards.
CCGGGCAAGGCCTCTTACTGCCAGTGGATGCTTCTAACCACCACCACCCCTCCCCCAGGTTTTTTCATATTCCCTGGAATCCACAACCACCTTGCCTTTTCAAACTCTTCATGATTTCAACCCCAAGCTCTCTGCCAACCGAGACACACTACCTAGTCTACTGATTTCAGCTTCCCAAAGCAATGCTATTCTGTTCTCCAGTCCAGAGATCTGGTTGTTTCTTACTCCTGAGTTTGGGATCTTCTCTGCCTGAGGTTTTATTCAGCTGAGTGTTAGCATGGCCGTCAGAACCATCTCTCTCTAGAGTGGGCATAACACCGAAGGCAAACAGCAAATGCTGGGCCAGCTTGTCCCCCACTGAGGACCATCTGTCAAATGCCTCAGAAGCTTTATCAGTTTGATACCTTGACCTACATCTTCTATTGCCTTCCTTAGAAATGGGGGGGGGGCATTGGGAAAACATTGAGGCTGTATAAATGGCTGTATTCTATTCTCCAACCTGGTTTGTTTGCTTCAGACTTGTACATTTCCAGGCCAGCCTCAAACTCACGGTGTACCTGGAGGGTGACCTTGAACGTCTGGTCCTCCTGCTTCTGGACCGTGTATACTGGGATTAATGGGGTTTCATGCAGTGCCTGTGATTCAGCCTAGGGCTTTGTGCACGCTATGAAAGCATTTGACCAACCTTGCCCCTTCCAACCGGATTTTTGACTGGGTCTAAGGTTCTCATTTGAAAAGCCCTGGAGTTCTTAGGACCCTCAACAACGGAGAGCCTCTCTCATCCTCTAACAGCCTCGCCTGCTGAACTAGGATGCCCCGAGGGACTACTGGGAAAGGAACCCGGGGACTGCAACAGGGCATCCCTAAGATCCCTGACTGGGAACCTAGGGAGAAAGTGTTCTTGGAACTGTGGATCGCTGCAGTTGTCCTTAGTGAGCTGGGGAGGGGTGGACTTTCCTAAGGTGTATGAGAGGGACAATCCTGCTGAGAAAAGACTAGTTAAGAGCCGATCTGGGAGGGCTGGAGAGGTGGTCCTGTGATTAAAGATGTGGATCCGTCTTATGCAGGACCGAAGTCAGGGTTCCAGTCCCTACATCCAATAGTTCACAACTGCCTGGAACTCTTGTCCAGGGGACCTAGTACCCTTTTCTGGACTCTGCAAGCACTGTACTCATATGCAGAAACACACACACACACACACACACACACACACACACACAAATTAAAAGAAACCTTTGCTGGGCAGTGGTGGCGCATGTCTTTAATCCCAGCACTTGGGAGGCAGAGGCAGGCGGATTTCTGAGTTTGAGGCCAGCCTGGTCTACAGAGTGAGTTCCAGGACAGCCAGGGCTAAACAGAGAAACCCTGTCTCAAAAAAAAAAAAAAAAAAAGAAAGAAAGAAAAAAAGAAAAAGAAAAAAGAAAGAAAGAAAGGAAGGAAGAAAAAAAGAAACCTTTAAGAGAAACAGTTACTTTAGTCACACACGCCTTTCTGGGTGGATGTCAGTCTATGCATACAGGATTCTGAGGACACAGAAGTCTGAGTTCCGGGTTGCCTATACAGGAGGGTGGCATGTGTGCTAGGTGACAGCACCTGTGGTCTCTGTTTAGTTCTAAGGTGCTGACCACACTTAGGCAGCGTAATAAGAGCCCGGGCAATGGAGGAGGCTGGCCATGAAGAAGGCAGTGGAGGATGAAGTGAAATTAGTTCAAGTTTATCAGGAAGATACTGGAGGAAAGAAAAAAAAAAAAGATAAGAACAGAAAAGAATGCCCTGGACTCAACAAGAAAAAGCTATTGGGGAAGGCCAGGAAGTTTGGAGAGGCAGGGCAGATGACAGAAGTATTTCTGGGGTGCCCACTGTAAATGTCCAAGAGCTTAGCTGAGATGTTTTAGCTCTGGGGATGACAGAGCCAGGTGTGTGTGAGGGGGGATGGGGCGTGGAGATTGAGTCGCTGACTCAGGGCAAGCAGTGACCAGGGTGGCGGGCGGGCGGCGTGGAGGAGGCTGACCTTTGGAGCAGCGTGACAAAGGGCTAGCCATTCATTTCTAGGATGTGTTCTCGGCTCATCTAGTGTGAGCCAACCCACATGGAATCTGAGAAGTGCTTCGTGGTAAGCCCTGCAAGGAGCTCGGGTTCTGGAAAAAGTCCAATTCTCAAAACAGGAGTTCTGGGAGGCGATCCGGTTCTGGAAGCACAAGGAGGTCAAGGAGAATGTAGGCTCCGGAAACAAATGCATAACCAGGTTGGAGGCGAGGTTTCTGGGGGCGGTTCTGGAAGCAAGGGGACCGCAGCGGCGCTCTGCTTCGCAGTGCCGGGAAGAAAGCAGGCATTGTTTAAGAATCAGCACAAGTACTTGTCTCTAACAAACCATTAAAAACCCCCATTGTAAACATTTTTGGAGCAGTCCTGGAGGGTCCCGTTGCCGGAGTAACGAGATAAAGCCCTGAAGTCCCTGCAGAGGCTGCGGTCGCCGCCCCCAGTTCTGCTTGTCTTTTCTAACTTTCCCCGCACTCCCAACAGCTAGCGTGGCGCATGCGTACCCTGATCGGCGAGCGGCCCTGGTTGCTAAGAGTTACCAGATCCTTACCAGGATCCCGCCTTACTCTCACTCTGATTGGTAGTAGTTTCTATCCATCGGAGCTGCTCTCACCTCTGATTGGACAACATCAAGTTTTGCAGGCGGGGCCCCGCGCTCTGCCGCACCGGTCAGTCGGACCCTCCAGGAGGGGACAGTCCGAGCAGCGCGGCTGGTCCTCCCGGGAGCGCGAGGGACCTGCTGCTCGCGGCCTTTCTGGGTCAGCGTCCGAGCGGGCGGCGATGATCCTCGAGGAGAAACCAGATGGTCAGGGCACTAGCGAGGACAGTTCTCAGCAGCAGGACGACGGCAGCATCCGCAAGGTGGGGGACTGAGGAGGGGTGTGGGTCTCCAGCCTTCTGCCCCCCGCGCTGTGCAGTGCGGCCTTCGCGGCCTTTCCTTCCTGGGACCCACGCCCCTGAAAGCCAGCTGGGGAAACTGAGGCCCCTAGAAAAAGCCTGAGCCCGTGTTTCAATCCGATGGGATTAACAGTGGAGCAGTCAAGGTCTAGATGGTTTCCCTGAAGCTAGAGAGCCCCTTGGTTCTCAGAATCAAGAAGTTGGTTCTGATGAGTGACAACCCCAACTCTCTCACCTCCACCACTAAGCACGTGTTTTTTTCTGGCGTCTGGAAAGCCTCCTTCCCTAACAGCGCCTTCTGGGTGCACAGCTATAGGAGCCGGTGTCCATTAGTAGTTAGATTGTTGCTGCAGACAGCAGAAACCTTCGGGACTTCATGGGGAAGCCTGACCACTTTTCCCGGAACATATATTCCCTCCAAAGCTCCAGCCCCTGGAGATGAGGGTGCCCTGGCTTCTAGGAATACATGGGTGGAATAGAGACTTGTTTGCTCTTTGCCTAAGGGATATTATGTTATTCTGCTTCTCCGGTCCGGATATTTCCTAGGGGTCAATGCGTTTTGCGTTTCTTAGTGTGTGTTCAGGCTCTGGGGTGCTCCTGCCCATTCCCAGGGGCTGCTAAGCAGAAGCTCCTGTCACTACGGCGGTGGGGGGGGGGTGGCGGGGGAGGGGGGTGTCTGCCATGGTGTTTTTGCCCTCCCTCCTTCCTTCCTGGTGTCAGATTGTACTTTGTTGCTGGCTGATTCCACCCAGCTTTTGTGTGTGTGTGTGTGTATATATCAGGTCTCCTGGGGAAGTGGGAGAGGAGGGAGGCACTGGGACTTGGACACATCCCTCAAGGGCTCCATCCTACCTGGGCATGCCAGATACTACAGTGACTAGCTGGCACTAGGGAGGGGGTAGACTGGGAAGAGGGAAGGAGGGAGGGAGGGAGGGAGGGAGAGAGAGACAGCCTGCAACATGTACTCCATGAACTCTTCTTCCTAGGATGGCCATCCCTTTGGAGGGAGTGCACGTTGCATTGGTCAGCGTCCCTGTGAATAGTGTGGAGCTACCCCCGCCCCGCACCCCGTAAAGAGCCGACTCAGTAATCGAAGCCTGGGAAGGCTTGAGGCTACTCGGTTCTCTCCCAGTGCTGGGTTTCTCTTCCCAGTGCTGTGTGGGGATAACTGTCCCCTCCCTATCGCTAATCTTTGAGGAGCAGCCCAGTTCAGGTCACCGGGATTTGGAGCGGGAGGTTTTGTTTCTCTGACCCCATCCCTTTCCTCTCTGGTCATGGCCAGGCCCTGCTCTGGTGTGGTGGTCCCTGTCATTGCGATGTCAAAAGTGGATGGCACGCTCTCCCAGAGTTAGACAAGAGAAGCCACCATGGAGGCCAGCCACGGGTTAGATGGCCTTTGTTAACAGAGGGTGGGGAGATGGTTACTCAGCATCTGTGCCCACCCTGCTGGGCACGTCCCTCAGCCCAATGTGGAAAACTGGGCGTGGGCTGTCAGCTTCCAGGATCCGTCCAGCCCAGCTTATCTCGCTTATTCCCACCAGAACAGGTTAGGAGGCCGGCTTGGCCTCCGTAAGTGCACCAAGGCTAAGGAGGGCAAGAGCAGGCCCAGGGTCCGGGGTTGGTGAAAACTCAGAGTGCCTGGCAGCTGCAACTCGCCCAGCAGGTGGGGGAGGGGCTGGCCATCAGTGAGCTGGAGCCGTGTAGGAGGACCTTGGGGGAAAGATGTTTGTAGTTTTCCTAGTCGCTTTGAAGACAGGAGACGATTGTGGCCTCAGTTTCCCTCCTGCACAGGCAGGGGTGGGCCCCCGGAAGAAGACAGTACAATGTGGCTCCACTCTGCCCCTGTGCTATCATGTGCCAGCTATCCAGAGAGTGAGTCACTTATCCGTGGTCACCCAAGGATGACTTAATGGCCTCCTTCTTTCACAGTGAGCCCAGGTGCCACTTCTGTGGGCACTCTTCGGTGACATGAAAGCTGGCTTTGTGGTAAGGGCCTGGGGCCACAGTCAATGTGATTGTCTCCAGGAGCTCCCTCCACTCTCAGGTGTAAGGCTCGCTCAAACCCATGCAGGGGCCCGAGGAGGCTGTTCTGTGCATGACAGTAAGCCACACTTTGAATGCATGGCCAGTATCAGCACTGCCAGAATTTACACACATACACACACACACACACACACACACAAACACACACACACACACACACACACACACACACATACACACACACCGCTCCGTGTCATTTGGACTAGAGCCTTTGAGTTTCTGCGACCTCCTCCCTCAGATGTGATCACTAGTGAAACTAGGTGTTTCCCAGGGAAAGAGCCATCTGCAAAATCTTTACCGCTAAGTTAGGCTGGCGGGTTAACCCATGCAGGGTAGGAATGCTGCCTGGCTTGGAGGCCTTCTTGCGGTGTGCAGCACCACTGATCCCCACTCCTCCGCAGCTCTCAGAGGAAGCCCGTAGGTCTTGGCTGAGCCTGTAGGTGGAGAGAGGGGATGTCGCAGATAACGCAGGCCACTGCTCTCACATTACACAGGAGGAGCTTTCATTCCCACTGGAGCTGGTAAAGGGACACTGGAACCCAATGCCTTGTTTACTCCGTCGCAGGCCAGGCACCCACTGCCTGAGCAGCGTGGGCTCGTGGCTCGTAACTGCATGGTTCTCAGGGCCTGTGGCTATGCTACTTCACGTGGAAACACGTCTCCAGGGCTACATAGGCCAGGTCCTCTTCAGGAAGATCATCGGGGCTTCGGTAGTAGCTCCCTGGAAAGGTGGTCAGACCCCAGGGCAAATTGTACTATGTGCTTAGTTGATCTGGTGAGTCCCCAGAGCATAAGACATTGATTTCAGCAAGGACAATTAGAAAGGGCTTCCTAGGAGAACTACAGCATACTTTTATTTGTTTTTATTTTATTTTATTTTTTGTGTGTCTTAGTCAGGGTTTCTATTCCTGCACAAACATCATGACCAAGAACCAAGTTGGGGAAGAAAGGGTTTATTCAGCTTACATCTCCACATTGCTGTTCATCACCAAAGGAAGTCAGGACTGGAACTCAAGCAGGTCAGGAAGCAGGAGCTGATGCAGAGGACATGGAGGGATGTTCCTTACTGGCTTGCTTCCCCTGGCTTGCTCAGCCTGCTCTCCTATAGAACCCAAGAATACCAGCCCAGAGGCGGTAGCACCCACAAGGGGCCCTCCCTCCTTGATCACTAATTGAGAAAATGGCCCACAGGTGGATCTCATGGAGGCACTTCCCAACTGAAGCTCCTTTCTCTGTGATAACTCCAACCTGTGTCAACCAGCCAGTACAATGTACATTGATGTTTTGCCTGTGTGTATGTCTGTGTGAGGGTGTCAGATCCCCTGGAACTGTAGTTGCAGCTTTGAGTTGCCGTAGGGATGCTGGGAATTGAACCTGGGTCCTCTGGGAGAGCAGCCTGTGGCCTTAACTGCTGAGCCACCTCTCCATCCCCTTATTTTAATTTTTTAAAGATTTATTTTTAATTATGTGTCTTTGCATATCTGTATGTGGTTATTTGCCTATGAGTACAGGTGTCCTTAGAGGCCAGAGGTGTTGTATCCTCCCTCCCCCCCCCCCAAGTAGAATTACAGAGAGTTGTGAGCCACCTGACATGGTTGCTGGGAACCAATCTTGGGTCCTCTGCAAGAACAGTATGGGCTCTAACCACTGGACCATCTCTCAAGAGCTAGGGCCAAAGCTCCATTACATCATCTTTTAAACTGTGGGGGTCAGTGTTAGGGGAGTGGGTTATTTGGGGAAGCCTCTTGATGTATGGGCCCATTCCCTGGTTGGGTTGAGGCTGAGCCTAGGTATCTGTGAAGCATTGAGAAGCATCTCACCCCTGTTCCCCAGCCAGGCCTGCCTAGGCCCCTCCCCGTGACGCTAGCTCGGGTTCCAGCCCACAGTGACTACTTCTTTCCCCAAGTCCACGGGCCAAGGTCCTCTGAGCTTGGCCGAGGCCGTGCTGATGGGGGCGCTGTAGGCATAACCACTCGCGTCCTCCGGCAGGGCTATGACTCCTTCGTGCGAAACCAGCCTGGCCAGCTGCAGAGCCACAGGGCTCGGCTCCACCAGCAGATCAGCAAGGAGCTCCGGATGCGGACGGGTGCTGAAAACCTCTACAGGTGAGCAGCTGCTGCTGCCCGGCCCTGGGTAGGGTGGTGATCCCGTTACTGGTCAGAAAGAGGGACACAAGGGGAGATGGCCAGGGCGTGGCTACCCTTCCGCTCTCGGTAGCCACACTACCTACCTACTTCACTATTCAGCCTAGACCCTCACAGACAAACCAGGCCCCTCCCTACCTCTGGGCCTCCCCAAATATGCTTGGCCAGAGGACCAAAAGCCCCTTTAGGAGGCCCAACGGTATCTGGTGAACTTCAGAGGCTGCTCCGAAGAGTCTGCGGATGGTAGGTGGCCGAGCACTCTAAGGTTGGAGACTTTGCAAATGATCGATCATCGGACCTCGACTGCTTGCTCTGAGCACAGTGGCGTTCTGTATAGTCTCATTTCCCCCACAGCCTTTGCAACCCACACTATAGGAGCCCGGGCACCCTCCTCTTCCCTGTCATCAGAGACCTCCAGATCTATGTTGGTGCCCAATACAGAGACAGGGAGGGCTGGCTGTGCCCATAGTCCAGTTGGCATCACAGCGGCACTGGAGAATGAGCTCTAAGAGGAGGCATCCTAGAAGGGAGGGCACCTCTGAGCACCACTCACCCCTTCGGATGGGCTCTGAAGCTCGGGTGGGGCAGGAGAGCCGCTGTGAGTCTGGGTCACTGGAGGAGCTCCCTCAGGCGTGGGTCTTCTCGCCTTCCCCGGCCCCTCCCAGAGCCACCAGCAACACCTGGGTCCGAGAGAGCGTCGCCCTGGAGCTGAACTACGTCAACTCTAACCTGCAGCTGCTGAAAGAGGAGCTGGCTGAGCTAAGCAGCGGCGGCAGCGGCAGCAGCGTCGATGAGGACCAGCCAGAGGGGTGTGAGATGCCAGGCGGGGCGCACACGCATGTGTGGGAGGGCGAGTACCTGGGCGGCGGGAACCTCCGGGTAGGACTGCAGGCCACGATGGCTAGTAGGTCTAGAGACCATTTTTTTCTGGTTCTAGTGAAGGTATTACTATTCCCATGATCCCCCTGGGACTGAAGGAAACCAAGGAGTTGGACTGGGCCACACCTCTGAAGGTAAGTGCTGGCCTGTGAACTTTGAGGGGCGTGGCCCTGAAGTGGGCGCGAGGGTGGGGGGAGCTTAGATACTTCCTAATCCAGTCGTCTCATTGAACAAACGAGGAAGCTGAGGACAGTGGGGAGGAAGATCTTCCATTCAGGGAACTGAACCTGCCCTCCTACTACCTAATTCTGGTCCCCACAGCCTGGGCTAAGGGTTATATGAAGAATTGGATTGGGGTCCTGCCCCAGAATGGCTATGAAGGGGCTTCATCATTCTGGAAGCCTCAATATGACCACCAAGTTCTAGGACCCCCCTGGCACAAGGGTGACACCCATCTGGTACCTACTCCTTGAGAACAACTGGCTTCCAAGTGACCCAGAGGGAGTTCAGATCCTAGGACAGGCCAAGATCCTTCACCCAGGGCCCACAGGGCCTCATGGGAAAGAGGCGCGACTTTACGATCTAAAGTCTGAGTCTCCAAGGTGGCAATGAGCAAATCTGTGTAAAGATGGTACCACAAGAACCCTGGCCCAGTTCTGTCTTAGGAACCCAAGCCCTGGGGACCAGAACCCCAGCACCCTCCAATGTCCCAGCAGCCCCCCAGGTCTCCAGCCCTTCTCCTTGACCCCAAGTATGAAGTCAGCCTGCTCTACCACGGCCCCTCCCATTCCCAGAGCAGGCTGCCAGGTGCGGAGTGCCCCAAGGGCAATACCCATTGTTCCTTCAGGAGCTGATCTCTGAGCACTTTGGAGAGGATGGCAGCTCCTACGAGGCCGAGATCCAGGAACTAGAAGACCTACGGCAGGTGAGTGGGCCACGCCCCATCTTGTTGCTCCAGACAGACGAGGAAGGCGGGAGAGAAGGTTGGATCCCGGTGTAGAGGTTCACATGAATTCCCCACACGTTGGGAGGACAGCTGGGAGATAGCCAGTGTTTGTGGAAGGACCTGTTGCTCTTGGAAGGAGCCGTGCATGGCCCCTCCTCAGGTCCCTACTTGGCCTCTTATGCCAGGCTGTCTTCAAAGTACCCCGGATGTCCTGTGCTCCTTAGGGATGAAGCCCAGGGATTTCCTAGGGTGGCACCATGATGGTAGTAGGTCTTGGAACTGGGCCCACCTGGACTCTGCCTTCTAGGCCACACGGACTCCCAGCAGGGACGAGGCGGGCCTGGATCTGCTCGCAGCCTACTATAGCCAGCTCTGCTTCCTGGATGCACGTTTCTTCAGTCCCGCCAGGAGCCCAGGGCTGCTCTTCCACTGGTAGGGGCTAGCAACAGAGGCGGAGGCCCAGGGAAGGGAGGCCAGGCCCTTATGGGAACTGTACCCACCCTGACACCATGCCACAGGTACGACTCGCTCACGGGGGTCCCGGCACAGCAGCGGGCTCTGGCCTTCGAGAAGGGCAGTGTACTGTTTAACATTGGGGCACTCCACACGCAGATCGGAGCACGGCAGGACTGCTCCTGCACCGAGGGCACCAGCCACGCCGCTGAGGCTTTCCAGAGGGCTGCTGGTGAGGGCTGTAGACCATAATAAGAGGGGTACGGTGCCCATCTCTACAGGAAGTAGTGTTGGTGGTCGTGGCTTCCCTGTGTGGAAAACTTAGCACATAAGCCCTTTGATGTGGAAGTTCTGAAGGTAGTCCTGGCGGGTGTGGGGAAATCCCTGCCCGCACAAGCACTCTATCCATCCTAGGGGCCTTCAGACTCCTGAGGGAGAACTTCTCCCATGCGCCAAGCCCAGACATGAGCGCCGCCTCTCTCTCCATGCTGGAGCAGCTTATGGTTGCCCAGGCACAAGAATGCATCTTCAAGGGCCTTTGGCTGCCAGGCTCTGCCACACCTGACATCTGTCCAGATCAACTGCAGCTGGCTCAGGAAGCCGCCCAGGTGAGGGCAGGGACCGCTGCCCAGAAACCCAAAGTGGTGGCCACTCAAAGAGGGAAGAGCAGAGCTCAGGGAGGGGGGAGGGGGGAGGGGGGACAGGAACAGAGTTGGGATGGAGCCGGGTCAGGGAAGGATGGGTAGCCACAGACCAGGCACCTCCATCTGGTGCTCTGTGTCATTCCCTCAAGCCAGTCACTGTCCCGGTTTTCCTGAGAAACAGGAACAGAGCCCCCAGATGCTCAGGTCTGGCTCAGCGAGGAGGCTAGAGACAGGCTGCTGGATTGTGGGGCGGAGCAGATGGAGATTGAACCTAGGGTGCAGAGGCAGGAAACTTAAGCTGTCTATTCAGGGTTGGCTGGCCTTGTCCCTTGAGCTCCATGGGCCTGCAGGGAACGGCAGAGGCTCCATTTGTACCTGCATGCCTCTTGGTAGGTGGCAACTGAGTATGGGCTTGTGCACCGGGCCATGGCCCAGCCACCTGTCCGAGACTACCTGCCTGCCTCCTGGACTAACCTGGCACATGTCAAGGCTGAGCACTTCGGCGCCCTGGCCCACTACCACGCAGCCATGGCCCTCTGCGAAAGCTCCTGTGAGTGTGTCACCCCACATGCCTGTGTGTACCCCACAGAGGCTCTCTGCTCAGGCTCATGGCCTCTCTGACCCCTAGCAGCAGCCAAGGGTGACCTCGAAAGGCAGGAGCACATCTTCCAGCCCTCAACTACCTGTGAGCCCCAAGGTCCCACCCTGCCGGAGCACCCAGAAGAGCGCAGGAAACTTGGTGAGGAGGCCTCACAGGCAGGCCCTAGGCTAAACCTGCCATGGCCCCCATAGTCACTCCGCGACTGACATGCCTGGGTTGGTGGGAACTGCTGAGAATGGGGTTGTTAAACTGGGCAGCTGGGGACATCGCTGGGACATCGCTGGGGACAGCTCTTTCTTCCCTGGCTCGACTGTTGAGCCTGGCAGAACTTTCCTAATCTGACCAGCACTGTCCAACCCTGTGTCCCTCCTGAGACAGAGGGTCTGGAACCCAACCTGGAAGGGCCAGTTTGCATGCATAGTGTGTGTGTGTGTGTGTGTGTGTGTGTGTGTGTGTGTGTAACAGTGCCATGCCTGTGCACAGCCAAGGCCCACCTGAAGCGTGCCATCCTGGGCCAGGAGGAGGCGCTGCGGCTTCACACCCTGTGCAGAGTCCTGCGCAAGGTGGACCTGCTGCAGGTTGTGGTGACTCAGGCACTGCGACGCTCCCTGGCCAAGTACTCGGAGCTCGAGCGCGAGGATGACTTCTTCGAGGCTACAGAGGCCCCCAACATCCAACGTGAGCATCTAGGGCCCTTTGGGATGCGTATGTATGCCAGTCAGCGGGCCAAGAGGAGCCCTACAGCAGCTACGGCTGAGAGGCAGGCAGTAAGCCCGGTGTGGTAGCACGTGTCTGTGATCCCAGCCTAGCACTAGGGACCCTGAATCAGGAGGACAGAGTTGGGGTCCCACAGTGAAGCCCTCTTTGGGTGGGTGGGTGGGGAGGCAGGTTGTGTTGAGGAGTGGAGCCTGCGGGGACCTCAGGCCAGCATCTGCTGCCACCTCCTTCCCTACTTGACTCTTGCAAGGCAAGAGGGGACAGAGGCACGGTACCAGCTGGGTCTTCCAAGTGGATTCCTGAAAGCCTCTACCTATATTCAGGGAAATAGTGCAGCTGCAGCTGTCAGTAGGGACAGCAAGGCTGTGAGGACCCAGGACAGTCCCCTATGCAGTTGCGGGCCACACACTCAATGCTGAGCCAAATCCCACTGGTTCTGGGAGGGCCAAGGGCCTGGGGTTCAGGTCCAGTTCTCCTTTCCCTCCCACCCGGTCAGCCAAGACTCACCAGTCCCCAGAGGTGAGAATGCCTAGCCTGTCCCAGGTGAAGGTGACCGACTTCTTCCATCGTCTGGTGAGCAGGCCAGTCCCCCCTACCTGTCCCTCTTCCCTTCGCCCCCTCCCCGTTCCTGCTCTAGGGTGTGTGGGCTAAGATGGGGTGCCAGATGGGTCAGGGCTCAGCCAGCCCCCACCCCCACCGCTTTCCTCCTCCCAGGGGCCCCTGTCTGTGTTCTCAACCAAGAATCGATGGCGGTTGGTGGGGCCGGTGCACATGACACGAGGAGAGGGAGGCTTTGGGTTCACGCTGCGCGGAGACTCCCCGGTCCTCATCGCTGCCGTCGTCCCTGGGGGACAGGCTGAGGTAAAGGCCCTCTAGCCCCTGACGCTGGGGTCCTAGACGACCGGTAATGCACTGCCAGCGCCTCCCTGACCCACATCCCCCCCGTAGTCTGCTGGCCTGAAGGAGGGCGACTACATCGTGTCGGTGAACGGGCAGCCGTGCAAGTGGTGGAAGCACCTGGAGGTGGTGACGCAGCTGAGGAGCATGGGCGAGGAAGGCGTGAGCCTGCAGGTCGTGTCCTTGCTGCCCAGCCCTGAACCACGTGGCACGGTGAGCGCTTGGCCTGGGAAGAGATCCCCAACCCTCAGTCCTACCCCCCACCCCGGGTACTCAGAACGTGGCCAGGTAGCCTTCACTCGGGGTGGCTTTCTGGGCAACGGTCACCTCTGACGGTGCCTCCATAGGGTGGCTACCATCCTGCTCCAGAGGAAGCCCCCAGAACCACCTCTGGTGGGATTTTTGTCCCCAGAGTAGAGGATTCTAGACCAGGCTATCCCAGAGGTCACATCTGCCCAGCATGGCCGCTCTGGAGTTGGGTGGCAAGCATACCGGGAGCCTCACACGGCCACGTCACACCCACGTCAGATGCCCCTCACATGTCCCGAACACACCCGTCGCTCCCAGAGGGCTCTGACCGATTCTCAGGGTGGCCACCGATCATCGGGCGGCCAGTGACAGCTGACCACATCCACGTCTGTCCTGGCTGCAGGGACCCCGGCGGCCAGCACTGATGCGGAACCAGAGAGAGTGTGGCTTCGACACACCGATGCCCGCACGTCCCCGCCCCTGGCCCATCCTTGGCTGGGGCCGCAAGAACAAACAAAGCAAGACTGAGAGCCACCCTGACCCCCACACCAACAGGAACTGTGTCACCTGCCCCTGAGCTGACCCCCGCCCTCCCCCCCTCCCCCCGTGTTCTCAGGGTGGCTGGGGGGGGCATACTCCCATGTACATCACCCTGTAACCAACTCCAGATAGCCAGGTGTGCCGAGTGGATTCTGTCCTCTACGCTGGGGGGCCCAAGGCTGCCCCCACCTTGCTTAGAGATGTCTATTAAAAATGCTGGTCAGACGAGGGGGGCCTGAGTCAGGTACTGGAGCCGTGGCCACTTTACCCCACCAGAGATAGGTCTCAGTGTAGTCCAGGTGTGGCGTCCCTCCCTCCGTAGAGGGTAGCAGAGCTGCCGTCATCCCCCTGCAGCAGGCCTCTTGGCCCCTGCCATGCCCCATCTACTCTGCGGCTGCCTGGCTCTGTCCTCAAGTCCAGCCGAGGCATGTACCCTTATGGCCTTACCCTGGTTCTGCCTGGTTCATGGTAGCCCTTCTGGTCACCAGCCTCCCTTGCAGTGAGTCGGTTTCTCTGTGTACAAGATCCCAGCAAAGACATGTTCCCCGCAGTCCCCTTCGACTCCCCTCACTTTCAGACCACCCTGTTGCCCACTCCGCCTGCTCCCATGCAGGTCCTGGCAGGTCCCTCAGAAGGGTGGGCTCAGGACCTGGACTCCAGAGGGACAGGACGGGGGTGCCACGCGAGAAGCATTCCTGAACTGTGCATGACTGAAGCCATGAAGATGCTCTGCTTCAAAGGCCAGCCCCCCCCCCCCCGGGAAGGTTCGGGATAGAAACAGAAACCCTGGGCGCAGTCCCCGAATCAGAGAAAAACAAAACCAATCAGATGGGGGAACTTGCTCTCTCTGACCACCAGGGGGCAGCTGTCGCCCATTCACGCAGTCCTAGGAGGCTGCATCATCTCTTCCAAACCCCTACGAATCTGAGAACCTGAGGACGGCCCAGGAAAGAGAAGAGGCCAGCTCCGTAGTCAGCAACACCCCCCCACACACACACACACCCTTTCATCCTCCAGCCTCTGCCCAGGGGCTCCCAGGTGAGAGCATCAGGGCCTATGCTCCAGGTCTGCCTACACAGTCCAGGGTTCTGCCACCCGTCCTGTGCAGACGTCACCCCGTGCAGACGTCAGTGTCAAGGTCCCGCCGCCGCCGCCGCCGCGGGTGAATGAAGGGCTTAGGCACTTAAGATCCAGGTACAGCTTTCTTCTGACGCAGGGGAGGCTCCCAGGGGATGAGGTGTGTCCCCCATCACTGGCCTGCCCTCCTGGGACAATCTCCAACTCAGCAGAATAGCCAAGGCCACCCAGGCGCCTCAACACTCGCTAATTTTATTAATAAAACTGTGTGTCAAGGAAGCCATTACATGATAATCAGGGATGACAGGGTGGGCAGACCTTGTGGAGGACAGTGAGTGCGGGAGGCAACACACACACACACACACACACACACACACACACACACACACCTTGGGTGATCTGTCAAGATGAAGACTGAGCTGCCCCTCACCTCCGGCACAGTGAGTGGCTAGGCTCCTAGGGCCTGCCTACACCCTCTCTACTAACCTCTCCACGCCTGGGCCTTTGCTCCTGGGCTCTTGCTAACTGAGCTCTCTACCTTAACTCTTAAGTACCTGGCTCAAACGTCTCACCATGTCAGGGGCCTAGCCTCTCTTAAGGCCATCCCTGTTCTGTGATGACTCCTCCCAGAAGGAAGACAGAGGTCCTTAACTGGGCCCAGCCGACAAGGTGAGAAAGCCCCCAAGACCAGGTAGAGTCTAGAATTCCTTCTGGGCTAGGACTGAGTGGCCAGGGAAGCCCTACCTGGCCCTCTGTGTGAACTTTTTTAGACAGGAAAATAGGTGTATGTAATATGGGCCGGCACACTGGAGGGTACTGGCCCTGATCTTAACAAGACACTGCTACCCTAACGGGCCAGCTGATGGGCATCCCACCAAGAATGCAAGCAATCCTGGATCTGGCACATCTATCTACCCTGGCATACCTCTCCCTACCACCCTGCCCCGCACAGTTCCCCAAACCTTCCTACCTCGCTGGCATCTTCTTAGCCTTTAGAGTCAATGTCCCCTTCTTGGGCCACTCCCCTGCTCTGGGCTACAGCCCCTTCTGGCTCGGTGACATAATGCTTACTCTTGCGGATCACAGGTGTACCCCTGGGTCACAAACAAGGATCGGGCCAGCTGGTTAGTGAGGGCCCCGAGTACCTGAAGAAGACATGTGACATATGTCATACACACTGAGAGGGAAGAACAGGGACCTGCCTGTCTCCTCACAGCCGGTGGCAGAGCCGGGGTCCGGAGCCAGCAGGGAGAACACAAGGCTCATAGAAGTGGGGTGCTCGTGTGCACCACGCACATGACCCCAGGCGGCTCACACCGTGGCGGGGTGCTTCATTTTCAGAGCGGCTCCCCGGGCAGGAGGCTGAGGCGTGCGTGCGTATGCTGTGATTCCTTTCTGCTTTGCCAACAAAATCTGCCGAGAGGGAAAAAGGCAAACTCTGTTTTGCTTGAATCAGCAGTGAGAGGCCTGGAGATTAATGTGGGAGAGGGAGGCGCAGAAGAGAGAGTGGGGGTGGGGGTGGCGTGAGGGCGGGGCGCGTGCAGAGTGGGGAGTTGGTGATGGATAGTCAAATAGAGATGGCCAGGTGGAAGGATCCCGCCACCTGCCTCAGCCTCAGTCAGCCTCAGCTCAGGGGACTCGGGGTCTTCTAGGCCCCTCCTTTCGCATGTGTGCTTTGGGCCTGAGGCCCAGCCCAAAGCCTCGGCCTACCACGAGCACCACCCCCCCCCCATGTCCATCAATATTTTATTTTGTTCATTGTTCCCACTGGCCAGGGATTTGTGAGTTCAGCTGCAGACATGGGAGGAATCAGTGCATCCACCTCCCAGGTCAGGGGAGGTGGGTCCCCTGAACTCCTGTCGTCCCTGAGTAAATTTAACACTACCCAGTTGGGGTGTTCCAGGAAGAGGGGTGAAGATGCAAGCCAGACTTGTGTCCTGCCTGATGGGGTGCCTGAGTCAGGGGGGGGCGGGGGGGGAGTGGCTCTGAGCGGAGAGGCAACTGATACAGGGCAGATGCAGGGGCTTGGCCACTTAGAGCTGCGACCCCCGGGAGCAGAAATGTCACCGGGCAGCAAAGCTCTTGCGGCCCTGGCTCCCTTATGGGTAGAGAGGGCCTTGGCCCTGAGAGCAAAGGACAGACACCAGGGGGCCCACCAAGGGCTCTGCTGCAGCTCAAGAAAAGGTGATCTGGGCCACTGTTCCCAGACAGGCCACCGAGACTCCAGTCGCGGCTATGTCCTAAAGTGCGTCCCTCAGCTCTGAGGAGGTGCGCGGGCTGAGGCTACGGCCCAGCATCTCACCCTGAATCAACGTCCTCAGCATACTGCTCTCCTGTATCAGGTAGAACATGGCCAGAGAGGCCCCAACCCTGGCCCTGTCCACTCCTGAGGCCCAGGTCCCATTCGCCCCTACAGGCTGTGGTAGTGATCTCCCCAAATCCCCTGCCCCCAAAGGCCCCAGAGTTGTTCTGCTAGGCACACACCCCCTTCACTCTCAGCTTCTGTATCCCCAACCTCCCAACCCTCACACTCCCCTTCTCCCTCTCCCCCTCTCTTCTCTCTCCTCCTCCCCCCTCTTCCCTTTCCCCAGCAGCTTTTCATCCCCACACACACAGGTCTGCTCCACCACCCAACCTCCATCACCCCGTTCAACCCCGGCTTATGTCAAAATCACCTTCCCTGCCACCATCGCTGGAGTGCCCCCCCCCCCCCGCAGCTCTGCTGTGCTAATTCATGTCTGTCAGTTTGGCACAGATTAGAGCTGCCTGGGGAAAAGGACCCTCAGGGAGGAGTTGCCTCCATCCGATGGGCCCGTAGGCAAGTCTGTGGGGCGTTTTCCTTGATTGATGATTGATGTGGGAGAGCCTGGATCACTGTGGGCGGTGCCATCCCTGGGCAGGTGGTCCTGGGTAGTATAAGACAGCAAGCTGAGCAAGGCCATGCAGAGCAACCCAGGAGGCCATGGTCTTCCTCCTTGGCGTCTGTCTGCCTGACCTTACCCGCTATCCCTGACGTCAACACCTTTTCGTATCACTGTCTTCCTCACCATCTCTGGTACTGAAGTGTCCAGTCTGGGCCTAGGCAGCCATGAGGCTGTGACTCCAGGAAATGGGGTAGCGTTAGGAATCGGGGACGGCTCTAGCAGGACCTCATGCGAGTGGACATCAAGGTAATGAAGCAGATGCTGGGTGTATTCTTTGACAGAAAGGCCAGGGTCACCCAAAGCCCACGTGTCATCTGTAGAGAAGGAAGGATAGTCTAGGAAAACACCAGGGTGGAATCTGGGAGCATCTGGAGGAGTAAGTCAGGTAGGCTGGAAAATGGGGAGATAGCTCTGCAGAGCCCAGGCTAGCCCAACTGCTGATGCTGGCAGGAGCTGGATGTGAGCCTTGGTGAGGACTGAAATGGCAGCCCCCTGTTGTGGGAATCGGACTGGATTGTGGACTGTAGGCTGGGGCTGTGGGGGAGCTGAGCAAGAGGCCTCACACATCTGAGGTCCCCTCCTTCAAGGAAGGGTCTCCGCCTCAGCTCTCCTCACAATGGCTTCTCAGAGCTTGCCTGTCACCCCCAGAAGCCCTAGGAGGCCTGTGGCCAAGGCCTACCCCACAGAGATAGTCCACGGCAGCCTGGACTGGCTACTGCTCTGTGTGTCTGTCCACCTTGGGGCGGCTCCATGCCCATGCATAATGCAGTATTTACCTGGGGGGGGGGTTGATTGGCAGCTGCTCTGAGTTCCCCTCCCCCCACAGCCCCAGACGTTGAGCCAGACGTGCATTAAGGCGGGAGTGACTTATCGAGCTGTCAGGGGGAGCGTTTTAAGACAGAATTATAGGGGAGAGGAAAAAGATTTTTACCAAATTAATGAAAAATCAATCTGGCCTCAAAAATCCATTAGCCTTCATAATGCGCCTGTTCCAGGCCGAGCCGCATAGTCCAGTATCGGCTGTTAAATACCGCAGTGGCTCCCCCGCGGCCCGCCATTCATTACAAGCGGGCGGTGTTTACTTCTGAGAGTGACACCTGCCCCTGTTGTCAGCCCAGAGCTCCTGGCTCCATGACACCGCCCCCCCACCAAGAGGCCCCAGGCCTGGACCTCCCATCCGGGAAGTGGCTCCCTGACACACAGCCAGATGAGCAGGACCAACCTGGGAAGCCACAGGGTGCAAGGGCAGACCTCTGTGAATGGTAGTTCTGGGTTACTGGTGGCAAATGGTGGTGTCTGTGAGGAGAAAGTGCCCACGAGGAGGACAAAGTGACCATGGGATGAGGTCACCATGGAGGTTCAGTGACCATGGAGTGAGGTGATCATGGGGTGAACTGGGTGACCCCTGAGCAAGGCGACTGTTACAAGGATGGAGTGATCGTGAGGTGACCACGGGCGTGAAGGGACTCTGAGGAGAGGTGAGCGCAAGGATAAGGTGACTATGAGGGTGGTCGTAGGAGCATCACCAGGTCCATGGTGCCTGTCAGGATGCTGCTGTGCAAAGACAGAGTGGGTGATGGGGCCAAGACTGGCGATCACTCGCTAGTAACTGTCCTACAACACTGTAAGCTATTAATGGGAGAAGGTCATTGGACCATAAAGGTGACCACAGGGTGGCTGGGCACCCTGAGTAACTGGACAGCTCTCGCTTGGGGACAAACTACCTACGAAAAGCAGGTGTCCTTCCTGTCCCTTTCCGTGCAAACAGGAGGACAGCTGGGACCCAGGGCCCCATACCTAGACCATATGATAGATGGGCAATCCAGGGAGGCCAGCAAGGGCCAGGGTGGCTGGGGGGGAGGGGCTAAAAACAGCCAAAGGAGGCTAAGGAAGCCTTAGGGATGCCGGGGATGGCAGGAAGGCCAAGGAGGCCAGAGGCGCATAGGACAAGCGGGCAGGCTGAAGAGGCCAGAGGCCAAAGGACCTGTTCAACAGGAGATCTAAGGAGGCCCACAGACAGGCTTGCCTGGGGTGGGGTGGAGGCTTCTTCCCCCCATCCACATTTGGAGCCACCTGTTGGACCGGGCTGAAACCAGATGTCTGAGATTGCTCTGTGCCCTATATCAGGCAGGTATGTGGCTAAGAGACTGGATGGATTTTTCTCATTAAATTGACAAAACCCTCCTTTCCCAGTCTGTGACACCTGTCTGTGGAATCTTGTCTTGAGACACCTGCTGCCACCCTAACAGCAGCCCTGGGACCCCAGAAGGAAGGCAGAGCAGACACCCACACTGGTTTTCTTTGGGGTCCCCCTTGGGCATGGCCTTGAGCAGGGCAACGTTTCCGGAGGAAGCCATGATGACAAAACTTACCTGGCATTCAGTGTCCCTCCAGAGCCGTGGGGGCCACCCATACCCAAGCCCTGCTCTTCACGGTCCCCTTGACTGACTAACTCTGCTCTGACAGAGCTCACGTGGCCTCCAGATCGGACTGTGTAAATAGATCGACATTCCAGAAAACCCAGCTCCCAAAGCTGCCAAAGGAATTGTCTGGTTTCTTTTCTCGCTCCATCACTTTACCACAGAGTCCCAAGTGTGGGAGATGTGTCATGCGGTGTCAACTGCCCGCTGGGGCTTAGCCCTGGCTCCTGCCCCTCAAAGCAGGTGGGTTGGTGATAGCCTATCAGGAGAGCCCAGCCACCTGCTCGCTCCTCACCAAGTGCCCCCCGGAGCCAGACTGCCTGCCAAGGTCTTTTAGATTAAATCCCAATTCATTAGTGGTGGAGGTTGAACGGGAAGTGTGGGCAGCCCAAGGCCCCGTCTGCAGTCTAGGGAGACTCCACAGGCTGTCAGACCCCACCAAGAGAACCAGCTTCCCACTATTGATCTGTGGTCACGCACACCAGCTGCAAGTCATGCAGACAGACAGACAGACAGACAGAGGGCTGGAGTAGCCCCACCTGAGCAGGGGCCCATTCTGAAGATTGCCCAGGGCCGGTAGCAGCATGCAGGAAGTTCCTCACTTGTGGCACATCTGCTGTCCTGCCTGTCAGGGCCTCCTCTTGCATCTCCCCCATATGTCTGTCCAGATTTCAAGAGGACATTTGGGGGCCCCTCCCCCCCTCTCTATGTCTGTGTCTGCTACCCTCTCTGGCCTATGAGTCTCATGCTACCTGTGGTTAACTTCCCACCCTTGCTAGCATCCTGATCTCTACGGGAGTGTCTGTGTCCTGGGGTGCCCAAAGCCAACCAAATCAGCGAGACAGCCTCAGTCTGGTTGCTAGGGATGGAGCTGCGGGCCAGGCATCCTCTGGGTAGGTGCCTTTGCAGGAGTGGCTTAAGCATTGGGAAACATCACACACTCATGATGGAGAAACAGTCCTGCTCCCATGACCGTGTCCGAATGGCCTAACCCCCAAGAGCCCAATCCAGCCTGGGTCTATTCATTCGATCAATAGCCAGGCACATCCTGTGCATTGCGGATCTGCTGACCCAGGCCGGGCCTGTTCCCTCCTGCTCTCCTCATCAATAGCAGATCATCCGGACCCCTGCTGGTCTCAGCCCCTTGGGGAGAGGCAATGCTGACCAGTGCTGACCTGGCCCCATAGCCATACCAGGGCGCCATCCTGACAAGGAGGCCAGACAATCGGTTGGTGGCATCCAAGTCTCCCCCATTCTACTGTCTCCTCTGAGGACCCAGGTCTCACTGAGGTGGACTCACGAAGACAGTGTAGGACTTGTACCCGACTCTACCCCCAGAACTCTCATACAGAAAGAACCTAGGGCCCTGACCTGACCTCAGAGACTTTGCCTGTCAGGTGTCATGGCTAAGATGACTTCCCAGGTTGCAGGACTGGATCATGTTGCTAGGAAACTAGATGCCTGAGAGTCAGGGGGAGACAGTTCCACCCCCAACGGAGATGTCCACCCCTGCTTCAGCAACATCTGGCCTTGATTTCCTTACCGGCAGTGGTCAGGGAAAAACAGACACAGGCCAAAAGAGCACAGACTCGAAGTATGAACCTCTGTGTTTTACAATGCACATGATCTCAGCTCACTTGACCTAAGTCTTTCCTCGCCACAGAAGAGCTGGGCCCAGTGGTTCCCTTGGCATCCTGAAGGGCCAGAAAGTAACATGGACAACAACAGCGCTTGCTACTGGGTGCTCAGGCACCAGGACACAATAACCCAAAGTGGGAGAGAAGAGGGTTTTGAAGAATGCTCAGGAGTTCCCCAGGCAGGCTAAAGAGGCTTTAGGAGCGCCATGTGGGTAGGCGGGAAGGGGCAGTTTTGCTGATGCAGAAGAGGCTCTGGGGACAAAAACGCCACCTGAGTGTTGCCAGGAAGTGGTTAGAGGGACAGAGGGGAGGTGCCTGGGGCTCAGATCTACTCCGCAAGTCCTGGGTTAGACTTGGGGGCCCCCCTTCTAGGACCCAAAGAGGCTCAGAGACCTACCAGGATCACAGAGCATATGGAATCAGCACAGCCAGGTTTGACCCTTCGACCTCCTGGAAATGTTCAGGGCAGTGGGTGGCGTCTACATGAAGGCAGCCCCCACCCTCCCGCCACCAGCATTTATCCCCTGTCCCAAAGCTGATCCTGTCAGGAGCGGGGACTCTGTGCCGTTTGCCTTGGAGAGGCTATGGGTTGCCTCCTGTTCCCCACTTCATGACTGGCTTGACTAGGGCCTGGGACTTGCCTGTTCTTGGTACTGAGCTTTATAAATATTCTTAAAGAGGAGGATCAATCAATTACCCCAGCATTGTGGGCTTTTTTTTTTCCTGACCAGGACAAGCAACTCATACACCTCAGAAGAGCCTCCTGGCCGATCAATGGAGAGTGAGCAACCCTCTAAATCCTCTGGGCTGGCGGCGCCCGTCTCCACCTCGGTGGCAGCCTGCCCTCTGCCCCTGCCGGGTCAGCATCCTTCGCTCGGTGTTCTGAGGAGCCTGGGGATGCAGCAAACCCCGGGCAGGAAGGACAAAATGGCTCCTTTAACTCCGCCATGATCCCAGCCACATCAGCGCCCTGTCTTCTGCCACCACCTTCCAGGGATCCTGAGGCACCGTGAAGACTGAGGACAGCAGTGTCCCGGTGATCCTGCTGGCCTGGCTCATTCCTTCCCACCTGGTGGCGTTTTCCAGTTTTCTTACAGCCTGGGCACATGCAAGGGAAGCAGGGACTAAAACCCACACTGCCACCATGAAGTGCCCTTCCCACAGGTGGATTGTCCCCTGTGCCCAGCGCTGCTTTAGCCCCTTGTAGGTGGCTCTCTGGGTGACAATGGCATGTCCCCCTAGCCCTGCTCTGCCCACAGGACTCCTAAGTCAGGCCTGGGATAATTACCCTCCCTGGAACTACACGGAGCGTCCGCTGCAGTCTCCCAGGCAGTCCCTGGCTTGTTATTCCTCTGTGGTTCCTCTTTGGAGCAGTGAATGGGGTGGGGGTGGGTCCAGGGGGTCCAGGGGGTCCAGGAGGGGGGAATGTCACACTTGCTGCCTGGGTCCAGCAACCTCCATCATTGCCTCTTCAACATCTAGGGCCCTTGGTTGGGAAATGTAGTCAGACAATACCTCAGATCCTGTCCAGAAAGGCTGGAACTGGACCTCCACAACCTATCAGAAAATACTCCAAAGTTCCCTCCCAGCCATTTTCAGCAAAGGTCAGTGATGGTAAGTTTAGTGTCGCTAGGGCCATCTCACTGTCGCCTCCAGCTTCCCAGCTTCCCAGCTTCCCGTGCTGGCTCTCTGACACACTGATGGCATCTCTCTAGCTGGGCACCCCCTTCTCCTGCACCTCCTCTAGAGCCTTCTGTCAGAGGGACCCCCCAGAATGTTTCCCGAGGCTCTGAGGAGAGGTGTCTCTCACATGGAAGGACAGAGGGGCCCTCATCTAGGAGGAAGGGAGCTAAGAGAGGCCAAAGTGAAGCTGGAGAGCAGGGGCTCCGGAGGGAGCTCGGGGGAGGTGAGAGCAGAAGCGCTGTGTCCAGCGCAGATTGATGTCTCTGGCGGCCGGCAGCCCAGAATGTTTTTAATGGTCCCTAAAGCCCTCGGTCAGCCAGCGCTGAGCTCAGCACTTGATTTGGCCAGTCAGTAGGGCGTGAGCCACTGGAAGCCCACCTCAGGCCCCAGCCCCCACCCAGTTGCCTCTGTCCGTGCTGGGGATCCTGGAAATGCCCCCCCCCCATTCCCAGGAACCACAGAAATGGACAGAGCCCTCTCCTGGACTTCCTTAGACCCGTGTAATGACGCCTGAGTTTTGGGGTTCCCACCCTTGGAGCCTTTCTGGGGGCAGGCGTGGAGAGGTAGCTTCCACTGAATCCCACCCCATTTGTCACAGGCCCATTAGGTGCTGACAGCTACTTCCCATCTGGACAGTCCGGGCAGGCCAAGCCCCGCCCCCCCAGTGACCATCCATCATGGGTCCTCCACCTTGCTCTGTGCTGGGAGCTTCTGAGGGCAGCTTTCCCACAGGGGAAGCCAGAAGGGGGAGTGCCTGGAGGGAGTCCGATCCTCGTCCTGAAGCAGGGGCAGTAGCTCGCACGCTTACCGCATGCACCGCCATCTTTACCCGGAAAAAGACCACAACCTGTGGGCAACTGCCTGTGTCACCGGCGGCCTGTCTAATGAGTGGGCCTCCCACACCTCACAGCCCATCCAGGGAGCTCTGGGCCTCCGTGTTCCTAAGACCTAGACACAGGGCATGGGAAGCCATGTCCTGAGTACAGCTGGTCGTGGGTGCTGGAAGACAGCCAGCAGGCCACCAGCTCTTCTAGACTCCCTCGGGGTGTTCTCTGAACCCCTGGCTCACTGTCCAGGCTCTGGGGCCTTCCAAGAACTTTCTCTGAGCCGTCGGGAGTAGCTGGTAGCCCCTTTGCTCTTCTGTGAGGTGTGAGGCAGCTCTGAATGCAGGATACTGCCTGGCCTGGCTCAGCAGCTGTCCAAGGTCCAGGCCTACACACAAGCCACGGTTGTTTATAGATGTACTTTGTAATTTTAGAAGGTTTCTGGGGAGGTACCACCTCAAACCAGGTCCCAGAGATGCCAGAGGCCACACTGCAGAGGGCAGAGCAATGCTCTGGGCCACAGCCTGTACCACTCCAAGTAAGCAGCACCTCCACCCTCGTCTTAGTTACTTTTCTGCTGCTGTGATAAAGTACCATGTCAAGGCAACTTAAAAAAAGACAGTTATGTGCTGGGCGGTGGGCAAACACCTTTAATCCCAGCACCGGGGAGGCAGAGACAGGCACATCTCTGTGAGGTCAAAGACAGAGTTCTGGTCTACAGAGTGAGTTCCAGATCAGCTAAGGTGACACAGAGAAACCCTGCTGCAAACAAACAAGCACTTAATTTGAGGTGTAAGGTTGCAGAGGGCCAGAGGCAGGACAAAGGCCTGGCGGCAGGAACAGCTGAGCAGTCACATCCTGATCCATAAGTTGCAGGCAGAGAAAGAGACAATGGGAACAATAGGAGTCTTTTGAAACCTCAAAACCTGCCCCAGTGGCACACCTCCTCCAACAAGGCCACACCTCCTAATCCTTCCCAAACAGTCCGACCAACAGCAGACTAAGTATTCAACTATAGGAGCCAATGGGGGACATTCTCATTCAAAGAAGGCTTCTCCACGGAAAACACAGGGACCATAGAGTTACCTGAGGGTATTGAACATGCCAGGATTCTTAGGGAGTCTGAGTCCTACTTCAGAAAGTGGGGGTGACCAGTACAGGCTGGATAAGTCTACTCTCCACACTAGGGTCTCCAGAAAACATAGATACTACAAGACGTGTGTTTCTATAGCAGTGAACCCTTTGTCAGATAAAAATATCAAGTAACATCAGGGGTGAAGGAAGCAGGGAGATACGCCGAGGCTGGAGTTGGGGTGGTTTGGCTGTTTCCTTTCATGCTTCTGCATGAGGAGAGCAGATGCCTGCCTCAGAGCACACTTACTGAGGGCGAGAGGCACACTGTCTTCTCACGGGAGTGTGTTCGGAAGCCGAGAGACTCCTAGAGAAGCTCCTGTCCTCAGACCCCCTTCCATATTTCAGCTTCCCGCTTTCCCAGGCCCACCCCCACAGCCTGGATTAATTTGGGAAGGACAATGTTTATATTAACTGTTCATTTATCGACGTCTGCTTGCCGGGTCAATGGCCAAATTTATTGTCTCACAAGATGGGCTGTATCGAGCCAAGCAGCCTCCTCCCTCCCCCACCCCCGACAGCCTAAGGTGGAAAGACATTATCAATATGAAGTTCACTGACCTTGGGCCGACTAGTCTCTGCTGGGAACTGGTGAAGGAGAGAGGGGAACCGGAGCAGGATCACGCCTGCATACACACCCGCCACGGTGGAGCCTTATAGCTCAGGTATCACTGACCCAGGCAAGGACAAGACAGAGAAGTTGGGTCAGAGAGTCAGTTGACCAAGCACACACTGGTGCCCACCATGCCCAGCCCAGGCTATCAATAGGACAGAGGAGGCAGTCGCCGATGACCAGCTGGTGCGGACGTCAGCGTGGATAAGTAGTGTTACCAGAAGAAGTTCCAGGGGCTCTCCTCGGGTGAGAAGCTAAGGTCTGAGGAGGGCAGGAGGACAGGAGCTGGTGTCGGCATCCATCAGGCTCTCCGGCCCCTCTTCTCACCTGGTTATTTCATCCATTCAGTCAACAGTGGACAGACTATGTACCAAGCTCTGAGGATAACTATCAGCCAGCAAAGGGCTCCTGCCTTCCGGAACAGCCCAAAGCTGGAGGGCAGGCTGCAAGGCTGGGGTGCAGGTTGCAAGGCTGGGGTGCAGGCTGCAAGATTGGGGTGCAGGCTGCAAGACTGGGGTGCATGCAGGCTGCAAGGATGGGGTTCAGGTTGCAAGGCTGGGGTGCAGGCTGCAAGACTGGGGTGCAGGCAGGCTGCAAGGCTGGGGTGCAGGCTGCAAGGCTGAGGTGCAGGCTGCAAGATTGGGGTGCAGGCTGCAAGGATGGGGTGCAGGCTGCAAGGATGGGGTGCAGGCTGCAAGGATGGGGTGCAGGCTGCAAGGATGGGGTGCAGGCTGCAAGTCTGGGGTACAGGTTGCAAGACGGGTGCAGGTTGCGAGGCTGGGGTGCAGGCTGCGAGGCTGGAGTGCAGGTTGCGAGGCTGGGGTGCAGGTTGCAAGGCTGGGGTGCAGATTGCAAGGCTGGGGTGCAGGTTGCAAGGCTGGGGTGCAGGCTGCAAGGCTAGGGTGCAGGCTGCAAGGCTGGGGTACAGGCTGCAAGGCTGGGGTGCAGGCTGGGTGGGGTGGTTTGGTCAGAAGCAGAGGAGCTTACAGATATGGTGAAGAGTGCCCGCCTAGCGACCCGCACATATGAAAGTCCTGAGACAGCCACTGTGGGCAGCAGGGTGGTCTGGAACCTAAGGGAGACAAGCCTAGGGCCAGCCAGGGGGACTGTGGGACTGTGGAACATATTAGTTAGAGAATGGTGGGGGAGGGGCAGGGGAGTGCTCTGCACAGGTTGGGAATAGTATGTTTTAGTGTCTTTTGTCTGTGGTGCTTCTTTGTTTCTTTGCTTGTTTGTTTGTTTGTTTGTTTGCCTGTCACCTTGTATCTCTGAATGACCTAAATCTAGCTAGAGACCATGCTGGCCTTGAACTCACAAAGAACCACATGCCTCTGCCCCCAAGTACTAGGATTAAAGTGTGCAGCCAGCACTGCCCAATTCTGGTGTCTTATGAAGGTGTCTTGTGTAGGGTGTGACTGGAGAGGGTCAGGGACCAGAGGTCACACAGGGTGGACTTCTGCTGTGCCTCCTACCGACTGCTCACCAAGATCCGGTCTCCTCCCTCACCCCACCTTCCACTCTGCCAATAGCTTTCTAGACTGTGGTTCGCCGCACGGCCACTAGAAGGCGCTCGGAGCCCAGGTAGGTAACAGCTCTACGGAGGCCAGTCTGAGGGCTCATTTGTCCACAGGCTTCATCGATGGCTTAGGACGGCAGCAATGTTGATTGAGATGCCACACTTGAGTTAGAATCTCCACAAATGGTGATGAGCATCGATCAGCTCATCAGGGAACTGGCCCTGGCGACGGAGAGGGGAGGGGAGAATAGGAAGGAGAAAGAGGAAGGGAGGAGAGAAGAGGGGAGGGGAAGGCAAATCTGGACCGAAGGGAGGAGGCGGCGGGCACAGACACAGCTCCACCCCCAGCCCCTTCCGGTTTTACTCAAGCCCTGTCTGTCTACCTGTGACCCCAGGGACAGGTGGACCCGCAAGCCCGTGTTCCCTCCAGCAGAGGCGGGAGCCATGCCAGACCCAAATGCCTCTTTTCAGTTTCCTCTAATACACGTAATTAATCGCGTTATTTCCTTGAGCCGTCTCGGATTGTAGACAAATGATGGAGGATTTCCGTGCCCCCTTGCTCTCCCCTGTCAGCGGCAGCTTGCTTTGCAGTGATAGAGTGGCTCTAGCTTGCAGTCCTGTGGTGACTGGTCACAATCCCAAAGCCACACCCACCTTAGACTTGGCCCTTGGGACTCTGCCAGGACCCGGCAGCACGCGGCCACACCCAACCCTTCCATCCATCCCGTGGTCTTTTGCGTGAGGCGTTTTCCTGTGCGTCCCAGCTTGGCAGGGTACCTTTTGTCAGTCCTGGGTGTGGCTTTGGTGGGGATGTGATGTGATGTGATGTGTGTGTGTGTGTGTGTGTGTGTGTGTATGTGTGTGTGTGTGTGTGTGTGTATGTGTGGTGTGTCTGATGGTTTGTTTTTACCAGCTGACAAAAGCCACGTGGTACATCACCATCGCTGAGGCCTCCCTTGGTGGGAAACCAGCTGCCCTTCCATAGAGACTCTGGGCTACAAGGGAACTGTGTGCTGCTACCTAACACTCTCTGTACCACCTAGGGGTACGGGGAGGGGGTCCCCACCACTGCAGAACACAAGCCTCCGTCCCCTTACCCCTGCCGGTTCCTTGTCACCTCTGACTCTAGTTACCAGACCAGTTGGTCACACTGGGTGTGTACACACCATCCAGCAAGTCAGAGTTGACCCCCTCCCCCTTCTTCTGTTTCTGCCCTTCACTCATCCCCTCCCTCCCTCCCTCTCTTTATGCCTGTATCCTCCCCCCACCCACCCCCACCCCTGCATGCCTTGGGTCCTGCCTATGTGTGGTCTGACCCACACAACTGGTGCCATCGTGTCCTTTCTGAGCCTTCTGTCCCGTGTGCCTCTCACCTGGATAGCGTCATGACTGTCCTGTTGCTGTTTTGTTCGGCTCCTGTTTCTCTCTCTCTCTCTCTCTCTCTCTCTCTCTCTCTCTCTCTCTCACACACACACACACACACACACACACACACGCACATACCACACACACACACCCTGACTTCCGGCAAACTTTTGAGACTCAGAGGTCCCCTATCCTGCAATCCTGAGTCTGGTAACTATATGTGGTTTTTTCTTTGGGGGGGGGGTGTGTTCCTGTCTGGTGAGGCACCTTACCTTTCTGATTCCTTCTTTGTATATGCCCCTACTCTCCGCTGCTTAAACCTTCCGGTATCTTCTCTGCTCTCAGAATTGTCAAGTTGTATGGTTATCTGGGTTTCTTTCTACCAGGCAGCAACGCTTGAGCCCATTTATGGCGGGGGTGGGGGGGTAGGGGGGTGGGGGGGACTTCTTCTCTGACTTTAGCACACACAGTCTGCTTGGTCCTGTCCAATCTTAGGTGCTTTGGGTGACAACTAAAGGCCTTTGGTCTCACTTAAGAGAACTCCTGCCTCTTCCTAAAGAACACTCTTCTACAGAGTCCTCAGCCTCAAGCTATCTTCAGCCATGCCCAGCCCAGGCCGGCTACTGTGCCCTTCCACACACACCCTATGAAGAACCCCGCAGAGAAACCTGAAGCAAATTGTCATAGTGTTCTGGGAAGGGAAGCCTTTGAGAGGCCTAGGGACGGCCCCTGGAGTTAAGTTCACCCTTAGTATCGATTATCGCTCATAGTTTGGCAGAGTGGCCTGGAACCCAACCCAATAGCTCCAGTTCCCTTTGGCTCATCAAGGAGGTTGGGCCGGTTCGGGGTGTCTCCTAAGCCCCCTGGAAGTCCTGCAGGGTATCAGTGAGGAAGACATAGTAGAGGTACAGAGAAGCAGTAACCAGAGGGGCCCACGTGGACTATGGCCACCCAGCCGGGGATGTGCTCATCCCAGCTCTGGTCTCTGCCTGGCCTGGTTCCACAGCAGATGCTGTGTGCCCCGGAAGTCTTCCACTGTGCCAGCTGGTCTGTGTGCCAGTCTGGTCCCTGTGCACCATTCCCAAAACTGGTGGGCAAACTCTGGACAGTTCTATCTCTGACCCGCTGCTGTTACCTAGGGATTAGGATTCGCCGTCCCGTGTAGATGCCCACCCTGCCTTCTGCAGCAAGATGGCTGCTCTTTTGTCCATCCCATCCTGGTCATTGCTCCCTGAGCACCTGTCCTCATGGATCAGGTGACAACACTGCAAGGGTGTTTGTCACAACACAGACTCTGATTTCCCATAGGCCCCTAGATTCCCAGGGCGGAAACAAGAAAGGTGCCCAGGGAGTTCCTGTGCTCAGGGCCTGCTTGTGGGTACCTTTGATGAAGTCTGTCACAAGATATGTCCCAGAACCCTCCTGGAGGGACTGGAATATCTCAGTGAAAGGACCTTGCCTCCCTGACTTTCCCTATCCTGAGACATGAGGAGCTCTTTCCTCTACAACACACCCTGGGGTGCGGATGGGTAAACTGTCTAGCCTGTTTCCTCACTGTGAGGAAATACACGGAGAGCCAGGCAGCACTAATGTTTCTGTTTAATAAAGCATTACGGGACCAGGTACAGCGGGACCAGGAGAAACAGCACTCTGAATCCCAGGTCTCAGGAGGAGGCAGATTTCTGTAAGTTCAAGGCTAGCCTTGTCTACATGGCAAGTTTTGTGAGAACCACCAAGAGACTCCATCTCTAAATAAATAAATACATAAATACATAAAATCATATGGCCCCAAAGCCACCCCGCCTGCAGGAGTCAAGAACCTGGCTCTGCCTCCTGCCCCTCCTGCCCCGGGGTTCCCAGATGGGCTCTTTACTCTGGGCTCCTTATAGGCAGGACTGTGTGAGAGTCCGGTGGCAGGCCAGGGCAGCAGGACGTCTGCCTTGCAGTAGAGCCAGGCCTAAGCTTCCAGGTCCTTCTGCAACCTGATCCGATGAATTTGCCCTCCCGCCTCGCCATCGCAGGGCTTGCAGTGACGTTAGGTCCCGCCCCCACAGTATCTTCCAGCTCACTGACATGGATGCCACTAACACCCTTGGCAAGGCGTGGTGCGATGGATGCCTCTGGGAGGAGTCCCTACCCAGCCCCCAGCCCACTGCCTCTGCCCTTTTAGTGGGGATGGTTCAAAGCTGCTTGGGCCAGACAGGGAGAACTCCACATACCCCCTTGCGTTCCACGGCGAGCCCTCTAGGATAGAGGGGAGCGCAGTCTTCCGTGGATTTTTGCCCAGAAGGCCCTGCCCTCTGTGTGGAGGGGGATGGGCAGAAGACAGAGGCTTCAGTTCAGGGTCTCTGCTCAAGCTCTGCTGGCCACAGCTCTGCTGTGTGCTGCTCCCCGCTGTGTGTGTGCTGCTCCCCCCTGTGTGCCGCCCTAGACCCTGGGGACTAGCCAAGGAGGCCATCGTCCTTCCTCCCTGGAACTTCAAGGACTGCGGACAGTTATTCAGCTAACTCCGACGATCATAGCGATCATAGCCTAGCCCTTGGGCCCTAGGGCCACCAACTCAAGGGCAACTCCTATCTATCCCCCCCCCCATGCCCTGCAAACCTCTGCTGAGTCCTGGGCTCTGTACACACACACCCCAGTCCCACCCCGACCAGGCTCTCTATCTGGTCTGCAAGAAAATGAGATTTGCCCTTCTGTTGGGGGAGTCCAGCACTCAGGATTTTAGGGAGAGATGGTACCACCTGCACATTTGGTCAAGTCTTAATGCTGTGCCCTGGCCTGAGTCGGGGGGGGGTGGGGTCTCTGAAATTGTCCAGCTGTCCCATCTAACATTCCACAGGGATCCCCTGCAGAAGGATTCACTGCTGGGTCAAACCCAATCTTCAGGAAGCTTCTGCCTGGATTCTATAGAACTCACTCTGCACTGTGCCAACGACCTGGGCTTGTCATAGACCAAAGCACTTCTGCAGGAAACCTAGCTAGGGGCTTCTGACTCCCGGAGAAGGGGTTGTTTCTCTTGTTTCTTGCTTTCTAGCAAGAGGCAACGTCTCTTGCTGGGTTGGGTACTCAAAGCGCAGATCAGAGACTGCTCCCTCGGGACCGGAACTTGTCCCACCCCCTACGTTTCTGCTACTGAAGTTACTTTTTATCCAGTCTCCTGGGACCCGATCTCTAATCCACCCACCTTGTACTATAGTGTTCGAGTTACTGGTCACAAGGTCAGCTGCAAGCAGGTCAGTGGGCTGTAAACAGTGAGGTGGGGGAATCTGGGAACACGATGGTGCGCAGCCACGAACGAACGTCAACTATCCTCTGCTTTTGGCTCTGTACTTTAGTCCCCCTCCCCCAGCTACCCCAACCCCGGCGCGCGCAGGCCTGAGCGCGTGCGCAAGGTTTGTCTTCCAAAGACGCACAGCTGCGTGCAGACAGCTGTGTGATCCGCGGTTCCCACCTTATCCCACTTGCCCGGGTTGGGACAGCCCGGGGCACTGGCGGTGGCAGTTCATCGTGTCACCTCCCCTGCCACCCGCGCGGCGCAGCGGGCACGCAGCCCTTCCAGATGCGCAGAGCCCAGGGCCCCTGCTCTTCCTCGGGCGGCGCCATCTGACACCCCACTCTGCTCCGCCCGGACCCCCTCACATGCTGCCATCTGTCGGCGATGGAACCGCGCCAGGCCACGAACTGGGCCAAGCCTGAGCTCTCACCCTGTCCCCAAAGCCCCAAGTCCCCGAGCCCAGGCTAAGATGTGGGTCCCTTCTTCCTCGAGGCACCGTCTTTGGGCGGAGGATGTACCAATGCCAAGGACTGGGGGAGGGGAAGGGAGCAGCACGTGCCAGGGCCCTGTCTTCCAACCTGAGACCTTTCGCCTTGGTCCTCCCAATCTCCGGGGATTGGACCTGCTGCTAAAACCCGGCCCAAGCACCGGTTTGCCCCAGCCCAGCTGACCCCTGCGGGGTGTGAGAACTCCCTAATCCCCACTGCTTAGCTGCTCCTCAGCTGGGTCCCGAGGCCCAAGATGCTCCTCCCAGAGGCCAGCTGAGGGCATTCTCCAGGCTCATCATTCCTCCCCAGCTTTCCCAGGACTCCCCACTCTCCCCCCCCCACCGCCTTACAGGGCTCTATATAGGATCACACCTGGCTTCTTCCCGCAACTCCCAACAGGCTTGTCACTACAATCTCAGTGAAGCAGTAATGTGACCAGCCTATGCACGCCCAGAAAAGAAGAGGTGTGACCTGCCAGGACCCTAGTTGAGACTAAGATGGGCAGAAACAGACCCATTGGTAGTAGGCTGGATGAGAACGGAGGGAAGGCTCTGAGCCAAACCCCAACCCCTGGCTCCTCCCCAGTCATCAGCCTGCAGTCCCTCCAGGCATTCCCCGGGCCTGTCAGGGAGGCACCGCTTAAAAACCCGCTAACTTGTAAAGCCACTGTTACCTGCTGGCCACCGTGGCTACCTGTGGGAGCCCAGAGAGGCACAAGTGGACCCGATGACGAAGAACGAGAGAGGACGTATCCTGAGACCCAGAACCAGAACCACGAAGAAGCACATAGATGAGGGCTGGAATGGGGGTTGGGCTCTGGGGGGAGGGGGCTCCCAAGGGGTTCCCAAGGAAGCTGAGGTGGCATTGGACCTTTTGCGGGGCGGGCGGGGGGGGCACTTCAAGAGCAAAGCCACAGACAGGGGGTACTCAGTGCCAAGATTGCCCTTCACCCTCCTCCAGTCTCAATAAAGACGGTAATTAGCATCCTGACCACTCAATTAATTAGGCGTCATGAGCTTAATTATGACAGAGGGGGCAGTGCCATCAGCCTCCTCCGGGAGCCCGAGCGTTATTGACCAGAACAGGCACATGAGAAAAGCTAGGGCTGGCAGGGCTGGTGGACGAGGGCAGGCAGCAAGAAGTGCTCCTCGACCCAGTGTGTGTGTGTGTGTGTGTGTGTGTGTGTGTGTGTCTGTGTCTGTCTGTGTGTGTGTGTGTCTGTGTGTGTGTGTGTCTGTCTGTGTGTATGTCTGTCTGTCTGTGTTTGTTTGTCTCCCTGTGTGTGTTTCTGTTTGTCTCTGTGTGTGTGTGTGTGTGTGTGTGTGTGTGTGTGTGTGTGTCTGTGTATGTATCCCCAACCCCTCTCTACACAACCTACATAAACTCTTCTGCTTAGGGAAGCCCTCCAAAATATGGGGACCACCCTCTAGACTCTTAAAGACCCCAGCATCTTTCACGTAGCTTTGCTGAGGGCCAAGCTTCTGGCACATGAACCCTTTTGGGGAACAGTACCCATTACAATCTCTTTCTTTCTTTTTCTTTCTTTCTTTCTTTTTTTTTTTTTTTTTTTTTGAGGAAAACGATGTCAGCTCTTCATGCCCACAGGATAGAAAGTAGGGGGCCGCCTCTGCGGTTGGGGTCGCTATGTCACAGCAATCTGAGCCCCAGACCCCTTCCCTGCCCTGCTTCATTATACCACGCACAGGGCACCATGGAAGGAACGGAAATGGGTTCCATCTTATGGTCAGCTTTGCTCTTCTTTGGGTGTATGGGAGAGGGGTTTGGCTGATGATTGAACCCAAGGCCTCGCACGTGCAGTGGTGATGGTGATAGGGGAAACAGTGGTGATGGTGGTGATGGTTCTGGTAGTGACGGTGGTCATGGTGATGATGGTTGAGGTGGTATGGTGGTGGTGGTCATGGTTATAGTGATGCTGGTGGTCATGGTGATGATGGTGGCAGTGGTAGTGATGGTGATAATGGTGGTAGTGGTGAAGATGCTGCTGCTGGTGGTAGTGATGGTGATGATGGTGATGGTGGTGATAGTGGTGATGGTGGTATGGGGATGATGACAGAGCGGTGGTGCTGATGCAAGAAAAGGGTGAGCAGCTTTGGGGACTGTGCACCCAAGGTTGAGAATGATGCCTTTGCAACCCACCCTGCCCTACAGAGAGCTCTGCCTGTCAACACCCTCGGGCCTCTAGCAGTCTGTGTCTTGAACACAGGCTCAGAATGTCAAGGCCTCCCCTTGTCCAGAGAGAAGGCAAGACCCCAGTGTTCTTGGAGAATGTTTTGGGAGTCACAAGTCCTGGTCAGAGGCTGGATGGGTCCTTGGGCCTTCCTAGATTTCCCTGACCTGCCCCCTGTGGCTAGAAAACCTCACGACAGGACACTGGGTAACTATGGAGGTCTACCTGAGCTGTCATGTTGGCACACAGGAGGTCCCAATCCTTGGTGGCCTGTCAGTGATGGGACCTGGGAGACCACCGTAGGCTGACAAAGAGAGTGGCAGTACTCCTCGGCAGAGGCAGGAGCCGCAGGGGAGGGTAGAAACCAGCCTCCAAGCCCAGTGTGGGGGCTATGGTACAAGAGCATCTTCCATACAGGAGGCCTGGAGAGAAAGTGCTCCCTGTGTCTACCTAGCATGAGTCCTGCTGTGCTTGAAACTCCCACCTGGGCGACCTTCTTCCCCAAAGGCAAGCTGAGGCACTGGGAAGGTGCCAGTGCTTATTGTTGCTAGACCAGAGCAGACAGGCTAGCCAGGATCCACCTTGAAAAGCCAGACGGCCCCCTGAGCTGTCCCTTTACTGTCCCTCAACCCCATGAGAAATCCCAGGCAGAAAGCATGCTGATTTTCCAGGCCTATAACTTCCACCCAAGCTTGGGGCAGGGGGGGGTGGGCTGGGGAGGTGCAGAGCCTGGAACCTCCACAGAGCCGAGGGGCCAGGGCTGTGGGTGGCGGCAGGCCAGGAGTGTGGAGGCCTATGGACCTCCTGTGCCCATGGTGGGTGCTCAGAGTCACATACAATTACTCACCCAGTGTATCCTAATTACCACAAATAGCCCATTAAAAGAAATTATCATCAAGATGATATTAGCAGACAGCAGGGGAAATGAAGAAAGAAAAGTGCTTATTCCCTATTGTCCCTTAATGGGGACAGGGGACGGCCAGTGGGCAGCAGCCAGGGCCTTAGCACCACAGCTCACTGGGTTGCCCCAGAGTGGCGTGAAGGGTGGCCCGCCTCGGGCCTATTACAGGCAGGTGCCACAGCCAGTTCGTCAGCCCCACACCCAGAACCCTCACACCCACCCCAAGTCTTCAGAAAACCCTATCCTGGAACTGTGTCCATGTCCTGAGAATCCCAAGAACACAGGCATCCTCTAAACACAGTGGCCTGAGCTCAGGCCCCGATGTCTCCCAATTGCCACCAAAAAGGTAGAGTCTGGAGAAAGGTGTAGTCGGTGGGGAATAAGGAGAAGCTGGAAGGTGGCAGAGACCCTTGAGGGTGAAGGGACAGAAGGTCAAGATTCTGTCTGGTGGACCTCTGTGGTTTCAGCCACCGGAACCCCCTCCCTCTGGCTCCTGGGGACTCCTGGAACCAAGTTTACTAAGGACAGGCAGAAGGCCCTCACTGAACACAGGGATTAGTGATGTTCCAGACTCAGCCCCTCTTCCTCTCATCAAGGACACCAAGAGCCCTTCAGCTGGGAAGAAGAGTGGACAAGCCTCCTCTGAGAGATTCCCACAGCCACGGAGAAACGACCAGCCACTGGCCACAGTGATTTCCAGAAGCTGCAGACCACGGGTTGGCACCTGGTTGGGGAGGCCCTACCTCAACGACACCTGGCCTCCTCCAGGAAGCCATAAGGCCGTATCTTACTTATAACTAATTCAAGACAGCTAGCCATGAGCAGGCAACAGGCAGGTGATAAAATAGCCACAGTGTGGGGCTGGAAAAGGGCTCAGTGGTTAAGAGTATGCACATACCAGTCTTTGAGAGGATCTGAGTTTGATTTCCAGAGCCCATGTTAGGAACTGTCAGGTGTCTCACGACTATCGGGAACTCCAACTTCAGAGCGTCTGCAGGACAACTGCATGTATGTGCACATACCCCACACACAGACTTACATGTGTGTACATAATTTAAAGAGTTATAAATAAATAAGTAAATAAAGAGATGCAAGGGCGCTCAGCCTCGATATGCGACCCCAGAGGTCAGCAGCACTATTATAAAAGACTTGAGGCTGAATGAGGTCTCCCACATCTCCCCAGAGTCAATGAAGTGGCCAAGTTAGCAATAGGGGAGGGGAGATACACAATCATAGAGCCAGAGAAAGTCTAAAGG
This sequence comes from Apodemus agrarius, assembly GCA_964023405.1. Classification (NCBI taxonomy): domain Eukaryota; kingdom Metazoa; phylum Chordata; class Mammalia; order Rodentia; family Muridae; genus Apodemus; species Apodemus agrarius. The sequence continues at coordinate 28,229,309 of OZ030022.1, read as the reverse complement.
GGAAATGTACTCACCAGTAAGATTAGAAGACAAACGGTAGATAGACAGACAGTGGGGGTGCCATTAAAATGTAGGGACGAGAGGGGCAGTGGTGGTGCATGCCTTTAATCCCAGCACTTGGGAGGCAGAGGCAGGCAGATTTCTGAGTTCAAGGCCAGCCTGGTCTACAGAGTTCCAGGACAGCCAGGGCTATAGAGAAACCCTGTCTTGAAAAGCAAACAAAAACTAACAAACAAATAAAAAAAATGTAGGGATGATCCAGGAGGCCCAACTTGCTGCATGTGCAGTAGAAACATGAGTGTCAGGGTCTTCAAAGGGACCCTGGAGATGGACGGTGCCAGGGTCTCCTGGCCTTGCTGGAGTCGATGAGTGAGCCTCCAGACAGACAGGCTCGCCCAAATCCAGCGTGGCCGGGGATGGGGCCGGGGAGCTCCAAATGCTGCAAATCTGGTCATAGCAAGTGGAATCAAGACCCTACTGGTGGGGGATACAGAGGGACACTGTCAGCAGGCAGACAGGTCACTTTGCCAGAAGGAACAGGGAAAAAGCCCTCTAGGGGACAAGTCACACGAGGGAGGGGTTCAAGGCCAGCAATGCTACCCAGGCCTAGAGTGGAGGAGGAACCAGCAGAGGGTTTAGTGGGGAGTGGCTCAGGGGACAATGTCCCCAGCACTGTAGAATGGAGGGAGGTGGGCAAGTGGAAGTGGGAGGAGCCTTTGCTGGTCATCTTGCCATCTTCCTCTGGGCCAGGCTTTCTGGGAGGCTCAGGAACCAGTAATGTAAACACACACACACACACACACACACACACACACACACACGGCCCTCCCTTGCAAAGAGTGTGACAGTCAGGGCAGGTGCTGGAGACCAGCCGGTGAATCAGATGGCACAAAGAGCAGAGAGAAATGATAGACTAGCAAGGGCCCGGTAGTGCGCTGCAGCTGTAGGCGTTCTGGACATGGGTGGGTGAGATTCGAAGGGGACACTGAAGAGGTGGGCACGGCAGGGAGGGGACCTGCTGTGTGAACTGGAGCTGCCTGTGGCTCTCTGCCCCCGCCTTCCCACTCAGCTTGCCTCTCTACTAGTTCCACTCACCTATCCACATGTCTACCACCCATGCATTCACATGCTCACCCACCCATGCATTCATCCACATCCATCCATCTACTTGTCCATCTGACTGTCCGTTCACCTATCCACCCAGCTACCATCCATCCACGTATCCATCCATATCCCCATCCATGTATTCACCTATCCAACAATCCACCATTCTACCCATCAATACACCCATCCACCCATGCATCCACACATACATACATACATACATACATACATATATGCATGCATCCACACATACATACATACACACACATACATACATGCATATATCCTCAGACTCATTCTGAACCATCCATGCATCCCTCTATCCAGTCACCATCCTCCCCCCATCTCTGACCCACAGGCTCTGGTTCTCTCACAGTGACTTGGTTGTGGTTAGGAGGGTCTTGGCGGACATCTGTGGCTAGCTTGTCTGGGGCTTTCTCTAAAGCGGGAAGGTCCATAGCCTGCAGCCTTTACTCAGGTAACGTCTTACACACTGAGAGCCAAGCCATTCTCTCGTCCTCACAGCCGGGTTGACCCCCCTACTTTTCCTCTTCCCGTGCCCCAAGCCTTAGCTTCAGTTCCTGGATGGAACTGTGAAATCACTCCTCCTCCTCCTCCTCCTCCTCCTCCTCCTCCTCCTCCTCCTCCTCCTCCTCCTCCTGAGGCCTTTCCTCCAGGACTCTGCAGCTAACACTTGTGGATCCTGAGCTTCCTTGTGGGCACCAAAGGCCACGTGGCTGACTTCCGGCCACAAGACACAGGTGGACAGGTCTTCCTTAACACATGACAGCTTCCCAGCCATTTGTTGGAAGATTAGCAGGAAGTGTTTGGTTAGACTGAATTCAAGACCCATCTAGGCTATATAAGACCATTTCTCAAAAAGCAAGCAAACAAATGAACAAAAACCCCAACAACATACAAGAAGCAATAGTTTCCTTCTCCTTCCTAGAATACAGATGCAACGCCTGGAGTGGAGGCAGCTAATCTGGACCACAAGACTTGGAGAATGTAGGCCCAGGGAGAAGAAAATCAGAGTGCTTCACGAAACCGTCCGGGGCCACCAGCCTCTGGGTTTTCATAAGATGGAAGTTCAATTTGCAGTACTAAGGATGGAGTCCAATTAGTTTAGGGCGAGCATGAACAAGACTTGGGGTCACTCCCCAACTCTAAATAAACCTGGCTTGGTTGCACACATCAGCTCTAGGGGTGGAGGCAGGAGGATCAGAAATTCAAGGTCATCCTTAGTGATATAGAGTTCAAGGCCAGCTAAGGGTACATGAGACTCTATCTCAAAAATACGTTTTGTCTACTTTATCGAGTCTTTGTCCACTCAACTCTCTATTAGCTGACGTTTCATTGTTCACTATGCAGCGCAGGCTTTTGCAGTAAAGATTTGGAAAACTGTGGGCAGCTCAAGCCAGAAGATAGATGAGGGTGTGTCCTTGGTTGCTCAGGATGGAAAAGCCCATCTCTTGCCCCTTTCTCATTGTCTTCAAGAAGTGGAGTTCTAAAGCAGAAGGGACCCTGAAGCCACCCAAAAAAAAACAAAAAAACCAACAACAAACCCTAAGAAGTTTGGGTAGACTGTCCCCAGAATACCACTCCCAGACTGGTCAGGGCCGGCCTTTGCCTGCTGCATAGGACCCACAGGGGGCAGGCTCATATCGGACACAGCAGCTTCTGCTGCAGAGTGCAGAAAAGTGGTTATTGTAAGGACAGAGCTCAGCTAAGTGTCATCCTTACCATGGCCTCCTGTGAAGGAGTGGGTGGGGACAGCTCAGTGTCATTGTTGATGGGACGTGGCAGGGCTGGGAGTGTGCTCAGCCTGACTGTCCAGTAGGAGAGGGTTGTCTGTCCTCCCCTGCTGAGACCATTGCCCCCCTTGGCCCACTCAGTCCCCAAGGACACAAAGGGAAGCGGGTTCAGCTATCGTGGCTTCCACCCGCCCGTACAGGGCTCAGAATGGTTGGACCCACCCATCGGAGGGCCTGAAGTTACTGTGGCTGCTGAGCCTGCAGCTCTTTTTCTCACAGCTCTGGCTGCCTTCCTAACACTGGCTGGCAGGGAAGCAGGTGCCCTGCTGATGCCCGGTGAGTCACCTGAGCTGAGTCCTCCTTCCTTGTCAGCCTCCCCTTTCTTCCCTCTGGCTGTTTGACCCCGCCCCTCCCCCTTCTCTACCCTCCAACCACCTTTCTTCTGCCGTCTCCCTCCCAGCCTTTCCTCCCTCTTCTCTCTCGCATCCCTTCCTTTCTCGTCTCCAGGCCCTCCCTTGTCCCTTCCTTTTCACCCCTCTTTCCCCTCTCTCCTTCTTCTACCCCTCCTTCCCTTCTTTCTGCATTCTCCTTCCCCCACCCCAATCAACCCCCTTCTTTTTCTTCCTCCTCCTCCTCCTCCTCCTCCTCCTCCTCCTCCTCCTCCTCCTCCTCGTCTCCCAACCCTTCTTTCTCCCTCCCATCCTCTGTACTCCAGCTCACTCTCTGGGCCTCACCTCTGCACCTGATTCTGCCCCCTAAACCGAGCCACGCCCCCTGAACGAGCCACGCCCCCTGAACGAGCCACGCCCCACGCACCGCCCCCTGTTGGCTGCAACACTTACCTGCCGCTCTGACCTAAGAGGTCCTATGGATAGCGCTCTGCTCCAGATCCTGGGATAGCCCAATCTGCATCTCACACGCCAACATACACAAGATGTGCATGTGTCTGCCAATGCGACCTCTCAATATATCTGCCAAGGTCACACCCCACCTTGGCAAAGCATAGCCGCTCCCATTCCACCCCTGCTCGAACCGTAGCAGAGGAGTAGGAGATGCCAGCCAGGCAAGACCGGGGCAACAGGCAGGGCAGTGGGTGGGCAAGGCAAAGAGAACAGCTCCTCACTGCCCTGATCGCGGCAATGATGGCTTTGCTTTAAGAAACTTAGTGATGGCCGGGCGGTGGTGGTGCACGCCTGTAATCCCAGCACTCTGGGAGGCAGAGGCAGGCAGATTTCTGAGTTCGAGGCCAGCCTGGTCTACAGAGTGAGTTCCAGGACAGCCAGGGCTATACAGAGAAACCCTGTCTTGCAAAAAAAAAAAAAAAAAAAAAAAAAAAAAACAAATCCAGTCAGTGCCTGCCATCCCCCAGACCACTCCGAGGCGTCCGAGCAGATCACGCACCCGTGTGGCACACTCGGAGTCCTCTAGTGTCCATCTCTGAGGACAGGTTTGGAGTGAAAAGAGCTGGCTGCCCTTCTGAGCCAGGGCAAGGCTGCTTATTGGGTGGTGCTTGGGGGCTGGGCTAGGTCAGGTCTCTGGTGACTTGCACCTGACCACTGGACAGCCCTGAGGGAGGTAGGATGGAGAGAGAGGTGGTAGAGTCCTTCGGCGCCACCGCAGGTGATGGGGAAGATCACCCCCCTGCCCCCAACTAGAGCTGATTCTCATTGTCTTTGGGACATTAGACCTTGGTGTCAGTGGACAAGAACACTGGAGTCCCAGCAGCCAGCACAGAGGTGGCTATGCAGGAGAAGGCACGGGGGGTGGGGGGGGCCTTAACGTTAGTGACTTAATGCTCACATCCAGGAACCGGTCTCCAGCCTTTGCTATAGTTGCGGGTCCCCCCACAACCCGCCCCCAGCACGCATCTCCTCAGCCCCAGGCTAATTGGCTGTGACAGCTCAAACCTTCAGCAGCTGAGCGGTGTCGCTGTGAATTAGGCAGCCGCTGAGCCCCGCCAGTCGCAAATTACTCTGCCTCTGCTGTGCTATGGGGGCTGCTGAGCCCTGTGAGGTCCACGTAGTGTGCCTGCACCTGGGTAGTGGGTAGTGCACTGGGCCAGAGAGCGCAGGCACTAGTCTCCCTCCTTCCTTCCAATGTTGACCAAGGGTCTCACCTTCCCACAGCCCTTTGACCCCTGACACCTCACAGCTTTCCAGGGGACCCTGATCTGCCTTGCCGCCTCCCCCTTGCACCCCGTCTCAGATTGGTTCTCACTGGCTAGTGACGGCAGGGATGCATCTCTGGCTCCCAACCCCCCCTCAGTGAGCTCCAGAGGACACTTGGGGCTCCATGAGTATCCACTGCCCCCCACCACCACTGGACAGTCTGAAACTTGGAGTACACCCCCCCCTTCTGCTCACAGAAGCTCCAGGAAGCCAGCACCTCTTTCCCGAGGTCACTAACACAGTGTCTGTCCCCTGTTCCTCCTCTGGCTTCTGGACCTGCAGCATTTCTGGGTTTGTACAGCCACTGGGGTATGATACTATGAAAGTGGGGTTCATCCTCATCTCTGAGACTGCTCATAATATACACACCCGCCCGTGTTTACTGCTCCCCAGTTCCCTCTGCATGGGAAGGTCTTCCCCGGGCTACTCCATCCTGGTTCTTCTCGGTCTCTGCACACTCCCCTCCCCCCATCACTCCATTCTGCACATCTGCCTCTCAAGAAGGAGACCTCTGGATGGCTCTGTCATACCCGGAAGGACTCACTTCCTGAGCGCCCGCATCACACAGTACATGCTCAATCAACGCTCAAATAAACGAGTCCCCTTTTCCAGCATCTCTCACTTTTTCCAAGACATTCCCCGGCAGGAGGCAGGGGCAGGAGGATTGTGGTGATGGGTCACATGTGTCCCAACATCCTACCTTGGCCTGGGCTGGGTTTGAATCTGGAAGAGCCGGTGGCGGAGACCCAGGCCCTGCACCCAACAGGGCTTCTCTGGCTTCTAGCCTGACTCCAGAGCCTTTGGAACTGCTGACCAGGCAGCTGGGTTCTGAACTGGAGGGAGATGAGCAAGACAGCTGTGGACCCTGCCGGACTGGGGTCCCCTCACCGTGGCTTTCGTGGCTGGCTCACAGTTCCCACGCTTACTCTTACCAGAGCAGCTAGTGGTTGAAGAAATCCCTAGCTTGGGGCGTGGGCTTGGGGCGTGGGCTTGGGGCCAGTTTCTTCCTCATGCTTGCCCCATGCAAGCAGCAACTACATGCACAGGGCGTGGCACCTGAAACCCCTGCTCTCCCCACTGACCTTCTGTGTGAGGCTCATAGGTCTTCATCTGCTGGTGTGTACTCGAGGACCTTGCTGGGATGGGAGGTGTCTGTAGGTGTCTGTATGTGCATATTCTGCACCCACATGTGTGGCTCTCTGCGCGCACATATCCCACTCCTTGTCTTCAGACCAGAATGGCTGGCGAGAGAGGACTGGGGGCCTGATCTGCTCTGAGGCTCGTAAGAACCAGGCTCAGGACTGCCTCTTAGAGCATGTGTGGTAGGGCGATGTCCATGGATGTACACAGCATCATGGGGTTCCCTCCTGTGGGGTACTGGGGACACTTGGGTCTTGTCTTACCCCAGCCTTAGAGTTATCTATAAATAAGATGGGGAGGAGGGAGCTTGAGGGCTTCTGTGTGCAGAGGACGGAGGGGAGGAGGGCAGAGCAGCACCCAGCTGTAGCAGAGGTGGGCAGGTCCAGGAGTGGCAGCTCTGGAGCTTGGCTGCCCAGAAGGGGCGGCAGGGCCAGGATCCGGAGCCAGGGGAGAGCGAGCGACCTGAGCACAGTAGGACCGCTGGATCCCGGTCCGCAGACTGTTCTGTGAAGTTAGTCTTCTGGGGTCCATGCTGGGTCGTGAGATCTTTGTAGACCACAGGAAGCAGCTAGGCAGCCCCCAACCTTCCTCCAGGTCACAGCTATGCTCTCACGCCAGGCAGGGGGAGGGATGGCTGGGCGCTGCCTGGGCGCAGGGTGTGGGTGTAGGCCGAGCAGATCTTGTCCTCAGGCAGCCTCGTCAGCGAGGTATCTATCTCCACACCGCAACCCACTCCTTGTCTTCAGACCAGAATGGCTGGTGAGAGAGGACTGGGGGCCTGCTCTGCTCTGAGGCTCGTAAGAACCAGGCTCAGGACTGCCTCTCGGAGCATCCACAGAACAGGCGAGGACTCCAGGCGAATAGTGAACATAGTTGAATGGAGGCTAATCCCGTGGCCTTGCTCTATGGTCATCTTTGCCTCAGTCCCATAACCAGGTTGACCTCTAGCCCCAGTGATCCATATGGATCCTGGCTGATACCTGGTACCGCTCTTGTGATACCTGACACACCGACACAGAAAGAACAAGCATGTATATCTGCACACACACACACACACACACACACACACACGTACACTGAGCACTGAGCACCTGCAGGACTCTCAAGCCCATCTTAAATAGAGCAATAAGGCTCTTTGACGTCCCCGACAGCCCACCTCAACTTCCAAGCTAAACCAGGATGCCTGAGGCCCTTCCATCCTCGGCAAGTTCCTCAAGAACACACTGAGACCTCCTTAGAAAAAGGAAGCCCAAGCCCAGAAGCCCTAAATACTCAAGACACAAATAGCAAGTCAAATGATTCCCAAGAAGAAGAAAGGAGAGGACCCTGGGCCTGTAAAGATTGCTTCCAGTTTAGTAAAGAAACCGAGGGGGGAGGGGGAATTATTGGGGAACAGATGGGGGGGGAGAGGAACTATGGGAACTATGGTGGGTGGGAACTGGGAAAGGGGAAAGCCTTTGGAATGTAAACATAGAATATAGAAAATAAAATTAAAAAAAAAAAAAAAAAAAAGGAAGCCCAAGCCCGGCGGTGGTGGCGCACGCCTGTAATCCCAGCACTTGGGAGGCAGAGGCAGGTGGATTTCTGAGTTCGAAGCCAGCCTGGTCTACAGAGTGAGTTCCAGGACAGCCAGGGCTACACAGAGAAACCCTGTCTCGAAAAACCAAAAATACAAAAAAAAAAAAAGAAAAGAAAAGAAAAGAAAGAGAGGGAGGGAGGGAGGGAGAGAGAGAGAGAGAGAGAGAGAGAGAGAGAGAGAGAGAAAGAAAGAAAGAAAGAAAGAAAGAAAATGTAAGCCCTAAACTGGGTGTGATGGCTCCCGCCTTAATCCCAACACTTGGGAGGCAGAGGCAGGGTGGATCTCTAATCTAGGACAGTCTGGTCTACAAAATGAGTTTCAGGACAGCCAAGGCTACGCAGAGAAATCCTGTCTCAGAGAATGGAAAAGAAAAAGTGTGTGTGTGGGGGGGCTTTATGTAAGAGTTCCCATGCCCTTGTGCACAGTCCTTCCCTGCACAGGACACCAAAGGAAACTTCCCACACATGGGGTGTTCTTCTCCTCTACCCCACCCCGGCTTTCAGTTTCAGAGCTCTCCAAAAGACCTCTAGACGAGACCATCTTTGAACTCCGTATTCATTTGCACGCCTCACTAGTCCTAGAGGAAAAGCGGGGTAAAGAAAGGGCAAAGCAGGAAAAGAGAAGGGAAGAGAAGGGGCGGGAACTCAGATCAAGTGCGAGCCCTCACACATGGAGCAGGAGCACGGGCAACCCTAAGCCCACCGCAGCAGCCCGTGGCCCCTCAGTACCACCCCCGTAGCATCAGCACCGCAGCAGAGTCCCCGATGCTCAAAGGGGAGAGAGGAAGCCTTGGAGCACTGGACGCTGAGAGGCCAGGGGTCTGCTGAGCAGGTAGGGTAGACACAGCTATTGTCACCTCTCCCCAAAAGAAATGGGGGGGGGTGTTCAGGTCACTCAGGCTGGACCTGTGTCTGTATATCCTCTAACAGAGAGGGGTTCTGTAAGGGCTCTGTGGCTCTGCGTGATGGAGGAGCAACAGAGTGATGTCCCGGCTCTTCTGTTCTAAACCAGGATCTGTCATTGGGCCCCAGTGGCCAAGTTTCCCTCAACTTAGATCCCTTCTCGGGGAGACAATTTTTGTGAACTCCCTCAGCAAGGCTGCCTGGAACCCGCAGGTTTCCCCTTGCACCCAATTAGTTCTTATCGTTTACCCCCTCCCCCAGTTTCTCCCCTTTCCAACATTTTCTCCCTCTCCCCCCCCATCCCACCCCCAAAAAGACTGGCCCGGTGGCTCCCAGCCTGAGGCACTGCAGGGCTGTCCTGAGTTTTATTCTAAGGCCATTAGGATCACGGGGACAAAGGTGGCCTGCCTCTCTCAGGCTGGGATGGAGACTCAAACTCTCGGGATTCTCTCGGGACCACGGCGGCTGCTTGTGGCACTGGCACAGAGCTTCTGCTCTCTGACAGAGAACCGAGGTCTAGGCAGGAGCCTGGCTGCCTCCAAACTTGCCAGATTCGGAACTTTACACTCTACTACGCTGATGGAGGGAGTTTAAAAGTTTGCAACGGCCCAGAGAGCAGGGTGAGATTTGTCAGAGAACTCTTTACTACCCAAATTGGATCTGCATCCTTTGGAGAAGAGAAGCCGGGCCACCCCTCAGGGAGGGACAGCTATCAAGAATGTCCGGGACTGTGGAGGCCATCAGGAAACACTGCACTTGGAGTCACAACCAAGGCCGCCTGGAGCCTCTGCCTGCCCTGCCTCGATGGCCAGCCACAGACCGCTGTCTTGGTTACTGACGTACATTTGCCTCTTGGTCAGTTCCTCCCTACTTTTTCTTATCTGGACATGCCAGCTCCCATAAAACCCAATTCCTATTTTTCTATTCCAAGAGAAATGTGTACAAGAATGAAAGCCACAGACACAACAGCCGGGTTCCAGTGACTTTTGGATCTAAACAGATTTATTTTTTTTTAATTTTTTCCTTTCCTCAGTTTCGTAACAAATGAAAAAAAAGAGAGAGAGAGAGAGAGAGAGAGAGAGAGAACACAACAAAAACCAACAACACAAATTTTTTTTCCCCAACGATTTGTCTAGCGTCCTGTTCAGAAGGCTCAGCAGGAGCCACCTGGGAAGGAGCCTCGGAGTGCCAGGGCCAAGCCTCAGAAAACCAGACCTCAGCCGGTGCAGACGCACCCAGCTTAGAACACCCTCCACCGGGCCTCTCTTCCCGGCTAGTCTAAAAAAAGCGATCAAGCTTTTAAAAAGATTCCACAAACGAAACACAATTTAAATTAAATAAAAACACCTTTCCACCCGCCCATGCCAGGAGGTTCAGGCCTAAGCCTCCTCTTTAAAAAAATTTTTTTTCTAGAACTGTGCATTACTTTTTAAATTCTTTCGCTTCTCTGGAAGGTTAAAATAAGATATATTTCCCCAGGAGTCATAAATACGATCTGGTGCATAGAGAAATAGCAGCGCGGGAGTCCGGGCCAGCCCCAACCCGGCTGAGCACGGCTACCCCCCAACCCCCCTCCCCCAGTCGAGTATAGCAGGACAGTGGGACCAACACGCAGGTAAGTTCCTCGGCTTCCTCTACAGGGAGCAGCGAACAGGGTGGGGACAAGCGGGCTGGAAGGCAGGCAGGGCCGGTCCCCTCAGAGCGAATGAGCGAGCAGGGCACATGCGGGCACTCGCCGACCTCCGAGGGCGCACGGGGACCAGGGGGTTCCTCCAGGTTTTCTAATTACCAAGCAAAATAAATATTAATGTTGCGAAAATATGACCGCTTTAAAAAAGGAGGAGGAGGAGTAAAAACAGGACAAGGAAACAGAGGCAGAAAGAACGACGGCGGAGGAGCGCGGGGCCGGCGGAGGCTACCGGGAACTGGTGGCGGCGCGGCCCCGCTGCGGCTGGGCGGAGGTTGGGACGCAGAACTGCGCTCCACGTCTGTACAAGTGGACGCTGCCGAGGAAGTCAGACCTGGCTCGGGCTTCCCTAAGTAATCACCGTTTCCCGGGGCGCCGAGGGACCCCGGCAAAGTCTAGACGGCGACCCCGAAGACGCTCGGACCGGGGTCCGGCGGGAGAGGCGCACCGCGGTAGGTACCTGGAGCTGGGGCTTCGCGGCGGGGCGCGCAGGAAGACCCCGGCAGCCGCGGCTGCACCGCCGGAGCGCGCGTCCCGGGCCTCAGAGTCCGAACCGAGACCGGGGCGGCCTGCGCAAACTTGTCCCCAAGCGGCGGCGGCGGCGAGGCCCAGGGTCCAGCGCTCACAGAAAGAAGTCGGCTGCGCCTTTGGCCGCCCCGGGGCCAGCTTGCGCTGGCGAGGGCTCCCGAGGGAAGCCGGCCCCGCCCGCGCCCCCGGGGCCGCCCCGGCCCGCCAACTTCTCGTATTTCTCCTTGTACAGGTCCCGCTCCTTGGCCAGACGCCCCACCTCCAGCTTCAGCTGCTCCACCTGGCTCTGGAGCTGGCACTTCTCGCTCTCCAGAATGTGCCGCTGCTGCACCCGCTTGAAGCGGCACGACTGCGCGTAGCCGCGGTTCTTGAGCGTGCGCCGCTTCTGTTTCAGCCGGATGACCTCCTCCTTGCTGAAGCCGCGGAGCTGCCGGTTCAGCTCCCGCACGGACATGGACACCAGCTGGTCGTCGGAGAAGCGCTCCTCCAAGCGCACGTGGTGGCCCGCGCCGCCTCCGCCGTGCCCCGCGCCTCCGCCGTGGTGGCCAGAGCCGCCGTGGTGGTGGTGGTGGTGATGGTGGTGGTGGGCAGAGTGGTGATGGTGGGCGGTGTGGTGTGCGCCGTGGTGGTGGCCGGCACCCATGTCGTCCGTGCCGCCGCCGCCGCCGCCGCCGCCGCCCGCGAAGCTCTGGCCCCGGAAGGCCTCATAGGCCGCAGCAGCCGCCGGGTGATGCGCGCCGTGGTGCGCGCCGTGGTGGCCGCTGCCGATAAGCGCCTCCACCGCGTCCTCCGGCGTCAGGTTGAGCGCCTCGGGGTTCAGGTGGTGCTGGTACCCACTCATCCAGTACAGATCCTCCAGCACCGCTTTTCCTGAGGCGCCCCCGACAGTGCCGGGGCCTCCACTCGGCGGCCCCGGGGCGCCCCCGGCCTGAGCCGCGCTGCCCCCGCCGCCCGCGCCGCCGCCGGTGCCCGGGCTGGGTGCGCAGAAGCTGGGCGAAGAGGGCACCGAGGAGCAGGGCGTGCTGAGGGGCGTCGAGGACAGAGAGCCGGGCGGTAGGCGGTGGCAGAAGCGCTCGGCCTCGGGCGGCTCCTTCTTCACCTCGAACTTCATCAGGTCGAAGTCGTTGACGTACTCGATGGCCAGTGGGCTGCTGGGCAGCTCTGCGCCCATCGCCAGCTCCGCGGCCATCGCCCGGGGCCCCAGCCCCGCCGCCGCCGCGCCCGGCCGCGCCCCGACGGGCGGCGGGGGAGCGTGGGGGGAGCCGCGGGCCTCTCTCCCCTTAGCTCCCCCCACCCCCCCAGGCCGCGGTGGGCGCAGGCTCTGGTCGCGCCGCCGAAGGGCGCAGCAAAAGTTTCGTGCTGTCAACTCTGGGCTGCGCTCAGGGGACGCCGCCGGCCAGGCCTCTCGGGCGGCCCCCCGGCCCGCTGCGGGCGGGCGCCGGGCCCCCGATCCTGCGCTCCTCCTCCTGTTCCTCCGCTGTCCTGGCCTGGAGGGTGCAGAGGCCGCGCCCCGGGCTCTGCCGCGCTCGGGGCTCTCCCGCCCGGCCCCGCCCCGCGCCCCACCCGCGCTGCCGGCCGGCCCCGCCTCCCTCGGTCCAGCGCAGAGGCGCACAAGCCTTTATAGAGACGCGCTTCTGGGCCCGCCTCCCCAGGTGGGGGCCGACGCCCCCGGGCCAATCGGAACCCTAGACCTGCCGCCTTCATTTGCCTATCCCCATGGCAACCCGGAGCCCAGCTGTCAATCTCCTGCGGGAAACAGCTGTGGGAAGGGGTAGGGAAGGGCCGCCGGCAAGAGGAGTGGGCAGGGCCCCCTTGTGGCCGCCGCATGGGACTGCACAACAGAGGGCACAAGACCAAAAGGTAGATCCCGAGGTTCCAGGATCGCAAAGCCAGAGAGTGCAGGGGAGCGGAGGAGGCCCTCGTCCAGGGGACTCCCTCACAGTCTCGGATCCATTAGGTGGCCTAGCTGGCTGTGTCCCGCACCAGGCCCAAGTGGCGTGGAGTCCCCAGAACGGGGACCTCTAACTATCCTGACACCGGTGACTCCGAGCTGCCCGGGAGCGCCGGGCTATTTTTATCCTGTGGTTGGGACAGGTTCAGGAATTCAGTCAACAAAGTTGCTGGCACCTCGGGCGGCCGGGATGCACAGTGGAACCACAGGCCTCTGAGCTGTACGGAGGTGGAGTGGGACAGACGCCTGTGGCCACCACTGGGCTAGAGAAGCAGGTCTTGGGGACTCCCTGCGTAGAGAGCCCATTGAATGCCTGGGGCTGATGGGACTGGACGCCTGCGGAAAGGCCCACAAGGAATCTCAGACCCAGCTGCCCCATCGGGCTGTTTGGAGGCGCTTTGCTGGGTGGGCGCAAGTTGGAGTGACACGTGGAAGGCAGATTGCCACCCTCACACTTGCTGAATGTCTCTCCACACCTACTGGGAGGCCGACTCAGAGCAAAAGAAAGCCACAAGGGGAACACGAAGGGTGGGTGACCAGATGTGAGTTTTGTAACACCCCCCACTCCTCCAGAATTCCAGATCCCAACTGAAGATAGGAAGGGAGTGTACTCAGGAACTACAGCTGGGCATGACCCGGAGTGGGGTTTTCTCCTCTCTGTTATCTATATTTTTATACGCCGTTGACTATTAGAAATAATAGCTGGGCAATGGTGGCGCAGGCCTTTAGCCCCAGCTCTCCTGAGGCAGAGGCAGGAAGCTTTCTGTGAGTTCAAGGCCAGCCTGGTCTACAGAGCAAGTAAGTTCCAGAGCAGCCAAGGCTACACAGAGAAACCTTGTCTTGAAAAACCAAAAATCAATCAGTCAATGAATCAATTCTTAAATATAAACCATTTGTGCACAGGAGAAAAAGGCCTGGAAGGCTATTCACTGGGCACCTGTCCCACGGTGTCACGGTGCCTGCTATTTTACAGGGGATGCCTGGCATCTAGGAGTGAAGAGCTCTCAGCTCCTTCCCTCAGCGTCCAGACACTCCTCACCTTCATCTTCATCCGTGCAGGGCTTGGTCTTCAGAAACAACAACAACAAAAAAAGCATGAGGATGAGAAAACAAGGCAGTGAAAAGCAACTGGCTTTGTCCAAGGTAAGCCGTATCAGGTACACCTGTGGCCAAAGGGGAGGCTTTGAGTTCCAGAATGAGGTCCCACCAAGGGAGCCAGTGTTCAGCTCTGTCTCCTGTACCCTGCAAAGGCACTGGACCAGGCCTGAGTCCCAGAAGCCCAGGGCCTTAAGGATAAGCTACATGTCGGGGCACCGCATCCCATGTGGCCTTGGGCATACTAAAAAGGGTACAGAGAGAGGTGATGAGATTGGGCCAGCCTGCCTCCTCTGGGCCCCACTCCTCGTGTGGGTGTGGTGGCATACACCTTTAATCCCAGTACTTGGGAAGCTGGGGATTGCAGATCTCTGAGTTCAAGGCCAGCCTGGTCTACAGAGCGAGTTCCAGGACAGTCAGTGCTACACAGAAAAACCTATCTCGAAAGAAAGGAAGGAAGGAAGGAAGCAGAAGGAAGGAAGGAAGGAAGGAAGGAAGGAAGGAAGGGAGAGAAAGAAAAAAAGAAGGAAAGGTAGATAGATAAAGATATGCTGACTCCCTTCCAGTGTGCCATCGCAACCTTAGCACCTCACAGAGAGTATGTTCCCTCAACTGTTTCAGGGTATCAGGCCAGGAACATAGGCAGGGCCCAACGGGGGCTTCTGTTGGCATTTCCCAGGCTGCAGTGAGCTGTGGTTCATCTAGGGCAGAGTATTTTGACTCCAGGACAGTTGCTGAGTGAAGTGTGGGAAGAGCAGAAGAGACGGTGGGGTGGGGGTGGGGGGCTCAGAAGCGAGGGAGGGGGAGGGGCAGGGGCAGGAGCCTGGACTGGGAGGGGCTGCTTGGCAGAGCAGCTGGATCAAGGGGTCCTGCGGGGGATGCTGAGGAGCTGGAGAGGCCATGTGTGGCTCAGGGATCCCTCAAGGGCTCTGGGCGGAGGGGAACTGGACTGTGAGAAGTGATGGAGACATTGGGGTGCCCATCATGTTACCACCCCCCCCAACAGCCAGTACCACCCACCTCCTGAGACTACCCAATGCTGCTGCTTGCTATTGGCCTGCCTTGGGCTCAGTGCACCAGATACTCAGCTCAGTAGCCCCAACAACTACCGGATGGCACCAGCAGGGTGGGGTCATTGCACAGGGCACGAGTCACGGGCAAAGCTGATCGGGCTTCCATGGCAGTAGAACATCACCCATCAGAAAGCACTGTGCTGTGTGCGAGTGTGACCTGTCACAATGTATTTAATTCACGGGAACACGGTGAGACATTGAGTGTTGGATTACACAGAGCCAAACCTACGCTGTGCCCCTTGTTAGAAAGGGTCTCACTATGTAGCACAATAGAGCTTTGAACTGGAGGTAATCGTCTTCTACTTGCTGGATACTGGGGTTACAGTTATGAACCACCATGCCAGGTGAGAAAGTTCTAAACGTCTGTCTCGGGTTAGAGAGATGGTTTAGTTGCTTGTCTATCATACACGAAGTCCCCCGGGGTTTGATCTCCAGCACCTCAAAGCTGGGCATGCTGGCACAGACCTAAAATTCCAGCTCTCGGGATGTGGAGGCAAAAGGATCAGAAGTTCAAGGTCATCCTCATCTACATATTGAGTTCAAGAGCCGAATGGGATATTTGAGGCCTTGTCTCCAAACAACAGAAATATTCTCTGCATTTCCCAGGTGGAGGCTGCACAGCTACGGCAGCTAAGATGGAGAGGCCTACTTGGAATCATTTATATTTAAAAAGATAGACTGGACTGTGGCGATGGCTCGGTCAGTTCAGTGCTTGTCTTGAAAGCATAAAGACTGGAGTTTGAATGGCTGGAACCCATGTAAAAAGGCATGTGTGGTGATATACTTGTAATCCCAGTGTCGGCCAGATGGAGAGTGCGGAGAGGCCACGGAAAGATTCCATCTCAAGCAAAAGGTGGAAGGCAGCATCCCAGGTTTCTGATGAGAGTCCTTGGCTTGGCCATTGCCGTCCCATTCTCATCCCCATTCCTGGCTATAATCCAGGCACCATTAGTGAGTGCATGCGTCTTGGAGCAGTAGGTCCAACCAAGAGGCCCACTGCCAACTCCAAGATAGCAGCCAGTGACATGGCCGCCCCCTCTCCACCCCCCCACCACCCCATACCATAGTCCCATCCCTGGTTCCCATGGCTTCTTCTAGGCACATAGAAGCAGAATTCTACAAATACAGCTCTAGACACATTCTCTACCCTAGGGCCCTACACTTAGAGGAAGCAGTACCTGGGCCCTCTGACCGGCTGCCGCTAATTCTCACAAGCTCCAAGTCCCAAGGAACTAAGTGAGATGCTGGTCTATATGAGCAGCCGCCAGTGGCAGGGCCTGCTGGACAGAGCCGTGCAGTGGGAATTCCTGTGCTCCAAAGCTGGTTCCCTGTGGCATGTTGATGCGGGGAGGTGGAGCCCCTCTAGAGGGTGCAGCATGGTCTGTGGGCTGTGTGAAACTCTTGTCAGGTGCTTGCTAAGTGCTGGACACGGAGGTGAGATACAGCCAGAAAAGCAGCCCCTAGCGTGGCTGTCTCAGGCTAGGCCAGTACCAGATGGCTATAGGTACCCACTGGGCTATTCAGGGATGCCCACTGGGGAAGTGAGCACAAGAAGTGAGGGTGTGCTCACTTAGAACCTCCCTATGAAACCAGAGTGCTCAAGGATCCTAGCCCGAGAAGCCAGCCGTGCCCCTTGGCCAGCCTGTGGAACATCGGCCACAGAGCAAGAGGTGGGAGCAGGGGACAGGTGAGTGCCACAGCCTGGTATCCTGCAGCTCTGCTTATTTCTATTCCTCCTCCCCAGGGAGAGGAGGGAGACCAGAAACTTCGATATTCTCATAGGTGGGTAGGTACCCCAGAGGCATGGGGAGGAGGATGCGGGGATGGCCCTGTAGGCCCATGGGCACTGGATGATGGTTCTTCATTTTAATGGACTTAGCGCCTCACATTCTAGGCAAGCATTCTACCCGAGCTACACACCACCTCCAGGACATAGGTCCAACAGCATGTGACTCTCCCGCCCCATCCTCACCTCCTCTGCTGGTGCTCATGGGATGACTCTGGCTATCCAATGAGGGACAGTTAAATACTAAGGCGTCCACTCAAGGCCAAGGCTGGTGGCACAGGACAACCGCCCCCGCCCCCCAACCTCCATGGCAGGCAAGGACTGGAGCTGCCAACGGAAACCCCACCCAGTGTCCGGGGACTCTGGGCCATCATTCACTGCCGGGTCTCATGCTTTTCTGCTAGACTGGTCCAGGTTCAGAGCCCACCTTCTTGCCAGGCTCCCTACGGGCCCTGATTAGTGACGGTGAGGGCGTCTGGCCTCCCCAGACTAGACCTGGACAATTTTTATGAATCAGCCCCAGGATTTTTTTTCTTGTTTTTGTTTTTGAAGCCTGGGTGAGGAAAGTCACCTTCTGGGCAGGGACTGTGGTCGAGTGTGGAACAGCATACCTATAGCTCCTACAGCCTTAAAGGCAGAGGTCATTGCCACCTGTGTGTGGGTTGGGCACCAGGATCCTGAAGAACAGACTTGGTGCAGCAAAGGCTGAGGGGTTTGGGGTACTGAGTCACAGCAAGGCATATGGACCCAGGTTACATGGTAGTGACGTCACACACTACAGTATAGCATGGGGCAGTAGCAGACACCAGGACGCTGCTGCCCGCATCACTGGAGGCCGATAAACAAACGCACTGGTGATCTGTGTCGTCCCTGGGAGGACCACTTGAGCCATCCTGTCTCCTGTCTTCCCTATCCAGCATCCCTGTTGGAGGAAGCAAGATCTCCACCCAGTCTTCTGGAGACACCTGCAGAGGGGAGGTCTACCCAAGCTATGCCCCTCCCCAGGGTTGCCAGGCCTTCCCTTCCTGTGCCTCAGTCCCCACCTGTCCCATGTAACTTCAGACTATAACCTGCAACCCAGCAAACCACATTTACATTGATCTGCCCAAGAGAAAGGCGGCTTCTGAACATCTAAGCCACCCCAGAGCTGGCAGAGCAGGTCATAGTCTCGTGAGCCTCCCTTACATGTCCAGTCTTGGGGTTGTGTAGTAGTCAAGACAGCCAGCTAGACACAGGATAAAACCTTTATTGCTGAACATAAATGCCCAACAGAGAGGCCTGGCCAGTAGCCTCTTCCCTGGGCAGGAGTCCTGGGTAAGGAGGGCTGGGGCACCAGTCCTACAGCTACTGCCAGTGCCACCACAGGAGACAGACTGGGACAAACCTCACATGGCACCCTGATGGGTGGAGAGCCAGGGACAAGTCCTAGAGTGAGGCTGGGTGCCTTGGAGGGGAGGAGGGGCAGAGGGGAGGAGGGAAGGGAGAGGAATAGGGAATGGGCAGGGCCTCGGCTTGAGGGAGAACAAAGCCTGGGTACACAGAGGCCTCCAGAGGCTGAGCCATGGGAGGAGCTATGTACCCCTGCTTAGAGCCCCAGCTGGGCTCAGTGGCAGGCTGCTTCTCCTCAGGAGCAGTGGTGGGTGGAGCCTCCATCCTCTCCAGGGGTGAGGGTCTGAGGTAGGTGCGGGCTGGTCCCCAGGGAGCCTCACAGGCGTGGTTTGATGTGTAGCGGCTTCCCTATATAGAGAGCAAAGGTCAAGCATCAAGCCACTCCAGCCCAGCAGGAACTTCCCCACTCCAAGTTGCTGGCTGAGGCTCAGGCCCAGGCCTGTCAGCAAAGGTCCACAAGGGGCCAGCCTCCAGCTCTCATCTACCTCTTCAGTCCCTGCCACGAACCAGGCCCTGAAGAGCAGACAGAGGGGAAAGGGACCAGGATTCTGCCAGTTCAAGGTCTTCCCGGGCTGAGGCAGCTCCGGAGGGCCAGGCAGCCCTTGTACAGTGGGCGGGCCCGCAGGTGGGAGCCACAACACTGCAGGCTGGGCTATAAATACTGGGTGCGTGCAGACACGTGGGCACATGCCACACTCACACCTGGGAGCGAGGCTGCCAGACACAGACGGGGCAGGTGTGCTCTCCACGTGGAAAGCTGCGGTGTGGAGAGCAGGCGGCCCCCAAAGGGGTGGGGTAGGAAGACCAGTAGAAGCTGACAGGGTCTGAAGGCAGAAGGGCAGGAAGGGTCCCTGGAGTGGACCATCCTGACGGCTCCTGCCTGGTGGGAGCTTTCTCTTCATAAATGTTCTGTGTCACTGCCCAGGTGCCAATGTCCTGACGGTCACAGTTATTTCAGTGTGGCTCTGTGGCATGGCCCACATGCCCCTGAAGGCCTCTCTCATGGCGGGTTCCTTTCTTCAGGGCTGTTAATTCCATTCACTGTCCAGCCAGCCAGAGACAGGCATGAGGCCCAGCAGCTGGGCCCAGGCCTGCACATTCAACGCCTCGGCCAGGTTAGCCCCCATGTTTCCTCTGAGCTGCTTCGACAGGCCCAGCCAGGCTTCCCGCCAGAGATGGCCCAGGCTCGGCCGCACTTGCCCCTGCAGCTCCCTCCTGACTGAGCAAGCCTCAGGAGTTTTCTGGAGCCCTTTTCTAGTCTGCCCAACCTATATACAGGGTCCTTACACCCTGTGACTCCTTTCCTCCTGGGATTAACTTCTGGGTTCCTGGCCTTTAAAGACACATGCTGCCTCAGGGCCCCAGCTGCTCCCCACACGGTGCCACCTGCGTGGAAGGAACTGTTGTCCCATCTAAGTTCCAGTTGGGCAAGGGGCTGGCATCATCTACTCTGCACCCACGAAGGACGGGGTAACCAGGAGGCAGCCCCTCCAGCAGGCACTTCAGGGCGCTCAGTGGGGCTGTTAGAGAAGCCTGCAGCAAGCATCTTCCATTAACGTTACGGCCGTGAAATATGACAATAAAATGATAGCCGTATGGTCGCAAATTTGCAGCCCGCCGAGCTGCGTGGGGTTTATCGTCACTCAAACGCGCAGAGAGCTGTAAAATGTTTACAGAAAGGGTCGTTTGCAGCCATAAAATCCTCTTTTCTCTCCTAAACAAGGCTGAGTGGAGCCATTTACCAAGCCCCAAACGCTCATTGGGGAGAGGGAACATCTGTTCTCTCCAGGAGTGTGCGGTGATCTTCCAGAACAAATTAACAGAAATGGGTGCTTTCTAATTAAATCAGCCCTCGCTGGGGTGGTCTTCAAGGCGGCCACTGCTGTGCTTGCTCCTCGCTGGCCCGCCCTGGGCACCCGGTACACTAACTCCCAGGCCCCACCCAGAGATGTCATTCTGACTGGATGCTTAAAAAGACCCAGGAGGGGCCAGAATGCTCACCTGAGTCCTTGGTGCGGGGGCTCCTGGGGGGCTGGGACCCAGTCTGGCCTCCTGGGCTTGGAGAGGAGCGTAGGGAGATGAAGGACGGCAGCTTGCAGAGGCTGCTGGAGCCTGTTCCTGAGCCTGTCCCACCTGTCCCAGAGACAGCTTCTTCCTGCTCCAAGGAAGGGGTGGGGGAGCTAGTAGAGGGGGAGGAGGAAGGAGAGGAGGCAGCGGTGGCCTTTGAAGACAGGGTAGAGGTGGAGGCTAATACCCTTGGGGAGGGAGGCGGGGAGGCTGGGGCCTCAGTTCCGGAAGCCAGACCACTGGACATCTGTCTGGCAGAGCGCTGAGTAGTAGCAGGCTTCCTGCAGGAAAAGGGGGAACAAAAGTGAGGGCGGGTGATGGTGGAGAGAGAGGGGACTTGCCGAGTGTTTGCATGGCGCCTATGCTATAACAGGGCTCCTGGCTCCTGGCCCCTTGCCCCATACAAAGCCAGGAGACCACTGGGCTTGTCTCTACAGATCTAGGGCTGGCCTACAGTCTAAGGGCACGCTGGTCCCAGAGACGTTCACCGGAGGCGGGTGGGGATGAAGCCTGTGACTCTCCAGCTCCATTCCTCACCTTCTAGAGCCCAGGGCTGGTTCATCTGCAGGGAATCCCTACAATCCGCAGGATACAGGCACAACTCTGAGCCCCGACTCCAGGGGGCTCACCCCTCTTCCTGTACAGTGGGTCTCTGAAGGCCTCCATGCATGGGGGCTGTTTGTGACTCTGTCCACATTCAGGGATCCAGAATGTAGGCATCTTAGGAGCTCGGGCCTCCAACTGAGATTCCCCTTTGGATCTAAAGCCCCAGTGTTGGAATAAGACTTTACCCCAAGGGTCCTAAATGTCCTTAGAGCAGGAATGGGCCACCTCCAGCTCACATAAACTCACACATGCAGCACCCACTCATCTGTCACCTGAGGACATGGCCAGCTGAAGCCTTGCTTCTGGGGGTTCCATCACTGGGCCCAGGGATAGGAGGTGCAGCTGTCCGCCGGCCATGTCGCTTCTGGTTACGATGGAGCAGCTGGCACTGGGAGCCACGGGGACAAATACCCCTGCGGGCAAAGTCAGGACACAGCAGCGTGTGCTTCTTCTTGCACTAGGGGAAGAGTAACAGTTGATAGGACCAAGTGGATACTGGGAAAGGAGGGCCAAATACAGCCCAGTACGAGCCCACTGACCCTGCGAGCTGCCCACCAGGTCTGAGCTAAAGGCAGCTTGCTGGAATGACGAGGCCACCAGCCTAGAGCTGTTCCACCTGGACATGCACTGAGGGCAGGGCCAGGGCCAGCGCCTGCCTGGGGATTCCCAGAGGCTGAGGCCAGGCTACTGCTGGGCTCTGCCTGTCTGCTCTGTCTGCTTGCCTCTACTCCAGTGGGTGTGTTTGGAGCAGAGGAAGGTGGGTGGGGCTTGAGGCCTCAGGGGACCTCATGGGATAGGGTTTGGGCTAGGAGCCCAGGCTAGCAGGGAAGGCAGGTCGGCTGAGGCCGGGCATCACTAGGTTAGGGCTGGGCCAGGCACTCGATCCATGGCACCTGTCGTGAGGCTAATTATACCAGTGTAGAGGGTAGGGGGAGGGCCGTGCCAGGCAGCAGGTGTCCCAGGCCAAGGCTTAGACTCAGTTCTGTCCACCAGACCATATCAGGGACTCCAGAAGCCTCTGCCTAGGGTGTAATGGCAAGGCCCAGCCAGGGGGAGACTGGCATGTTGACTGGAGCTCAGAACTCCTGAGCTCTACTCTGTAGCCCTGCTACAAATCCAAAGCCTCTGCAAAGGAGGGGTTCCCTCTCCCCTATAGTTCAGATGGACACAAACTGGCAGAGAGAGCCAGAGTCTAGTTAACCTTGGGCACCCAAACTATAACTTCTGTTGGACCAGGAAACAAGAAGCCCTAGGTCAAACTGAGACACCCCCAGTGAATTCATGGGATTTGCCAAGAGTTAAAATCTCAAAATCAGAGCCGGGCGTTGGTGGCGCACACCTTTAATCCCAGCACTTGGGAGGCAGAGGCAGGTGGATTTCTGAGTTCGAGACCAGCCTGGTCTACAGAATGAGTTCCAAGACAGCCAGGGCTACACAGAGAAACCCTGTCTTGAAAAACCGAGGGGAAAAAAAAAAAACCCTCAAAATCATCTATGGTACCAAAGCAGCCCATGCCGAGTCGTGGCCACAGAACGGTCGGCCCGCAGGAAATAGGTCTCACAGCCTCAGAGCCATTTCCTCACAGGCTAATGACCTCCCTGTTGGAGGTATCACGTGAGGGAAGGGGTGTCCCTCCGTGTTTTCAACAAGCAGGACAAAACCTGGCAGAGTGGTGCAGACACTTCTCAGCAGATGTCCTGCTGCTGTGAGAGGAACTGGACAGAGTCAGCACCCTAGAATGACTTGCTCCTGGGATGTGGGTACCCACCTGCTCCACATGCAGGTGCAGGCAAGCTCCTCCCTCCTAGACTCACTTGCTCATTCCTACAAGAATGTGAGCTCCTGTGTACTGGGCCTAGCCAGCAACCTGGGGCTTAAAATGAAAGGCAGCCTGACAGGTAGAGGGAACGAGCGCTGGGATGGCTGGAGACTTGCTCCCAGCATGCATGTGAACATGTGGCCGTGTGAGCCAGTGCAGGTGTGTACAGTGTGAACAGTCACATTAGAGTGGGGCCAAGTGCCCCACAGACATGTTTTACCTGAGCTATAACAGACCAGCAGAGTTGGCTCATGGGCAGCCTGGACCCTACTGCTCTGTACTACGACCCACAAGCACCTAAAGTGGATGGATGTTAGCAGAGACACACCACAGAGGTCAAATGTGATTGACACTAAACTTGGCACAAAGCCAGGCAGTGGTGGTGCACGCCTGTAATCCCAGCACTTGGGAGGCAGAGGCAGGTGGATTTGAGTTCGAGGCCAGCCTGGTCTACAGAGTGAGTTCCAGGACAGCCAGGGCTGTACAGAGAAACCCTGTCTTAAAACGCTTAAAAAAAACAAAACAAAAAACAAACAAACAAAAAAAAAACCCACCTTGGCACAAGAACATAAAATATGGAATTCTATTTTCCATTGATAACATGTTATTTTTTTGATACACTGAATGAAAAGTAACTTTTGTTTCCCTCCATATTTTTTAAACACATGTCTATTCTTTCCTGAAAGTATTAATCTGGTCTAATACTCCTGGAAAACTCCCAAAACTCTAGGAAAAGCGTAGAACTTCCTTAGATCAGCCAAGCGCTCTGATGAGGACGTGTGATGAGAGAAGACTCTCTGTCTCTCTGAGACGGGGAGCACCTGATTCACAGGCTGCAAAGGCCTGGCCAGCAATCTAAATAAGGACCTGAGGTTTAGGCTCTCGCTATTACATAAGCAGAAAAATGAACCAAAGAAATGGGAAGGAGATAAGAAAAGAACAGTAGGAATTAAAGCCAGGACACTCAAAAGGCACTTGTTCGCCTACCTAATAATCAGGGAGCAAGGCATGAGGACAGAAGCGATGACGGCACAGGAGGAAGGCCAGGTGCTGGGCTGACAGAGACGGAAGGCGGGTGGCAGCTCAGTGGAAGAGAACAGGCCATGGCGGAAGCCTGCAAAGTCTTGGGTTCAATCGTTGACACTTAAAAGAAAAGGCCACCTGAGCCTGAGGCCTTGCAGGTGTGGCTGCTGTGCCCCATGTGCATCAGTAGGTAGCAGAGAGGGGAGAGGCTATGTCTATGCTGTGGGTTCTGACCTGTGACACCTGACTGATTAGTAGTCTAATATTCCCTGAAAAGAGTGAACCTGAGAGGACCACCGCTTTGACGCTCTGACAGGCATCCAGGACAGAGAGCTCGTGGAGACGAGAAGACCCCACCTAGGACCATGGCTCCAGGTAGGAGTGAGCCCAAGGCAGATGACCTTTACAAGGGCCAGGAAGGCCGAGCGAGGAGCAAGCCAGAGAGAACCACCAAATCAGTGCCATTGGGTCAGACAGACAGGGAACCAGCCTGAGATGACCACCAGTCTGGTACCACACAGGCCTGGGGGTGTCAGGACCATGCACAAGATGGCCCCTGCCTGGGGCCATACTGCATGAGTGGGACAGAGCACTCCTGAGATGACCCTCGACGCTCAGAGATACCAGGCACCACTACGAGGAGGAATGGAAGAGAACCAGAGACGGAAGCACGTGGGCACCGTGAAGAGAGGCAGAACTGGAGACTCACGGCAGTGAGGAGCAGCCTAACATGAGTAGCTAGTGCTGCCCCTGGGACTACAGTGAGGCCCTGGCTGGGCTGCCACCAGGAGCCACATCTGAGTCCACAGCCCTACAGCAGCAGGGGTCTATTGCCACCAAAGGCCAGGTGGACTTCCCAGTCTGGGCTGCCACCTTGGACCATGTTGATGTCTGAGGGCTGCACAGAGCTGGCCCCACTCTCCTCCCGGGCACTGCTGGAGAGCTGGCCCTGCGTAGCACTAGCTGGAGCACTTAGCCGCGGGCCCTGCATCTTGCCTGGGTACCACAGCAGAGCTGGCCCCGGAGGTGGGGCTTGTAGGTGAGCCACCCCTAGGGTGTGAGAACAGGAGTGCTGGCCCTGCCTCTTGTCAACACACCCTCCTCCACTCTCCCACCCCTCACCACCTATGGGACCAGGGGAGGGCTGGTCCCAGGGTCATGGGAGGGGGAAAATTGGCCATGTCCCTCACCAGCTCTAACATTCAGGAGAGCGGGCCCTGCACCTGGTCTGGGCAGCAGGGTAGAGCTGGTCCGGGCTGTGGGCATTGCTGGTGAGCAGGCCTCAAGGGCAGGAGAGCAGGAGAGCCAGCAGGCTGGCCCGCTCAGACACCTCTCAGGCCCAGGCCCAGGGCTCTGAACTGGCCCACCCCAGAATCTACCCCATCAGTGCACAGAGGTCCATGAGGAGGCCGGTCCTGCAGACCCAAACTAAGAATCTTCATGGCACGGGACAGCAGGAGGAGTCCCGGGGAGACTCCAGGGTTCACAGAGTAACAGAAGCTACAAGCCTCAAACCAGACCAGTCAGTCATTGTGGTGAACATTTGCAAGCAAAGAAATGTGGACAAAAGAACACACTGTGGGACACACTGGGACACACCACAGCTTCCACACGAAATTTGTTTTCTGTTCCAGAGGGAGTTGAGGGGGAGGGGGTGTGAGGGGAGGAGGAATGAGTGGGATTGGGGTGCATGATGTGAAATTCTGAAGAACCAATAAAAAGTGCAAAAAAAGCCGGGCGGTGGTGGCGCACACCTGTAATCCCAGCACTTGGGAGGCAGAGGCAGGCGGATTTCTGAGTTCGAGGCCAGCCTGGTCTACAGAGTGAGTTCCAGGACAGCCAGGGCTACACAGAGAAACTCTGTCTCGAAAAAAACCAAAAAAACAAAAAACAAAAAAAAAAAAAAAAAAATAAAAACCCAAAAAACCAAAAACAAACAAAAACAAACAAACAAACAAAAAAGTTTAAAAAGTACAAAAAAAAAAAAAAAAAAGACGAATGCCACACTAGGATCAGTTTTATGTGGCAACCAATCTGAATGCACAGGTGAAATCAACAAGTTCCAGAAAAACTAACAAGGAATAACAAAATTTGGGATTTTCTTACTGCCATAAAGGAGTTTCTATCAATAGTTAAGAAAGTGCCAACCCAAAGGGGTTTTCATTATAGTTTTCTAAGAATTTACAAGACAATCCTATTTCATGAACAAATCAAATTCACAGAAGTGTAAGAGAGAGAAGAGCCGCTCTCTATGCGGCCAGAACAGTCCTGGAAAAAAACAAAACAAAACAAAGAGCTTGTCCTGAGGAGGATGGCTGCGCCCACACTGGGCACATGCGAAAGTGCATGAGGAGCCCTAACCTCCCAGGACTGCAGAAATCAACAAACAAAACCAACCAAACCAAAGGCAGAAAGTTAAAGAAAGACTGGGGGACGGACGGACGGACGGACGGACGGACAGCAAGAAGGTCCTGTGGGTAAAATGTCGTGCGGTCCTGAAGCCTGACAGATTAAGTTTAACTGCGGGAGCCCACATAAAGGCTTGGAACAAGAGAGCTAATCCACGGGGGTCATCCACATACACACCATCACAAGAACAAACACAAACGTCCGGAAAGCAAGTATGGTGCAGAGGAAAGACACTGCATACACTATGGCCGAGACAGGCAGGCAGAGGAAAAAACTGGGAATGTGCCTGGACTAAGGGAACAAAACAAAAAGCCTCACTGATTCAAACACCGCTGCTTACACACTGTTCCCATCACTATCACTGATACCATGTAGCCAGGTTGCAGGAAACAAGATCAACATAAAGGCTGTTTCTCAGGACATGAGTGAATAGTGAGAAAATAAAATTTAAAAATACTTTTTATTTTGGTGGACCTGGAACTGAACCAGGGCTCCGTGTTTGCTAAACAAGAGCTCTACAATGAGTCCAATCCCCAGCCCACTAGATTCTATTTGCAATAGTAACAGCGCCACTTTAATGGCTGGAAAGCACACCGTGATAAAGGCCTATGTCCATTCCCACCGCCCTGACCCACAGACGGAACTCCAAGAGTGCCAGAGTGGAAAGTCCATGTGTGATCCCATCACTCAGCAGGCCGAGGCAGGAGACTCCTGAGTTTGAGGCTAGCAAGACTCTAAACAAAAAAATGGAAATTAACAAGCAAATAAAATCACCCAAGTATCTTTTTAACTTGACAAAGTGGCTCTTAACTTCACATCTAAGATCAGTGGTATCACACCTGCCCAGCATGTGCAGAAGGAATGAACGACTGAATGAATGCGTGAATGAGTGGAGGAAAATATACTTTTGGAAGAACAAGGGTAAATATAATGAAAACTAGCTAGTGTGGGGGTGTACAACTTTAATCCCAGCACTTGGGAAGTAGAAGCAGGTAGATCTCTCTGAGTTTGAGGCCAGCCTGGCCTCCAGAGTGAGTTCCAGGACAGCCAGGGTTACAAAGAGAAACTCTGTCTCAAAAAAAAATTTTTTTTTGTTTTGTTCTTCAAAAATATGCCAGAAAAATACAATGAAAAGAAAACCTTACATTCTAGTAAGGAAGTCACACAGAGTGAGTCATGCCTGTGTTCCCATCCCTCAGAGAGCAAAGGCCAGGGAGTCTGAGGCAAGCCTCGGCCATGTGTAAGAGCCTGTCTCAAACAAACCTGCTGCACAGGGCAGGGAAAGGATGTCTAGCAGTAAGGACCAGAAGAGGAAACCACCCCACACGCGGTAAAGGGAAGGTTCGCACAAAGATTCACATCCGAGAGCCTCAACAGCTTTCTCACAGGCCTGCATTCATACACCAGCAAACCTCTTCCAAGTCATCATGAAGGATAAAAACCCAAAGGAAGATTACATATATTGAGTAAAAATTATCAGAAAGGAAGGCACACAGGGCTCACACAGCATAACAATCCTGAGAGAAACACAGCTTCACAGTTCAAGAAAAGCCCCAATTCCTCCAGGAATTGGAAGGAACGGCCACCATCCGTGAGGCTGCGCAGAGAGAAGCTGGGGACACGAGACTGCGCATGTGTATGGGTGACAGAGCTGGGTTCACATGCTCGGTCCGCCGTCCTCCGAGTGCAGCCTTCCACAATGGCTCCCGGCTGTGTGCTCTTCTGTACCCAGCATCCCCCACGGAGCGTGCTCCGTGGTGAGGGCCACTGCCCATTCCCCACAGCTGCCCACTCTAGACTAGCACAGGTGTGGTGGTGTTTTCCTAGCAGGCAGTTTGTGCTCCTGTAGCTAATGTGAGGGATCAAAGGGTCAAGGTCTGACAGCAAGCTTCCCCGTGGCCAAGAACAGCCTGTCCCCACTGGCCCGTGGACAACAATGGCTGTTCGCACCCCAAGTTCCTGAAGTCTCTATGTACTAACTTTTCCTAGGCCACGCCCTCAGTCACGCCAGCGCTGTCTCCACCAGATAGCTTGCTCACAGCCCTATCCTCAGGGCCAGCTCTAGCCTCATTCCCACCATCTAAAATTAGAGCTGTATCCACACCCTGAAGCTCAATCGGACCCTCTGAGTGCCCTGCCTATTCTTGCTGTCCTGTCCTAGTCACAACCCATCTCACCCAGCCCCCTTCACCCCGAAGCTGGTGAAAAAATGCAGCAGAAGATGGGTGGGAAGCTGGAGACACTCACGTGAAGCTTGGACACAAGGTGGCAGAGGCTGGCAGCAGCATGGCACATGATGGACAGCAGGCCTCTCTGCTGGGCTTTTTGTTTGTTTTAAAAGTGCCTCCTAGCTGCTGACCAGTCGTGGGTATAGAGGGTATCAGCAGCAAAGGAGCCACGTGTGGCCATGGGATCTTTGCACACCTTTGGTAAAGCTATATTGATTGCACAAAGTTTATAGGTAACAGAAGTGGCACTGGCAGTAGGTTTGGGAGAGCAGGGAACAGCAGCAGCAGCACTGTGGGAAGTGTGCCCCAACAGGAGTACAGCCTTGAGATGGGGCCCAGATTCAACCAGTTCCAGAGAGTGCCAGAGCACCAAAGCCCCATGGGGCAGAATCTGAGTTTCAGATCAGGGCCAGTGCATGGGGCAGAGGGGACATTGTGCTTCTTAGGGACTTCCAGGTTCAGAGTCATTAGATATGGACAGCTGATGAGAGTGTTTTCTGAGACTATCTGCTTTCAGATGGGGCTGGGCTGAACCTGGAAATGAACTGATGTTCTACAGCACAGACACTGAGGCCGTGGGCTGAGGGAGGTGCCAGGTTTGAGTGAGCAGCTATGCCGGGAGCAGGGTCTGAGGGAGCAGGCAGAAGGCAGCTGTGTATTGCTGGGAGAAGAGCAAGGGGTCCAGAAGAAGAGAACCCAACTAGGACCAAGGAATCTGCCAAAGGGACATCACAAGGATGACAAAGTCAAAACATTAGGTAGAAGACCAAGATGAGGGGAGAGACTGTGTCAGGTGTGGCCCTGGGTTGAGGGACAGCGAGCAGGGTCTTTTTGTTTATTTTTGAGGCAGGGTCTCCGGTAGCCCAGGCTGGCCTGAGACTTGATATTGCTATATAGCCAAGAATGACCTTGAACTTCCGATCCTCTACCTTAAGTCCGAGATTACAGACGTGTAGTTCCATGTATGGCTTATGCGGTCCTGGCGACCAAACTCAGGGCTTCCTGCATGTAACTCTGCCTACTGAGGACACATCCCCAGCAGCTTCTGTCTTCAACTAAGGAGGACGGTGGACAGAGAAGACAGGGCAGTCAGCAGTTTTTACCCCATGTGATGATAATGAGGAGGACTTCCCACCAATAAATTCCCAAGTTTAAGTGGAAAATAATGTATCATCTAAAGAACAAAGAAGATCTCTGAAGAAATGCCATGGCAGCATTGGAATTTGAGGCTGGAAAAGCCCCTGGCTTCTGGAGGGTCAGTGAGCTGAGGTTTGGGGCCTCGGCTGAGAAGAGCGCTGAGAGCGGTGTGGATGGTGAGGTGTGCCTGTCACGTTTCAGAGGGAAGAGAGGACGCTGTCAGAGCTCTGCATGTGAGACCTGGACTTCAGCATCTGTGGTTCTGGTCAGGTAGAGCTGAGAAACTGGAAGAGACCAGAACCACTAAAGTAAAACCTTTGTTTGGTTGGGACAACTACTGAAAGCTTCTGAGAAGCGTTTCCTCAGAGTCAACAGGCAAAAGCTGCATTCCAGAAGTAGCCAACGTTGTGTGTACCTCATGCTGGGAGTCAGCCGTGGCAGGGTACCAGTCACCTGGACAGCAGTGGCTCTGAAGGTAGAGGGAGGTGATGTCAGAGCCATGGTTGACTGTCAAGGACAGCAGCAGCCATGGAACAGTCAGCCTGAGCCCAGCTCACACGCTGCATGTGCTGCACAGAGCTGAGCCCCGCGTGCCCCACGCCCTTAGGAGGAGCCACCAGACACCGGACACTAAGGCGCTCACTCTGTGGTTATTAGGTTTCACTTTGTTCACACTGCCCATGCCCTGGTTCTTCCTTCTTGGGCTACAGCATTTGACTTGCTTTTGATATTATAGGAATGCAGAGTTTTATGACAGAGAGACTTTCGATAATTTGAGAGAGAATTGGATATTTTAGAGAGACGCTGAACTTTGAAAGAAACACGATATTTTAAAGAGGCTGAACTTTTAAAGTATTGAAAAACTAAGACTATGGAACTTTTAAGTTATACTATGTTTATATTGTGATATTAATACAAGATCTTGGAGATGAAGAAAAAGAATTTTTTTGAATTTTTAAAAATGTTTATGTCATGTGCATTGGTGTTTCGCCTGTATGTACATCTGTGTGAGGGTGTTGAATCCTCTTGACCTGGAGTTACAGACAGTTGTGAGCTACCATGTAGTTGCTGGGAATTAGACGTGGGTCCTTTGGAAGAGCAGCCAATACTCTTAACCACTGAGCCATCTTTCTAGCCCTGAAATATTACTGTTTAATAGTGTTATGTTGGTATGTCAAGTTGACAAGGGCTAATTATCTTGGCTGGTTTTATGTCAATTTGACACAAGCTAGAGTCATTTAGGGAGAGAGACTCTCAACTGAGAAAATGCCTCCATAAGATTTGCCTCTAGACTAGTCTGTAACATATTCTCTTGATTAGTGATTGATAAGGGAGGGCCCCACTGACCAAGTGGTGCCACCCTGGGCAGGTGGTTCCAGGTTCTATTAAAAAAAAAAAAAAAGCCTGTTGAGCAAGTCAGTAGGCAGCACTCCTTCACGGTGTGTGCTCCTGCTCCTGCCTCCCCTAGATGATGGACTTCAGGCTGTGAGCTAAAATGCCTTCCCTCCCCACATCTGCTTCTCGTCAGTGTTTCATCACAACGGAAGCCTAACAAACAAAGTGCTGAGACATGAGCATGTGTCAACCTGGGGGAGACGGGGGTTAGAACCACTGACAAAGATAAAGCAGCATCAGAAACACGCTCCACACTAACAGACAGTGAGTGTGTCAGAAAAGACAGGGGGTGCAGGCGAGCCAGTGGGAGCTTTAGAGCTGAAAAGTACAGTGACTGAAATAAACTCAGCAGCGGACACAGGGGGATACTGAAGTGGAAATTAACCTGAACCACAGGGATAACAAAGTCAGACCAGGGACCTGGAGTCTGTAAGCCAAGACACCTAATTGTCCTGTAGTAGAAGTCACAAAAGGGAACAAACAACCCTCAATCTAGGAAGCAGAGTGAACTCCAAACTGGGCAGTCTAAGAAATCCTCCTAGAATATGAGATGATCAGACTCAAAAAAGAAACAGTATGACCTTCAAGACAAAAAGAGAATAGTTCTAAGTCAGAATCTATTGGTTTGTTTTCTCACCATGTAGCCCTGTTTGTCTTGCAACTTGCTATGTAGACCAGGCTGACCTCAAACTCACAGAGATCAGCCTTGATTTTGCCTCCTGAGTGTTTGGAATTAAATGCGTGTTCTTCTATGCCCAGATTTCCTGTCCTTTTCTGAGCTTTCTAAATTGTGCTTGAAATGAAAGTTAGAGTATTGACTGTGCTTTTAATTTTTATTTACTTATTTGTTTCAGGCAGAGTTCTACTATGTAGCCAAGGCTTTCGTCAAGCCAAAGGTGAGTCTCCTGTTTCGGCCTTTTGAGTGCTGAGATTTCTCCTTTGACCCTACATGCTAAATATAATGGTACAGACTCACTAATTTAAAAAACAGATATTGGCAGATGCATTTTAAAACATGACTTAGTTATCACTGTCTAAAAAAATTTCACTTAAAATACAGTGAATAGATAAGTTTAAAATAAAAATATGCAAGGTGGGTACGGTGGTGCACACTTTCAATCCTAGCACTTGGGAGGCAGAGACAAGTGGATTTCTGTGAATTCAAAGCCAGCCTGCTACAAGCCAGCCAGCATTACATAATAGGACTGTTGTCCCAGTGTTTTTGTATATGTATGTGTATGTTTATATGTATATGGGTGTGTGTATATATATTATAAATTACATATAATGTATATAATAGATATATGTAGAGAAAATCTCTTATAAGCAACACCTGCCAGTAAAAAAGCCGATGGCCAATGAGCTGAGGCAGTAAATAGGAGGTGAGACACTGGCAGGGAGAGAGAGGATTCTGGGAAATAGTGAGAGTATAAGAGAAACACAGAGAAATGGACATAGATCATCAAGTAGCTGAACTCAGGACAGAATAAAGAAGAGACTAGAGATCTGAGACAGCCACAGAAAGGCGATGTAACCAGCAGGTGGAAGAACTCAGGAAGATGCTGAGGAAGACACTAAGGAAGAAGTGGGCTGGGACTGAAGAGAGGTAATTAACCAAATGGTACACATGGAATAGTTTGAGTGGGTTAAATAAGTTATGAGCTAGTCAGAAAATAAGCCAAAGCTAATGACCTACACATCTACTAAATAGTGTCAGACTCATTGATAGAAACTAAGTGGCCAGGAGGAAAAAGTTAAATTTTGTAACACGCATGTATGTATGTATGTATGTATGTATGTGTAGAGAAATTGGAGAGATGGATCAGTGACTTGGAGGATGGGCAGCTCTTCCAGAGAACCAGAGTTCTGTTCTTGGTGCCATGTTAGGCGGCTCACAACTATCACTCTAGCTCCAGATAAACCTGATACCTCTGGCCTTCATGGATACCTGCATTCATGTGCACAGATACACACAGCATACATGATTAAAAATAAAGTTAAAATAAAAAAAAATGTGAGGGTGGGTGGATGGATACATGCCGGAGAGATGGCTCAGAGAGGTTAAGAGCACTGGCTACACCCACATAGCAGCTTACAACTGTCTATAACTACAGTCCCAAAGGACTCAATGCCCTCTTCTGGCCTCATGGGGAGTGGCACTAAGACACTGCATGCATGCAAGTGATGCACAGACAGACATATAGGCAAAATATTCAAAATGCATACAATAAAAACAAATAAAGCACCCGGCAGTGGTGGCACACACCTGTAATCCCAGCACTTGGGAGGCAGAGGCAGGTGGATTTCTGAGTTCAAGGCCAGCCTGGTCTACAGAGTGAGTTCCAGGACAGCTAGGGCTACACAGAGAAACCCTGTCTCAAAAAAACCACAAATAAATAAATGAATGAATAAATGAATAAACAAATGAATGAATAAATAAATTAAAATAAAATTAGTGTTGGGTGGTTGTAGTGCACCTCTTTAATCTCAGTACTCAGAAGGCAGATCTCTGTGAGTTTGGGGACAACCTGGTCTATAGAGCTAGTTCCAGGACAGACAGAGTTGCACAGAAGAAACCCAGCCTTGGGTGGGGAGTGGGGGGGGGGAATAAACAAAGCAGAACAAAAACAAAACAAGCAAACAAAGACTTTTTTTTTTTTTTTTGGTTTTTTGAGACAGGGTTTCTCTGTGTAGCCCTGGCTGTCCTGGAACTTACTCTGTAGACCAGGCTGGCCTCGAACTCAGAAATCCACCTGCCTCTGCCTCCCAAGTGCTGGGATTAAAGGCGTGCGCCACCACGCCCGGCTACAAAGAAATTTTTTACACACACACACACACACACACACACACACACACACACAAAGAGGACTAGCTCACACAGAGTTGATCTGGCAAAGAAAGGAACGGCTAGAATCCAATCTGAAAAGGAGGCTGCAGAGCAAAGAAAGCAGAGCCAGGCCTTATACCATGATAAAAAGTCAATCTATGAAAGGAGGAAGCAACTCTAAACACACATGCCCCAGCTGGCTTGCTGGCACTTGCCTGTAAGCCCAGCACTGAGAAGCAGAAGTGGAACTGTCACAAGCTGGAGACTCAACTTCTTTAAATTGTGAGTTCTACAGAGACACCCTGTCTCAACAAGCCTAACCTAATAAGGTAAAACCTAAAATGCATATGCACCAAACAAAAGAGCTTTTTCTTAAAAAAAAAAAAAAAAAGTATTTTATGTGCATTAGTATGTATGTGTATGATGTGTATGCCAAGTGCCTGCAGAGGTAAAAAAATACCAGCATAGATCCATTGGAACTGGAGTTACAAATGATCATTAGCCAACATGTGGGTGCTGGGAATCAAACCCAGGTCCTCTGAAGGAGTAGCAAGTGAGCTTACATGCTGAGCCACATCTACAGCCTTAATAGAACCAACCAAAAATAGCAATAGAAACCATAGCTAAGACACCCTGTTTCCAAAATTAAAGTGAAGAGCAACTGATGAAGACACTTGATGTCAATCTCTGACCTTTATATACACATGAATGCATGTGCACACATGCCAGAACACACACACACACACACACACACACACACACACACACACACGCGCATATGTGCATACACAACAAGTACAACAAGACTGACTGACAGGAAGGAGAGAGCAACAGACTGATGAAAACCTGATGTCCAGGGGCTAAGGACGCAGCTAGCTGGCAGAAGGCTTGCCCACTGTGCCTGATGCCCAAGGCTTTGGTCTCCCATGCCACATAACTCAGACAGGGTGGCACAGACCTGTAATCACAACCCTCTGAATATAAAGCCAAGAAGATCAAATGTTCAAGATCATCCTTAGCTACATATTGAGTTAGAATAGGTTTTGAAACCCTGTTTCAAAAACAGAAAGGAAAGAAAAGAGAAAGCTAGACGAAAACTCAGAAAGGATAAAATACAGAACTCAGCATATCTTCAGGACCAGCAAGATGGTTCAGTGGATGATGGAGGTTGATGGGACGAGCCTGGCCACTTAAGTAATATATACACGCATACACACATGATATATATACTCATACATATGTACACATGCAATAATAAGACATTTTAAAAAAAAATTTCAACAACAAAATCTATTATGCAATCACAGAATGTTGTGCCCAACAAAAGAACAAGATATTTCCCCCAGGGCACCACAGCCCCTCCTTTTTCCTTACATGGTGATGTCTGTTAAGACCTAATGTTCTCATATAATAACAGAAAACTGGCATCTGTGGTCCAACACGTTTTGAAGCACAGCTAGGACAGAATGTAGTCTCATCATTGGGAAAAAAATAGGTTCAAAGTTTGAGTTTAGCTTTGGTTACGTAGTTAGATTTTGTCCCAAACAAACAAACAAACAAACAAACCAAAAATCCAGTATAAAATACACAAGGAACATAAATACATAAGTGGGCAGTGTGTCTGAAATTACAGGTGAAATGCCAGCTGTCTCTAACTCAAGGTCAGCAATAAACCATGGTCAGAAACCAGCAGCTAAGAAGGGAAGGTGGGTCCAGGGCTTGCACTTTCCCATCCTGTAGAAAAGACACAAGACAGTTCATTCCCCGAGCTACAAAAACAAGCCCAAAGCGCCAGGCTGTGATGGTGTAGGCCACCCTGACAACCGAGCAGTACACTTCTAAATCACCCAGGTCAGAAAGCACAGACAAGCAGCCCCGGGTGAGAGCACAGCAGGGCAGTGCTGGGGACACAGCTAACTAAACATACTGAGATAAAGGGAAAACCTCCTAGTACTCAAGAACCTAGAGGAGGAAAAGGGCAAAATAAATGCCAAGCAAGCAGAAATAAATAACGAAAAGAACAAAAAGTGATGAAATTGAAAAGGGGAGAACGCATCAACAGAACAATCACTGAGCCGGGGCTGTCGTGTGGAAGACCAATGGGACCAGCGAACTCCAGCCACACCGGGGAGAAAGAAAACACTAAGTGTCAGGAATGCATGCTCAGTAGACCCTGGACACCACAAATACAATTAGAAAATACTTCAGTCACACACACATTTGACAACTTAGATGAAACTGGTCAATTTCTAGAAACACTTCCTACTGACACTGACTCTCACAGAGCACTGAGTAAAAACCCCTCCCCAAGGAAAGCCTGCGACCACAGATTGTAGGCCTCACTGCTGAGTTCTACATAGTTTAACAAAGAATCAGCACTACTTTTTCTCAAACTTTCCTAACTGGCAAGACGGACATATTTCTAAACCTCTCCCATAAGGTCAGCATTACCTGGAAACCACACATCACACTCCATCAGAAGCCCATGGCCAGCAGCACACTCAGTGACAGAAAAGAGGAGGGCTCCACTGTTGCCACCTTTTGTCTCCACTGTTGCCTCCACAGTATTGACTTTCCAGACAGAACAACTAGGCAAGGAAAAGAAACAAAAAGCCTTTTGATTGAATGGGAGCAGTAACATTTTGTCTGCCTTCAGATGACAGGTCTTATGTTTCAAAGATCCTAAGGAACCGGTAAAAGATTGTTAGCGCTAACAAAAGAATTCACAACATGCGGAGGGGAAGATGTCCTGTTTATGGAAATATGAAGTTGTCCAGTCACCATGGAACACAGTTTGGCAGGTCTACAAAAAGACAAATATAGGATTGACACATGATCCAGCAAGGAAGTAAAAGCAGACATCGATGCCAGTGTCCATTACAGAATCATTCACAGCAGCCAAAAGGTGGCACTAACCCATGTCTATTTAGATGTGCAGGGAGGAACAGAATGCCTGCTCACATGTGATGGAATAGTATTTGGTCATAAAAAGGAATGAAGTTCTTACATATGTAACAATATGAATCCTGCAAACACTATGCTGAGAAAAAGACCTACATGCCA
This sequence comes from Apodemus agrarius, assembly GCA_964023405.1. NCBI lineage: Eukaryota > Metazoa > Chordata > Mammalia > Rodentia > Muridae > Apodemus > Apodemus agrarius. The sequence goes on along the minus strand of OZ030022.1, from coordinate 28,192,579 downwards.
GACACAGAGGAACAGCTACTGCCCGATTTTATCATGGGGATGCCCAGACGAGGCTGCCGGAAGCCAGGGACAGGGAGAAGATAGCAGCTGCACTTACTGCATTTACAGCATTTCAGTTTGAAGTGCTGGAAAAGGTTTGAAAATATTTCATAGAGGTGCTGAATGCAGAATACTGTGAATATTTACTTACTTTTGAGATGGATCTTGCTGTGTGACCCTGGCTGGCCTAGAACTCAGTATGTAGATCAGAATAGGCATAAATGTGTATTGATCTTCCCACCTCTGTATCCCAAGTGCTGATTCACTATTGTAAATCTAATTAATCGGTGACAGGACTGTTGCCTTAAAAACAGATACATTAATAAGCCTTGCTATATGTGTTACAGAGCAGATTTGTGTGGGGTTCTGGGGTTCACACTCAGGGACTAGCTAATGCTATACAGGCTCTTTACCATAGAGTTACATCCTAGCTCTGTATTACAATAGTCTGTTTCATTTCATGCCATAATTAAAAAACAAAGCACAACAAACGGTGAGTGAGGAGAGCTTATGTCTACGGTGGGGTGCTTGTCTAGTGTGCATGAAGCCCCAGGCTCAATCCTGAGCACTAAAAAGAAACAAAAATAATATTCCAAAAGCCATGAGACTGAAACAAGAGGGTGCACCGTGTAAGTTACATGTCAGGGAAGCTGCCCTCATCTCTACAGGAGGAAACAGCTCTAGTGGTCATGACCTATGCAGGGGTGTGGCTACAAGTGACAGAGCAAACTGAATAGGTCTGACCCCTTACCCACAGCCACCTCACCACAGCCAGGGGAGTCGGCAGTACCAAACATGGGCACTCACCAAGATCATGGATGAAGATAAGTGCTTCGACAGACTCAACACAAAAATTACGGGGAAATGGAAGGGCTGCCCATAAAGTAAAGTTCTGAGGAGCCCGAAGGGCAGAGATAACATGTGGCAATGGGCAGGGAAACCAAAGATGCGGTGGGAAGACTCAGTGCTCCAGTACCAGGAGGGTTAGGGGTGGATTAGTGCAGAGTCCTAACTCTTCTGTCCAGGGTCCTGGATGGGACAACAGAGCAGGAAGCACTGACTGGAGAGAGAGAGAACTTATGTAGCAGGTTCAGCAGAGAGATGGAAGAAGCTAGGACACATGCACACACATTCTCTCTACACACATGCACATACAAATGAAAGGATGGTGCCCAAAGGCACACACATACCCCAAAAGCACTTGTATACATTATACAAAACAAACAAACAAACAAACAAACAAACAAACTGATTTGGTAGCTCTGTGCCCTGGGGCATGTGCACACAGAATACTCAAGATCCAAGGAGATATGTGGTAGGGCAAAACTGGCACCACACCCATCAAGTGACCAAAGTGTGCCCTAGGTCACAACCAGGGGCAGGACACAGTGCCACCCTAGCCACTTTCTACTACAGGGCAACCCTGACCATGACAGTGAGAGGCACTCTACAAAACAGTCAGCAGCCTGCAGCTACCAATCTGTCCGCAAGGCAGGAGGGTTGGCTGCCAGCTGGCAGAGCTTACCCTCTGAGTGGTAAGACCTGGAACAGCCCTGTGGCCCCCAGAAAGGGAAGGAGCAGAGACTTACTCCCAGCCTAAATTATTCAAAAGGAAAGGGAACGTGCCTCTTTAACAAGCCCTGGCTTTATGAAGCAAGGTTAACAGTTTCACTTGATTCAGTGGAATATTATAAACTCTCCAGGGCCCATTTGAGGACTTCTACTTCAGGCGCAAGGTGACGACTCAGCACTTTTTATATTATTTAGAGAATAAAATTAACCCTCACAGGCCCAGACTGCTGCCTCCCCTCCCGCTGGATCTGGCCTGCTCAGCGCTTTCCCCCATATATAATTACAAGCTGCTATCCATCATGCAGCGGGGACGCAGCGCTGACACGCCGAAAGGGACGCAGTAAGCACTTCCACTAATAGAAGCAGGACTTAAATATCGCTCTGATATCTTCATTTAAATTGGAATATTTTACAATAATCGGCTGCAGCCTCCATGGGGTCTTGCCCCTCACCTGGCCAGCACCTAAAAGTACCCCTGCCAGGACCTGCCAGTCCACACCTCCCGGAAGGACTTCCTTGCCAGGGATCAGTGCCCTTCGCGGTGACCTGACAGCGCCTGCTATGCTTACTCTATCAGTAGTAACACGGAAGCACCAGCCGGCTCACGGAAGTCATCGGGAAGGGAGTCTCTCTCGAGCCACGTTGTTGAGGGGCAGGATAAAAGACAGGAAGCATCGGAGCCGGGCGTGGTGGCGCACGCCTTTAATCCCAGCACTTGGGAGGCAGAGGCAGGCGGATTTCTGAGTTCGAGGCCAGCCTGGTCTACAGAGTGAGTTCCAGGACAGCCAGGACTACACAGAGAAACCCTGTCTCGAAAAACCAAAAAAAAAAAAAAAAAAAAAAAAGACAGGAAGCATCAAAGCTCAAGCAACTTTAGAGGGCTATGCCCAGGTATGAGACGGGGCACATACACTGTGTTTCTGGTGCCCCCTGTGATGTGAAGCTCCTAACAGAGGGCTATCCCATGCCACAGGGTTTGTGGGACAGAAACTGGCCTTGCGCTTATATACCCTACACTGGCTGTTAGCCTTGGTTTCACTTTCACTGGCAAAGTGAGGTTGGCGACAGGAGAGACAGCAAAGGCATTTTCCATAGGCCCCCAAGTGGTGTGTCATGGCTCTACTCTAGGACACTGGGGACTAAGGGACACTCTCCAAGAGTGTTTAGCCACGCTCAGGCCCACCTCAGGCATAGAGCCCCAGTACAAGTAGCTCAGGTATGAGAAGCTAAAAGAGGAGGCTCTTCTGTAAATGTGCAGTTGATAAGATCATGCTGGCTCAGCTACAGAGAATTTCCCGTAAGAGCAGGAAGGTGGAACTGAGCTGCCTGGGCAGCCAAGTAAGAGGTCTTGGACATCTAGAAGGCAGCATGCCAGTTACCCAGGGATATGGTGGCAGCCCTCCTGACCATTTACTAACCCTTAACTCCACACTGGGTACCTCCAATGGGCAATGGAATCCAGCCCTAGTCTCTTTGATAGAGGATAGCTGCCCACTATTAAAGGTGAAATGGAAGTGAGAGATGTACATGTACGTACACACACACACACATACACACACCCAGCATCAGGCAGCCACTTCAATCCTATAGAGCCTCCAACCTTTGACATGTTTCAGTGCCTCCTTAGCCCTCAGCAGTCTCCTTGGGTTTTGCTGTCTCAGCCACTACATCTCTCTCATCTTTTGAGTGGGCTCTACTCTAAACCCCTGTGGCCCTGCAAGAGGACCCGGGATGCTACGGCTCTGTGGGACTCTGGGCAAGTTGCTGTACCTCTCAGTCATCTGTGAGACGGGGGGAATTATAGAGCACCTCAAAGCTAAGCAAGACTACAGAAGCACTGCGGAAGGTGCTGTTTAACACTCTGTCCCACGCCCAACTGTAGTCCTCACCTTTGCACCCAGTGGGCAATAGCCTTTGAGGAAATCACTGCAGACCTCGGCCTTGCGGGACACATACACGTGGCTGTAAGGGCAGTTGCTGTTGCTGCAGATCCCCTTCAGAAAGTAGGAGCACACAGGCATCTGTGATGAGAGAGAGGGAGAAGTGAGGGCCTGAAGGTCTCTACCTTTGTACCATACTCACTTTACAAGTAAAAATAACAACACAACTTGCAGGCCCCTGAGAGGGTCCCACACCTGGACAAGAGCCATGCAGATTCTGCTGGAGACCATCACTCTGGCCCTCCTGAGGGAGAAATGAACACGGAGCTGGGTGTAATGGCACACACCTTTAATTCCAACACTTGTGAGGCAGAGACAGGTGAATCTCTGAGTTCCAGACCAGCCTGGTCTACACAGCAAGCTCCAGGCTAGCCAGGGCTGCACAGTGAGATACCAGAGTGTGTGGGGTGGGGTGGGAGTGACAAAACCCAAAAAAACTCCACAAGAAATGAACACACATGCTAGTGCCAGGAGCCCCCTTCCCATAGCAGACCCCCCCTTCCTCCTCTGCTCTAACTTTACCTGAATGAAGATAGTCTGTAGCAGTGGCTTGGCCCTGGGTGCACTGTTCTCTACATGTGAGCACAGCAAACAGGGCTCCTAGCCACCAACCCATGGGAGCTCTGGGACATGAGCCTACTATGTATGCGGGGCATACTTGGAGCTGTGCATCCAGTCCATCACTCTAAGTACTAGCCACAAGGTAGCACGAAGGCCTAGCATATCAGTAGGTAGGCCCTGGAGCAGGCAGTTTGGACACACCTTAGCAGCTGTAGGTAGACAGGCCTGGGCAAGCACCTCAGCCCAGGAGCTAGATATACCCTGTTCCTCTCAGCAGAGAGCTCCAGCAGCCCTGGGGACTGGTGGCCACAGCTGCATGTGGCCTAGAGGAGAAGAAGGGCGACCCACCCCCAAGATGGTGCTATAACACAGGACCTGGACTGAGACCGCCCAGGAAGAGGCTACCTCTGAATTTTCCAGGCAACTTTATTTGTTTCCTTCCTGTGCGACAGCCACCAGCCCTTCCTGGACTGTTAGGCATTGTCACTGCCCTGGCCCAGCATGTCCCCCTCAGCTGCAGGCAGCAGCCACTTACACCACACACTGCACACCTGAGCCTTCTGACAGACGGTCTGCTCTTGGACTAGCAGTGGGTTTGAGGAGTATTTCCCTGTCCCAAGGAGCCCATGGACTTTAAAGAGTCACTTTTCTGGGGCAAGGTGGGAGAGGGGAAGGCAGGAGGAACCTATCTGAGGCCAGGGAGGAAGAGGCTGGGACAGCAGCCCTGGAGTAGAGAGAGGAGGGGAAATCGAAGAAACAAAGGGTGATTTACTGAGCAAGAGTTTATTTTTAATTGTCTTTTAACTGCAGCCACAGAGGGGAGAGGGGCTGGGGGCCCCGTTTGGGCTGGTGCTGGAGAAGCTATAGACAATTCCCTTAATGTGGTTTTTGATATAGAGCCCAAATTAGCTCTAATAAAAAGGGATAATAAAGCCAACTCTTGCACCAAACAGAGCTCCTCCTGGCTGTCAGAGCGGGGCCGTTACCAAGAGGAAACTGCGTTCTCATTTCAATTAACCTTGTTTGCACCCCGCCACGTCCACACAAATAACAATAACATTAATTCAGGGCGCTGGTGCGGCCCACACATTAGACAGCTTGGAGTGCGCACGGGCTTCGGAGCTGGCGCTTAATGAACCTGAAACTCGACGTGAATTTCCAAATTGCTCACGACAGAGTTTCGAAGCTCGATTAGGGAGAAAAATGCTGATTCTCTCCAAGCTTCTCAAGGGGAAAAGCTGTCGGAGCAGCAGCAGACCTCACCCACCCGCCTCCTCTGCACTGCGCAGCCCTGGCCCCAGGCCCTCCCTCACGCTCAGAGGTCAGTGGGTAGAAGTAAGGACCAGTAGTCTGGCTAGCATTGGGCCCTGACTGCACACCCTCAGGCCTTCCAGGTTGGGGCACACCTGCGCATGGCAGTCATGGCTATGCCACCGTGGCTCTTCTGACCATCACGCCATCCATGGCAGGAGGCCTGGAGACCTTGGCCCCATACTCTAGGAGCATCTGCTAGGCTTCCCGCCCCTGTGCCTGTAGTGGAGGTGGGAAGTAGCTGGTATCAATGCAGGACCCGAGGTGACAGGAGAAAGTTAGACTCCTGATTTTGCTAATGCTGGACCCCAGGCTTGGCGCTGCTTACAGCTGGAGGAAAAGGTAATGCCACACAGCCAGGACGTGGGAGTGGGGGGGGCTGGAGGAGCACATGAGGTGGGAGCCGCTGACTCAGGACAAGGAGGACGGTGCAAGCGCCCGGAGGCTGGGGGTCTGCAGAGAGGGCCTGCTGACCACACAACACTCACCTTTTCCTTCGACACATGGTGAGAGAAGGGGCAGGAGCCATCTGTCTTCTTGCACGTGCCTCGGACAAATCTGCAGCATGGGATAGGAAGGTTTGGGAAGGGATGGGAGCAGGCTTGCCACAAACCCCCAAAGTTATCAGGAAAGCTGGACAGGGCACCTGGTGCACACGGCCACCTTCTCGGGGTCATGGATGTAGGGGCAGCATTCGCCACGGTTACACCTGCCAAAGCGGTTGTAATACATGCAGTACTCTCTCTTCTTCTCTTTCTTCTGCTTCGCCTGCCGGATGATAGCCAGGCTCCGCTGGATGGCCCGGCTACACACAGGGAGAGGTTCGTGAGCCCCTAAGTGAGCAGGGAAGCCCTTACCTTCCCAGCCTCAAGGGACGCACCTGGCCAAGGAACGACTGCAGGTGGTGGCAGGGTCCAGGCGTCCTATAGGGAAAGGAACAGGCCACATCAGGCCACAGCCCAACTGTAACCCTTCCCCTCCCTTCCCTGGCTGGCGCATACCTTCAAAGGCCCCTGAGCTCCCTACCCCCCCATAGTTGAGGCAGAGTTGCTTCCTCCAGGAGCCCTTCCCTGGGGGGTCAAAGCATCAAGAGTGGGGAACTGCTGGGCCCTGTGTTTGGGTCATGCCAAAGGTGGGCAGCCTTGGATGCTGGGGACAAGGACAAGAACAGCCTGCCAGCCCCTGATGTCTTCATCAGCTGGGTTCCCTAAGATCAACTTGTTGCTTACTGGTTCCCTGCTGGTTCCCAGCTTCCTGCTCCCCTCAGTGTCCAGATGGCTCATGGGGCAAGACCTTGGGCTGAGGTACTGACTGGCCCAGGGACATGTTTCTAGGCTCTGCCCGTGGCCTGGCTGCCAAGGAGACCATTGTACAAATGACAAAGGAGACCACTGTACAAATGACAAAGGGTGATGGCACCTCACCTTGTCAAGCCTGGGAAAGAAACAGAAAGGGTTGCTCATACCAGAATAGAAAAGATGGACCAGTATATACAGGAGAAAAATTGGTTTTAAAGAATTATTAAAGAAACAAAAAGGAGAAGGGAGGAGTGGAAGGGGGAGGAGAAAAAGGGAAAGAGAGGGAGGAAAGAAGAAGAGGAGAAAGGAGAATGGAGAAGAGAAGACGACGGGGAGGGAAGAGGAGGAAAGGAAGGAGGAGAAGAAAAGGGAAGAGAAGAGGGGAAGAAACAGGAAATGCTAAAGGAGGATGGGGGAAGGAGTGGGAGGAGGAGGATGGGGAAGGAGTGGGAGGAGGAGGATGGGGGAAGGAGTGGGAGGAGGAAGATGGGGGAAGGAGTGGGAGGAGGAGGATGGGGGAAGGAGTGGGAGGAGGAGGAGGATGGGGGAAGGAGTGGGAGGAGGAGGAGGATGGGGGAAGGAGTGGGAGGAGGAGGATGGGGGAAGGAGTGGGAGGAGGAGGATGGGGGAAGGAGTGGGGAGGAGTGGGGAAGGAGTGGGAGGAGGAGGATGGGGGAAGGATGGAGAGGAAGAGACAGAAGAGGAGAAGAGGGAGGAAAGAGAGGGAAGGATAGGGAGGAGGAAAGAGAGGGAAGGATAGGGAGGAGGGAGAAGGGAAGGAGAGGAGGAAGGGGACAGAAGAAGCGAGAGGAAGAGGAAGAAGAGGAGAATGAGGAGAGAAGGGGATGCGGGGAGGAGAGAAGGAAGAGGAGGAAGAAGGCAGCACCGTGGCTGCAGACAAGGGTGTCTGTCTGCGATGGCCATGTGACATAAGACAATAGGACGGGAATAGTGATCTCTGAGAACTTCGTGGTATCCATGGGGCAGGGGTGGGGGGATGCTCAGGCTCAGCACACAGCTTTGCCTGCCTTTTAAAGACACAGGACAACTCCAGGATCACAGGGCAGGCAGGGGAAAACCTACTCAGGATGGCTTCCCTGGTTCCTCAAATACGCACATGACCCTTCCCAGATCAGATCCAGTTTCCTACAGAGCAGCTGCTGAAATGAATACAGCAGTAAGAGGCACGAGTGACATCACTCAGAAATTCTGAGGACCTGAGGTGATGACAAAGCCATCTAGGTTTTAAAAGGGGATGTTCTGAAGCGCCTGAACCCACATAAGCAGGCCCTGCTCCTCCATGAGGACACTCGTGATCAGCTCCAGGGCACCTTCAGCCTACCCAGCCCACTGCAGCCCTTCATGCCTCGCTGGGTGACAACCCAGATCCTCTCCCCTGGAAACCCTGTAAGCTATGCGGCCCTGAGAGCTCCTCACTGGTTTGACATCCTCCCTAGGCAGGGGTGGGGCGTCTGCTGAACCCAGACACCTCAGGAACTGTGGGCCTAAGCCAAGCCTGCGAGGGAAACCTGCCTGCTGCTAGGAGTACCTGAGGCACCTGCTAAAGGAGCTGTGAGGCGGGATATTACCCTTGTGGAATTCTGTGGGACTCTGTGGCCAGAGGTTGTCCTATACTTAATCTCGATGCCCTTGAGTTTGAAAAGGGCATCCTTGGGTCCCAACGGGAAGCAGAGGCCCTGTTGAAGGACTGTCAGCTCAGGCAGTTGTGGCACGGATGCAGACCTCAAGGAAGGTACAGGGAGCTGAGGGCACAGGAAAGACTGCAGGGTCTAAGGAGGAAGCAGCAAGGCCAGAGGGGGAATGATAAGGCTCTCAGGGCATGCGGAGGCAAAGAATTGAAGGTGGCTTCTATTTCCAGTGAAGGACACCTGTCCTTAGGGTGGCAGTGGAGTACTGTCCCGGGGACACAGACACACACTCACACCTGCCAGTCTTTGTAACCAGTGACGTGCGATGTGATAGTCTGTCAATGAGCATGGTTCCCGGGCTGTCGCCCAGGCTGCTGGTGGCACTGGCACCATCTGCTCCCAGACAGGGACACGCAGGCGTCACGTGCCACCTGTCAGGACCTGGTAGGGAGCAGCTTTCCCGTCTTTCCACTTTCTGCTTTTAAAAACACATCAGCGTGGGGTTCACGGTGGGAGTTTTGACAAGGATAGGAGGCACCTTTCCAAATGCTTTGCAGTGTTAAAAATGCACATAAAGTAGCTGCTTGAAAAGAAGCAACCGAGGTGCAAAAAGCATAGCCCTGGCCTGGGAGCACAAGGCGCTGCTGCTGCTGTGCGCTCTGGAGCCCTTCACTTCCTGGAGCTTCCCAAAATAAATACTGGCTCCCTCCAGCTCTACCCTTGCTTAGGGCCCTGTCTGTTCCCTGGTTCTCAAAGGGAGCTCATCTTTCTGAGAGGTCAAAGTCTCCTCAGCACACGGCTGCCACTCTGGCAGAGCCCATCAGGCAAACAAGGAACCAAGCTCAGGTATTTGCCTGAGGCCCATGCAGAGCTGACTAGTTGCTCCCAGGAGGTTAGAGCAAGGGTCTCCTAAAGCCCAGGCCTGCTCTGCTGAGAGCCTGCCGGGTCCAGGCAGGGCACATTCAACAAAAGCACCTCGAGCTGCAATCTTGGAGAGAAAACCAAAATGGCAGAGGAACTGTCAGTAGAAACAGCATGTGAGGAGGGTCTCCATGGCCTGGCAGTTCTGCACCCCTGGCGTGCAGCTGACAAGGCTTCTCTGTATGCCCTCTATGTCACCTCCTATCACCCAGGGAGGGGAAGGCAGGCCACAAAACTTAGCTACAGGGGGCTAGGTGTGGTGGCACATGCTTTTAATCTCAGGACTCAGGAGGCAGACAGATGATCTCTGTGAGTCTGAGGCCCGAGTTCCAGGGCCTCCCGATCTACATAATAGAAGGACCCTATCTCAAAAAACAAACAAAAGAAAAAATTTGCAGATACCTCACTTGCCCAGAAACATATAGGTAGCTAGTCAGCAGCAAAAAATACATATCACAGCCGGGCAGTGGTGGCGCACGCCTTTAATCCCAGCACTTGGGAGGCAGAGGCAGGTGGATTTCTGAGTTCGAGGACAGCCTGGTCTACAGAGTTCCAGGACAGTCAGGGCTACATAGAGAAACCCTGTCTCAAAAAACAAAAACAAAACCAAAACAACAACAACAAAAAAACATTATCACACCTGCCTCTCTTTGACCTGAGGGCCTTGGAATGCCTCAAGAAGCCAGGGCTAGCCTGAGTCTGTCCCTCACTGACAGAACTGTCAGGCTCTTTGTGCCCTTAGCAAGTCCAGCCAACCAAGGACACAGGTCCCAGGCCAAATTACAGGGCAAGGGTGCAGGAACTGAGCCATCTGAATAGCAGGTAATCCTGGGAAGGTGGGCTGAACTACAGAAAGCCAAGAAAGCCATGGCTAATGCTGACTCTGTCCTTGAGGGCCTGGAGGGGGGCCAGGAGAGGAGTCAATGCCCCATCCCTCCTGTGAAGGGTTGTACTTTCTTGTTGAAGTCAAAGGTTTGCTGACACTAGGGAAGGAAATTTATTTCTTTAATTATGACTACTGTAAGTGGGCCAGTCAGCAGTAGTGCACAGTTGGGAGCAATATACCTTCTTCACTGTGGGGTGGGGGTCATGGGGGGGGGTGTCTGGGCATCAGGTGCTATCTAGCCCACAGATCATCTCCCCTGGCTCAGAAGGAAGGGTGTGGTTTTACCAGGCTGTGTCTCTCATCCCATCCCAAGTAGGGAAAAGTCAAGCCTCAGAAGGGTCCCAGATTGGCTGCCAATGCTTAGTTGGTAAGTCAGGGACAGTGATAGTCCTGACTGCAGCAGTTTGAGGCCTTGGCAAGAGCAGAGACAGGAAGAGAGAGCGAGGTAGAGAGGCCCGCCGGGACTCCCAGCCTGTTCTCTGGTTGAGTGGAGACTGCTAGGGTACTGAGGAATAAAGCTCCAAGGGCTTGTGGGAACACAGATTCCTTCATAGTTGGGTCTATAGCAAAGAAAGGGGGCAAAAAAGGACAGGCCCAGAGGAACTGTTCACAGCACAGTGATATGGACGCTCTGAGGGTGGGAGACAGAAAGGCAGAATCCAGAGAACTCAGCACCTGGCCCCTAGGTCCCAGGAGCAGACAGTGTCCCAGTGGGAGGTAAGAGGGAAGCAGTCCAGCCCTCTTTGTAGCTTAGAACCTACCGTCTCCCAGCGAAGGACACTTGACTAGGACAGGCCAAACCTAGCACCTGCCCTGCCTGAATTTACATCTCTTATCTCCACCTTCCCTAGGTATGAGGGATACAAGAAGCTCAGGTGGCTGGTGTGGTCCCAGGCCCTAGGCCCATCCAGCCTGACACAGCACAAGTATCTGAGGACAGGACCGTGTGGCAGTCACTATATAGGGACAGTGGTCAGTACAGGAAGATGAGAGGGCTTATTTCCCAGTTCCAGGTTCAATCCTAACACAAGCCTTTATGCTTAGGAAGCCTGGAGTATGAGACAGAGCAAAGTCACAGGCACAGGGAGACCACCGTGGGTACTGGTGGGGAGAAGGAGACCCAAGGGCACGGAAGAGTCAGGGCGGGAGCCTCGGCCACTGCCACAGTTCGCAAGTCAGTCTATCAGGCTCTCCCACTCGCAAAGGAATAAGTCACAGGAGCCACAGTCCCTGTGCATCTCCCCACCCCACCCCACCCCCACCCCCGAGAACAGCACATGGAAACGCCTTTCCTGAAGAGTAGCCCTCTAGCACAGCCTGGCGGGACACAGAGAAGCTGGCTGTCCCAAATGGGGTGTGTCTACCGCCCTGAGCCCCCGTCTCCCAGGCTGAGCCCTTCTCCTTTCAGCCCCTCTGGTGAGAGGATAAGGTGGCTGGGCACAGCTGGGCCTCTGCAATGCCACAACAATCCACAGTCTTGCCGTATTTTTTGATGGGCAAAGAAGAGGGTAAAATTGGACTGAAACCAAAATACTTTTCTAGTTAATTTGTACAATAAGCACATCCAAAGCCTTTCCTTCTCCCCAGCCTGTCCCCAGGCTGCAGGGGGCTTGCAGCAGTGGTGGTGCCTGCCTCCGGATACAGTTGGTGAGGCATCACCAATGTGATTAAGGGTGCCATGGACCCAGGTGTTCGCTCACCCGGGCATGTTTACCATACCTGGTTTATCCTTTGTCCAAAAGCAAAACACAGGCGCTCCTGCATTGTCTCCCACAAAAAATCTGGGGCTGCTCAGCCAAGCAAGAGGTAAGCGCCATTCAGACTCCCAGGAGACACCAGGGTTGCAGGGCCTCCCAACGCTGCCCCCACTCTGGCTGCCCCTTCAGTTTCATAAGGGATAGCTCTTTTTTTTTTAAAAATATTTATTTGTTTATTTATTTATTTATTTATTTATTAATGTAAGTACACTGTAGCTGTCTTCAGACACCCCAGAACAGGGTGTCAGATCCCATTAAAGATGGTTGTGAGCCACCATGTGGTTGCTGGGATTTGAACTCAGGACTTTCAGAAGAGCAGTCAGTGCTCCTACCCACTGAGCCATCTCTCCAGCCCAAGGGATAGCTCTTAAAGCTCTATGTCTATCCAGTTCTCTGGGTGTATCTATTCTTTAGCTTAGTAGTTCCAGGACCCCAAACCTTGTCCCCCTTATGTGGCTATGCCCACAGCTGAGAGCTTCAGGGTAGAACAAAGGTCCAGAGAAAGTGAGATACTGACATTCGTTGCCTAATCCCCCCCCCTCACACACACACACACACACACACACACACACACACACTCTCTCTCTCTCTCTCTCTCTCTCTCTCTCTCTCTCTCTCTTCACCATCCCAGCTCACTCACCTGTGCGGAGGAGGGTCCTGTTGCCATCACTGGGCCTGCTGGAAGTTTTGGAGAGCTTGTTGGCAGACACCTTGTACAGAACCCCTCCAATGCAGCGGTAGCCTTTGTTGCGCCATCGAGGGGAACCAGGTGGGGCTTTCCCTCCCCCAGTGATTGCTGGACGAAGGCGGTTCAGCACTAGGGACCTACAGAGATAACAAACTGTTTATCAGACATGGCCCAGAATAAGCTCTAGATCTGATGGTCTAGGCTAAACCCAGCCTGAAGCACTTGCTGTATGGATGGACTGTAGTTGGAGTGGCTGGGGGTCTTTGGTCCTGCTGTTGCCAAGAGACCTCTGCCCCCTTCCCTCTCGTAAAGACAGGTCCATAGAGGTACCCAAGGAGTCCCATATGTCACAGTATTATACAAGCTGGCTAGGAAATCATGAGCTCCCAAAGGGCCAGAGAGGAATGGAGTCTTCAGACACACACCTGTCCTTGGAGACTGTCTCCTAGTCCGGCCACTAGTGAGTATCCCTATGCTGGGATGTCCCCTGGGCACAAGAGAAGGCAGCTATCTGGGCACCTATGTTTTGAAAAGTTGTGCAGGGCCCTAGTCCTTTGACACCAGTATATGACACCCACTTGGCTCCTGCCAAGGTTGGTGCAGACTCTGCCACAGACAAGATGTCATGGATCAACAGGGACTACTGTTCATTATGCCCTTCTCTTTACCCATTGTTCCGAGAACTCTGTGCTGAAAATGGATGAGAGCAGTCCTACAACCCTAGCAGGACCACTATATAGGATAAAAACTGCTGTTCAAGCCAGGCAGTGGTGGTGAACACCTTTTAATCCTAGTACTCGAGAGGCAGAGGCAGGCAGATCTCTGAGTTCAAGGTCAGCCTGGTCTACAGAGTACATTCCAGGACAGCCAGGGCTACACAGAGAAACCCCCCACCCCCACCCCCATCTCAAACAAACAAAAGAGGTGGGGGTGAGCGGGAAGGAAAGGGAAGGAAAGGAAAAGGAAAAGGGAAAGGGGAATGGGAAAGGGAGGGGGAGGGGGAGGGGAGAGATGGGGAAGGAGGGGAGGAATAGGGGAGGGGAGAGGAGGGGGAGAGGAGGGGAGGGGAGGAATCGCTGTTCAAGAGTTGGAGGCAGCTACGGGACTGGCAGCTTGGAGAACAGGTCAGAGCTAGATCAGTCTTGAACTTCAGAGACCACCCTATTGCTTTTTCCAAGATTTCAGATCTACTAGACAGACACCCTAGGACCCTGGAGGCTCAAGCTCTAAACAAGCTAAGGAAGAGCTTTGATGTTGCTATCACTTGGGAGAGAAGGCCTCTGTCCTCCATCAATGTGACAGACCCTGCTTAACTGAGACTGGAGCGACTGTCCCCAGGGAGGGAAGGAACTGTTTTGGTGGTGTCTTATTTATGTAAATCAGACACTACTTATCACATGATCACAGCCCGCAACCACTGCCCTCTAGTGGCAGGTGTGAGCAATGGGCACCAGCTACAGATCGCAGAGCACACAGCCTTCCCAAGTCCCCAGAGAACAGCTAAACTGAAGGTAAGGCCAGCAAATCCTGTGACCCATCTCTTCCAGATCTCACAGGGTACCCCCACTTGCTCCCATGGCCCTGTGGCCTATTCATGCCCTGCTCCTGAGAGAATGTCTGAGATCCCACAGCTGTAAGAGACCTTCTCCAGCAAACTAGGGTCAGGGAGGTGTCCCCAGAGCTGAGCTGTGGAGCAGCAGCCAGAGGGGACTTGCTTGGTTGCCTTGCCAAGACACACCTGCGGCACTGCCCACCATAGCCTGCCCTGCCACCCACAGGGGGAGCCACAGGAAGAAAACCACTGCGGGGAGGGTAGCCATGTACTTGGGCCCAGCTCCCTGTCTAACACTCAGCACAGACCCCCTCTTTGAGCATCAGTCTCTCCTCTCGCCAGCCAGTGGCCTCAGAGGGCTCATTAGTGAGATAATGTGAGCAAAGCGAGGCAGACGTCAGGGGACCAAAGCTGCGGTGTAAGTACAAACACAGTGGTAGGGAGGCCACAGAAGGCACTTAACCCAGTTTCTCTTAATTAAAATTCAAGTTCACAAACACCAATCTTGGAAGGAAAGAGGCCTCCAAGAAGCCAGGCTGCAGTGATCGGTCTGCCTGGCCTTTCCCTGCCCCCCACCACACACTTCACCAGCCATACAGTGGGTACCATCCGGGTTAGATAGGGGCACCCTAAGAGACTGGGACCTCCAGGAGCTGGTCTATCAGACTTTGTACCCTGGCTTTCACTGAGTATGAGGAAGGCCCAACCAAGAGCAGTCTTCTCCTGGCCCAGTCCCTTCCTTGGCAGCATTAGAGGCTTGGTGGTACGTCCTGACCTTTCATCAGATCTGTGTCCATTCACAAAGGGATGTTCAACTCAATCTGAAACCCTCAGTTAAAATAAACTGACACTAGAGCAGTAGCTGATGGAATCTGGTCAACCTGAGGCTGTCTCCTCACCATTCATAGGGAAGGTATCCCTGCACCCCCCAGCCTGGGACTAGAGCAGCATTCTGAGGCAGGGGAGACTGTGGGTTGGAGAGGACCATTCTGTAGCGGTGACTTCTCACCTAGTTTCTAGCCACCCTATAACTGGAGTAGAAGCCAGCTCTGGTCCTTACCAGAAAGACTGATAAGCCCCTGACTGAAGTCTATGCAGGCACTCTTCTCATAATACTTCTCCAAAGCACTCCATCTCTATAACCATCTATATGAGCACGCACACAGCCACCAGAAATATGAGGGTCAGAAGACAAGCACACCCATGCTCAACTACAGTCTTGGGCTGGGCCATGAGAACACACCTGATGTTCTCCCTCTAGTGGCTTCTTAGAGGGCTGTGCTAATGCACAGTAAGTCCTGAATGGCATTCCCATCTAGTCCTCCCTAGATATAGCCACAGAAAAGGAGCCACAGGCTAAAAAGTGTGAGGCAGCCAGAGACCAGGGCATGCCCAGCCAGAACTGTGGAGTTCCTTTTCTTCTTCAAGGACTTGCCCAAGAAGGAGGCCCTTAGGCATGAGGGAGTCTTGAGTTGGAAACCACCAGGAACCTGCTTCAAGGAACCAGGAGTCAGGAGCCAGGGTGGGTGGACAGTTGGGCTAGGACACCTCAGCCTCAGTCCCACTGGTTCCCACTGTCTTCACCCTCAGATGGACAAGCCAGTTTTTCATGATTGGTCTTCAGAGCTGAAAGGCTCATCTGTGGTTACAGTTCTTCCCAAAATGGTCTTAGTTATTCCACGTGTTTATTTTGTTTCGGTTTGCATTGCTTTTTGGAGAAAAAAGCCCAACCAAGAGCAGTCTTCTCCTGGCCCAGTCCCTTCCTTGGCAGCATTAGAGGCTTGGTGGTACGTCCTGACCTTTCATCAGATCTGTGTCCATTCACAAAGGGATGTTCAACTCAATCTGAAACCCTCAGTTAAAATAAACTGACACTAGAGCAGTAGCTGATGGAATCTGGTCAACCTGAGGCTGTCTCCTCACCATTCATAGGGAAGGTATCCCTGCACCCCCCAGCCTGGGACTAGAGCAGCATTCTGAGGCAGGGGAGACTGTGGGTTGGAGAGGACCATTCTGTAGCGGTGACTTCTCACCTAGTTTCTAGCCACCCTATAACTGGAGTAGAAGCCAGCTCTGGTCCTTACCAGAAAGACTGATAAGCCCCTGACTGAAGTCTATGCAGGCACTCTTCTCATAATACTTCTCCAAAGCACTCCATCTCTATAACCATCTATATAATATGAGCACGCACACAGCCACCAGAAATATGAGGGTCAGAAGACAAGCACACCCATGCTCAACTACAGTCTTGGGCTGGGCCATGAGAACACACCTGATGTTCTCCCTCTAGTGGCTTCTTAGAGGGCTGTGCTAATGCACAGTAAGTCCTGAATGGCATTCCCATCTAGTCCTCCCTAGATATAGCCACAGAAAAGGAGCCACAGGCTAAAAAGTGTGAGGCAGCCAGAGACCAGGGCATGCCCAGCCAGAACTGTGGAGTTCCTTTTCTTCTTCAAGGACTTGCCCAAGAAGGAGGCCCTTAGGCATGAGGGAGTCTTGAGTTGGAAACCACCAGGAACCTGCTTCAAGGAACCAGGAGTCAGGAGCCAGGGTGGGTGGACAGTTGGGCTAGGACACCTCAGCCTCAGTCCCACTGGTTCCCACTGTCTTCACCCTCAGATGGACAAGCCAGTTTTTCATGATTGGTCTTCAGAGCTGAAAGGCTCATCTGTGGTTACAGTTCTTCCCAAAATGGTCTTAGTTATTCCACGTGTTTATTTTGTTTCGGTTTGCATTGCTTTTTGGAGACAAGGTCTCACTATGTAGGGCAAGATGACTTCAAATGAGACATTTTTCTCTTGGCTTCTTGAGTGCTGGGATTATAGGTGTATACCATGCATGGCTTGACATGTTTAAATTCTTATGTATGATCAGGAAATATCCATTTGTCCCTTCCTCTTTCTTCCTTTTTAAAAAACAAACAAAACCCTGCTCACTAGACAGTGATAACAACTGTGGGCTATCTGTGGATCCCCTGTCCTTACCCCAGGCTCTGTGAGCCGAGGCCTGTGGATCCAGGCTCTGCAGGGAATGGGGACAGGTACTACCTGCTGCTTTGCTCCACCAAGAGCCTGGAAGCCTTGTATGGCAAAGGCTACATTTGGGGTGTTGATATGGATGAGCACTCAAGGAGATCTGCTGGACCCTGGGGCTTAACCCGGTCAAGGCAAAGGCCTTTCCCTCACCCATCCACCCACACCCTTGCCAGCTCACTGGCTTTGGAAGCCACAACAGAGGGCGCCAGGTGGGGCCTTGTAGCTTTTTACTGCCATGGGTGTCACAGCACTCCAGTAAATTGTTACCCTAATGGAGAGGACAGCCTTTGGAAACGAACTGTACAGAGAAGAGGGGATAAAATTAATGAGATAATAGCAGGGCCAAGGACCCTGCGAGCGCCTGCCCTCGCGGCACGGCTCTGTAATTCCTTTTCTGCAACGGGAGCCGCAGATCTAAAGGCTTCTCCCATCCGTCCAGCAGGCCCATGCCGCCAGGAAATTTCATTAACGCTGGAAAATAGGAAAGGTATTAAGCGTGGATAATGAAGGCCAGGGAGGGAACAGTGCCTTAAGATAGTCTTCTTTCTCGCCTTTGTAATGGGAGGCATGAACTTTCCCTTCAAATCCATTTCTAATCCATTTGAAATACTACAGCAAATTATCTTTCCTTCAGCCCGAAAGCGGCCAGCCAATTTACTCCGAATAGAAGTGACAATGCCCCAGGATTTATCACCATAACCTTGACTACACCGGGGTGAGGCTGGGCCTCCCCTCTTACCCTTGGGGGGGCATACAAAGGATGGGGCAGGGGGAGATAACATTTTAAATGAAAAGCAATGATAATGGGGAGAAAGACACACACCTCAGAAGTAGGTTTTTCTTTCTTTCTTAAAAAGAAAGAAAGAAAAAAATCAGAAGAAGTGCTGTGTGTCCACTTCCTTATGAGCAGTGGATACTTCCAAGCCTGAATCTGTCTGGTCTGGCAAAGAGACAGTGATGTGGCTGGGGATACTTGGGTGGCTAAGCCCTGGCATTCGCTAGCTTTATAGGATCTGGACACAACAGACTGCTCCAATTCTTGTATAACCAGCACCAGCCTGAGGTCAATGGACAGGTATCTAGCAGACAGTATACCTCTTGGGCACAGTCCTCCAGGCAGCCTGGCCTCTGCAACCCAGACTCGAGCCACTAGTCTCTTGGCTCATGCTTGGGACCTTAACATGCAACACACTCCAATCTTACAGAACAGTACGACCAGTACAGACCCAGCACAGGTGGTAAGAAGGCCAAGGACCCCGGAGAAGACTCTGGGCAAGGGACAGTTAGGTGACATGCAGAGGCTCAGGTCACAACCAAGTAATTCTAAACTTGGAAGCCCACACATACCAGGTCCAATGGCATCTTTGAACAACAGATTCTGAGATCAGAGCCAGGTCTCAACAATGACTGGTGCTGAGGGAAGAGAGTTATTACTCTAGTAGTTGAGCAAGGAGTATGGGTCTTAGAGAGAAGAGACCCAGAGTGGCTGGGAAAGGAACCTGAGGTTCATTTATTTTCAGCATGTCAAACTGCACAGATGGAAGGAATCCAACCCTTAACAGTAAGGGTGCAGACCAGGAAGAGTTCCACCCAGAACCCTCCTGTCCTGCCCAGATCTGCCCATACTCACCTTCTTCCTCTAATCTGTCCACCTCTATCCCCAGCACCTTCTGTCTCCCAGACTTCTAAGAAACAAAAGCCTTGCCACCTCCCCTCCAAGCCCAGGCCTCATCTATTTGTCCCCTGCTGACACCCTAGAGCCCAGTCAGGCTCGTACTGGGTCAGGTTAAGGGTCCCTTCATCCCCTCATCCCGGACCATTTGGTTGAAACTACACAACTGATATAAAGTTCCTCCAATTTCCTCAGTCTATGTATTTCAGAAAGGGTCCATAGGGGTGGTTGAGTCTAGGTTGAGTCTTTGCTAGTCATATTCAGCACCCACCCCCACCCCCACCCCCACCCCAGTCTAGAATTTCAGTTTTCCTAGAAAGTTGCAGAGCCTACAAAGTATTGTACTCCCTGGTATTGAGCCTTTGCTCATGATGTCCCTCTGCCTAGACATGATTAGATCTGGATCCACGCTAGATTAGATTATGTCCTTGGGGAAGCTTTCCTCAATACCCAGTGAGGGTGAGACACTCCCAGCCTAGGAAAGACATGGGTTCTACCTAGCCATTTGTCTGTCATCTAGGACTCCCAGGGGGCAAGGCCTATGCTGGGTGGAATGTGGGAAGCTCTAGAAATCTGTGCTAAAGGACACATGCCAGAGGTGTGTGTATGGGGCTCCCAGGATCTCTCAGGAAGGGCAGGGAACAGGGTGTATCTGAAAGCTCTGGTCAGTTATAGGCAGGGATAGCAGGAGAAAGAACAAGGAGGACTTGCTAGAGAGGGCAAGGAGACCTAGCAAACAAGGTACCTATCTGTGCTTCAAAGGCTGAGCACCAAGGAAGCAATAGGCTGGGAAAGAAGAGGAGGAGGGCCAGAGGACATCTGAAGGCAGAATGGTGACCCCACCACAGCTAGCCAGCCCAAGCCGGTGACGATGGAACAGGAGTTGGGCCGGCTGGCTGGGGAGCAGAGAAAACAACCAGGGAAGCATTTTTCAGGAAATGGAGCACGGTTTTTGAAGCTTGGAGCTGAGCGATCGAGAGTGCGCAGTCAGCAGAAGAGGCAGCTTGCACGGCGAATCCCCAAGTAGGTCAGGCGGAGCCGCCGTGACAGGCACTAAACTGCTTAGCAGGGCTTTCCACCAGAAACCGACCGCCCCACCCGAGCCAGTCAGCTCAGGAGAGTGAGCCAGTATGTGTGCCCGTGTGTATGCAAGTGTGTGAGTAGGGTTGGGGTGGGGGATGGTAACGCAGCAGTGTAAACACTCCTTTTCCCCAGTGCTAGTCCTACCTAAGGGTTTCAGTACTTGCTCATCTTGTCAAGGCAGCACTCAATGCTCTGGAAGACAAAAGCCTCACTCCATAGGCTTGTCTCAATGACTTGGACAACTCGGGTTCCCAAGATGGAGACAGTCCTGAGGAGAAGACTACCAGGACCCCAAGAGACAGGCAGAGCAGAGCCCGAGGCTGCGGGCTGACTAAGAAGACTTCTTACCCCTGGGATACAGGCACCATATACAAAGGAAAGGGGCATTCTTGCCCCAGAGGGCCTCAGCGAGGGTAAGAATATGCACAAAAAAAGCTGACTGTGTGTACTGTACCGAAGGAAAGAGGTCAACCTGGGACAGGTGAGACCATGCAGTAGGTGGGGATGCAGGTGGATGGCTGCTGGTGAAGTGGGTGGAACAGAGTAAGCTAATTAGGGTCCGAGGTTAACCCATAAACAGGGCTCGAAGGAAGAGCTCTGCTAGGTCACCAAGGACCCACCAGGCATCACTCCTCGAAGGGTACTGCTCCACCCTCTGTCTTACACACACACACATTAATAAGTAACAGTAATTCAGGGGCACCCCTTCCAGCCCAGCCCAGTGGTGGTGGGTGAAGCTAATTGCACTGCCTCCATTACAAACACCCTGCCCTATTACGAGGGGCTGGGCGATTTTATGTACTTTATGAGCTCACGTCTATTCAATTGGTATTTCGATCAATGGATACATTACAAGCTTTCCCTTTAAGAGCCTAATAAACAACAAGATGGAAAGTAAAATTCTCCATAAAATGACACTTTTAAAAATCCATTTCAGCTGAAGCTATTGGTGTTTTGTATGTTAGCTGCAAAAAACAGGTATTGCTAGGTCTTAATAGCCCTACTCAGAGTGCAGAGTTCAGCAACATGGGAAAAGAGGCTGGAGTCCAGTGGCCAGCACAATTACCCTTGGTGGTAATGGCTGGAACATACCACAGGCGATGCCCTCATTCTCTGCAACTGGGCACCAGTTTCCCCACACCATCAGCCCAGGACCCACTCGATACCAATGAGCCAGCAACAGCTGAGGCACAGGACTGGGCCCTCAGGTACTATGGGTCAGACTATTTGAGTAGACCCATAGCAGGGCTCTTCCACCATGTCATGGGAAAAGCCCTCCCAGACTGTATATCAAATCCAGTTAGCTCCCTGTATAGGGGGGAGCCTCACTAAGAAGTGGCTTCTACACCAACACCAGGGAAAGACCACAAGGCTCAAAGATAAAAACTCATTAGAATTAGAAGGATGAGTAGATAAATGTATGTGAGAATCAATATCCTTCCAAGATGTCAACAAAAGCCAGGTGGAATAAGTAATAAGGAAAAAGTAATAAGAACTCAGAAGAACTTCACGGCAGGCGTATCTGGTCCACATGTGGAGGTACAGTGGCACCCCGGGAGCACTGATAACAGGAAACACACACAGCAAGGCAGGGCCTTCCAGACTGCGCAAGAAGCAGAACTCTAGGAAAGTTGTCGGTTTTGAGGACGGTTGTTGGGGAAGACTACAAACAGGGCCCAGTATGCCTAAAGTTCACCTGAGAGAACAAGTGTGAAGGACTGAGTCAAATGAACAAGGCATCCATTGGTGAACCTGGAGGGCCCAACAGCTCCAGCGTTTAAGGGTCTAAATGAAAGCTGAACCCCATTGTGTGGGCGAGTTAAGGGAGCTCCTTTTTTAATTGCCTTTGGGAGACAAAAGAGTGCTAACCTACCGCATAAAATAAAACTGAGCCCAAGAAGGATTATAGACTCAGATGTGACTTCCAAGTTTCTGGAAGAAAATATGACCTTGGATAGGCAAATTTTTCTTAAACAGGATACAAAGGACACTATTCATAAGCATTAAAAAGCACCCTCAAGCTGGGTGGCGGTGGTGGCGCACGCCTTTAATCCCAGCACTTGGGAGGCAGAGGCAGGCGGATTTCTCAGTTCAAGGCCAGCCTGGTCTACAGAGTGAGTTCCAGGACAGCCGGAGCTACACAGAGAAACCCTGTCTCGAAAATACCAAAAAAAAAAAAAAAAAAAAAAAAAAAAAAAGGCACCCTCAGACTGCTGGTGGAGCTCAGCAATAGAGCACTTATCTAGCATGGGCAAGAGCCTGGCTTCATCCCCAGCAATGCAAAACACAAGTTTTACAATACAAGAAGACATCTAGGAGTATGTATCCATAATATATACAGTACTGTGGCAAATCAATAAAAAGGCAAACATACAAAGCCAGGAGAAAGACTTGATGAAGCGCTCCATGAAAAAGTCCCGCCACAGGATGCTAGGTGTGGAAGACACTCTGCACCAGCTTCTTGTCAAGATATACAAATGAAGCCATCAGGGAAAGGGCTGGAAAGAGGCTTAGCATGTGACTGCTGTGGAACAGGAACACGGGAGCTAGTTGTCTCATCTACTTATCCTTTCATCCACCCAAGGCTGAACTCCACAGATGAGAAGGTTCTCTGTCACCTAAGACATGCTCAACAAGGCTGAGAGCAGCTCTGTGGACAGATGACACTGACACCCATCAATGGCAAAATGGACAAGCCATGACAAAGCTAGTCCCACACACAGCACCCTGGACATCCTGAGGACCAGTGAGTGGTAAGGTGCCTATCTAGTTACCCCACAGAACGCTGCAGCACGGTTGCTTCAACAACAGAAACATGCTTCTTCTTGAGGCTGAGAGGCCCAGACCTAGGGGCCACTGGCTGGTCTCAGGGAGGCCTCCTTTCCTGGCTCTAGAAGGTTACCTTCCCACTGTTCTCACCTGGCTTTTCTCCAGTGTGCACCTGTGTCTCTTCCTTTTCTTATACGGCATCAGATGGACTGGATTAGAGCTGAACATGTGTGACCCCCATTAACTTTACTCACATCCAGAGACCTCTTCTCCAAATAAGGTCACATGAGGATTAGGGCTTTACCTTATGAATTCCAATGGGACACAATCCAATCCACAGCAAGAGGCAAACAGAAGTAACTCTCTAGACTGCTGTATGTTTCCAGTACCAGGGAAAGCCCTGGACAGAGTCTTGGAGATCAGAGTGCTCTAGGAAGCAGGCAAGTTGGTTTCTGGAGCTCAGCAGAGCAGGGAAGGCTGTCATACAGAAACTGATACATGGAGCCTTAAGAGGCAGGCTCCACAGCATCTGGCAAATGACCTTAAACAGAAGAGCAAGTGCCGGGTGTGGTGGCGCACGTCTGTAGTCCCAGCACTTGGGAGGCAGAGGCAGGCGGATTTCTGAGTTCGAGGCCAGCCTGGTCTACAGAGTGAGTTTCAGGACAGCCAGGGCTACACAGAGAAACCCTGTCTCAAAAAAAAAAAAAAAAAAAAGGCAAAAGAGCAAGACGGAAACTGAAGTAAATGATGAAGATGACACCCTGAACTCTAAAAGGGTCCTGCGAATCCATGAAGAACAAGTAAACTAGAGACACGTGAGTAATAAACAAGGGTGAATTAAAGAACCATACCAAAACTCAGGAACTACGTTTATACTGACAATGGCCAACAAAGACAGGGCAGAGCAGCTTTGCAGGATATGTCCACCTCCTGTCTCCCAAAACTGGAACAGCCCTACACCAGACCCACAATAAATAGCCCAGCCAACGGCACCTGCCCTAGCCACAGCCACTGTCATCATGTGGGAGTTCCCGTGGGAAGAGGACTGCAGGAACGACAATGAAGAAGAAAGGTGACCCTAAACTCAGGGTCACCTCAGGGGCACTCAGCTGCCAAACAAGCAGAGGGATGGCCCTCCTCTAAGATGGTTTCTTCTGCAAATCCCTGAGGACAGCATGGGGTGCGGAATCATTTGCTCTAGCAAATCTCAGTCCTGTTCTGTCGCTCCTAAAGATGACATACAAGGCTATTCTAGCCCCTCATGGCACTGTTGGTAATCCACTCTGCCAGGATTACCCAGACCTGGGATAAACAAGAGGCAAGAGGGAAGGGCTAGGTCACACAACCAACCTCCCTGCAGCTGAGACACTTGAGACCCCTGGGCAGGCCCCTCAGAGCTGTCCCTCTAGCTGCTGCTCAGCTCTGTAGTTAAGCCCTTGCCCCGCCCAGGCCCGACCTCCCTGACCCAAACACGGAGGGGAGGAGGCACCGTAATTTATGCTCCCACCTATGCTTTATGGCTTTCTTAATTCAGCTCCTGCTACTATTAATGTAGTTAATGCTGAGATTATATCTATTTTCTGGCGTCAGGCAGAGATTTATTCAAGCCATTTTTCCGGTGGAGGCTCCCACGCTGTTAAATCAAGCACCTTGCCAATTAAGTGCTGACTTGGGAAGTGGACGCAATCTTAACAGGCATCCCACTGCAAATTACACAAGGGACTCCGGCTCTGGGGAGGGGTGGGCAGGGGAAGGCAGCCACAGGCACCCTGCTGGCTTGGGGAAAGCCCTCAAGAGCCTGGCCTGGTATTGAGAGTGGCTCAGGGTGAGTTGGGGTCCCAACCTGCAGGCTGACCAGGGTACCTGGGCCAGCTCCTGATACAAAAAGGTCTTTCAAACTTCAATTCCAATCCATATACTAGGTTGATGTCACAGCAAAACACACCTCAGGCCCCATGGGCCTTAGCTGCCCAGGCAGCACATTAAGTCCTAAAACCTCCAACAGCCTTAGAAATGCCAGGCAGGGAGGTGCTGTGGAGGACAGAACCGAAGGGCCTGAGGGAAGACACTCCCACAGGAGGCCTGCTCCTTAGGCTCAGGGTAGAGATAGGATAGCATCCAAGTCCCACATCCCAAAACAGAGCCTTGTAAGAGGGTAAATGTAAACGAGAGCTGGGGAGGCAGGTGACAGAGGTAAAGAGGGGCCTCACGCTGGCCTGAGAGTCCATGCCCCCTGGGGACACTCTTAGACCCCATGGAAGCATCATTTCTTCCCAGAAGTATTGTAATGACAGAGATGCCAGCCTGGCCACCCTCCTGCCCCACATGATACGATGGAGTCCTGGGGTAAGACCACCCGGATCCGAAGTGAGCACCTGGCAGGGAGCCCAAGAAATAGCGTGATCCCTTCAGATAGCAGCTCTCATGGGAGCCTATCCCAAGAAATGCCAGTTTCTCAAGTTGTGAGGTAAGGCCACTACCTACCAGTCCAACACCAGACCCAGCCATGGGAGGTTGAGGCATGTTTTGAGGTACGATCAGCTGGAGGATGATTTATGGGAAGTTAGACATGATATTGATTATTTGAATGACACTTTACTACCACCTCTAAAATCAGGCTAAAAGAGGTATTTAAAACAGCATTTAATGATGTAAGGCACCCAGGTGAAACTGAGGGACAAAGATATTTTGCTTCTTCCTGTTAGA
Organism: Apodemus agrarius; assembly: GCA_964023405.1. NCBI lineage: Eukaryota > Metazoa > Chordata > Mammalia > Rodentia > Muridae > Apodemus > Apodemus agrarius. The sequence continues at coordinate 28,167,140 of OZ030022.1, read as the reverse complement.
ATAGCACCTCCAATTCTTCTGCTGTATATATGTCCAAAACTGCCTGTGTCTGCCCCTCAGCCTTGGGGCTCAGGTACCAACTGCAACTGCATCTGGCCAGCATTTGTGTTCCCTAAGCTAAAGGAAAGCCTCCACGCCTTCTGAATGCCCCTTCTTACCAACCATCCTCAGAGAAAGGAAAGGCTGTGCCTTCCAGCTCAGTCATTACACAGGGCATTATGTGGTCCATGGTTATGTTGTGGCAGAGCCCACCTGGGTCCTGGTCCTCAGGATTCACCCAATAGGAAGAGGGGCAGCCATCCATAAACAAGAAGGGGGTAAGGTCATCCCTGTCTGATTGTGATGTTCTTTACCACAGGCCTATCACAATAAACAGAACTTTAGACACACAAGGCAACAAGAAGGGTAAAGAGGGCAGTTACCTTTACACCCTCTGTATCAGATTCTACCACATGGGGCTTAGGAACAGAAGCAAAACCCAGTGTCTTGGAAGCCAGCCCTGATCTGGGATCCACAAATTTCTCAGTAGGTACACAGAAAACCCCATGACCCATTGCCCTAGCCTTCTGTCACCATCCTAACCCAAGAAGACTGTCCATGTGCTGTAGAGCTGCAGTAGTCTAGTTCCACTGGAAGGGAAAGCCCTGGGCTGCGAGGTTTCTACAGAAGGCTTGGATCCAGAGCAGACTGGGGGAGGATCAAGGTGTGCCCGCTTGCTCTATCCCTCAGGCCTGCACTCAAGAGAGCACCACCATGCATGGCAATTACTCCTCTGCTGGGAAGGCCTCGGCCTCCTTGTGCCTGGCAGCATATTCTGGAGAGCATCTCCCACTTGTGCACAGAGCCTCAGGGTCAGGCACAGTTCCACTCAGACAAAGCAGCAAAAGTGAAGGCAAGAGAGAGCATGTCACAGAGGGACTCGAGCAAAGAGAAAGGAGGGAAAAAAAGCACATGCAACAGTCACAGAGCGCACCAGACTGAGATTGAGTCAAGAGACACAGACATCCATAGACAGACATCACAAAGGTCAGCAGGAGGCAGAACCCATGAGGGGTGTCAGTGCAGAGCCCTGGGCAGGGAGAATGTGCAGGTTCGACTCTTGGAATGGCTTACTGTCCTGCCACCTCCCAATGCCCTCATGCTGGTCTGAAGCACCATTAGTGCTTCACTAGCAGGACAAAGAGACCACGGATGACCAAGCTGACCCAGGGGAACAGATCACTGCTGTTTGCCCTGCCTTCCTTCTGTCCCACAGGGCCTCCACATGGGACCATTCAAAGTTCAAGGCCCTGGGCCCATATGTCTAGAAGCCTCTTACCTTGTACCTGTAGTACCCTAGCCTGGACCTGTTCCCTGCCTCTTCTCAAAAGGTCACGTCACAAACACTCTAGCTGTCGCTTCCTAGCTCCGTGCCAGTAGCCCTGAACGCCTAACGAAACAGCAGTGGCAGTGTTGGAAGAGGTTCTCACAGGGATATGTGGCTCTGTGGGAAGAGGATCCTGTAGACTACAGCCCTATCCTACTCTTCTGAGAGGCAGTTGAGGAACAACTTAGGCTCTGCTCCTACCTGGGAGCACAGGGGCACTGAAGTCTCCTGGGAAATTCTCATGTCCTGGTCACAGGGCCATTCCTGAGCTTACCCGGAAGCTATCACTGAGATGTGGAGTGACCAAGCAAAGACCTGGGTGCAGAAGCTCCATCTGGCTCCCTGCTCTGAGGCAGAGTCCAGGAAGGGTAAAGCGCAGTGTTTATGTACTGCCTGTCAGAACATTAAAGAGCACAACGGTAGTAACCAACACAGCCAGCAGCAGCAGCAGCAGCAGCAGCAGCAGCAGCAGCTGGGCCCTGGTGCCCAAGAGCTTCCTCCTCAGGGGCTCAAGTCTTAGTCTTGGCTCTATCCCACCAGCTAGCAAGGGCTGAGTTTAAAGAGCTCTGAGAGCAGGTGGAAGAGATAGCTAAGTGGTTATGAGAACTTGTTGCTCTTGTAGAGAATCAGAGTTCAATTTCTAGCACCTACATGGTGGTTTACCATGGTCTATAACTCCAGTTCCAGGGAATCTGATGCCCTATTTTGGTCTCTACAAGCACCAAACATGCAGCTGATACACAGATACACAGGCAGGCAAAGCACCTTATACATAAATAAAATAAAGTAACAATAAACAAAAGACCTCTAAGAAAGTATTATCCTCTCTTCCTGAGACCTGTGTATCTCTGTTAGTAAGGAGCTAGAAGCTGCCCTTCCAAGATGACTCTCCTGCCAGTCCCTCCCTGAAAGGCTTTGAAAGGGCATGGGCCTCAGCTTTGGTGGAAGCAGCAGGTGTCCAACTCAGGAGGATGCCACTCAGCCTTGCTACGGAGGGCACAAACTCAAAGGCCTGCCTGCCTCAAACAGAAATAAATAACCAAGGCATGCTTTGAAATGACTTCCAAATTAAGAGTTGCATCCGTGCTGTCAAGCCCCTGCTAGCAACTTCTGTGGCACCTTCCGTGCAAAAACGTATCTCAGCCCATTTATTAGAATGATGAAGGCAAAGGGATCTAAAAATTGCACTCCTTCCTTAATGAGCAGCCGAAGGGATCGGTAAGCATAATTTCAGAAGCCAGTAATATTTTATATAATCGCCGAGTGGTTTAAATTGAAAACCCCCAACTGAATCAATATTTACTGCATTGAAACGAAATGAATAGTAATAAGTCACTAAGCTCCCTGTCCTGTTTCATAAAATAAAAAATTATAAAAATGAGCACAGGCGCAGGGAGGCCATCACATTAACTTTTACAGCACTTGGGGAGCTGTAACCGCCTGTTCTCATAAAATAAAATTCTAAAAAACCTGCCGGAAGAGGCCTCCTCCAACACCACGTGGGGAAGCTTGTCGGGGCCAGAGCAGGAGGGGATGAGGGCTCCAGGACTCATCCTCCAGAGCCCTCCCCTGGCCACAGAGAATCCAGAGCTCTCCTGCTACCCTGCTACGGGGCTGACAACACCTGGTGCTTGCTTAGCCCCTGCACAGAGGAGGACTTCCTTGAATGCAACTCCTGTTCCCCACAAGCAATATCCTACTTTGGTTTCTTTACCTATGTCTCCAATTTCTGACCATCGGATGGAATATAAGCAAGCAGTCAGACAGTGGATACAAGGGCCCACACAGACACACGCAGGCCTGCATCTCTACCCAGCCTAGGAAGGGACACAGTGAGCTGGCAGGAAATGGGACCCAGTAAATGTTCCTTGAGGTATAATCACGGGATCGGAGCTTAGAGTAGAATGGGGTTAGCAGACAGCCTGCCTGCCTGCGAGGCAAGTGTGTGCATGGTACACTGTGTATATGTGCATGAGACAGATGACAGAGGGAGCAGGTGGGACACACAGGGGACAAGGACAAGAATGAGGTCCCTGAAGCCACAACCTTCTTGTTTCCTCATCCTCAGCCAATCCGTGAAGCTGATGAAGGAAAAGGTGGGGGGGGGGGGGACACGTGGTGCTATAAAAAAAACTAAATGTACCCCACAGCTTAGGAACAACCAAGCTTGAATAAATGTTCAACATTATGGTCACCAGGGGCTGCAGTGAGACTCTGCCACACACTGACAGTAGAAATAAAAACCAAAGCAAACTGACCCAAGACCCAATAATAGCAGGTCAAAGAAAGGAACAGAAAGGATGCCTCCCTTTGGGAGCAAGACGAGAATGAGACACTACCATAACCTAAACATGTGCCCTCTCCACACTCCAGCAAGCCCCGCTGTAGGAAAGGGAAGCTCCGGTGTGCACAGCGCTTGGCAGCCTTCATTTACCCCTCTCAAATGAGAACCAGCTCACATGCTCACCCGGAGAGAATTCACATCAGTGTGGAAGAAGCAAAAGAATGCTGCTTGGCAGTAAGTGAAGAACAGAAGCCACAAAGATCGTGCAAACCAGATCCATTGCTCTGTACAAACAATGTGGGGGACAGTCATATATATGTCATTCCACAACAAATGAGAAAGAAAAGTTGGATGGAGCTGCCCCGGGGTTGGAGGCCCCGGAAGAGGCACAAGACTGACCCAGGCAGGGCACAGGACTGTGTCTCTGCACAGGCAAGCACTGTACATTAGCATCCAGCAAGACTCAGAGTCCTACATTTATATTTCTATATTTCACACATGCCAAGCACAATGTGGAACTCTACTCAGTAAGCCTGCTTTTCTTGGTGCTTCACTGAAAGAAGAAAACCTGCATTCCAGGATGCACAAATGAACATCCAAACACAAGTAGGTATGAGGAAATCCAAAAGCAACATGGCATGGTGTACACACCCAGACCTAATTTCTTTTCTTTTTTTTTAAAGATTTATTTGTATGTATATGAGTACACTGTAGCTGTCTTCAGACACACCAGAAGAGGGCATCAGGTCCCATTACAGATGGTTGTCAGCCACCATATGTGGTTGCTGGCTCTGGAAGAGCAGTCAGTGCTCTTAACCACTGAGCCATCTCTCCAGCCCCAGAACTAAATTTCAACACTATTAATACTTGGTCACAGGAGGCTTTCTACCCACTGCAAAGACTGGTCAAGTGTTGACATACCATAAGGGACAAAGTTTAGTAAAGAAGTGGCTGATCCAGGACCATGGATGGGAAAGTCTGGGGTGGATCTGGAGCACCTTTATCCCACTGAAAGCCAGAGTCCAGGGAATGGTGAGGATGCTGAGAAGCCCAAGCCAGTCTGAAGGATAAGACTGACTGAGGACCAAAATAAATAATGATAGAAACAGATTACAGTCAACTTAAGCATGTGAGTTCAAGATCACGCCATTATAAACAAACAATCATATACAACAAGGGGTCACTACTTACAGGCAGAGTTCCATCAACCCATCGAATGAAGGAGTGATTGGAAAATCAGATGACCGGGGAGCATCAGTCTGCCAAGTCTTCACAGTCTCCTACCAAGGGTCAGAGCGACATGCATAGCACAAGCTGGCCAAAGCTCCTGGACCAAGTGGCTCCTCCACTGAGGAAGCCAAGAACACATAAGAACCTCTACAACAGCTGGGCAGTGGTGGCGCACGCCTTTAATCCCAGCACTTGGGAGGCAGAGGCAGGCGGATTTCTGAGTTCCAGGACAGCCTGGTCTACAAAGTGAGTTCCAGGACAGCCTGGGCTACACAGAGAAACCCTGTCTCGAAAAAACCAAAAGAAAAAAAAAAAAAAAAAAAAAGAACCTCTCTACAACATTCCCACCCAACAGCAAGTCTACATCTAACTCCAAAGAGACATCAAAAAAGCCCAGTAAAGGGACATTCCCCACAACACCTGGGCCTTTACTCTCCAAGTACATGATCACAGAGACCTCGGACATCCCTCCTGCCCTAGAGACGTGTGCAGGACCACAGACAGTCCTTAAGAACCAGTTCAAAAAGCACAAAGGGAATGCAGTAGTAAATGGACAAAATGAAAATAACGGGAGACCTGGGTAAAGACTATTAGAGTTCTATATTATTTGTGTGCCTTTTCTCTAAGTATAAAACATACCAAAATAAAAAAGTCATTCAAAGAAACTAAATGTAAGAAGCTGGTTAGGAAAGAACATGTGAACCATGAACTAAAGGTCACTCCTCGCTCCCCTTTCTGGGCACTGCTGACACAGAACAAGGAGGAGGCAGCCTGTGGTCCCCTGCGAGCAGAGGCAAGGAACATATTCAGGAAAGCTTCAGGCTAGGCCCAGCAGCTGTGGTCTTGAGACCTGCTGGCAGCCATCTACAGGCCACTCACCAGCCCCAGTGGGCAGTGCATAAACACTAGCAGGCCCTGCATGGGACAGTGGCTACATTAAGCCCAAACACAATTATATCCACCACTGTCACTGTGCAGCAAGAGCTAGGACTAGGCAGCTGGCTTGCCATAGCCAGGCCTTCTTGGCCTCTCCAGGGCCCCATATTAATTCTCTAAAGCCAGACTCGTCTAGCAGAGAGCCAGCTGAGCATCTGCATTGGTACTTCGCTGGCCTCCACATGGGCTTCCTAGGATCTCCCAATCTAGCCTGTGCCACTTCCCCTACCAAGAAACCTCTGCTTTGCCTGTGACCTTTCATTCATCAACAGGAACCATGGTCTTGAGAGCCATAGCCTGGCTGTTCCCCTCAGCCTAGGAATGCTGAGCTGTTCGGGCTAGCTTCTGCTGGCAGTAGCTTCCAGAGAGGCAGGGGTAGGCAGTGATCACTGAGGGAGGGAACACGAGCAATGATAAAAAGAGCAAGGCAAGCCGGGCGGTGGCAGCGCACGCCTGTAATTCCAGCACTTGGGAGGCAGAGGCAGGCGGATTTCTGAGTTCGGGGCCAGCCTGGTCTACAGAGTGAGTTCCAGGACAGCCAGGGCTACACAGAGAAACCCTGTCTCGGAAAAAAAAAAAAAAAAAAAGAGCAAGGCAGAAACCACCTGGGCTTTCAGTCGGGCTGTCAGGCGCTTCCAATCTACTTCCTAAGCAGAGAGGAGTCACCCACCTGTGGCCTGCCTGCAACACCCACTTAAGGAAGCTTAGAAGAAAAGCCAGGAAGACTGACCTGAGCCACAACACCCACAGTCAACAATAACATATGGGTGCCAATGAGGTGAATAAGCCCACCCGACATGATCGCCATTCTATGCTACTGACCAGAGAGCCAGTTCCCCCAGAACCACAGTGCTGGACACTCCTCTTCTGCCATCCTGACCTTGAGTGAATCAGGAAACCTCTAGGCTTAGGGTTACCTGTACCTAGGATCTCTTGACCTGAGGTAACAGTCTGCGTACACATAATCCAGTACCTCCCAATCATTCTCAATACTGACACTAAGGTGAGGAAAGGGAGTCAGAGCTGGGTGTAGTGGCTTCCGGGATAAATGGTAATCCTTCTAACTACTGCACCCACTATGTGCGGCACCACACTAGGGATCTTCTGTTACCACCTCTCTTAACACCCATGTTATAGGGACTGATCACTCATCGGGAGTATCAGGCAGAGTGAGTCTGAGAGCTACGGCTCAAATGTAAGCCGCTTGTCTTACTGACAGCATGCAAGGCACCTGGATGAGGTCCTCACAGTCAGACACTGAAGCTCGAGGCTGCAACTGCTGGGGGACCCAGCAGAGCAAGCACCTGGTCCTTGGGAAGCCTGGCGGTACAAGAATTGGTTGTCACAAGGTGGTCGGAAAGTCAGCAGCACTGTGCTGGTATCAGTCTCTAGGGCCAAAGCTTGGCCTAAGCTGGAAGAACAGTCAGAGGGAGCCAGCTCTGCCCTTGGGAGAGGTGGGCTATCTTGAGGGACCCTACCTTTTCCCCCAACCCAGCCAGAACTAGGGACAGCATTCACCTGCAGAGCCAGGGGGGCAACCCCCAAGGAGGGCTTGCAACAGTGCTGCCTCATTGGCAAGTTGCTCCTCACCTGTGGAGGGAATAATGCCTATTCTGGTATCCCATGATACCCAACACTGAGTTGGGTCCTGCCTTGCACACCAGCCTCTTTCCTCTTAGCACTCCAAATTCTTCTCCAAGCCACACAGAAAGGCTGTTGTGGCCTGTGCTGTCCTTGCCATAACTCCTGGAAGCCTTACTTTGAGATGGGTCTTCCCTAAGACCAAGCCCCAGCCTGCCATTTGGGGCAGATTTCAGGGCCTCAGTGTGTCCTACCAGTGGCTACTCACAAAACCGCATGCCTCGTTTGTTCATGGTCCTGGCTGCCATCTCCACTAGGACCTGGCTCCCTAGAAAATGGGCTCCTAACCTAATGTACCCTTAGCTCCTTGGCAACTGAGACCATGAGTATGAACAGGACCCCATACTGAGAGGACCTAGGGCCTGTGTAAACTCCCAGGAGGCTGTTCAAGACCAGGCAGAGGATGAGGTTGAAAGCAATCTGGAGAAGGGGGCCTGGCCTCATAAGGAGTCACCCTAAGCACCTCTCACTACTGCACTGCCGGGGAGTGCCCGGAAGCTGTGGGAACTCCAGCTCTAGCTGACAGTGGACCCTCCCTGCCATGGATGGAATGGCTGTGCCCTTCAAACTTCCATGCCGCAGCCCTAGCTTTAAGAAATGTCATTTGAAGGTAGGGCTTTGGGGAGGCTATTCAGAGTCAGATTAAGTACTAAGGATCAAGGCCCTCAGGATGGGATGAGGGTCCTCTAAGTGAAAAGACCAAATAAATGTTCATGAGCTCTCCTCCCTTATATGATGTTCCCCGGGAAGCCAAGAGCAGGCCCTTATCAGCCCCCTCAATCTGCCTTCACCCTGATCTCAGATTTTGACCTCCAGAAGGGAGAGGCAAATACATGCTTCTAAGCCACACACATAGTGACAGTTTGCTGTGGCAGCCCTGGCAGTCACAAGACAGTACCCTGCACAGAGAGCAAGCAGGAGGCTGAACAGGGCTGCTGCTGGTAGCCAGGCTAGTGGGAGCATCTGCTCATTAAGGAACCGCGTGGAGACGGAGCTAGGGGCCAGCCGTGCAGTTGGAGATGCCTCCCATCCTTGGCTGAATCCTCTCTAATGAGACGTCACTTTGGAGAAGCGTTTCAGAGCCTTTCAAAATCTTGGCCTAAACCTCGTCAAACTGCACAGAGATTACTTAAGATTTACCGCACAGGCACAAAATAAAATAAAATCAGGCAGCCCAGCAAGCAGCAGCTCTGTGACAGGACCATTTGTAGTTGGGCTGGAAAAGCCTCTCGATTCATCTGCTTAAGCACAGTGGCTTCTGTTTATTTCGCACTTTCATGTCAAATGAATTTGGTGAAACAAAAAAAGTGACAGGCAGTTTAGGGATATAAGTCACATCAGCTTCAGTTCAGATTAATGAACTTGCTGAAAGCCACAAGGACACAGGCAAATCCACAAATCTTAGGGGGAAAAAACACCTGCCATACAGATGTGTGCCTCTGTTCTGGGATGGCTTCTCTCTGAGGCCCCATTCAGTTTCTGCCCCTGCATCTTAGACTCTAGGCCTGAACAGCATCCTTTATGTGACTTGGGCTGGTTCTGGGCTCTGGGCCTGAAACCCCTGGAGACAAGCCCGATGCCAAGACATCAGTATTCTGCAAGGCTCAAGGATTGCTCTGGGAGGCTGACGTGGGGCCAAGACAGAGTGTGCAGTAGGGGCTCCCAGGACCCCGGACTGAACTAACTGATCAACGGTTCCACCCTGCTGGCTCCCCTGGGTACAAGCTGAGCAGCACATTCAACAGAAAGCCTCAGAGCTGAGCCAAGCGTCATTGCCAAATACCCAAGGAAGACAGACATCAGTGCCACAGACACTACCCTCAAGTCGGAGTCCCGTACCAGACGGGACCTTCTGTCTCAGGCCACTGTGCATTCACCTGGCCAGGACAACAGGTGAGCTTGCCAACCACAGCCTCAATGGGCATGGCCATCCTCAAAGACCCTGAATGGGAATACTTCAACGTTCTAGGGCTTTGCTCAGCAGCCTCTCAGCCTTCTGTTGGGACAGAGACAAGCACTGACCAGCCACGAGCTGACTCCCAGCATGTCCAGCCCAGAGTGTGCAGCAGCAGAAGGAAGACCCACCCACCCACCCCCACTTGACCCCACAGCCCCATGACTGTTCTGTAAGTATATGCCTGCCAGGTTCTCATGGCCTTAGAGTAAGGTCACCTCCTACCATAAAATGTGTTCAGAGGTAATAGGTGATGGCAGTTCCCCTACAGTGCCACCTTAGGCTCCAAGGAAAGGATGTATAGAACTTCCCAGAAGGGAACAAGATGGTCACTCCTGCTCTTTCCCAAAACAGAAGCATTGCTAACAGCCCAGGATGCCAGACACTTCCTGCCTTCCCAGGAAAACAGGGAGGGAAGAGCACAGACAGGAGGCCCCAGGATGTGGCCTGCAGGGAGGCCTCATGCAAATAAATCACGGCACTGCCAGTTTGTCCACTCCATCACCCTGGTGACTTAAGGAGGACAGAGATGTACCAAGCTACCCTGCTTAGGATGAGGGCATTATCTGGGCCTCTGAAGACCTGCCTGAACCCTGGAGCCTCCCTGCCACTCACTACCCATGCGTTCTATACCTACTACCTACTATCTCATCCCTCATACTTCAGAAAAAATAAAGCCAACTCAAGGGCAGATTACAAACTGTGACTTCAAGGAAGAAGTGGCTTACCCAGCCAAGGTCCTTTAGCAATAATCAGGAGTGGCCAAATCTCTAACCACAGTATCTGCAAAGAATGAGAAAACGCCATCTCATGCCCATGCTTACCACCACATGTGTTCACCAGTCTCCAGCTCTGTCCATCAAAACTTCTAAGACAGCCAGGGCTACCTACCAGAGTAGGGAAGATGCCCTCCCTCAGGGGAGTAGACAGCTATGCACCCAGGAAATAGCACTGCAGCAGTAAATAGTCTGCAGTGGCTTGAATCCAACACCACCCCAATCCCTCCTATTACACAAGGAAACCCAAGAAGCCTTCTGTGTGAGCTGCACGGAAGCAAGCCTGCCAAATAATCACTGTGGCCCCCGGCTCCGACAGCACAGGCAGCAGGGAGGCAGGCACCAACTTACCACCGGCCCTAAAGACAGGCTGGAGCTGCTGTTTCAAGAAGCCAAGCCTAAGTGTATGCGGCCGGCACAGCAGGTCAGGGAGCTGGCTGGCAGCCACTCTGCTGAGCAGGCAGCTACACCAGGGCATGGGTGACCTTGGGTAAGGAAAGCCTAACCTGATGGCCATTCTCTCTAGGGTCTCCTGAGAAATGTACCCCTAAGCTTAGTCCCTTTCTTAGCCCTAGACATAGAAGTCATGACCCCCGAGAGTTTCAAATATCTGGCAAAGGATTAAAAATGACTGGGGTGAATGGTCAGGAAAAAGTGGAAGGGCCCCTTTACATATCCTCAACAACTGCATCCAAGCTGACGTGCAGGGAGAGCACTGAGGCCTGGCATCCACAGCAGCTAGCCAGCACAGCAAACACATGAATCCAATCCAGGCAGGAAGCCATGGCTGTGGGACCTGAGCCATCAAAAGGCAATATCCACCCCACCTCCTGCCCACCCACACAGCTGAACCACGCCAGGTACCACCTCGGCAGAACAGGAAGTCTAGAGAAGAGAGTCCAGTTGACTTGGTGTTCTTTACCTCCTAGACTCCCTAAGAGACTGTGTGACAGACCTGCCAACTGGGCACCCCAGCCTGCTACAAACACCTCCCTTTTCCAGGACTCAGCCCACTGGAGCCACGGCTCAAGTTTCTCCGTAGTAACTCCTTTAGAGCCCTCCTAGGAGGCCCTACTGAACTGAAACTTGGAACCTGCTTGGCTCTCCAAGGTTGGAGGGAAAAGATGGCTGGGTCCCCAAGGAGCACTACCTTGGGCCCCTACCCAGGCCTTACAAGAGGAGGGATGCAGGCCTAATGCTGGCTGCAGGAGGGGAAGGCTCTCACTAGCTGAGAATCAATAAATCTGAACCTCATTCATGATGATCTGGGGCTCTTATTAAGTAAATTAATTTAAGTTAATTTAGCTCGATCATGACTCCCGATCACAGTGATTTAGTGAGGGGGAAATTGCATTAGGAAAGGCCATGCTCACCAGATAGAGGAACGGAAGAAAATTAGATCCACTTAGCAATGTGAATTAATATGGAAATAGCAGGTGTAAATTTAACCTTATCGAGAGAGTAAAAATTATCTTCATAAATTTGTAGAAATAGCCCCCAAGATGCGTATAAATCTATTTAAAACAAAAATATTACAAAAAGTGCAGTAAAATTAATTTAAAATATACTTCTAGCTATTGCCTCCAGAAAAGTCGGCAACAGGACCAAACCTGGTGTTGCCAGTGGTAAGGGAAGAAGCTGGTGGACCTTGGACATACAAGCCCTTATCAATCTGCTAAGTATGTTTGCCCACCCTAGGCCCTAGAGCCAGGCAGGACTGCCCACACAGCGTGACGTTCCTCTGCTGCTGGCCTCAGCCCTGGAATGCTCTGGGTAGCAGCAGGAACAATAACCAAGCAGTATATGGAGGGCAGCAGGCCGTGAACTGCACTGTTCTGCAGGTAGGCCTGCCCAGTCTCCAGACCCTCATCTCCCCGAGGGCCACATTCTACTACTTCCTGCTCCCTACCCACCCACAGGATTCCACCCCTCACTGTGTCTGGAGGTAGGACATCTCCACCTAAAATAAGAGAGGGGTGGGGATCAATATCCTAAAAGACCCAGCCTTCTCCTGGGACCCACAGGGAGCCCCAAGAATGCCAGACACATTGCTGTCTGACACAGCTACAGCAAGGCCAGTGCATTCTGAGGGAAGATTGTGGGAGACGGCCTAGGTGAGGTAATGAGGAACCTACATCACCATTCTTGACAGTTCACATGGTGACAGTTTTCAGACAGGGTGCTTAGGGCCTGACTTCTCACAGCAGGATGCTCATAGCAGAGGACCCAAAGATCTGGGGGCAGCTGTTTCCATGGTGCCTGAGGTCCCACCAATTAGTAGGCATGCTGATATCAGCAGTGGACATATGCACACGTGTACCTTTGTAAACATGCAATATAAGCAAGTTGGCCATGTATATGGTATATAAACTGCTAAACAAATGAAAAAAAATTAAGCTGTTTTCTACCCAAAGATGTTGCCTCCCCAGCAGTTCCTTGAGGGAAGCTGAGATCCGATAGCCCAAAGGCCTCAAACTCCAGTCCTCAAGGTCCAGACAGTGAGCACAGTACACAGGTTTACAGAAGCCTAGACTCCTTCCTACCTGGATAATGAGATGCGCCGGGCCCGCCAGGAGGGCAGGGATGAGGGGAAGGATGGAGCACCGAAGGAAGCGCTTGGGGTCTTCTTGACAATGCGGTAGCGGGTCTTGATCACCTTATTGGAGGGTGGAATCCGCGTGTGCACACTGGAAGCTGCAACAGAAAGCCAGGTTAGCATAGGTCAACAAGCGTTGGCAGGGCCCTAGGGGCCCAGGGCTTTCCTCGGAGCTCCAGGGATTGCTATCACACCCTGCCCCAGCCTCACTCTTTGCACATAGATGTCCCCTTAGCCTGGCAGAGAAGGCTTCACGAGGTGGCTAGTGTGGCTTCCTCACAGCCACCAAAACAAAATGGGGACACTGCATGACTGCTCCCAGTGAGAGCCCAGCAAGTGAGCCTGGGCAACAGGGAAGCCTCACAAATGAGAGTCCATACCAGGAAACCCCAGACTCCTAACTCCAGGGTTGGTCCCAGAGGCCGGAGCGGACACAGTCCTGCATGGGAGGGGTGCCAGAACGCACACTTCCTCCCCAGTACCTCCCAACAACATACCCAAACAGATTTATGTACTTAATCACTGTTTTCATAACATTCTGTGGCGTGATATCCACGATGGCTTTTTCTTGCTGAATGTTCCTTGCAATTAGCAGGGATCTGTTTTGCCCGAGTTCCCTTCCACTTGATAGCCAGCAATTTCTCCATAGCTTCAAGGAACACGCCTAATTGCCCGACTTTCATAATGTACAGCTCTAACTGCCCAGATAATTAAAGCTAACACGGCCGCCTCTCACGGCTGCTCCCCTCTGACATGAGGCACAGGGCCCTAAACAGAGCCAAGCCAAACACAGCCAGGTGGTCTGAGTCCCTTGAGTCTGTGCCTAACTCCCTCTAGCCCCAGGAACCCTCAGAGACACTGTCTGTCCCTGCCCAGTACTCAGGCTATGAGTAGCTCCGAGTGACCAGCAGCAACGGTGACAGCTCCTGAGAGAAACGTGCTGGAGATCAGCAGAGCTCCCACATTTCACCTTCCTGAGGGAGCACCTCAGCCACACAGCCTCTGGGAAGGCCAGGGAGGTGACGAGCTCACATGCCCTCCATGCCCACCACAACTGCCCTTCCTCATTTAGATGTGAGCAAGAGCCTCCCCAGCCGCTCGGACAGATCGCCCCACTCACAGAGGAGGTACAGCTTCTACCATGGCTTAATGAATGTCTCAGGTCACATGGTCAAAGCCCTCTGGGTGGTGTTGGGGTTGAGTGACCCTCAGAGTGACAGTTCAAGAGCTATCTGGTTCCAGAGAATAGAAGCAGATGCCAGTCAAAACAATGCCATCGCTGCATCTGGAGGGCTCATCCCGAACACATCTTCCACCTGCCATTGTGCCCTCGTCAACAGTTTCTCTTCCCTTTTCTTATTAAATATAAAATATCACTAAGAGTGCATTATGTCTATTTATTTACTTGTGTGGGTGACTGCACACATGCACACGCACCACATTACCCATACATAGCCCCCTTATACTACGTGGGCCCCAGGGATCAAATTCAGGCCCCACGGTTGGCAGCAAGTGTCTTTACACACTGATCCATCTCACCAGCCTTCTGGCTTTCTCTTTTTTAGCTCACCCTTCTGGTTCTCTCTGTTCCCATCCTTGTCTGACTCAAGGAGACCAAGGGGAAAACAGTTCAGGGACCAAAGCAAGAAACTGCATTAGAGTGGGAAAGATGATTCAGCAGTTAACAGCACATACTACTCTTGTAGAGGACCTAAGTTTGGTCTCCAGCACCGATACCAGGCAGCTCACAACAACCTATGACCCCAGCTCCAGAGAATAAGATGCCCTTTCTTGCCCTCCATAGGCACCTACACTAATATGCACATACCCAGACAGACAGACAGACAGACACACACACACACACACACACACACACACACACCCCACAATACAACACATCTTTAATCCTAGCACTCAGGAAGGAGAGGCAAAGGTAAGCAGATCTCTGAGTTCAAGGCCACCCTGGTCTAATAGTGAATTCTACACCAGTCAGAGCTACATAACTGAAGCCATCTCTCAAAAAAACCTAAATAAATAATACGTCCAAGAGAAGCTGCATTACTTGGAATTCTGTGATCCACTCTGAGTTTCTAAAGAGAATCTGCAACTCTGAGCACTGCCCTGTAACTCAGTATGTTCTAAGACGCAGGGGAGAGCCTGGTGTATAGTGGGTATCAATAAAAAAAAAATGTTTGTTGAGTTGAATTTTCAAGGTCTTAGAAGCAAGTAGAGGCCAACATTCAATCAATACAAGCTTGTTTCAACTAAGAGCTCAAGAATACAGGCGTCGTCACTGTCAATAACCCCAACATGACTTCACGGTCTGCAAGCCCAGCCCAAGGCTCCCTGCTTCTTCCTGAGACTGTGGCCCACTGGAACCGTTCTTCCTTACATGGGACAGCTGGGCTACCTGATGCCAGTATTCCCAGTAGACAGGGCCAAGCCAACCAGAGCAACGCTTGGTTCAACGTGTTTGCTCCCCATGCTAAGGTTCCCCATTAAAAAAGGCTATAGGGCTCCCAATTAGGAGCCAGCAACTTCTGTCAAACCCTGCTCATGGGTCTCCTGAGTCTGTCCATAGCTACTGAGATATAAATCCTAAAACTCTCCCACAACTGAGAGCCACACACTTAGTTCCTGCAGCAGCTTGGGCTGGGCCGTTCTGGAAGCCAACATTCCCTCTGACAGCCTGAATCAGATCAAAACCAGCTCTGCTCCTATTCCCTGGCCATCTTGTGGCTAAATCAACTTCTCTCCCAGCTTCCTCTAGGAAGGGTTACGCCCCCACCGCCCACAGGCTGAATGCTAGAAAGGAGTTCCCTCTATGCGGCAGCTCAGAACAGTCAGCACTTGAGTGGCAGAGGCTTCTGCCAGCAAACCTAGGGTCGAATTTCTTCACTAACTTCCTGCATTTCACTGAGTGTCCAACTGTCACACCAGGAAAATACAAGTTAACTACTCTTGATTCACTGAGGTTGGGTCACTGTAAAGCAAGGAGGGGACTTTCTCACAATGTCACACCTACCATAGTCCCAAGGGATAGTCCTCCCATGAGAGTGAAATTATTTGAGGGATTCACAAAGAGGATTATGAAGCCCGTGTCACCCAATAGTTAGTTGGGTGGCATCCCCCTAGTATGGCCCCAAACTACTCACAGTCCCTGGCCTTTTCCAGATGGACAGCTTAGATATTTCATAACAATGACCCTGGAGACACAGGGCAAACTGTCAGACAGATGGGCTACAGGAAGGAAAAACCTCAGATGCAGTAGCCAACAGAAGAAAGAGTTTCTAAGACTGTGCTTAACACAGAGGGCCAGACAGGCTTAAAAGAGGATGGGCCTAACCGGGCGGTGGTGGTGCACACCTGTAATCCCAGCACTTGGGAGGCAGAGGCAGGCGAATCTCTAAGTTGGAGGCCAGCCTGGTCTACAGAGTGAGTTCCAGGACAGCCAGGACTATACAGAGAAACCCTGTCTCGAAAAACCACCAAAAAAAAAAAAAAAAAAAAAAAAAAAGGGATGGGCCCCTCCCTGGTGGACAGGGGATAACAACTTAGAGCTGCTGGGCAGTCAGACTGACTGTCAGGAACAGCCTCAGCCCTCCTCCCAGAGGACACAGGTGGGGGCAGCCCACCCCGCCTTGCTGGCTGAAGGGTTTTGTGTAGATAATCATGTTATTTAGATAGGATGTTGGTTTAATTCCCTTCATTACAGACTCCCAGGGCTGTAATTTTTTTTCTCCGCATGATGTATCCCCTGTGGCACGCTTCACTCAAATCAAGCCCCTTGCGCCTTTATTGCCTACGCCGCCCTAGCTGTGTTATCAGGCCCACACATGCAGCCCTCTCCGCCCGCCGTCCAGAGGTCACTTCTAATGACTAATCGAACTCATTAGCTTTCCTAATTAAAAACTTTACTACCGCAATGGAAGACAAACTACAAAAAAACTGCTGGCATCATATTTGAATGGGATATGAGCCCCATCTATCAGCAGGGCTCCAGCTCCTGTCTGAGACTGAGCCTTCTGGCTGTGAGGTTCAACACCCTCACTCTCAGGCTAGGGGCTGGTCAGGGGCAGGCAGCTCAAGGGGACCCTCGAGAGCACGGTTTGTACCCTCATCCAGGGACAGACTATCGGGAGGGAAGGGGGAGACCACTGAGCCAAGGAAGCCTGGACAGCTCCTAAGTGCACGACTGGAGGGCCAACGAAGGCAGCGCTGCCCAGTCGCAAGGCCCTAATCCTGGGCAGCTCTGCCACAGAAGGCAGAGTCCCCTCCTGGGTGCTGTAAGCCAGGAGCTGCTGGAGAAACAGTTCAGACTTTTTTTTTTTTTTTTTTTTTTTTTTTGGTTTTTCGAGACAGGGTTTCTCTGTGTAGTCCTGGCTGTCCTGGAACTCACTCTTTACACCAGGCTGGCCTCGAACTCAGAAATCCGCCTGCCTCTGCCTCCCAAGTGCTGGGATTAAAGGCGTACGCCACCATCGCCTGACCAGTTCAGACTTTTATGGATCTTCAGAGGGAAATGACTAGGAAGAAAATAAGTTGCTAATTTCACAACCAGTTAATAAATAGGATGATATAAGAATTAGCATTTTGTGCAAAGAAATGCCTAAAGCAACCCAAGAAAAAGCTGCTTCCCCGCCTCTTGCTGCAGCCAGCTGAAGAGTCAAGGAGAGTGTCCTCACCACAAAACCCACACAAACTCCCCTCAGGAAAAGGGAGGACGCTTAAGCGGAACCCACAGAGTTCTGAGCACATCCGAGAGCAGTGTCCACCACCCCGAGCTGGGGCTCAGCTGAGGTAAAACAGCAGCAGCTGCTGTAGAGGGGCTAACACAGGACAGTAGGAATCACCAGCAGAGCAGAGCGCTCTGGCTTAAGAAAACCTCCCTCCATCCCAGCCCGGTGAAGGGCTCAGCTCAGGAGGAGGCCAGAGATTGGCACCTGAACACAGAGTGTGCCAGGGTCAGCCGTGAGGCAGACAGGCCTGCAGAACAGGAGAAGTAGGGCCTACAAAGAAGACTATGACCCCGTTGATGGAACTCTGAACATTTCTCCAAGTTCTTGACAGCAGAGATGCTTGAGAACAGGCAGGCAGGGGTCAGACCCACTGGAGGACTACAGCGCTCCAGGATGCCTGAGGAGAGGACAGAGACGCGAGGTCTGCTGTGAGAGCACTGCCCAGGTTGAGAACCCTTCATGGTAGAGGACAAAGGACCAGGCCACAGAGATGGCTACAGAACCCAGTCAGGTTCTCTGCCCCTAATTCTGAATGATTCAACTTTCTTCCTATATTGCCTAATCTGCTTTTTATCAACAGCTATGCTGACACTTCTTCAATAGCTTCAAACTGTCTATACTCTTCACTGGCTGATGACAACTCTAAGAAGTCATCATGGATTAGCCTTTCCAGAAGCCACATTGATTTCTACTCTGCTCCATAAACCATGCTCCCTTCCCATTCGGCTCACCGGCTACATGTCCTGTGTGTCCATCAATAGCATCTTCCTCCATGGGCCTCACCTCAGGATCAGCATGGGCATTCTCTAACCAGCTCACAGTAGCACTAGCTAAATTCATACATCCAACTCTCTTTTGTCAGTGAGAGTTGTCTAAAGGGTCTTTCCCCTGCCTTGAGGACAGCTCAGGGATCTGTCCTGGTGCACCTGGCCTGAGAATAAGCATGAGGCAAGGGGAGCAGTCAGCAGGAGCCAGCCTGACCCTCCCTAGCACACACAGGTGGTAGTGAGCTACAAGAGCCGTCAGGGACATGTTGACAAAGATGGGCTATGCCTATCGCCTTGGCCTGCAAGTGCTCCCTAATGATGTGACCCTAGACCAGCACCGCCCTGCCTGCCCACCCACCCTGCTGTAAGTCCTCCTCTTCTCCATATGCATTGCTCTTGCCGTCCTATAGTTCAAGAGCTGAGCATGAGTCCCCCAAGTACCGAAGTGCTCCAGAGTCAAGGCAGAGGCATTCTCCCAAGAGAGCAGACTTCTCACAATTAATTGCCTAATTAGTTGTGTTACAATAGATGGTGTTCCAGTGCCATATGTACACACAGCGGGCAAGACAGGAAACATCATTCCAGAGATTACAGAGCAATTTTGAACCTGGTTCTGAAGGAGCAGAAGTAGCCATGGATTACAGTCACAGGCCAGGACCAGAGAAGGGCCAGGGCTTTAAGAAGCAGGGACAGTCCTAGACAGTGTCCTAATGTGTGTGTGTGTGTGTGTGTGTGTGTGTGTGTGTGTGAGAGAGAGAGAGAGAGAGAGAGAGAGAGAGAGAGAGAGAGACTCTAGAGAATGCAAAAAATGAGAGCACACTGATTAGGTACTCAGCAATACCTGACAAGTCAGGACCCTTTCTTAAGCCTAGAAGTCTAGTCCATGTAACAGTGTCCTGTCCCTCTTGCTGTGGGCTAGGAAATGCCTGAAGGGCAAAGGTCCAGCAGTGGAGGGGCAGGAATGGATCCTTTGTCTGTCTGGGATGAGCAAGATCCAGAGAGCAGTGGTAGTGAGAAGTCACCCAAGCTTAGTGGCGTCTGAGCAGACTCTCAGCAGCTGAGACAGCACTGTGGGAAAGGGACACCATCTTATCCCATTCAATTCCACTTCTCAGAGGCCCTTGTCTCTTCTGCTGTAGTCAGCAGGTGCCCTAGAGGACACCAGTCCTCTCCAACAACTCATCCCCCTCCACAAGTCCTGCAGAAAGGCTACATGTCACACATAGAAGGCATAAGAGGCCAACGCTCAGATCTGACTCTGTAGAGCCAGTCTGGTGTCTGCCAGCACAGGGCCCTGTCAGACAGCCTCTTCACCAGCAACTGCTGAGTTGCACTCTTGGGAAAATGGCCACAAAATTCTAAACAGAATACGCAGCATACATTTCTGAAAGGCCTCTGCTCCTACATTTAAAACCATGACGTACATCTGAGCTGTCTGCAAATCCCACAAGCCTGGAAGGAACACAGTGCCCACTAGTGCAGCAGGAGGGAGCAGAGGCAGTGTCAGCAGGACTTTCTGTCTCTCACAAAAAGCAGGGCAGACAGGCAGGGCGGTGGTGGCGCACGCCTTTAATCCCAGAACTTGGGAGGCAGAGGCAGGTGGATTTCTGAGTTTGAGGCCAGCCTGGTCTACAGAGTAAGTTCCAAGACAGCCAGGGCTACACAGAGAAACCCTGTCTCAAAAAAACAAAACAAAACAAAACAAAAACAAAAACAAAAACAAAAACAAAAAAACAAAACAAACAACAAAACAAAAAAAAAAGCAGAGCAGGCAAGAGCTCTCTGGAGTGAGAAGGCTCTTCCTGGCTTAAGCAGGCATACCCTACCCTGTAAGGTCTGGGGTTGGGCCCTGAGATCTAGAACACTGTAGTCTACAATGTAGCCTGGAAGCACAGTCAGGACCAGAGCTGAGGGACACAGCAAGACTTAACCAAAGTGAGGACTGCAAAATCAGCCACTTCCTGACCACAGGAAATCACCTCAGCCCACAGCTCATCGCTCTTGGGGAATCTGAAACCAGGACCATATATGTGTGCAAGTTTTAGTCCCAGAGGTAGCTGAAGGTCAAACAAGGTAGGCTCTGGCACTCCTGTGTCATATGGAGAGAAAGGACCCTCAAGAGGCTATCTCCTTGGGCATCCCTAAGCCATCTAAATCTATCCCACTCTTCCCATGATACTGAGGGACCTTCTCTGGCTCAGGACCATTTCTCTCCTGTTTCTGCCATAACAACACTTGCTTGGAACCAAAGCCCAGAGTCAAATGCCCCATCTCAGGCTCTGCCTCAGCTCCTCCCCTCCCGGTGCCAAATTCTGGCTGTACCACATAGATTGCCTCCAGCACAGACGTGCAAAACACACACACACACACACACACACACACACACATTTCCTTTTTCCATAGCTCAGTAGTATGATACCCATAGCTCCTGCACAAGGCAAAACTAAAGATCCAGTCTTCACCCTACAGCTTTCTTCAGTTTCTGTGACACCAAGTTACCAGAGGTGGGGCACCCTGCTCTGGGCTACAGAGGAAAGAAAAGCTGCCACAGAGCCTGGCCCTGAAGCCCTGAGCTCACGCTTGGGAGTACAGCTGGGGAGGAACCTCTGAGTATGGCATCAATAGCCAGGTTCCTACTGACGCCAGGGAAAGTCCAAGACTGATCACACAGTCTCCCAGACCAGAAGCACAGAGGCTCCTTGTCTGTCTGTCTCCAATTTTTCTGATCCCCGACCATCTTCATTATCACTTCTCCTCTATGTAAGAAAGGAAGGGCTTGCCGGGCAGTGGTGGCGCACGCCTGTAATCCCAGCACTTGGGAGGCAGAGGCAGGCAGATTTCTGAGCTCGAAGCCAGCCTGGTCTACAGAGCGAGTTCCAGGACAGCCAGCGCTACAAAAAATAAATAAATAAAAACATACATACATACATACATACATACATACATACATACCAGGAAGGGCTTGGGAGAAAGGAGGTGAGAGGAAGGGATTAGGAAGAAGAAGAAAGGAGGCTATCATCAGGATGTAAAGTAAATTAAAAAAAAAAAAAAAAAAGGTGTAGTGTTGGCTGTTTCAGTGTGTGACTTCTGCTTCGAGAGAACTGAGGCCTATTACCAGGCCCCATTCACTCCACAGTAATAATTCCCTCCACTGGATCAAGGGTGCATAGAGCCAGCATGGCTTCCTCTCCCTCCTCCTAGTTATCAGTTCACGCCTCTATATACCCAGACAATATAAGGGCCAGTCCTTGGCAGAGTCCCAAGAGTGTCTATTGCATCCTTACCCTACCCAAACCTACTAGAGGTATAAATGTGTCTCCTGGTCTTCACACCCAGCCAGGAAGTTGTAAGTGCTTTTCTTAGACACCAAGAATGGAGTGTGCGCTGCCTCTAGCCCTCGGTCATGGCAGCCAGGCAGCCAGCAGCAGGGTCTTAGAGTACAAGAAATAATCAGCACTGATGAGCACTGCATCCTGTCTGCTCATGCATGACATCTGCCTCCCTGCTGGGGGCACTGGCAGGCTGCAGGGACCAAGGGCTGTGAGAGGAAGCAAACTCAAAGCAGAAAAAGCTAACGGTCTGACCCTGCCCTATGGCTTCCCAGGTGCCTAGACCCTCAACTATTTAGGGAGGCAAAAGCCAGATGATCAGACATCCCCATCATTAGAAAGGAGAAAGTTCTCAGCTTCTCACACTCTCATATAAAACAATGTATATCATATGGTACAACTGAAGGTCATGTCAGCCCCCCCAAAAAAAAGATGAGAAGAAGACAGCAAGACTTATAGGAACTGAGAGCAGCCCGCCTATACTACCTAGCACAGGGGCTCAGGACATGGGTCTAGCTCAGGTCATGTGGGCACCAGGCCAAGCAGCCTTTATAGGACACACAGGGCTCAACTCCTACTATCACCAGCCTGGCAATAATTAGAGGCACTGCATCCTCGTCATGACAACTGCTAGAATCACGGCTACCCACTTGAACTTGGCCTCCTATACCTGTCCACCTATGCCCATGTCTTCACCTATGCCCACAGACTACAGGCAGATTGCTGCCAGTCTGCACATAGGTGTAATGCCAAGCTGAACTAGCCCCAGAGACCACTCACACCTAGTGCTCCAACACCTGACCAGTTTCAGTCCAGGTCTTTAGCGCAAAGAACTTCACACACCTGCTCTCACCCATAAGGGCACAGCCCAGAAGATTACAGCTGTATTATTGCAGCAAAATTCCTGTCCTCCCAACCACCCTCCTTTGAGAAAGAATGGTTCATGTGCTTCCAGGGCCTGTCCGTCTGTTTTTCTAAATAAGGCAGAATGGCAGCTAAGGCAGGGAGCGACTGGTGAACCCTCCCCACCGGCACGCTAGCACGGCAGGAGCTGCCAGGGACTGTGCTCTAACAAGCTTCAGATGTGGGATGACTGGAATCACAAAGTATGAATTTTTATGAGTCTAATAAATCACTCTACTTTTCCTGTGCTTGATAGTTCCCAGCAAATCAAAAGGGAAAAGACGTGCCACAAGCAGCCAGGCCCTTGGGTCCGCCGGTGGGCACAGGCAGCATAATGGGGCATCTCAGGCCCCTCCTAAGCACCTTGGCTCTGTACTCTAAGGACCAGGCCAGTCTGTCCAGAGGCCCCTTTGGAACAGCAGCAAAGCACCGTGCAGGTGGAAGTTCCTCAGCTCTGGAAAGGCTCCAGAATCCCAAAACAGTACAAAAACTCCCTCAAGTTCCTGCCAGCAAAGGAGGGCTTAAAGTCACACGGGCTGCTACAGAAACAGGTCTTCTAGTTCCCAGCTTCACAAGGGACAGTGACACATGTGTACACACACATACACCTATGTTCACCTAACACAGAAATGGCAGCAAGAGCCAGCCCTGTGAGAGGAAGAGGCTCTTGGGTGTCATATCCCAGGCCCAGCCCAGGTTCATGACTGAAGACCCAGAAACTTCAGCCATTCTGTTTCCTCAAGTGTACATGGTCGTGTGACTGTCCGCATCTCCTAGCCCACAGCTGGCTTGTCATCAGCCTTCATTGCAGCACCATGGAACCAAGGAATCCATCTTTGACAAACATTTACAGATTATCAAATCACAACGGCAGCCCCAGACAGAGCCATAAGTCACCCTAAGCAGCCATTCGCACCGCAGTCTGCAGAGTTGGGGCAGCTCGGTGATGATAAATAACTGCTGTCAGCCACCCTGTCCCCCTGTGCAAGATCCGTGTTCTCTGTTGTTCCACACTACCTGGTGTTTAATGACAACACTGTCAGCCCAACACTCAGCCACCAAAGCCGCTGCCGCCTCAGACTGTCAGCGCCCTATTAGAGGGAAGATTGAGACCCTACTCTTCCTAAAGTCACTCAAGCAACACGAGCTGCGAGTTCCTGTAATTATTGTGCGCTAGCCATCGATCGTGCACGACACCTGACCCGCCTGTATGAAATGGGAGTAGTTTGCTGTGTGACAGTCGCTATAGATTATGGGGGGTGGATCTCCCCTCCCTTCTAACCATCACTCTACCCGACCTTAAACTGGTGAGAGAAGAAGGAAAGATAGTGCCACCCACCACCAGAGAGCTGCCACCAACAAAGTGAGGGTGGGCCTGCCCTGACTTCAGGGGGCCACTCAGGTAGCCCCTAACTGGCCTGCAGCTGTACCCAGTCAACTTCAGATCCCAGGAGATTAGAAGGTAGCCTGTTCCACTTCAATATTCTATAGGGACTTAGGCATATGGACAGCATATGGGAAAGGACCTTCCTTGGTACTGTGAGTCCTGGCTGGATCACGGATCATGATGGCTTCACCTTGCTGATCTGCTGTGACACTAGCTCCGAGAAGCCGAGGCACAGTGCTCCCTCTATGCCACAGGACCACCTAAAAGCTCCAAACCATAATGTAGCACACACTGAAGATGGAAACCTGCTCCTAAGCCTGATGCTCCAATCCCTAAAGACAGGTACAGCCCCAACTCACCCAACAGGGCTCACCCTTGCTCCACATTCCCTGTGACCCTTCCCCTCTTCCTTGGGATGCTTATGTCCCCAAGCCCTCTAGAGACCGTGCCCTCACAAGGAAGCTAGTCAAACTCATAGACATGCATGGGCGGAAGCACAGCGCTAGAGGACAGGGCCTGCCTGTGTCAATGCCACACCGCCAAGCTCTGGGTAAGGCATGGGCAGAATGCTCTGGCCCTCCTCACTCAATTTCAGAGGGCAGGCCATAGTGACCTTTTAATCCAGATTCAGGTCCCCTCAATTTCTGTTGGTCACAGCTAGCTAACGCCCCAGGACTCCAGTCACTGCTACATAAACACAGCATGGAGTTCAAGGCACAGTAAGAGGCCAGGGCAAAGGAGGCCTGCACCCGGGGGCCCCAGAACCTGAGCTGCTATCGTCACTAGATGATTTCACTGGAAATCCGAGGGAACAGCCTCAGCTTACCTTAAAGAGCCAGAGATTGAACCATCATGGGGCTAATCCCCTCCTACCCATAGTGGTGACTCAGAAGTCAAGAGGATAGATCACAAGGCTGAGTGGCTGCCGGACGGCCTGAGGTCCTAACTCCATCCTGTAAACTTCCCCAGAGAGCACAAGCATCCTGCTCACCACAGCTTGGCCTTTTCTTGGCATCCCTCCTCTTACTACCTGAGTCAGAGCCAAGAAAAGATGCTATGAAAAGAAGCCTGAAAACCACACTCTAAGAAAACAGGCACGACTTAGAGGAAGCTGTAGCCTCTTGTCAACACTGGTTACCAGGCCCTTCTTGGCCACTCTTCACTGTCCTCCTGGGCCACCCGGGCCTTCTGCTGTGGAGCAATGAGCCAGCTGCAGAGGGAAACCCCTGCAGCTAGACACTACGGATGCTAAGTCTGTGGGGATATGTCACTGAGTCTGCACTGTGAGCTACACTCTCAGGAAAGATCTAGTTCATATCAATCACAGTTTTCAGAAAACATGTTCACCTGTGCTTCTGCACATTCACACTCGTGTGTGTGTGTGTGTGTGTGTGTGTGTGTGTGTGTACACTGCCCACACAGCTGTCAGTAAAGATTAGGGCCTTGAGAAATCAACAAAAACCTCCCCAACCCTCAGCCCAGTGTGACAGCAGACAGCAGAGCTCCCTCCCTGGCCTCAGATGAAGCCCACTAGTAGGATAGGCACCATCACCCTCAAAATGTGGAAACTACATCCTTTTCCTCTGGAGTCTCCGGGCCAGCAGCAATGACACAATCTGGTTCAACACCTCCTGGTAACGGCCCTTCAGGAGCAAAGAGCCTGCTAGGGCCTAAGGCCAGGAGGAGCCAAAGCTATGTGAGGCCAGGCAAAGGGTGTCCTGGAGAGGAAGAGTCCTCTATACAACACAGCACCTGTGGGAACCAGGAATACTTCTCACCACAGGACCGTCTACAGGAGGTAAGACAGGGAGGGCAGGAAGGAGCAGAGGGAACTGTGCTGTGGTCTGGGCAGGGCTGAGGGGCACAAGGCCCACCAGGTGCCAGCCAACTAGAATTAGGCAGACAGCTGCGGTGGCGGCAGACTGGCAAGTGGCTCTTCAAACCGTACTGGCCCAGCCCCACGTGCAGCCCTCTGATTCACCTACAGTGCCCAAGGGCCGAGGACTCCAGGGTGATGCCTCCTCTGGGTTAATGGCACCACAGGGAGGCTGCACATAGTAGCAGCTAATCCTGAGTCATCACACAGTGTCCACAAGCCAAGCCTGCTCCATAGCCCACCTGACCATGAGACCTAAAGAAGGAAGCCTGGGATCTGAAGGCAGGATAGGGGCAGGACGACTGCCGCCCCTGCCTGTCTAGAAGGCATAGTCAGAAGCCCAGTGGGCTTCTCTGCAGGAGACAGAGTTAAACAGGGCTCTGGGGTTGGGGCAGGTGAAAGCAGTGAGCTCTCTAGAACGACAGCTCCCAGGATGGCAAGCCCAGCCCAGGCTCCTCAGCTAAAAGAGGCTCACGGCATTACTGAGTGGAGAGAATGGCAAATAGATGGTCTGGGTCTGGAAAACAAGACTCAGGAGACATAGCTCAGAAGGGCTTGGTGTCCCCATGTGAGCTACCCAGGATTCCAGGACATCCTGAGAGACACACATGAGGACTCTGCTGCCAGGTGCTAGACAGCTCAACCCTGCCCAAAAACCTTCTTCTCGGGTGGCTAGGGCTCCAGAAAGCAGCCAATATCACCACCCAGAACTTACCCTCTGTAAGTGACACCAACCCACCATGGGAGCCAGAACATCTACACACGTGTGCCCTACCACTCACACGCTCTGCTACTGATGCGGAGAGGGCGGTTAAGAGAAAAGCCGCCAGATCCCAGCCCAGCCCATGCAGCTTTGAATGCACTGTAAAGAGGAAAGCCACAGCTTTAGGACGAATTTAGAAGAGGCGAGCCCAAAGAATGACAAGAGAGAAGCCTGAGGGCCTAACCACAGTACCTTCTGCAGCCTGAAGTAACCTTCACAGCTCTGGCTATCAATGCCTGGGCTCTGATAACTATCCAGGCCAGTCATCCAGGACAGCAGCATCACTCACAGCAACCCCGCCCCCAACCACGCTTTAACAAGCTGAGAGAGATGTGTGTGCCAAGAACACAGCTCTTTGGGCACTGCGCTTTATCCTATGACTATGTAGTACTGGGTTCCCTCAGGGTGCCCCACCCAGGCTCTGGAGCAGCGCGGCTGACACGGAGCGGATCCTGGAAGGCTCTGAAATCTACTCCTCCCAGGACAGCTGTAGCAAGTAAAGGGCAAATTCCCAGAACCTGTCATCCACTGAGCCCAACAAACTTCCTGACACTCGGTGATCACAGGCTCAAGGGAGTTACCTGGAACTATCCCCATGTGAGCTACTCAGAAGTCCAAGTCATCCTGTGAAACACACATGAGGATCCCGCTGCCAGCTGCTAGATAGCTCAACACTTTCCCAACCTTAATTCTCAGGTGGCCAGGGCTCCAATAGTAGCCGAGGTCACGACCCAGGATTTATCCTCTGTAGGTGGCACCAATCCACAGCAGGACAAACAGCAGCCTGCATCTGGGCTACTTATCTGAATTCTAGTGTTCCAATTAGATACAATTCTCCATAAGGAGGAGGAAGAAAGAGTACAGGGAAGATTCTAGCCAGGCCCTATGTTGAACTACACTAGCCAGATCTACCTGGCTGAGATACCCAACTGAGATGGAGGCCCAGAGCCTACTCTACCTACCTCATACCAGCAGAAAGCCAGGCAGCCTGTAACTGGTTATGTGACAGGTGCCCAAGGCAGCCTGTGCATTTAGCCCCAGGAGAAAAACCTAGCCCCTCTGAGCATGTGCATCCAGCCAACATCTCCACCCAGGCATCGCCTTCAGGACAAAGGGGAGCAGCTGCATTCCCTGGCTTGGGGCTAGATGGCTCTGGGACTCAGTTCTGTGGGAGAGAATGGGGAAGACAGTAGTTGGCTTCTAATTAGTACACTTCCCCAGAGCAGTGACCCATCAGTCTACCTAAACTAAATGCTTTGTCCTGACTCTGCAGGGCCAGGCACAAGTGGAAATAAGCATGCAGGTCATGAACAGCTGCTAGCCCCTGAAGAAGACGCCCGAGAAGACTCATGGATCAAAAGTATCAAAACGGAAATTGGGACCCAGGGGCTTATCTCCAAGGCCAGGGTTCCTCCTGCCAGGCCTGAGAGATAGACACTCAAATAAAGCCACAAATAACTGGACACTTAATGATCACAAGCTGCTGGATTTACAGTCATTGGACCCAGCTATAGATTTTCTTTGCAAATTCCATCAATTTCTCTGCATTTAGACTAAATCTTCGACTTGGAAGACATGAGCCCTAAAACCCCAGCTATGTGACTATGGTGCTTTCTGGGCTACTCCTGACCTTGAAGACTTCCTCTCCAATAGGCTCAGCTCTTCCTCTTCCTCCTCCAGGAAGCCTGGAGGCCTCCTCTTCCTCTTTTCTTCCTCCTCTTCCTCCTGGCAAGACACTAGCCTTGTTTGGAGAATGAGGGCCTTTTACAGTAAACAAGCTGGCGATACTCAGACACCACCATGCCATGGCCACAAGGGAAGGGATTGGCAATCGGAAAATCCACAACAAGCAGAAGGCCACAGTGAGTGCAGACTCCTCTCCAGGAAGCCCTATGCTACCTAGATGCTGACAGAAGGAGAGGCACACACAGCCTGGCCCTGAGACAGACCCTGTGTCTGAAGATCTTCCTTTGGCAGGACCACCAGAGGGACTCCAGCATTAAGGAAAGGAAGGCACTCAGCTCCAGATCCCAGTGGGCAAGGTATCATGGGAGTGTGGAGTTTCATCTGGGTCACATCTCCCAAAGAGGGCGTGAGCCAGGAAGACTGCTCAGACTGGGGAGTTCCAACCAAGAGCATCAAATGGCCTTCCAGCCTGACCTAGACTCAGACTGTAACTGAGGTAACTCCTCGATGAGCAGGTATACAGGAAAGCCTTGCTGGGTCTCCTGGCAAGGAGTGGCCCCATCAGCCCCCAGCTCTTTTCCCTGGCTGCCCTCTTGACAAGAGCACTAGCCTACAGTGGGCTACACGAGCAGGGAACAAGCTCTTCAGACACAATCTAGCCACCCTTGCTTGCTCTGATTATCCCTACTTATTCCCTTGCTGTATTCTACAATACAGCCAGTCAGCACTTAGGCAAGACATGAATTAGTACTGGAGACCACTCTCCACTCCCTCCCAGGCCTAAACATCAGAGACCACTGCCCTGAGGCACTCCAAAGTCTTGACTCTCCCTGCAGATCCCGCAGGGGCTGTCAGTGCCCATCACTACCCTGTAACTAGTACTCAATCTCATCCAGCAGACTGAGCGAGGCGCACACAGGAAGTTCTCACCCAAGTGTGGCTTTATCACTAGTCTTCACTTGGACCAAACTCTGCCGCCTTCCACCTCAGTTCAGCCACAGTGGGTTCAGAATCCTAACAGGCAGGACTTCTCACAACCCTCTCCCAGGGCCTAGAGGTGGGTCAAGGAGAAAGCTGCAGGAGGAAGGCCGCCCCCAGGATCCCAGAGGCTGCCCTGCCCACTAAGCAACCCTCACACCGCTCTGCGCCAGACTCTTAGAAACCACAGGTCAGTGAGCTACAAACAGGTCACCAAGACACAGCAGGCTTCTTCTGTTAATGACCATTTGGGCAGAGCACCTCACACACCCAGCCTGCTGAGGAGAGAGTGAGTCCAAGGCTTACAAAGCTATACAGCTTGACTAAGTGGTTCCTACTGCTCACTCTCCACCCTCCTCCGGCATAGACTCTGCTTGCTGGCGACGTAAACCTGACACAAGCTAGAGTCATGAGAGAGGCAGGATCCTCGATTGAAAAAAATGCGCCCTCCAGAGTGGCCTGGGGACAAGGCTATAGGGCATTTTCTTGACTGGTGATTGGTGTGGGAAGGCCCAGCTCACTGTGGGTGGTGCCACCTCTGGTGCTGTGAGACAACAGTCTGAGCAAGCTATGAGGAAGACCAGTAAGTGGCCTGCCTCCAGGCTTCTGCTTCAGTTCCCTCCTCCAGGTTCCTACCTTGAGGTCTTGTGCTGATTTCCTTTAGCCATTTCTTGCAGTGATGTGGAAGTCTAAGCAAAATAAACTAAACCCTTCCCCTGAAGCTGCTCTTGGTCATGGTGTTTCACTGTAGCAACAGAAAGCCTGACAAAGATAGGCCCGCTCAGCTCATCAAGCACAGTGAACTCTTGGGCACAGGGAGGCACTACCAGCAAAGACCGGAAGCTCAGAAGGTATTCTTGGACCTTAACAGACCTATACCCCAATTCTTCCTGGGGCTTATAGAGCTTCCTAGGGCTATAGTCCAGCTACAACTGCCCAACAAAGAGTCCCTCCCTGGTCAGGACAATCATCCAGAGGCCTAGAAGACTGACTGTGGGTCCTGTCATACAACTGAAAGAAGACATCACCCATCCTCAAGTTTCTTCAAATCTCTCATACACATCATCTACTACTCTCCATAAAATAACCAAACATGTGAACAAGTCAGAGTTGGCTCAAAACTAAGAAAAGAAACACACCACACACACACACACACACACACACACACATACACACCAGACAGCAAGATGGCCAGCCATCTTAATAATTAGTGGTCTTTAACAGTACAGTACAGGTGAATGCTGAGCTCGGTGCAATAGAGCATGCCCAACACCTGGGAGCCGGGCTTCAGTCTGCAGCACGAAGGGGTAAAGTCCAGACTTGGAAAACAGACTGGCTGAAAGCCAGGTGAGCTGTACATACCTTTGACCCAGCACTCAGGCCAGGCAGAACATTCTTTTCAAATGCAATTCACACAAGTTGAACTACAAATTTGCAGAAACATCCAATGGCCTGAAATCCAATTGCACACACAAACTGAAGTAAAAAACCATTAGTTAAAATAACTTCAAAATCCCCACATCTGCAAATTAAAAAGTATCTTTTATAACCCACAGGGGTCAAAGAGTCACATAAAAACTACAAAGTATCTGGAGAAAAACAAAAATAATTAACTTATGGAAAAACAGCTAAAGTAAGCCACCAAGATGGCTTAGCATATAAAAGTTCTTGCCACCAAGCCAGATGACCTGAGTTCAATGCCCAGAGCCCACATGATGGAAGGCATCCTCTGACCAGCACATGCACTGTGTGGCACATGCGTGTGCACAGAGAGAGAGAGAGAGAGAGAGAGAGAGAGAGAGAGAGAGAGAGAGAGAAATAAACATATGAAATGTAGCAATTTTGAAAAGCTACACCTAGAGTGAAATTCTAGCAGACTGCACATTTAGATCTCTCTAAAGCCTGGGCCCCACCCGGTGCCTCCCCCCCAGACCCTCACTGCCTGGCCTCTGTGGTAGGCGGGGTCCTACCATGAGTCCCCCTCCTTGCTTGCTCACTTTAAAGCACTATAACCCCAACCTCATTCTCTAGGCAGATCAGGATCCCTGACATGGGAGTCAGGGTGAGCTTACACCCTTACCTTCTGGTGATCACAACCATGCCCAGCAGCCTGATCCCAGATCAAGTTATAGGTATAGGAGACCATCCTGAACTAAAACCAGATGAACCCCACCCTGGCATGTGTTTCTCTTAAAAATTAGGAATGGCCAGGCATGAAGGAAAGGGCTAGAGAATGGTTTTAGAGGTTTTTTGTTTTATTTTTTTGGAGCAATCTTTTTGTTGTTGTTGTTGTTGTTTGTTTTGTTTTTGTTTTTCGATACAGGGTTTCTCTGTGTGGTCCTGGCTGTCCTGGAACTCACTCTGTAGACCAGGCTGGCCTCGAACTCAGAAATCCGCCTGCCTCTGCCTCCATGCGCTACCACGCCCAGCTGGAGCAATCTTTTTGAGGAAAGCATATTCTTAGAGACCCTAGACAGAGCTTTCAGTCCTAAGGCCCAGACAGCTGGCTGCTTGTGTCAAACTCCAACACACCCTAGCTAAATTTCATCATTGGGCTCCAGCACAGGTGTCAGACGGGGTCTCTGTGCATCCCTCAGGCAGCAATGGCCGCCTGATCTCTAGCCCCATGCAGCCATACCTGCTCCTTTCCACAAGGCCAGTTCATGGAGGGAGATGGGCTCCCCATTCAGCTGCCTAGCCCAGAACCCTCAGCAGGCATCTCCTGTCCCCCACAGGCCTGCTTGTCCCCCTCAGCCAGCCCTGGCTGAGGTGCTGCCTCGAGTCCCCAGTGGAATCCTGTGGGAATAACACCCTTTCTATTAGTGTCCTTTGACCAGAGGGACCAGGTCAGGGCCTTTTACTGAGTGGAGGCAAACCAGGAAGGCTCCCTGGCAAGAGGACAAAGGAAACCCTGCCTGTCCTAGAACACTGTGTCCCAGCTACCCAGCTGCTTTCCATGCCCAGCTGTCTTAAGCAGGAAAAAATTCCTCATGGAATGCTCTCCAGTCCATCATGGGCACGCCCTTCTAAGGCAGACAGCTTCTAGCATCAGTCCACGGGCTCATGTCCCTGAGCACCAAGCAGTGCTGCTGCCCCTGGCTCTGCGTGGGTCTAGAGGGAAGGTTCTCCCCACCCACAGAACAGTAGACCTGGGAAGAGCCCTTGGGCAGCCTACGTCATGAACGGGCGACCCAAACCAGGCTCTCTGGCACACCGTGCCGTCATTGCTCTCCATCATGTGAATCATCTTGACTTGGGGATTCAGAGGGTTGTCTAAATCCATCCAACGTGCTCTGCCAAACCCATGCATAAGATCTAGGTTCTAGCCCCAAATATCATAAGAAGCAATAATGGGCAGGGACCTACTGTAGACACAGTGCCACAGACAAAGCAGCACTCTCAGGAACAAGCTCTGGCCTCTCCCAACCAGAGGGGTATGCTCTGGGCACAGAGTGCTGTAACCTGCCCCATTACAGTGAGATTGAGTACATTCCTAAGACCACCAACTGCCTGAGGACTAGCCAACAAAAATGAGGCTCTTGGAAAGCCCACTATCAGGGCGCAGCCCAGCACAGGAGAGGCATTCACTAAGGCTGGCTCATGGGCTGTGTCCTGGCCCCTGACTCTATCCCGCACTTGTAACACATGTTTGAGCATGGGCTCCTTTCCTGGCCCACCTAAAACCCTGCCACTATGTCCTGATCCCTGCAACCCACCACAAGCTGGTTCTAACTCCACATGAGGGGCATTCACCTACAGCTGGCACCCACCCACTGCCAGGTACAAAACAAGGGGTGAGTATACTAAACTGTAGCCACATGCTGCTGTAGGCCTTGCTGACTGTGCTGGAGGACAGACCAGGCCATAGGCATAGCATCTAGGGCAGATCTTATGCCATGTTCTCTGAGAAAACACTCCTGGGTGGGTACTCAGTAATGTAACCTCAGGGGACTCATTGGCTTCTGTGGGCCCTGACAGCCCAGCAAGAGGCAGCTGGACAAAGCTTAAGTCCAAAACCTAGTATGAAACTAATCTCTTGAGGCCCATAAGCCAGTCCATGCTCAGTGGCCAAGGTGCAGTATTTGATTAAAAGTCAGTCAGGACATAGAGAAGATAGGCGATCCTTTGACACTACAGGAGGACAGTGACGAAAGAAGACTGCTCTCACTTGGAGTTACAGAGGAGCTAGCCAAACTGTCCCGAGCCGGAGGGGAGGGCCTGCTGTCTTAGATACAAGCCCCAGCCACCCTGATCCACCACCCTTCCCAAGCCAGGAGTCAGAAGGGGCAAACTCACCAGGAGTAGCACACACATGTGTCTTCATGCCAATTCTTGTGGAATAATTAATTAGCATGGTTGCAACAAACGTAAAATTGGAGGCCTCCAGCGTGCCTGATAATTTATGCAAGATCCAAGGATCGCTGCGGATGCCTTTCTCAGAGCCTAATTCAGCATTTTCTTTTTTCCCTTATGAAAGCAGGACTCCAGATTTAACTGTTCTCCTGCCCTTTAACAGTGTTTGCTGTAGCCATAGTAAAATCGAACAGTCCAGCTGCATGCCAGTGAGCAACAATGGATCGCAGACCCCTGAGGCACTGGGTAGGACTTCGCAGGCAGCGGCAGCGACCACAGCCACCACATAGCACAGAGCCACACCACACTGGGCTGAAACACCCAAAGGCTCCAGCTCCTTGATCTGCATAGAGACCCTGGGGCCAGTCAACTCTAATTTTACAGACATATTAAAACAAAAAAAACAAAAAAAAAACAAATAAACACAAAACACAGACAGTAATGAAAAGAACACAGAAGATCCACACTCTCTCAGCAAGACAATGGCACCAACCAGCATAGAGAGGATGTATCCTTATGTGGACAATATCTCAGGCAAATCCTAGAACTTGAATACCAGATGTGGCTGCTCCCAGCACCCACCATTAAAGGGTGCCTATCAAGCCTGGCCTCTTACCCAGATCCCTGGCCCTGAGCCCTTTCCCACCAGGTACAAGAAGCCTCCCTGTGTACCCCAACAAGTACTTGAGGCTCCAGTGCACTTCCAAAACCCTTCCCATAGCATCTGCTGCCTCAGCTATAGGTATGACTAGAGAGAAAGCAGCATGCATCCTTGCTATCTAACTTGGGGTCCAGACTGAAGCTCTCTGCTTCCCTGCCCTGGGCTGCATTGGAGAAGGCAGCCAGCCAAGACCACCACGAGCTACTGCCCAAGCCTAGGTCAGGTAGGGAAGGATGCTGTCACAACCAAACTGCTACTCCTAACATTGTGCCACCAGTGTCTGCTCTCTGGCTCAATCCGTTGGAAATCAGCTCCCCAGAGGCCACAAGGCCCAGGGCCAAGCAGAGGAACGGGCACCTGAGAGACTGCAGGTCACACTGCTGCTGTACAGCCAGCCTGGGAACATTCTCATCTGCCAACCCTCCTGCTCCCAGAGTTCCCCAACTGCCCTCAGTGACACACGTGGTGAGACAATGCCATTCCACAGCCAGCGGTGTTATGGGACGTTCACAAGCCCTTCTAGCATGCCACTACTGGCTCCTGCCCACCAGGGACACTTGGCTCAGGGCAGGAATAATATCCCAACAGGCAGGCCTGTTGTTTCTCCTTGCAGGTCAGTCCCTTTCAGACTCTCATCCTCAGATGCTGAATGATGCTCCAAGAGTCCTGGGCCTTGGAAGGACCTGAGATCTCCCAGTGAGCAGTGCTGCTCTCAAGGGGCAATCAAACACACTAAGATGAATGCCTTTCTGCCCACACACTGACCAAGCCCTACCCAGCTTAAGTCAGATGAAACAGGTATCCCAAACCAGCAGGGCTTGCTCACCCAATAAAAGCTTTGGGTTGAAGCCAAGAATTGGCTTCTAACACATGTGGTGACAGAATTAGAGAGAACAGCCTTCACCCAGAATATTCTGCAGAAAGGAACCTTGTCCCAAACAGTGCTTCTGCAATGGAATAAGCTTCCTTCCTCTGGCTCTGCATCAAGAGACTCACATCTGTGTGACAAGAGCAGGACAAAGTCCTCGCAAGGACTTTCTAGTGAGGCAATACAGACAGCTAACACAGAAACCCACACACTGCAGATATGAAGCAGGAATGCCACGGTGATCTTAAAGCAGCTAGGCTTGTAAGGCTGGCCATGGGCACTTAGCAGGTGCCTGAAGGAAGGCAGGCAGCCCTAGATATCTGAAGGAAGAGGACCACACTGCAAAAAGCAGGCAGATGTACAGTGTGGAGGTATGGCTAGCCAGAGTGGGTGAGGCCTGCTCACAGAAAAGAATCGCCTGGCAGGAGATGGGGCAAAGCCTTCAGAGGCAAGGCCTATTGAAGGGGCAAAGTCTAGTGTCTGGCCAGAACAGGTGGGCCTTGGCTGAGAGGGGTAGGATCTGGCCCATGAATGAACAAGTCCTAGCCAAGAAAGAATAAGACTTTCAAAAAGGGGCAGGATTTTAAAGGACAAAACCTAGGCGGAGAGAAGGCAGGCTTAACCAGAGGCAGGATCCCCACAGCACTTTGACATGGGAGGAGCCGTGAATGTCAGGATGGTAGCTCATGCCTATAATCCCAGCACTGGGAGAGTAGGGCCAGCTCTCAGAGAACACTGCGCATCTGAGGGCTTCCCAGCCCCGAATTGGTGCCAGTCCTGGGCTGAGGATGGCGAAAGAGCTACCAGTTTGGAGCAGGGTGAGTGAAGCTGATAGAGCTTATACTAGGAAGACTCGGAGAGCACTTCCTTAAACACCATCGAACGTGGGAATGAACACCCGCCCCAGCAGACTCTCTCCATAGGCAGGACAAGAGGACCTCACTGAGTGGTCCGTGGCCAGGACCCTTCCTTACTTTTATGCCAGTGACCCAAAATGAGTGGTCACTCTGTTTCTTACCTGTAAGCATTAACAGTGGTTCCTTCACACCACAGAGCCACCACAGTGAACTGAGGGATGGTTCCCGCCACAAGCCGAAGAACTCTGTACTAGAGGTGGTAACCATGCCTGGGAGGCTGCATGAAATCACAGTGAAAACTCACCTAGTCCTTATTATCTGGCCCTCTAGCAAGCCCTAGCCCAGAACCTACCAAATTAATCCTTTACCTAAGAAGGCTCGATTGCCAGGCCAAGGCCAAGGCTTGTTGAAAAGATTTTTAAATTTTATTTTATTGTTTGTTTATTTTTATATAATTCATTTGTTTTCTTTATTTATTTTTGGTTTTTCAAGATAGGGTTTCTCTGTATAGCCCTGGCTGTCTGTAGAAGAGACTGACCTTAAACTCAGAGATCCATCCACCTCCCTTTGCCTCTAGAGTGCTAGGACTAAAGGCATGTACCACCACACCCTGCCAATTCATTTTATTTTTACCAGTGTGTGTGTGTGTGTGTGTGTGTGTGTGTGTGTAAGGGGGGGCGTATATAGGTGAGTATGGGTGTCAAGATTTCCCCTAGAACAAAAGTCATAGGCAGTTGTGAGCCACCTGACTTGGGTGCTGGGAATCAAACTGGAGTACTCTAGAAGAGCAGCATATCCTCTTAACTGCTAAGCCATTGTCCCAGCCTTGTTTTTAGAAACATTTTATTTTAAATAATCTCTGTATGTGTGTCCCTATGTGGGTGTGTGTACATGCATGCATATAAGCATGGCATCCAGAAGAGGGGGACAGATCCCCTGGAGACGAAGTTATAAGCAGCTGTGAACTGAACTTGGGTACCACAAAAGCAGTAATGTTTTTAACTGAGCCCGAAGACCAAAATTTTAACACAGTTATAAGAAGAAAAGGACAGGCAATGGCCACACATCCACTATGTGCAGATAAAAGAGGAGGGTCTTCCTATCCAAACCTTCCTCTGAGAGGTGATGACACAGCCTGTCTGCCGACAATGGCTCTTTCTCAGCAGTGGACAGCTAATGCTTCCAAGAGGCTATTGGTTAAAAGCCCACGACTTACTGGTATTAAGCTGCTACCTAAGCTAGAGCAGCAGGTGCTATATCAGATAAAGCACCCATGCATGCAGCTCAGGGAGCCAAGCCTAGGCCACGCCTTCTGTGAGTAAGCCCGGGAGCTCACTCCAAGCCTCCCAGATCCCATATCCCTACACCGACCAGAGGAAGAGCATCACATGCTCCCTACCTACCAATCGCCACATCCCTACAGGATCATCACCTCTCCCCAAATGCCTTTTCTAACATTCGTCCATGGGAGACAGACCAAGCAGGTCTCAGCAG
Source organism: Apodemus agrarius (assembly GCA_964023405.1). Classification (NCBI taxonomy): domain Eukaryota; kingdom Metazoa; phylum Chordata; class Mammalia; order Rodentia; family Muridae; genus Apodemus; species Apodemus agrarius. The sequence continues at coordinate 28,129,696 of OZ030022.1, read as the reverse complement.
CAGACGAGCACACGTGCCTTCTTGACTACCTCAGGGCTCTCTGGGGGTTCATCCCACCCCAGAACCGAAGGCTGACCAGATGAGACACTATATCAGACTGGAACCTTCCCGATACTCTCGGTCCCCAGGTCTGAGCAGCCCCATGGCTGCTGAACAATGCAGTTTTGAATTCAATTAAAGCGATTATCTGTTGTGCCAAATAAATTGTGTACAGCATATATCCTGCGGCACTTTACACCTCCAGGCTCATTATTCCCTAACTGTTTCCTCCTGTTTATGCGCTCTCAAATTAAATTGCTGATAATACGCGCCAAAATAAAAAATGAGCGCACCTTGTCCCAAGAAAATTGATTCTCCTTCTCCTGAACTGGCGATTGCCAGGTTTTATATACTCGGTTCCTGGTGATCATTAGTAATTCAATTTTCTTTTTATTAGCCCCCTTATCTGCTGAGCAATATAGTGGCAGCGCTGACCTCTTTCGCACGGGTAAATGTTTAAAATCTTTTCCCTGATTAATTTTGCCAGTTAAGAAAAAGAGGAGAAATGGCCCGGCTCTTAGCCATCACAATGAATAAAGCTTAATGTTGATTGTGATGGAATTTCTAATGCCAGGGAAATTGATTGAACGCGGCAATTACGCTGCAAGAGTAACTCGAGGGAGATGGGATCGCTTCCTTCTGGCCGTAGCCTTTTGGTTATTTAAAACAATCCAATTTGCAAGGATAATTATGTATTAGTGTTTTATCTGCCACTTGAAATGAACAGGGGAGTTTCGATACTGGCCCAGCATTAGCAGGTTATTGCTGCAAATTACTTGATATCTGCTTTCTTTCACATAAAGAGGAAATTAGGCAATCAATTACCAGAAAAAGGTGGATGGAGGGAATAAGAGGGGCAAGCGCGCCCTCTGCTGGCTGCTAGGCCACACAGTAGGGCTGAGTAGGGACCTGGAGGAGGGGCTGGCCAGAGCAGCGAGGCAAACCCAATTCCTTGGTACACACACAAAGTCTAGACACCAGGGTACTGGCGCCAAGAAAAATCTGGAACCAGGGCTAAGTGTTTTAATGGAGGGAAGCAGAAAGAGAAGACTCTAAGGACTAGCATAAGAGGCATCCCCTATTCACTGACCCCATGTACTGGGAGACGCGAACTTTAACAACCACAGAAGCAGCTTGGGGGCTGCACCCACTTGGAGCTAAAAAAGCTCCAATCAGCAATATGGTCCAGGGACTCAAACAGACTGGCCAGAGCTTTGAACATCATTTCAGGCTGGGATACTTAGACAAGCAAGGAAAAAGGCAAACAATAAGCCTTGCAAAAGGAAGCTGAGGAAACCGCAAACAGGTTCCTAGAGCAAGCCAAACCCGTCCAGGCTCCAGTCCAGAGCAATTACCACTGTCACTCCCCTCTCCTCCGACCTCCTAGACACAGCCCACCCTGTGATCTCCGCCTATCTAGAGCAGTCGAGAATAGTCGTCTCTGGAACCGCCACCTGAGTAGCACAGGCTCAGCATCTCCTGTTTTCACGACTCGTTTGCTTCTTAGATGAAGAACGGCCCTTGAGCTCACACGCAGGCCTTGCATGCTGGCCATCCTGACTCACTGTCTACTCCAGCCTGCTAGCCCAACCCTGTCACCTGATAGTTCCGAGAGCAGTGACACAAGCTGTCTCCTGGCTCCCTCTTCTATCCTTCCCTGAAATCACAGAACCTATTCCCTTTCCTTACTGTGGCATAAAAGAGCTTCCCCCATTACCTCGTGCCCTTTCCACTGGGCAATCCCCTTGCTGATGCTGTAAAGCACATTGGCTGTAAGGTCTTCCTCCCGTTCGGTGGGCCACCAGTGCCTTCCCCGCACAGCCGAGTGCTATTTCCTCTCCTCACTCGAGTCTCCTCAGAAGTTCTCCTAATGCCTGCCCAGTGTTGACACGCTCCCTATAGCCCATCACTATACACTTCTGCTTTCTTCTCAGGACACCTTTACCACCCAAGCCAACTGTCCAGGCTGCTGACAGGGGCTCAGGCGGCCATTTATCTCCACTAGATGGTGGCTCAGTATCCCCAGGAACCAGCATGACGATTCTTTTTTTTTTTTTTTTCTTTTGGTTTTTCGAGACAGGGTTTCTCTGTGTAGCCCTGGCTGTCCTGGAACTCACTTTGTAGACCAGGCTGGCCTCGAACTCAGAAATCTGCCTGCCTCCCAAGTGCTGGGATTAAAGGCGTGCACCACCACCGCCCGGCTTAGCATGACGATTCTTGGCCCCAAGGTGCCCATTGCATGCTTGGTGGGTAAGCAGGTGAATACTGGATAGAGAGACTCCCCAGAGTCCTTCCTGCAGCAGAAATACCAGGGGCACCATGCAGTCATCACACCTGTCTATAATTAGAGGCTATCCATTCCTCCACACAGTGAAGGCACCACCAACAGTTTCGACAGCCCCCTAACACATCCAAGGCACCACTGTGGTAGAGCCACTGAACTCAAGACCCCTCACCCTACACTCTTCCCTGGCCACCTGTGGGGCTGGGGGACACTGTAACGGCCACTACCAACAGGAGACAATCTTTGTTGTTCCCAGTCAATATGTCCATACACTCTACCCCTCAGACACAAGCCAGTGGTACTATATCCAGAGGATTCCGGTGAGGAGCCCAGAGCCCTTCCTCACACTCTGCCAGGAACACCACCAGCACACTTTCCATTTTCTCTCAACCCTTCCTTCTCAACTGGCCAAGGGGAACGCAGCCACATCCAGCCCAGCCCTCTCTCTAGCCTTTCACTTGGGTCCCATGGCCCACCCTCCTAACGTGATTCCTCAGCATCCTGGTAGAGTGCAGCCCGCCCTCCCCCAGGGCCTACAGCCTTCCTCCTTGTCATACCTTCCTTGGTGGAGAGGTGGGTCCGGCTGGACGGCATGCAGCACAGCCGGTGCCTGTTGACCTGCATCAGACCCTTGTGGGGAGTCTTCCTTAGAATGGGGCTACTCTTCCCCCGGAGGACCTGTCTCCGTCGTGGGGTGAGATGGTTTTTGCTGGTGGTGGCAGATGAGGGGCTGTTCTTCTTGTCCCCAGGAAGGCTATGAAGATAAAACGTGAAAAACTACCAAGAGGCTCACTGGGTAGATCTGCCCAACACCTTTATCTACTGGAGACAGCAACGGCTGCAATGTTCTCCAAGCAGAGTAGACCCTGGCCCTGGCCCTGCCCCTCTCTAAGCCTACAGGAAAAGGTGATGGAGAAGGTCAGCACTCCTGAAAAGCTGCTGCCATCAGGCTTGCAGGCCATCTCCCAAACACACCTTCAAGGATGCTACAAAATTCCCCTCTGAGGACCCACCACGGAGGAAGGCACCAGTATAAGAAGAAGAAATCTATCCTCTAGGCTTGGGGAGCACAGCACTCAGTCTCAGATAACCACAGACAGCACATGTCTGAAGCACAGAGCCAGAAGATGAGGGCATATACAGAGCCAAAGAGCAGGGGCTGGAGAGATGGCTCAGCGGTTAAGAGCACAGACTGTTCCTCCGAAGGTCCTGAGTTCAAATCCCAGAACCATCCGTAAAGAGATCTGACACCCTCTTCTGGTGCGTCTGAAGACAACTACAGTGTACTTAGATGTAATAATAAGTTTAAAAAAAAAAAAAAAAAAAAGCTGGGCTGTGGTGGCACACGCCTGTAATCCCAGCACTTGGGAGGCAGAGGCAGGCAGATTTCTGAGTTCGAGGCCAGCCTGGTCTACAGAGTGAGTTCCAGGACAGCCAGAGCTACACAAAGAAACCCTGTCTCGAAAAACCAAAGAGAGAGAGAGAGAGAGAGAGAGAGAGAGAGAGAGAGAGAGAGAGAGAGACAGCCAAAGATCAAATTAAGACAGCAGGAAGAACTTCCTTAGAGGGACTTATGGCAAGGACAGTAAATGTCTTTTGGAAGAACATTGTCTAATGGTGTAGGCAGGCCCTCTGCCTGGTAAGCAGACAATACCTTTGCCATCAGTGGCTGGTCTGAAGTTTCTGACCCCTGACCATATACTCTGGGCTAGAAGTCCATTTATAGTCTCCTGAAAGCATGCTGGGGAAAGGATCTCAGTGATACGTGCTCCTATCCGCTTGGCCTGGTCACGTGGCCACCAGCAAAGGGCCAGCTGGGATGTAAAATCAATCTGCTCCCTCTGGAGCAATGGACACCCAACAGCACAGCACACTTGCAAAGTGGCAACAGAGCACAAGGCAGGAAAAGCCTGGGACTGCAGTGCTGCTGTCCCTTTCACAGACACCCCACATAGCACAAATGGCGCATCCTTCTGTCTGGACGGGGCAGAATGGCCCACAGAGCCTGACTTCCTAGAACCTAAAGCCCTCAAGTAAAAACAGCGGGAAAAGCCCAGGCACACCTGGCAGAGCCCAGCACCCTAGGCCATCACCCACAGCTCAGACACATAGCCCACTGCTCTGGCCAGAACAGCCACGTAGCATTCACCTACTGCTACACACTGGACAGACCCAGGGGCTGCTCCCCAAGCACCTAACCGGGCATGACACCATATGTTTTTGAACCCTGCCCACCTAGAAGGGAAACTACTTGAAATAACCTAGTTTCTCACCAAGAGAAGAAAGGATGCTGGGTCTGTCGGCAGTACCAGTGCCAGAGCTCTTGCCTCCCCATCACAACTGGGGCCCCGTGCAAGCCCCTGAATCAGTCAGTCTTTACCTGACACGCCTGTACGGCAACAGTGCTTCCAGCCTCACTCCCAAGAAGCACGACCCAAAATTACACTCCAAGCTCCCAGCTTAGGCCACACATCAGTGGTGCTGAATAGACCCAATAGGAAGGGAGCACAAGCTAAGGTCCCAATTCCCTAATGCAGGAACCAAAAACACTTAACGAGCCCCGCCCTGCCCCGCCCCACCCCGCCCACCTGGACAGGACACTGTAAGACAGCACACCTGGTGTTGCCCCGCCTCCGGATAATCTTGGTGCGGCTCTTCACTTTGTAAGCTGAGAGCTGTGGCTCTCCGAAGAGGGGCTTCAGGCTGCTGGGTGGTCCCCCTGCCGCTCTGTCCCCTGACGGGGGCCTGGACAGGACTGGGGAGAGCTGGGACATATGGTCCTTGCTGCCAGCCTCAGACTGCCAACGGAAAGAGGAAGAGGAGGAAGCAGACGGGCTGGACGCCTTCCACTTGTACTTGCTGGGAGAGGGGCCAGGCTTGGATGATGTGGCCAGTTTCTCGTGCCTCACCTCTGTGTCAACTTTAGGCTGTGGCTTCTCGTTCTTTCCAACTGTACCAAAAGTGGCCTTGTTCACACCCTCCAGGGTCGTTCTGGGACTGAGGGCTCTCCGAGTGACCCGTGGGCTCTTTTCTGAGGCAGCCACCCATTTGTAATTGTTTTTCCGAAACTTGCTGGTTCGACAAGACACTAGCAGTGAGGCCTCCCTGACCTGCCTGGCTCCCGTTGATGGTCTGACTGAAGCCACCACTGACCCCAAGGCAGCCGGCTGGTCTGCATGGCCAGTGCTTGCTCTTTGGTCTCCAATGAGCTGTTCAGAATAGCTGGTAGAATGAGGGCCTATCTTCCGGCCCAGAAACACACCAGTGCGTTGGGACAGGACAGAGGGGAAGTGTGCCTTGATGGCGATCTCACTTTCACTGACTGTCCGCCGATGCTCAGGAGAGCCGTCACTAATCCTGCCCACAGACTTCACTACCCGAGGCTTGCCAGGCTCCTTCTGGCAGACCAAGAGGGGGTCGTCCATACTGTAGCCCACCTTGGTTCTTCCTGGCCTTGCAGGCTGCAGTTGTCCACCAGGGACCTCAACCTCACTTCCTTGGGGTCTTTGGTCACTCCAAGATGGGTCATCACAGTCTTCCAAGGACCCACGCTGGACCCCTGAAGCACTGACGGAGCCTGACTTTGATGGTGGCTTGATTTTAATAACCATATTCTGATCTGGACTGAGCTGGACCTGTCTCTCCAGGATGTATTGTTGGGGTTCAGGATGCTGGCTCTCCTCAGACCTTAGGGAGGCCTGGAAGGCATGATCACTAACTGGGTCCGAAGATTCCAGAGGCTGATTCACAAGGGAGTATTTCTTGCGCCATGAAGGGCCATGGTGTGAGGAGAAGCCCCTCCGACTTGGACGGGAGTAGCGGGCACCAAAGGTCCTGCCACCCTGGAACACGGGTGGCTGCCACCGAGTAGTTGATGAGTTGCCCAGGGCAGGGCCATTGCCATGGAGGGTTTTATAGTCATCAATTAGACCTGAGAAGGCAGAATCACAGGCTCAGTTACCTAGGAGATGTGAATAAAAACAGCAACAATCAAGACTACTAACTACCCCTACCCTAATACTCCAGACCCACTCACCGTCCTGAGCCCTTTGCTGACTTGAGAGCAGCCCTAAGTGACTGGAAACCACAGAAAGTTCAGTCCCAATCTCTCTCCATCAATATTAGTATTTGGCCTGCTTATCCTGAAGATGGCAGCTTTGGTGGTATGTCTGCTTCTATTCACTGGCCTACTAGGTCTCCAATATTTTGAGAGCAAGTGTCACTCCTTATACAAAAAAAAAAAAACAAACAGGGACCAGAAACCTGAGGTGTCTGGATAAGAACTGGACAAGTCAGCCAGGCACTGGTGGCACGCACACCTTTAATCCCAGCACTTGGGAGGCAGAGGCAGGCGGATTTCTGAGTTCAAGGCCAGCCTGGTCTACAAAGTGAGTTCAGGACAGTCAGAGCTACACAGAGAAACCCTGTCTCGGAAAAAAATAAAATAAAATCACTGGACAAGTCTTCCACGGAGACCCTGCGGTTTACCCACTCGTGGGAAAAATGCAGGAGACTGCACCTTAGTAATCTCAGAACGGATGCTTCTCTAACCCAGTACTTGACAAAAAGAAAACACACACACACACACAAATACACCCACTGACGACCCAACAGCTAACATCATCTCCTACAGAAAACACCTGATACTAGCACCACAGGGATTTTCCAATTAAATGACTCATGGAGCCCTGGAGGAAGAGAGAAGGAACGCAAGCAGGTTCACTGGGTCCCCAATAACCAACCCCCGCAACGCCCCCCAAACATAGGGCCTGCCTCTACCCTCGAACCCTGCCAGACACCTCCGGTTGGATGTTAGGGGAACCCAAGAAGTAGCCCCAAATAGGCAAACCACCTGGACTCTCCTTAGCACATGCTTTCCAAAGCTCTAAGTATTTTCTGTGGGGAAAACTTTGGAAACGATATGAACGCTTATAAAAGACCAACTTGGGTCTAAAAATTTGAAGCTGAAGAAGCTGCTGCCTGGGGACAAGGGGGCTGTGCCTCAATCGAGCCAAAGGCACTCAACGGCATTTGAAGAGAAACGTTTCCGAGCCAGGCGAGCCGGGAGGTCGGCTGACGCGACCACCCGCGGGTAGACCACGGTGCTATCATCTCCTGACAACCCTCTGAGGCCCGGCCCGCTCAATCGCCCCGAAGTCTGGAGGGTCTGTCACCCGCGGGCCGCACCCGACTCGTCCGCTCCGATGCCCACCCATGACGACCATCAGGAGACGGCAACCGACAGAACCCCCTTCTCAGAGGGTCTACGGCGATCACAAGAAACAAGTGAACACGCGCCCCGACCGCGGCCAGCTCACCCTGCAGGAGGCGTATCTGCCGCCGCAGCTGCTCCTTTTCCTCCATCTCCGGAGTCCGCGACGCCTAGCCAGACCCCCTCGACGTCATCGCTGCGCGACTGTTTCCCGCGGGCGGGGACGAGAGAACGCCAAACTTCACTATGCGTGGACTTGGGGTTGGAAGGCGCCGTTGCCCCGGCAACCCTGGGAGGGCGCATGCGCAGAATGAAAAAAAACCGTCATCTTGAAGCGTCCGGAAGTGGCTGGAATCTGGCTTCTGCACCAATACCTGCGCCTCATTTTCACCGCTGGGGGTTGCGTGGAAGACTTGGAGGAGATGGGTTGGTAACAGTTTTCCCTAGATCCAAGAATTCCTTTTATCAATTTATTTGTTTGAGACAGGATCTCACTATGTATTCCTGGCTGGGGAGAAACGTAACTGGGGAACTCGCTATGTAGACTAGGCTGGCCTCGAACTTACGGAAGATCACTTTCCTCTACCTCCGGACCTGGAATTAAAGGGATGCCCTTTTAACGCCTTTGCTGCCGCAGCACGAGAACAGTGGAAAAAAATCGGAGGCTATTTTTTTGCGGATGGTTACAGGTGTTAAGAAAATTCTTGAGAGCATTTAGTAGGAAAGGCTGCAGCCTCTAGAAAATACTGAAGAAAACTCACGATAGTTACCACGTGATCAGACAATCCAACGTCTAGGTGTATAACCAACTTGTAGAAAACACCGATTCCTACATACTTGTATGTCCTTATTTATAATAGCTAGCTGGAAGCAACCCAAATGACTGTTCACATGGAAATGGGTTAGAGACAGGATCTCACTATGTACCTCTGGTTGTCCTAGAATTCCCTATGTAGACCAGGCTGGCCTCGAACTCTCAGGAATTTGCCCGCCTTTGCCACCCAAGTGCTGGGATTAAAAGGGTGTACCACTACATAGGATGTGCAGTATCTTTATAGCCTTTCTAAGGCCTCAAGTCAGACCAAGTCTCTACCAGTGAGCTACATCTGCATAGTCTTGTTAAACCTGAAAAAGAAGCTCTAGAAGCTGGGTTTGGTAGTGTATGCCTGTAAGACCAGCATTAAGAAGTGAGGGTGGGGGCTGGAGAGATGGCTCAGCGGTTAAGAGCACTGACTGCTCTTCCAGAGGTCCTGAGTTCAAATCCCAGCAACCACATGGTGGCTCACAGCCATCTGTAATGGGATCTGACTTCCTCTTCTGGAGGGTCTGAAAATAGCTACAGTGTACTCATATACATAAAAATAAGTAAATAAATCTTTAAAAAAAAAAAGTCAGCACTTGGGAGGCAGAGGCAGGCGGATTTCTGAGTTCGAGGCCAGCCTGGTCTTCAGAGTGAGCTCCAGGACAGCCAGGACTACACAGAGAAACCCTGTCTCAAAAAAACCAAAAAAAAAAAAAAAAAAAAAAAAAAAAAAAAAAAAAAAAAAAAAAAAAAAAAAGTGAGGGTGGAAAGCCGGGCTGTGGTGGCGCACGCCTTTAATGGGAGGCAGAGGCAGGAGGATTTCTGAGTTCGAGGCCAGCCTGGTCTACAAAGTGAGTTCCAGGACAGCCAGGGCTACACAGAGAAACCCTGTCTTGAAAAAAAAAAAAAAAAAGGGTGGATAGCTGTGCAGTGATGGCACACACATTTAATCCCAGCACTCTAGAGACAGAGGCAGGCACTCTGGAGGCAAAGGCAGGAGGATCTCTGAGTTCAAGGCCAGCCTAATCTACAGAGTAAAATCCAAGACAGCCAAGTTAGGCAGTGAAGGAGTTGAAAAACAAAAGGTTGGTGATAATGTTGTAGAACAAGGGACCCATGTTCCTTGTTCTCCTGCAAGCAGCAGAACTCAACAGCTTTGGCCATGTGGCTCTGGCTTTAGAGTCAAAAATAGAAGGGACTACTGGGACAATTGTTGCTGGCTCGTTGGAGCTAAGAAATTAGTGGTGATTAAGAAGAGACCAGCCAGGCAGTAGTGGCAAATGCCTTTAATCCCAGCACTTGGGAGGCAGAGGCAGGCTGATTTCTGAGTTCAAGTCCGGCCTGGTCTGCAGAGTGAGTTCCAGGACAGCCAAGGTTGTACCTCATGCTGGTAGCCAGACTTGGTAATATATAAGAATCACCCAGGTGGTACTGGTTTTGAAGGCTTGAAGGGTCAAGGAGAGCAGCTGAGGCTTGGCATTGTGAGAAGCCACCAACGGCCATTGGGGAAATTGCAACTTCAGTTGCAGTTGATGGCCCAGGCCTGAAGGGGTCAGGCCAAGAAGCTGAGGTCAGGCACCTTAAAGGGAGCCTATGAGAGACTGGTGGTGAAGCCTAATTACAGTGAGAAATCCCAGCATAGTAGAGATGCCAGCACCACGGGATGACCGCCAGGAACAGCAGTGGAGTGGAGTCAACCAGGGCCTAGAGTGCTACAGAGGGCGGAGCTGGAGAAGTGATGGGTCCGGAACAAGAAGCTATAAAATTGGCGTCTACTTGGAGACCCCAAGATATTCCAGAGGACAGAGTCATGTGATATCTGCTGAGGAAATCTGCTAATCGGGAGCGGAACCAGCCAAAGAGGATTGTCAACAGAGCAGAAGTGAGTTGGAATCAGACACGGAGATGCAGAGTTTGGAGCTTTCCAGCTGACTTTTGGTCTTGCTTTTGTTCGGGATTTCCTCACTCCGATGTTTTGGAATGGTAATGTATGTCCTATGATGCTGGAAGTATGTGATCTGCTTTTTGATTCTGATCTATAAAAGATTACAGGGGCTGGTGAGATGGCTCAGTGGTTAAGAGCACCAACTGCTCTTCCGCAGGTCCTGAGTTCAAATCCCAGCAACCACATGGTGGCTCACAATCATCCGTAAGGAGATCTGACTCCCTCTTCTGGAGTGTCTGAAGACAGCTACAAAAGTGTACTTACATATAATTATAAATAAGTCTTTAAAAAGTAAATAAATAAATAAATAAATAAATAATTACAGTTAAGTGTTTGGATGAATCTCAGAAGAGACTGTTTCTGTTTTTGTTTTGTTTTGTTTTGTTTTGTTTTGTTTTGTTTGGATTTGTTTTTTTTCGAGACAGGGTTTCTCTGTATAGCCCTGGCTGTCCTGGAACTCACTCTGTAGACCAGGCTGGCCTCGAACTCAGAAATCCGCCTGCCTCTGCCTCCCAGAGTGCTGGGATTATAGGCGTGCATCACCACCACCCGGCTTTCAGAAGAGACTTTGAACTTTGAACTTTTAACATTGTTGAGACTATTATAGGCTTTGGGACTTTTGAATAATACTAAATGTATTTTGCTTTATGCTTTGGCTAGGCATGGCCCCCACAGATGCAGGTGTTTGACTAAGTCTAAGGTCAGGGAGTGGAATGTGGTGGTTTGAATATGAGTGGCCCAGGGAGTGGCACTACTAGCAGGTGTGGCCTTGTTGGTGTAGGTGTGATCTTGTTAGCAAAAGTGTGTCATTGTGGGGGTGGGCTTTGAGACCCACCTCCTGGCTGCCAGGAAACAGTCTGCTCCTGGCTTCCTTTGGATGAAGACAACACAACTCTCAGCTCATCCAGTAGCATGCCTGCCTGGACACTGCTGTACTTTCTGACATGATAGTACTGTGGAAGCCAGCCCCAACTAAATATAGTCCTTTATAAGAGTTGCCTTAGTTGCCGGGAGGTGGTGGTGCACGCCTTTAATCCCAGCACTTGGGAGGCAGAGGCAGGCGGATTTCTGAGTTTGAGGCCAGCCTGGTCTACAGAGTGAGTTCCAGGACAGCCAGGGCTATACAGAGAAACCCTGTCTCAAGAACAAACAAACAGAGTTGCCTTGGTCATGGTGTCTCTTCACAGCAGTGGAAACCCTAAGACTCAGACTGCTGCAACTTTTCAATCCTCAGAATTCTGAGAGAAGCCACCACCAGCAGCAGCAGCTCAAAGAAGAGGGAGACCTATTGCGTCCTGATTAGCTGTGACTCTGTGATGAGCTGTAAACTCACCTCATACTGAAAATGAATCATAACAATTCATTTCTTACACATCTACCACGGACCTTCACAATAAGTAAAAGTAAAGGAAATTCTTCAGACTGACTATGGGAACTCAGTTCTACAGTAATAAAAAGTACAGGGGGTGGAGATGTGCTAGTTTAGGGAAAACATCTTACTCAGAAACAAATATCTCAGCAAAACAAATGTTTGTTTTGTTTTGTTTTTTCGAGACAGGGTTTATCTGTGTAGCCCTGGCTGTTCTGGAACTCACTTTGTAGACCAGGCTGGCCTTGAACTCAGAAATCCACCTGCCTCTGCCTCCCAAGTGCTGGGATTACAGGCGTGCGCCACCACGCCCGGCGCAAAACAAATTTTATGTATAAAGGGATGTATAAAATGTATAATGTAAAAATGTATATATTAACTCAGTTGCTACAGGTACTTACCATCAATCCTAATGACCTCAGTTTGAGACCTAAAATCTACACAGTGGAAGGAGAAAACTGATTCCTTCAAGATGTCCTCTGACCTCCAGGCACATGCCATAACATGGCTGTGCAACCAAACACACATACATAAATAAATAAACACATTATAAATATCCATCCACATTATAAATATCAGTGTCACGGACTCATGTGAATTGTGCTTCTAATGGAGGCTCTGCACACAGACAAGGATATAACCCATGGCCTGAGCCCCACCCATTGAAGCTCCCACAGCACCTCCATGCAGTGACAGGGGCTTTGAGGACCTCAGCACAGTGGTGACATGTGCATGCCTTTGGTCCTAGCACTCGGGAGACAGAGGCAGGTGGATCTTAAGAGTTCCATACTAGCTGGTCTTCAGAATGAGTTGCAGGACAACACAGAGAAACCCTATCTAATCCTAGCACTTGGGAGGCAAGACAGGCAGATTTCTGAGTTCAAGGCCAGCCGGGAGTTCCAGGACAGCCGGGGCTATACTGAGAAACCCTGTATCGAGAGAGAGAGAGAGAGAGAGAGAGAGAGAGAGAGAGAGAGAGAGAGAAGAAAGAAGAGAAAAGAAACCCCTGTCTGGGGGGAGGGGGGGAAGAAGCTGGAAAAAGGCATTGGATCACCTGGACTTCTCCTTACAGGTGCTTATGAGCTGCCGTGTGGGTGCTAGGAATCAAACACAGGTCCTCTGCATAAACAACACGAGCTCTTAAGCTCTGAGCTCTCTCTTCAGACCTCGACCTGCAGACTTTTTTTTTCTTAAGAAGCACTTGTACAGCTGGGCGGTGGTGGCGCACACCTGTAATCCCAGCACTTGGGAGGCAGAGGCAGGCGGATTTCTGAGTTCGAGGCCAGCCTGGTCTACAGAGTGAGTTCCAGGACAGCCAGGGCTATACAGAGAAACCTGTCTCAAAAAATAAATAAATAAATAAATAAATAAATAAGAAGCACTTGTACATTGGCCTAGCCCAGTCTTACTTCCCATAAGTCTCCCGCAACTGCCATCTTGTAAAGAAGATGGCCTCCAGGAAGATAAACAGCACATACTCAGTTATAACTGTTTCTGTCCCTCCTCTAAATTCATACGCTGAAATCCTGGTCCTTTGTAATGCATTAAGAAGTAGGACCTTTGGTAGGTAAAGAGGTCATCAGCGTAGAATTCTGATGATAAATGGTTAACTTAAGAAGAGGCCGGGGCTGCAGAGATGGCTCAGCAGTTGAGAGCACTGACTGCTGTTCCAGAGGTCCTGATTCAATTCCCAACAACCACATGGTGGCTCACAACCATCTGTAATAGAATCTGATGCCCTCTTCTGGAGTGTCTAAAGACAGTGATGTACTCACATTAAATAAATAAATAAATAAATAAATAAATAAATAAATAAATACTTAAAAAAGAGAGAAAGAGAAGAGGCCAGAGAGCTAGCTCACTCTCCACCATGTGATGATACAGCAAGAAGACTAGCCTTTATAAACCACCAAGAGCCCAACTATGCAAGTACCTGTGGTGACCAATCTTAGTTGACAACATCTAGAATCAGCTAAAACACGAGCATCAGGGGACTGCTAATCAGATTATTTGAACAGGTAGAGTCACCCTAAGCTTAAGTGACACCTTCTAATGACAACCAGATAAAAGGAAGTGAAAGACAGAGGCTGGCTTCTGCCTCCTTTCTCTCCCTGGCAAGCTCATCCACCCTGTCGCTGCAGCGCAGTTCACTGATATTAGAACTAATTACTTTGGGCCTCCCAAGTAGACAAGACAATACCAGCAGCTCTCCAGGAATCCTCCAGGTCCTGTTCCATGGATACAGCATCTGCTCCTGAACTATGGGCTGTGAGAAATACTTAAGTCTAAGTCTCTCGAGCAGTCTTAGTGGCTGGCCAGTTTACTAGCACTGACCCTACTGACAGACAACCATCTGCCACATGTGCGAAGCCACTGCTTGCCTTCTGAGCACAGGACTTGAACAGTGCCTCAGGAAACAGAGGACGCTGTCTCTGCTGAGTCCTGCTCAAACTACCAACTCCCAGAATTAGCAGAAAAAAAAATTTTTTTGAGACAGGGTTTCTCTGTATAGCCTTGGATGTCCTGGAACTCACTTTGTAGACCAGGCTGGCCTAGAACTCAGCAATCCACTTGCCTCTGCCTCCCAAATGCTGGGATTAAAGGCGTGTGCCACCACCACCCAGCTTAAAATTATTAATTTTGTACATGTAGGAGAGCTCTGTCTACATGTACACCTACACACCAGAAGATCCCTTTATAGATGGTCATGAGCCACCATGAGGTTGCTGGAAATTGAACTCGGGACCACTAGAAGAGCAGCCAGCATTCTTTTTTTTTTTTTTTTAAGTTTATTTATTTATTATATGTGAGTACACTGTAGCTGTCTTCAGACACTCCAGAAGAGGGCATCAGATCTTGTTATGAGATGGTTGTGAGCCACCATGTGGTTGCCGGGATTTGAACTCAGGACCTTCAGAAGAGCAGTCGGTGCTCTTAGCCGTTGAGCCATCTCTCCAGCCCAGCAGCCAGCATTCTTAACCATCTCACAAGCCCTTGTTTTCTGCTTTCTGATTTTTGTTGTTGTTAAGCAACTACGTTTAGCTTTAATTTATTTGCAGCAAACCCTGATGGGCTCACAGGTCCAGCACTAAGACATGTTCTTGTATGTGCTGACTAAAATCTCAGCTCCTGGGATCCAGAACTGAGATCACAGCAGAGCCCTGGGCACTTGTTAAGAGGACAGAGCTTATGGATTTGTCCAACACTGAGCAACTGTCAGTGAGATGGGCACTGTCAGAATTATTTTACAGACATTGATCTTAGCAGTTATACTTGTCATATTGAAGAGAAAAGCAATCTACCTCTGGGGCCAGAAAAATGGCTCAGTGGGTAAAGGCACTTGCCACCAGGCCTGACAACCTGAGTTCAATGTCTGGATCCCATGTGGTGGAAGAAAGAACCAACTCCTGAAATTTGACCTTCATCGGCAATCTGTGGCACGTGCGCGCGCGCGCGCACACACACACACACACACACACACACACATACACACACACACACACACGTGCGCGCACACACATACACGTATACTAAATTAAATTGTTTTGGTTTTTTTCAGGGGGGGTGGATGGGGGTTTTGTTGGTGGTGGTGGTGGTGGTGGTTTGGTTTGGTTTTTCTTTTCTTTTTTTTTTTTTTTTTTTTTTTTTTTTTTTTTTTGGTTTTTCGAGACAGGGTTTCTCTGTGTAGCCCCGGCTGTCCTGGAACTCACTCTGTAGACCAGGCTGGCCTCGAACTCAGAAATCCCGCCTGTCTCAGCCTCCAAGTGCTGGGATTAAAGGCGAGTGCGACCACCACCCGGCTTTGTTTGTTTTTTTCTAATCCACATCTAGTTGTTGACAGCAGGAGTTGAAGTGTGTGGTCCAGTCACCTTGAGAACCATGTCATTTTTCTGAAAGGTAGTCTGCCATCCGAGTCAAGACCATAAATACCTTTAAAAGAAAAAAATATTTATTTTGATTATCTGAATATATGTATGTGAGTGGGGGTGTATGCACACAAGCAAAGATGCTCATGGAGGCCAGAGGCACGGGATATCCCTAGAGATGGAGTTATAACTGGTGTCTAGACACAAAGTGTGGATGCTGGGAATCAAACTGGGGTCTTCCATAAGAGCAACTGTTGAACCGTGGCTCTAGCCCAATGTTACCTTTTGAATATTTTATTCTTAGGAAACAATGAAGCATATTCAGGGAGTAACATAAAAATATCAAGTGCCACATTGTTTATGAATTCCACAACTATGTAATACATTTATCACACTAAAATGAACATGATGTGTACATGTGTATGTGTGAGGGGTGGTGAGTATGACTTCAGCGAAACTCACCACAGGAAAGGGGAGGTATCCGAGAATGACTGCGTTGGGATCTTCCATCATAAAGCTTAAAATGTCCTTATATGGGGACTGGAGAGACGGCTCAGTGGCGGAGAGGACCAGCTGCTCTTCCAGAGAACCCAGGTTCCGTTCCCAGAACCCACATGGTCGCTCAGAATCCTCTGTAACTCCAGTCCCAGTTTCTTCCTCCTCCTCCTCCTCCTCCTCCTCCTCCTCCTCCTCCTCCTCCTCCTCCTCATCCTCCTCATCCTCCTCCTCCTTCTTCTTCTTTGAGACAGTGTTTCTCTGTTTAGTCCTGGCTGTCCTGGAACTCACTCTGTAGACCAGGCTGGCCTTGAACTCAGAAATCTGCCTGCCTCTGCCTCCCAAGTGCTGGGATTACAGGTGTGCACCACCACGGCCGGCTCTGATGTCCTCTTCTAACCTCCACAGGCACTCATGGCAAAACGTGCAGGCAAAACACCCATACACATAAAATAAGAGCCAAAAAAATTAATGTATTAATTAATTTAAAAACACACATTGGCCGGGCAATGGTGGCACATGCCTTTAATCCCAGCACTTGGGAGGCAGAGGCAGGCGGATTTCTGAGTTCGAGGCCAGCCTGGTCTACCGAGTAAGTTCCAGGACAGCCGGAGCTACACAGAGAAACCCTGTCTCGAAAAACCAAAAAAAAAAAAAAAACAAAAACAAAAAACAAAAACAAAAAAAAAAAACACATTGCCCAACCCTTGTGCTCAGCAGGCTCACAGCCACATCCCTGGGTGTGACAGGTGCAGTCTTTCCAACAGCCTTATGGTATATAGAGCTGGAGTCAACACCTGAGGCCAGCACTCAGTTAGGATGCAGGCCCACCAAACATGATGCTGGTTCAGCTTACTGTCCCCCAGCTCAAGGGACAGTTTCGCCATCACCTGTCGTGCCTACCCTGAACCAGTACTTTGTGGCCATCTACTCCTGGCCTGCTCTCTGGGTTTTCGGTCCCCACCCCCACCCCACCCACCCCTACTCCCGCAAACACCCATTTTGTTTTTCAAGACAGGGTTTCTCTGGGTAGCCCTGACTATCCTGGAACTCGCTCTGTAGACCATTCTGGCCTCAGACTCGAGAGATCCACCTTCCTCTGCCTCTATTACCCTGTTCTGCCTGTGTTTTTTCTCCATGAAGCATGCCTGCTTGCAGAGAAGCCCAGATACAAGTTGCAGTGGAGAACAGATAGCCTTTCAGCAAGCAGAGAAAACTGAGTCGCACATCCATGTTGCCTGTGCTGTAGTGGCTCCTTCTTTTCCTTCCCCAAGGAACGTGTGTCTCTGGTCCCTCTCCATCCCCCCTGCGTTTATGCACCAGATGTAAGACATATGGTGCCATATGTCTTACATCTCTTACAATGCAAGGGCTTCCTCTGGCCTTCCCACCTTCATCCTGATCTGCCCCCAAGTCACCTTGAGTGTACCCTAGGCCTGGCCATACATAATTTCCCAGTCTTAACTTCTGAGACCTCCCAGATACTGCCTCAGTAAAGTGTGTCCTGGCGCGGCCGGGCTGTGGTGGCGCACGCCTTTAATCCCAGCACTTGGGAGGCAGAGGCAGGCGGATTTCTGAGTTCGAGGCCAGCCTGGTCTACCGAGTGAGTTCCAGGACAGCCAGAGCTACACAGAGAAACCCTGTCTCGAAAAACCAAAAAAAAAAAAAAAAAAAAAAGTGTGTCCTGGCGCTAGTCTAAGGGGAAAGTGTCGCCACTGGACTTCCTGGTTGGGTCTCAGTGGGAGAGGATGTGCCTAGTACTGCTGGGACTAGATGTCTCAGGGTGGGGCGGTACCCAAGGAGGGCTCCCCCTTCTCTGAGTAGAAGGGGAGGGAGGACGGATTTGTAAGGGTGGGACTGGGGGAAAAGGAGGGAGGGAGGGAGGGAGGGAGGGAGGGGCTGGGATGTAAAATGAATTTTAATTTTTTTTAAGATTTTATTTATTTATGATATTTAAGTATACTGTAGCTGTCTTCAGACACTCCAGAAGAGGGACCTTCAGAAGAGCAGTCAGTGCTCTTAACCACTGAGCCATCTCTCCAGCCTCCAAAGTGATTTTTTTAAAAAAAAAAAATTATTTGTTTTAAAAGTTTCTGGGGCTGGAGAGATGGCTCAGTGGTTAAGAGCACTGACAGCTCTTCCAGAGGTCATGAGTTCAAATCCCAGCAACCACATGGTGGCTCACAACCATCTGTAATAAGATCTGATGCCCTCTTCTGGGGTGTCTGAAGACAGCTACAGTGTACTTATATATAATAAATCTTTAAAAAAGTATTTTTCAGCCCGGTGGTGGCGGCGCAAGCCTGTAATCCCAGCACTCTGGGAGGCAGAGGCAGGCGGATTTCTGAGTTCGAGGCCAGCCTGGTCTACAGAGTGAGTTCCAGGACAGCCAGGGCTATACAGAGAAACCCTGTCTCGAAAAAAAACAAATACAAAATTTAAAAAAAAAAAAAAAAAGAGCCGGGCGTGGTGGCGCACGCCTGTAATCCCAGCACTTGGGAGGCAGAGGCAGGCGGATTTCTGAGTTCGAGGCCAGCCTGGTCTTTAGAGTAAGCTCCAGGACAGCCAGGACTACACAGAGAAACCCTGTCTTGAAAAACCAACAACAACAACAACAAAAAAGTATTTTTCACTGGAGAAGGTTGCTGGAATGTTAGCCCCACTGTGTACTCGTTGGCTTCAGAAGCCTCTGCTCTCCCTCCACTGACTGACTCAGCCTGCACTCAGTTTGGGAGTTTTTTTCCATTCCACTTTCAGGGTGTGGCCCTTCAGCCTCCTTCCTTCAGCCTCCTTCCTGGCCAGCTCAACAATAATAGTCAGCAAGCAGGGGCCATCAGATGAGCGTGACACTGAATGCTGCAATGGAAAGGCCCTTGGCAGGCCTCCAGGAGAGCAGGAAGTGACTGAAAGAGAGCGCCAGGACCCAGCATGCATCGCTCTGACCCCCACTGCAAAGTTTCTCAGACCCATAGAGCTACCCCTGGCTTATTTTGTTGGTGTGATGATGGATAATCTCAGGATGAACTCCCTCTTGTTAGACTCAGTAAAATCAGACACAGTAAGGTTTCAGCCCCGTGTCTCTGAGACAGTGACTTCTCAGGAGCCCTCCCAGAGACTCTATTCTACATGTACCTGTGCTTTGCAGGCCCAGCCCACAACACATAGAGGTGTGTGTGTGTGTGTATGTGTGTGTGTGTGTGTGTGTAAATAAAATAGAATTAAAAAATTGTTTGTTTTATGTATGTGAGTACACTATTTTCAGACACACCAGAAGAGGGCATCAGATCCCATTACAGATGGTTGTGAGCCACCTCATATTACTGGGAACTGAATTCAGGACCTCTGGAAAAAACAGTTGGTGCTTTTAACTGCTGAGCCATCTTTCCATACTTTGTTTGTTTGTTTGTTTGTTTGTTGAGACAGGGTTTCTCTGTGTAGAGCCCCGATGTCCTGGAACTTACTTTACAGACCAGGCTGGCTTCAAACTCGCAGAGATCCACCTCTACCTCCCAAGTGCTGGGATTAAAGCCGTGCACTACCACGTCTGGTGCATAGATTTTTAGAATTGAAACAACTCAGATAAGATGGTTTAAACAGTACAGCAGAGCCATCTCCACCACTTGCCGATGTCAAGCCATACCCTGGGTTTCCACAAACAGTCAAACTGCATCTAAGCAGCCTATCCACACTTCTCCTTCTGCCCTTTTAAAAACCATCTTGCCGTATTGGTACACACTCGGGGGCAGAGGCAGGTAGATGTGAGTTCAAAGCCAGCCTGATCTACAGATTGAGTTCCAGGACAGCCAGGGCTACACAGAGAAACCCTTTCTGGAAAAACAAAACCCAAACAACAACAACAACAAAAAACTTCTTGCCGACAAGCACCTTTCCTCTTTGGAGAATTTGTGTGGTTTAGGTTGAATTTGGTTGGCATCCTTGGCCCTAAAATGGGGCATTCCACCAGGCTCTTGGTGATATGAGCTGGGACAGTGTGAACTTGTCAGACAAACGATGTAGCTCCCCAGTGTCACCCTTGGGTACCTGAAGAGTCCCCTTAGACTTTTAGGGACCTCTACTCAGACCAAAGTTGGATTTGTACCTTTGATACATTAAAAAAATGTCAGGACTAGCCAATATGAAGCAAAGTTGGGGTGTAATAAGTACACTTTAATACAGGCTTAAGCACCAGAATTAAGGGGATGAGAGTGAATGAGTGCTTAGATGGAAAACACCGGCTGGAGGTTCTCAGAGAGAAAGTAAGACACACTCGTGTGTGGGCACGCGCTCCTTGAGGGATGATTACAGCTGGCTGTTTTTACAAGAATCATATAATGCGTTTTGATGGGATTTGAAATTTTCTTCAGAAAGCTGCTAAGAAACCTAAATGAAGGGCTGGAGAGATGACTCAGCAGTTAAGAGCTCCGACTGCTCTTCCAAAGGTCCAGAGTTCAATTTCCAGCAACCATATGGTGGCTCACAACCATCTGTCATGGGATCTGATGTCCTCTTCTGGTGTGTCTGAAGACAGCTACAGTGTACTCACATACATAAAATAATTCTTTCTTTTCTTTTCTTTTCTTTTCTTTTTTTTTGGTTTTTTTTTTTTTTTTTTTTTTTTTGGTTTTTCAAGACAGGGTTTCTCTGTGTAATCCTGGCTGTCCTGGAACTCACTCTGTAGACCAGGCTGGCCTTGAACTCAGAAATCTGCCTGCCTCTGCCTCCCAAGTGCTGGGATTACAGGCATGTGCCACCACGCCCGGCTCAAAATAATTCTTTTTTTAAAAAGAGAAAAGAAACCTAAATGAGGCCACCAGGTGGTTCCTGGGGGACAATTTGTTGGGGTCACAAAAGTCCACAGACCACTGGGGACACCAGAAATATTAAACACACAGGGGTCTCTTCTCAATGGAGGATACAAAATGCCTGTTTTCCCATCCTGAAGGCTGGGAATGGATTTCGTTAACAACCTGATGGCATATCTGTGGAGGCAGACCTCACTCATCTCTTTCTCTAGAGGGAGACCTCACCCAAATTCCCCAGAATGATTATCCCAGACTCCCTGCTACCTGGACCACTACTCATCCCTAGAGGAGACATCACATGTGCTCTATGGACTGCTGACTTCTAGAATGTTAGTTAAAGCACACATTCAATACTAGCCTTTGAGCTATAGAATTTACCCCCATGGTCACATGGTCACATGGACTTTGTAAAGGAATTTATATGTGGGCACACACCTTAAGATTAATTGTGCATCTGGAATTGGACTGGCTGTTACTGGAAAGCCTTTCTCTAAATTGTACTGTGTTTTAAATCTGCTGACAAAGAACTGCCTGGCATTAGACTCCCGGAAGTCTGACTCAGGTTGGCAAGGTGAGTCTGCACTGGGTTCTCGGTCTCATCTCTTCAAGCTCTTTGCTTCCTTGTCTGTCACCTGCAAGGATCCCCGGACAACTAATAGAAAAGAGGACCTAGCCAAAGTGATACACGTTCAGGCCTTAGACCCGGCAATGCTACTTAATATCTAGATATGAGAATGTTATCTCTATGTCAGCAGCCTTTACTGCAAATGTTAATCTTGCTTCTTCGCCGCCGCTGAGAGGTTTCAATCGGGTACCAGGATGAGTGAGGGGGTTCTTTCCCTTCCTGTGTCGCCATAAATTTCAGTTTTGCTATCCTGCCTCAGCCTCACCGTCCAGTCTTCCATCCGCTAAGTCCTGGGCCTTCAGGGAGCGCTAACAGATGAAAAACAAGCCCTACTCCCAAAGCAGTGTCTTGCAGAAAGACCTGGGAGAGATGCTGTGCGTCGGTGAGGGTGGGGGACACGGGCTGCTCTGTCCTTTCATCCCACCCAGCTGGTTCTGGGATCTGACTCCCTCAAGAGGAAATAGAACTCGAAGAAGAAGGACGCGCCACGGGCACTTACACGTAGGCCTGGGCTGCACGAGGTACCATGGGCCCCCTTTAACTTCCACTGCCTGTCTCCAGGGGACAGCTGCTGGGCCACTTTCCCTCCGCTCATTCCCTCAGTACCCTGGGTCTTTCTGCAGCCTCTCCTGACCCCTCGGAAGAGACCCTTGCCCCATCCCATCTGGACCCAAAAGGCCTATCCCATTGGTCCCATTGCGGCTGTCTGCCAGCTTCAGCTTGGCCACCCAGTGCTGACAGCAAGATGTGTTAAAAGCTGACGGGCTGGAGGAGGGGCCAAGTTAATACCTCCCTCCCTCCCTCCCTCCGGGGGCCCACCAAGCAGCCGAGCCAAGCACTCAGGAACTAGAAGTAGCTCCTCCCTACTTCCTCCCTCACATTCCTAGATCCTCTGGTTCCGGAGTCCTGACTACGCTCCCCACCCCCACCCCCACCCCCAACCCCACCCCCACCCCACCCCCACCCCCACCCTCACCCTAAGGCTGGCCTCTGACTAGTCCTGAGTCCCTTTTGTATTTGGCTTTCTTGTGTTCCACAACTTGTCCCTGTTCTGGGCCAAGGTCGTTAGTCCCTGACGTCCACTGTCGTTATTGGCCCCGTGTCACGGTTCTTGACCCAGTGCCAATTCTGGCAGGCGGTAACTGCTCAGTGTACTTCCTCTTTAGCAGGACCATACATGTAAGGCACGCCTCTCCTAAATGACCCTTCTCCCACTTGCCCCAGAATCCTAGTCCAAGGGTCCCAGGCCCTTGTCACACAGTTCAGCCACAAAGGTCTGTCCAGATTTTGCCCAGAGTGGCCTTGGTCCCCCTCATAGACTAACCCCATAATCTAATCAGAAGGAGGAAGCCAGACACAGGGTGTCTGGGTATTGCAGCAATGTGTCCCAGACGCCTTGATCCTCAAGAGGAACTAGGGGCCCTCGGCCTGCAAATGGGGCCAGAGTGGGAATGGGGACTGGCCCAGCGCTTACACTAATGCCTTCCTGCTGTGTCTGTCACTCCCTGCTCTCCCTGACCAGGCTGTCTGAAGACAACGACAACAAGCCCAGCAGTTTTGGTTTGGAGTTATTATTAAAGAACTGAAAGTGTGAATACGGGATGCACAGGCGGGCACAAGTTCATCTAGGCCGTTGGCTACCTCAGACCACTGTCTGCAGAGGGCAGGCACAGGGATGCATGCACAGGTGTGCACTTGCACACACACACACACACACACACACACACAGAGACAGAGACAGAGACAGAGAGACAGAGAGAACAAGTCTCTAAGGTCAAAGCCTAGACACAGCAGAAAGGAGTGGCTCAGCCGGGTGTGGTGGCACACGCCTGTAATCCCAGCACTTGAGAGGCAGAGGCAGGCGGATTTCTGAGTTCGAGGCCAGCCTGGTCTACAGAGTGAGTTCCCGGACAGCCAGGACTACACAGAGAAACCCTGTCTCGAAAAACAAAACAAAAAAAAAAAAACAAAAAAAAAAAAAAAAAAAAAAAAAAAAAAAAAAGAAAGAAAAGAAAAGAAAAAAAGAGGCTCAGGAAGGGCTAAAGGGCCCCATTGCTGTGGCCGGGGCACCTCTGCCCTGGGCATCTCTAGTCAGATCCAAGGTCGGGTCGCAAGGTCTGCACTAGCAGGTGAGCAGAGCTTGGCTTGCATTCCCCCTTGCCCAGGGCAGGAAGGAGGCTGATCCCTCAGCAAGGGAGAAGGCAACGAAGACAAGCCCCCAATACCTGGAGTCAGGAGCTCACAAACCCAGAACTTCGCATTTCAGATTTTTTTTGTTTGTTTGTTTTGTTTTGTTTTTTTCAAGACAGGGTTTCTCTGTGTAGTCCTGGCTGTCCTGGAACTCACTCTGTAGACCAGGCTGGCCTCGAACTCAGAAATCCGCCTGCCTCTGCCTCCCAAGTGCTGGGATTAAAGGCCTGTGCCACCACAGCCCGACCAGATTATTTTTAAAGTACCGAAAATTGTGAACAAGGAATTGCACCCGCCAAGCTCCCATGGGGACCAGTGCCCAGTCGTCATCATGGAGAGATCACACCAGGTGATCATCACGTGGGCGGGCCCCTCCAACAGAGAGGGGGACTAGAAATCCTTAGAGTCAGAATATGAAGGAGCATCTTGAGGTCTGGGGTCCCGGGAGAGAACAGCTCTGTCTAGCAATATGTCGAAATGAAATGTTGGACGGGCTGCAAACATCCCTGAAGAGCTGGGAGATGACAATGAAGGGACCTGGCCTTAGCCTGTTCCTACCATGGCCAAGCCTGGGGAGAGGGGACACTCCCCACTATGGCCCTGAGAAGCCTGCAGCTACATTGGGTGCTTCTACTAAACTCCAGACTTATTTAAAACATTTTTTTCCTCATTATTTTATGCTTTGTCTTCTTCTTCTTCTCTCTCTCTCTCTCTCTCTCTCTCTCTCTCTCTGTGTGTGTGTGTGTGTGTGTAGTGCCCACGAAGGTCAGAAACTCACTGAATCCTCTAGAACTTGGTTACTAGCTACCATGTGAGTGCTAGGAACTGGACTTGAATCCTCTGTAAGACTGCATGTGCTCTTAACTGTTGGGCCATCTCTACAGCCCCCCTGCCCGGGAAGTCCAGAGCTTTTAAAATAAATGCCATTATTGAGAAGCAATTCATATACCATATACTCCAGCCATCTAAAAGTGCATAATTCTGTGAGTCTAGTATATCCAAACATGGAGAGGCAAGGTGGCTCATGCCTTTAATAACAGCATTCGGGAGGCAGAGGCAGGTGAATCTCTGAGTCCTAAGACTTGTTTATTTAGTGAGCTCCAGGCCAGCAGGGGATACATCAAAAGACCCTGTCTCAAAATTAAAGTAAGTTTAATTTTGCCCCCCCACACACACACACCCCAAAACACTCCACAACCATTAGGAGTTTCTCCCCGTTTCTTCGTCCCTTAGACATTGGCAACCACTAACAGACTGACTTATTTGGGGGATTTCATACAAAATGACTTGCACAGCAATGTGTCAGGTATTTTTGTTTGTTTGTTTGGTTGGTTGGTTGGTTGGCTTGGTTTAGTTTTGGTCTGGCCTCTTCTGCTTGTGGCAGTGTGTCTTAGAAGTGTATTCATGCCTCCCCGTTGCCACGCAAGCACCCTATTGTGTGTTGGTGACAGAGCTTAGTCATAGGGCGCTTTCTTGCCTAGTGTGTGCAGGGCCCAGAACTGGAGAAAAAAAATATATTGTACGGATTTACTATTTTTTTTAAATCTATGTATGAATTGATGGGACATTCGGATTATCTGTTTGACTCTTTAAAACGTTACCATGGAGACTAGAGAGATGATTTCAGGGGTTAAGAGCACTCGCTGCTCTTACAGAGGACCACGACTCAATTCCTGGCACCCACATATGGTGCACATGCATACATGCAGACAAAACACGTCCACACATAAGAAAGTTTTTTAAAAAATCTCAAGAGAAAAATGTAAACACTATCACAAACATTTGTGTACGCATTAAGCAACACTTCACCATTGATAGCCTCAACCCCAGGATGATCTCTTGCTTTGGATATGCACCTCAAAGTTCAATTGCTAGGTCATCTGGTATCTTTACATTCATTCATTTGAAAAATTGCCTATGTTTTCTAGAGCAGCACATCCGTTTTCAGTTTCCTGTCTGCAAGGACCTCGGGGTTTGTTTTTCTAGTCTTACTACTATTTACTTAGGATGACAGCCAGCCTACTGGCTTTGATGCTATCTAGTTTTGATTTGCATTTCCCTGATAACTAATGCTGCGCTGGCTGGCAGCTGGTGCAGTTGGGTATCTCTAGAGAAGTCCATTCAGAGCTTTCTCTACGGCACAGGTGTTTAAGAAAAAGAACGAGCGCTGCGAAGTTGTAGGCTCCCAGACCAGAAGAAACCGAAGCTCCCCAATTATGGCGATTGCAGGGGCTTCCCGAAGCCCAGGAGGGCTCCGGGGAGGAGGCGGAGGCTAGCACAGGCTGCGCCCGCCGCCGCTGTTCCGGGAGGGAGGGCTCCTTGAACTCCCCGCGCCGCTACGTCGGGCAGCAGCTTTACGGTTTCACTTTTGTGTCCTCGAGAACCGCTCTTGCTGGTGCCTCCCGTTGCTCCCGGGGTGAGCAGACAAGAGACCCCACCCCGGCACCCCGGCACCCCGGCACGTCCTTGTTTCGCTTGGTGGATCCAGATAACCTCGGCAGGGGTGAAGATCTGAAGATCGGGGTGAGCAACCTTCCTACTCAGCCTCCCGGAGCCCAGGCGCCCCTACTTAGGTGTGGTGTACTCTATGGCCAGGATGCCTGCTTGTTGAGTTGGGAATTCGGACCTTCCCAGAAGCTCCACTATACCTTGAAGACAGCTTGAAGAGACCCTAGCAGCTAGGGCCTAGCCTCTATGGAGGCCACCCATTAGCCATACAGTGGGACCAGCCTCATTTGGGCTTGACGCTGGGGCGGGCGGGGTGAGTGGGTGGGGGTGGAGGAGGACCGGAGACTCTCAGGCTTCTAGGCTGAATGCTGATTTCCCGGCGCACAAGACCCTCCCTGATCCCCAAGGACCTTCCTGGCCCAGAGACCCAGTTTCCTAGGGGTAGAACTGGTCCTCCACGCTGCACACAGGTTGTCTGTCCCAGGCTTGTTTTGGCCTCTGACCCGTGAAAGTTCAACCAGGTCAGGTAGCTCGCAGCTGTACATGAGAGCCCCGGAGGAAACCACGGAACCCTGGGACACTGGCTTTGCTGTGGGCTCCTGTACCAAGTCCTCTAGAAGTGGGGGCTTGTGTTCCTTCCCCAGCCTTGACCCTCAGCCAGGGAGGGCAACAGGGTATCTTAGACTTTAGCAGGTGGCCAAGGGCTACGCACAGTGATTAATGGTGTGGATAGTGCAGTGCCCGCTATAGGCTACCTCCTCCTCTATCAAGTGCGGGAGGCCCCAGGCAGAGACCGATAAAGGAGCCACAGAGTGAATCATGTTGATCGGGCAGGAGGTGCCAGGACAAGGCAAGGCTTCTTTGAAGGGATGGGGTTCTGAGCGCTGGAGGCATCTAAGTAGGGACTTCTGCCGGCTGCCTCCAGGGTCATGCCGTCCGCCTTTAAGAAAGTGGTCAAGAGCGTGATCAGGGAGGTCGGCGGCAGCAGAGGAGACCTCATCCCAGTGGACTGCCTTCGGAATTCCGCCAGCTTCAGGCCCTACTGCCTCCTGAGCAGGAAACCCTCCAGCTCATGGTTCTGGAAACCCCGTTATACATGTGTCAACCTGTCAATCAAGGACATCCTGGAACCCAATACTCTAGAACCAGGTATCTCCTTGCCCACTCCCCCTCTTCCCCATCGAGTCCCCCCCACCCCAGATTGAATAGAAGAAGGGAGTGGGTGAAGCCCAGCCTGCCATCTTACTGGGCATGCTCGGCTCTACTCCTCGGCCCCGTTTCCAGAGTAGGGAGTTCTTTAGAGGCCCCATTGCTACAGAGGAAAGACAAGGCAGTGGCTCCTGGAATAGAGCTAGTCTCGTTTTTTTTTATTAGAACCGCAGTGTTCTGGCCACTTCCAAGTCTCTGATGTCGTCGATGGGAGCGTTGAGGGCAGTGTGACCTTGTCAGGCACAGGAGAAGGGAAAATTTCTGGTGGAGCTGCAGTGACTGACAGTTCCAGTGCCTCCATGAATGTGCGTATACTGCTCGTGACTCAGAACACCTGGGAAACCATGCAGCGTGACAGGTGAGCCCCTGAAGGGACACCGGCTCCCTTACCTGGAGCTGCCACACATCTTGGGAAGGTTGCTGGGTTGTGGGCATCCGAAGGCTTCTGACACGGTATCTCTCAACGCTGAACAAGGGAAGGCCCAGAGGAAGGGAAGAGTATAAACACCCTCGGGTTGGGGAGGATGTTACGCCTCGGTTGCCAGGACTGCGTGTATCCTGAAGATCAGGATATTGAGGAAGAGCCCAAGAGCCTTGGAATCTGGCTGAGCTCCTGGTCGCCACGGAGAGGCAGTGACCTGAACTTGGAGCATTTGTGGATCGTACATAACGGAGCCCCCCACCCCACAAGCACACGTGTCCACTTCTCGGTGTTTAAACTTGTCACACACCCCCACGACCACCTAGATAGACACTGTTGGGAGCGCCCTGGGGGTGGGAGGCCGTTCCCAAGCCTGGTTTCCACAGACTCCT
This sequence comes from Apodemus agrarius, assembly GCA_964023405.1. Lineage (NCBI taxonomy): Eukaryota > Metazoa > Chordata > Mammalia > Rodentia > Muridae > Apodemus > Apodemus agrarius. The sequence continues at coordinate 28,101,597 of OZ030022.1, read as the reverse complement.
GGATTCCCTAGCCTTTCCATCTCACCTGTCAGCAGGATGGGAGGGAGGGAAGCTAGGCCACGGTGGGCAAGCCCCGGCAATCTCTCTGTAGGCACCTTCAGCAGCCTGAGAACAAAATCCTGCAACAGCTTCGGAGTCGCGGGGATGACGTGTTTGTGGTAACTGAGGTGCTGCAGACAAAGGAGGAGGTGCAGATCACGCATGTCCACAAACAGGAGGGCTCAGGCCAGTGTACACTGCCCGGAGCCTCATGCTTACAGGTGTGCGGCTAGCCCCAACACCTGCCTAGCCCTACTTGGGCACATAGCAATGGCAGGAATCTTAGAAGCCAGGGACAGGGGTGGAAGACTCTTCCAAGACTCCTCCAGAAGTAAGCCGTAGCCCCCACTTGCCCAGTTGGCTGGAACTGCTAAAGGCTGAACTGGACATTACCAATGGCCAGCCTGTCACCAGCAGCCCCATTCATAGATATTCGCTCTACAGTCCTGAGTCCTTATTCATCCTTCAGGGTGAAGGCAAGGGCCACCGAAGCCGGAAGAAGATGGTGACCATTCCTGCAGGCAGCACCCTTGCATTCCGAGTGGCCCAACTGATCATTGGCTCTAAATGGGGTGAGCGGCAAGGGACTGTCTCTAGAGCCTGGACTGTGTGGCAGAGAAGCAGGGAATCTGGAAGGCATCAGGTTGCCAGGGGGACGCTCTGGACATCTGGCTTCATGATCTCCCAGGCAGGATGGCCAAGTGTGCCAGGAACTGATGTGTGGGTCATAGGGGCGGGATCTCATGAGGTCCCAGGAGCCCTGGGGATAAGGGAGTTGGTGACCCGCCTCCTTCTGATTGCTGTCAGATATCCTTCTTGTCTCGGATGAGAAACAGAGGACCTTTGAGCCCCCCTCAGGTAAGGCCCCAGACCCTCTGGCCCTACATACCCCTTAGCTTGGAGGTCTTCTGTGCTCAGGGCATGAGGCGGGCACATGCCACACATGCACGTGTATACACAATGGGTGAGGCTCAACTCGGGCGATGATGCTGGGCCTGCTTAGCTTTCCACCTGCCCGGGGCTGCCATTAGTAGGAGGGATGGATCTGGGAGGGTCCTGGGAAAACCTCAGCCCTTTTTGACATGAGACAATGGTCCCCCCGGGTCACTGCACAAAACAGCTCTTCCCCTTCCACCACCCTCATGTGCTGCCTAGACCACAGAAGAGCAGCGGGTCAGAGGCGCCATGGCTTTAATCTGCTCGCCGCACTGCATTCCATTGGTGAGCAGCTCAAGCTCATGTCAGGTCAGTACCCCCTTGAGCACCCTGGGGACTCCACGGGTTCTGCATCTGATCCCTGGATCTACCCTCTGTTCCCCAAGACCTCATGGGTGGTACTGCCCCCCTGTCCCTCCAGATGGAATCCATAATGAAGAAGAAATCAGTGAAGACTTCCGAGGCCTGTATGCAGAGGTGAAGGTTCACTCCTTAGAACTGGAGAGCTTAGCAATGGAGTTGAGACAAAAGCTGCTATCGGACATCGGGAGGCTTTTACAGGACCAGCCCGGCATGGAAGTCTTAGAGGCCTCAGTGAGTGAGCGTGTTGGAGGTGGACAGGGTCTGCCCAAACCTGCCCGGCCTCACTTACCCCATCCCTACCTCAGCTAGAGCAGGGCCTGTGCAGTGGCGGACAGGTGGAGCCCCTGGATGGCCCAGCGGGCAGCGTCCTTGAGTATCTGGTGCTTGACTCTGGAGAGCTGGTATCAGAACTTGCGGCCCCCATCTTCTACCTACTGGGAGCACTGACTGGTGAGCAGACCAAGGAGGGGTTAGTAGGGGACAGGAAGGGAGGACTAGATTCTATATCGGGCATTCTGGAATCCTCTCTCAGCCCAGATCTCTCCCCAGTGCTGAGCGAAACCCAGCAGCAGCTGCTGGCTAAGGCTGTGGAGACGAAGGCGCTGTCAAAGCCGCTGGAGTTGGTGAGAGGGCACGGCCTTGGGAATGCACTGGGGCCCTGGGTGCATCGAGGTTGACACTGGCGGATGCTGCATCCCTCAGGCTCAAACCACAGGCTGCGTCTATAACCTCTGACCCTCCTCTGTTGGTAGGTGAAGCACGTCTTGGAACAGAGCACCCCGTGGCAGGAGCAGAGTTCCGTGTCCCTGCCGTCTGGGCTCCTTGGGGACAGCTGGGATGAGGAGGCTCCCACTTGGGTGTTGCTAGAAGAATGTGGCCTAAGGCTGCAGGTGGAACCCCCTGAGGTGCACTGGGAACCAGCATCTCAGGGCCCCATGTGTGCCCTGTATGCCTCCCTGGCCCTATTGTCATTTCTAGGCCAGAATCCTAGTTAGCCTGTGGGGCCTCCCTTCCCACAACATCTTCTTGTCCTACCCTCCAGCCAGGGAAGAGTCTTGCTAAGCCCAGAGCCTCTAGGAAATCCAAGAACCCAACTCAGTCACAGGAGTTGGGAAAACTCAATAAATGTACAAAGAAAAGAATGTGCTGCATTTTTGAGGGGTGCTGGGTCCTCGGTAGGATGGGGAAGGGTGGGGTCTGCCCACATAGAATCAAGATGGGTAGGAAGCCTATGACCTCACTCCTGTCTCCCTGTAAGGACAAAGTGAACCTGCCCTGTCGTGTGACAGACTTTTTCCAGGGAGACATGAACAAATAAATGTCTGCCTACCCCTACCACCATGACCAAGGCAACTCTTTTTCTTTTTCTTTCTTTCTTTCTTTCTTTCTTTTTTTTTTTTTTTTTTTTTTTTTTGGTTTTTCAAGACAGGGTTTCTCTGTGTAGTCCTGGCTGTCCTGGAACTCACTCTGTAGACCAGGCTGGCCTCGAACTCAGAAATTTGCCTGCCTCTGCCTCCCAAGTGCTGGGATTACAGGCATATGCCACCATGCCCGGCAAAGATTTATTTTGTTTTTGTTTTGTTTTGTTTTTTGAGACAGGGTTTCTCTGTGTAGCCCTGGCTGTCCTGGAACTCACTCTGTAGACCAGGCTGGCCTCAAACTCAGAAATCCGCCTGCCTCTGCCTCCCAAGTGCTGGGATTAAAGGCGTGCGCCACCACCGCCCTCAAGGCAACTCTTATAAAGGGAAAACATTTAATTGGGGCAGGCTTACAGCTTCAGAAGTTCAGTCCATTATCATCGTGGTGGGAAACATGACAGCCTGCAGGCAGACATGGTGCTGGAGCAGGAGGCGAGAGTTCTACATCTTGATCCACAGGAAGCAGAAGGGGACTGGGTGCCACACTGGGTGTAGCTTGAACATAGGAGACCCCTACAGTGATGTACTTTCTTGAGTGAGATCACTCCTATACCAATAAGGCCACGCCTCCTAATAATGCCACTCCCTACGGGCCAAAAATGCAAACAAAGCGTGTGGAGGTTTTATCAGTTCAAACCACCACACCCCAGTTAGGGAACCAGGGGACAATTCAAAGCACGAATATGACCAAAGTCCAACTTGGTGAACAAAGTGATTGTCGGGATTAATTGCAGGAATATGGATGAGGGGCAACTTACAGGAGCAAAAATGACTCAAAGACAGTTGCAACATCAAAGGTTCTCTCTCACCAGCACGGGCGACAGCCCATGGAAGCTGGAAACCCAGAGCTCACTGCACAGCCTCCTCGTAGCTCAACAGTTCAGAGTGTGTCCTTACTAAGTGTCTAAAGTCCTCCAGGCAGCTCAGCTGATCTTTGTTTCTTCTAGGCAGTTCTTTGTCCTTTGCAGTCTGTTTGGAAATTGGGCTTTGACTAGGAGTGGTCATTTGCATCTTTATTATGCATATACTCTTGGAGAAGGAGGGAGCTAGTGAATATGGCTTACATCCTGTCTTTGCTTTTGTTTTTTTTTTTTGTTTGTTTGTTTGTTTTGGGTTTTTTTGTGGGTTTTTTTGTTTGTTTGTTTTTGTTTTTGTTTTTGTTTTTGTTTTTGTTTTTGTTTTTGTTTTTTGAGTCAGGGTTTCTCTGTGTAGCTCTAGCTGTCCTGGAACTCACTCTGTAGACCAGGCTGGCCTCGAACTCAGAAATCCACCTGCCTCTCAAGTGCTGGGATTATAGGCGTGCGCCACCAAGCCTGGCTGCTTACATCCTGTCTTAAGGAGCTTTCTTGAAAGATGGAAACTGCTACACAACACCTGTCATACCCTAATGTGCCCACACAAACTTTTCCAGAAAAGATGCGCAGAACAGTTTAACGGTAAGTCTGTACTTGGGACAGGATGACCTTCTGCTTCAGGGGACATAGGGCACACAACTAAGGTAGCAGACTCTCATTCTGCAACAGTGCTATTCTACAGGCGTACAAGTGTGACTACAGACAGGCCGATTCTGGTAATCAACAGGTTTGGTGGCATGGGGAAACTCATGGGCTCTGTGTCTAGGGAGAAGACGTTTCTTTTTTTTAGCCTTGGCTGACCTGGAACTCACTTTGTAGACCAGACTGGCCTCAAACTCAGAAATCCGCCTGCCTCTGCCTCCCAGAATGCTGGGATTACAAGCGAGCGCCACCACCCGCCCGACTGAGAAGACGTTTCTAACTGAAATGGTCAAGGGGTTATAATCACTACTCCTGGGAGCGTGTACAGCTAGGAGAGGGGTTTGGTTCTTGGTGGGAACCACACCACCTCTATAGTGCAGCTCAGCCTTAGCTTGCTGAGAGGTGGAAGAAACAACTGCTAGTCTTCATGGGTTTTTTCTCTTTCTCAGTGACACAAACAGGCCAGATTAGATCTGATTAAAAGTAGATAAAGGCAGGTTTATTAGGAGGCGGCTCTCACGCGTGTCCACCCATGTCACAGGTGGAGGTCAGTGAAGTCACACATCTAGGCTAAAGCAAGGGGGGTTTTATGGTTCTAGGATGGGGGGGGGTTGATGACGTGTGATCTAGGAGCGGGGATTGTGTCCATCCGCGGTCATAAACTGAGCCCCTGGCTGGAAACTCCAAGATGAGAAGTGATGACAAGTTAGCCCAGAGTTTTCTCCAAGCAGGCAGAGTTGGGGGCAGGAGAAGCAGATGGGGTTTCCTGGCTCGTTCCGGAGGTGAGCAGGGGCTCCAGCCTAACATCGCAAGCTCTTTAGGTCTAGGGGCTCCCGTTCTGATCTGGCTACTCCCTGCTGAAGAGGGGTGGCATGGGGTGGGAGGGTCAGGAGTTGGTGGGTTCATGCTCAGGGGGAGGTATGGGTGCAGAAGCCACTGGCTGACTGTCATCCTGGAGACTTCACAATCCCGCTTGTGGGAGAAGAGGAGAAGGCGTGGGGCCTTAAGAAGAAAAATTTGATTAGTATCCTCAGTGTTGGTACTCTGTTCAAGCTCTACCCCACAGCTACCTGGCAATAGCCAGGTATGCCCTGCCCCACATGCCTGCTCCACTATAAGAGGGGCTGCCTCCCCCCTCCTCTCTCTCTTTCCCTGCTCCTTCCCCTCTCTCTTCTCATCCTCTCACCTCTCTGCCCCTCTTGGGCTCCCCTCCCCCCTCTCTCCACGTGGACATGGCCGGCCTCCACTCTCTCTCTATTCTCTCCTCTCTCTCTCTCTCTCTCTCTCTCTCTCTCTCTCTCTCTCTAATATTCTCTAAATAAACTCTATTCTATACCATGTTGGTGTGTGTGTGTGGTCCTTCAGGGGGAGGCGATGCCTAGGCATGGGCCTGCTCAGGCACCCCCTTCCCCCACATCGCCATGCCATACTCACTAACACCTTTCTCTCTTTTAAGTCCCATCAATGGTGCCGAAATCCGGGAACATCAACAACTAAATTAATAAAGAAACCATCACTCAGCCCTATGGATGGGCTAGCCTTGTGTAAAGAGGAGCAAAGGCTGCCAGAAAGAGAGGAATGCAGATGTGTCATGGTTGTATGGGCAGAGTTCCTTAGACAATTTGTGGAATGACTCAATCTGGGTCTCCATGCATTTTGGGTTTTTTTTTGTTGTTGTTGTTGTTTTCCCAGAAACATGCAGGTCTCACCCTTATTAGTCGTGAGGAGGTTTAGATCCTCTAGTTTTGTAGGGCCACTGAAGCTTATAAGAATCTTATTAAAGCTGGGTGTGGTGGCACATGCCTGTAATCCCAGCACTTGGGAAGCAGAGGCAGACAGATTTCTGAGTTGGAGGCCAGCCTCTTCTACAGAGTGAGTTCCAGGACAGCCAGGACTACACAGAGAAACCCTGTCTCGAAAAACCAAAAAAAAAAAAAAAAAAAAAAAAAAATCTTATTAAGTTTACGAAAAGAGATAAGTTTTAGACAAATTAGCATCATTTGTACTGGCTGGTTTTGTGTGTCAACCTGACACAAGCTGGAGTTAGCACAGAGAAAGGAACCTCCCTTGAGGAAATGCCTCCATGAGATACAGCTGTAAGACATTTTCTCAGTTAGGGATCAAGGGTGGGATGGCCCATTGTGGGTGGTGCCATCCCTGGGCTGTTGGTCCTTGGTTCTATAAGAAAGCAAGTTGAGCAAGTCAGGGGAAGCAAGCCAGTAAGCAGCATCCCTCCATGGCCTCTGCATCAGCTCCTACCTCCAAGTTCCTACCCTGTGTGAGTTCCAGTCCTGACTTCCTTTGGTGATGAACAGCAATATGAAGTATAAGCTGAATAAACCCTTTCCTCCCTAACTTGTTTCTTGGTCATGATGTTTTGAGTAGGAATAGAAACCCTGACTAAGACATCATTGTTTGGAATCTATACTGAAACTCACATTGTAGAAAAGAGAGTAGACTCATAGCTTTGTGTCATAGTAGAGGCTTGGAAAATGACTTTGGGTTAAGGTGAGCTCAGGGAAGACAAACCTTCCATGAAACAGAAGGGGCAAAAGCTCCCTTGACCATGTTTTGTAGAATGAATAGAGATCAAGAAGGAGGGGCTTCTTTCCCTTCTCCAGAAGGCTGGGTGCATATAGATTAGACATACTTTTTTTTTTTAAGTTATTTATTATATGTAAGTACACTGTAGCAGTCTTCAGATACCAAAAGAGGGCATCAGATCTCTTTACGGATGGTTGTGAGCTACCATGTGGTTGCTGGAATTTGAACTCATGACCTTCGGAAGAGCAGTGGGTGCTCTTACCCACTGAGCCATCTCTCCAGCCCCTAGACATACCTTTTTAATGAGAAATACTTTTAAGTCTACATTTAGAAAACAACCAGAGAAAATTTAAAATCTTGAACTTGTGACTATGATAATAGTGGATCATACGGTGGAAGGGTTTTTATCAGAGTTAGACTAATAGTGTATCAGAACTCTATTGGTTAATGTCAAAATTTTGAACCTTTGAAGCTTAATACAACAGTTAGATAGGGAGGGATCGGAATCTGAAGCATTTTTCATTTCCCTGTACACCTTAAATCATTTTTATGTCACCTAAGATTTTTACACCCTCCAACCTCAAAGCACCTTCCTAGATCCTCGAACGAACATGCTCTTAGATCCTTAAACACTTTCTTAGAAGCCTTCGTATCCTCAGACTTGCATAAACTTAAAACTTTACATTTTTTCCTACCCAATTATTTGACCTGAGATATGGGTGGTTGATCATTGAGAGCAGGCATCGGAAAGTGATCTTTAGACGTAGGAGTAGTAAGAGGTTATACTGATTTTTTTTTTTAATCTAATAAGGAGGTAAATTGTGTCCTATTGTCCTATTGTCCTATTGTGGCAAGTGTGTGTAAATCGCCATCTAGCAGTGGCAGCTTTAGGACAGTGAGGCTCCAGGCCTGATTTTTACAGGGACTGAGAAGGCAGCTGAAACCTTGGTTTTTGTTATTAAACTGATCCTCAAACCCATGGGACCTGAGAAGAAAAAATTTTACCTGAGGAAGCAGGAAGTAAAGTAAAGAATGAGCAGCTTCTGAGTCTATTAAAAATAACACAGACTGGACTGGAGGGATGGCTCAGTGGTTAAGAGCACCGACTGCTCTCCCAAAGGTCCTGAGTTCAAATCCCAGCAATCACATGGTGACTTACAACCATCCATAATGAGATCTGAAGCCCTCTTTTAGTGTGTCTGAAGACAGCTACAGTGTTTATTACAGTATAATTATTTATTTATAATAGTAAATAAGTCTTTAAAATAATGGCACAGACTTACCAGCTACATAGGTAGGACTCCTCTGTGGTCAGTGGGACATCCATTTTGGGCCTTCAGGGCCAGAAAATCTTGCAGATTTTCCTGTGGAGCAGGAACTTAGGGTGATGGGTTTATAAAAGAGAGAAGGGGTATTAGAGAGCGTGGCACGGTGGCATGGGGGAAGGGGGTGCCTAGGTGGGCCCATGCCCAGGCACCTCTTCCCCCTGAGGGACCACACACACAGACATGGTATAGTTTATTCAGGGAAGAGGATGGGAGTTAATGGTATAGTGGAGGCAGAGAGAGGGAAAGAGAGAGAGAAAGAGAGAGAGAGAGAGAGAGAGAGAGAGAGGCCGGCCATGACCATGTGGAGAGAGGGGGGAGGGGAGGAGAGCCCAAGAGGGGCAGAGAGTTGAGAGTGTAGAGAGGTAAAAGTGAAGAGAGAGAGAGGAGGGGCAGGCAGCCCCTTTTATAGTGGGCCAGGTCTATGGGGCGGGGCATACCTGGCTGTTGCCAGGTAATTGTGGGGTGGAGCTTAGACAGAGTACCAACATATGGGACCATCCTACCTTGTCTAGAGAGTGAGTCAGGTTCCCAGTGTTTTGCCCATCCACAGTCTGGACAGTGTGTTACCAGCAGTATAGACCAAGGGCAGTTTACAACCCAGCGGCCTGCTTTGTCATATATGAAGCAAACTCCAGGTGGAGGTTCTTCTGTGCCCATCTTTTTTGGAGATCAAGGGTGCTGTCAGAAACCAGTGTGTGTCTATTACAAAACGCTTTTTTGTTAAACATTGTAAATGCCATAGTCTGTAGCTCTCTGAAGTGTTTGAGGACCGCCCGTCTATTTAAAGTATACCCAAATAGACAAACACTGGTTTTAGTTAGTTACTTTTTGTTTAACTTTGAAAACATATATAGAAGGCTAAAGCTTGTTTTGGTAATTAATCATGACTGTAAGTACAGTTATGAACATATTAAAGAATATGATAATTTAGGAAGTAATTGACAAGTAACTTGTATGGTTAATTAATTTTAATAGTTTATTAAATTAGGTTTAAGCTGAAGGCAGCAGAGACAGGAGGATTTCTGAGTTCAAGGCCAGCCTGGTCTACAGAGTGAGTTCCAGGACAGCCAGGGCTACACAGAGAAACCCTGTCTCAAGAGAAAAAAAAAAAAAAAGCTGAAGGCAGTGTCAGGACAGGAAAGGGTTAATAAGTTGGGGAAAAGGCAAGGATCTAAGGGGACTGTTATCACAAGGTCATGAATTATTTTGTAGCTTATTTGGTTATCAACAGCTTAGAACTTAGCTTTAGGGAGGGAGTTTGAGAGGCCTGTTGGGCTGAAAGAAGGGGTTTTGGTTTTTTTTGTTTTTTGTTTTGTTTTTTTGAGCCAGGTCAGTGAGCAGGCGGCAGGACTGTTGAAGTGGTGCAGCTGGAACAAGTTCTGGGACCCACGTGAACAAAGGGGGAGGGGAAGGTTTGTGGGACCCATGTCAACAAAGGGGGAGGGGAAGGTTTGTGGGACCCACGGCAACAAAGGGGGAGGGGAAGGTTTGTGGGACCCATGTCAACAAAGGGGGAGGGGAAGGTTTGTGGGACCCCGTCAACAAAGGGGGAGGGGAAGGTTTGTGGGACCCACGTCAACAAAGGGGGAGGGGAAGGTTTGTGGGACCCACGTCAACAAAGGGGGAGGGGAAGGTTTGTGGGACCCACGTCAACAAAGGGGGAGGGGAAGGTTTGTGGGACCCACGTCAACAAAGGGGGAGGGGGAAGGTTTGTGGGACCCACGTCAACAAAGGGGGAGGGGGAAGGTTTGTGGGACCCAAGGTTTGTGGGAGGAAGGCAATAGTCCTCACGGGCCTAAGGGACAACGTTAGCCTGGACTTTTTTCCAAGTGGGAGGGAGAGTTTTCTCTGTGCAGGTGGGATTTGGAAGACAGCAGATGGGGTTCCTAGCTTGTGAGGGGTGGGGAGAGCGCGGTGGTGTGTGTGTGTGTGTGTGTGTGTGTGTGTGTGTGTGTGTGTGTCAGGGGTTCCAGCCTGACACTTCCAAGCACACCACAGATACTGCAGCTTTCGGGACATACTAGCCAGAACAGACTAAAGCCTTCCACCGTGGCTGGAGCGTTAGACTGCTGGCACAGGCACTGTCCCTGTTGCTGTGAGGTGACACCGTGACCAAGGCAACTCTTATAAAGGAAACATTTGATTGAATCTGGCTTACAGTTTCAGAGGTCCAGTCTTTTCTCAGCATGGTAGTGTGAGGGTCTGTGATTCGCCAAAGAATGAGACCCCAGACTCAAATAGTATGTAAATGCAAAAAAGTCCAGCATGCTGGGGTCTCCCATTACCAAGACAGAGAGAGAACCAAGTGAGCTCACAGGCTCCGTTTAAAGCACTTTGGAGTTCCGGGGAGATGAACTTTATCTAACTCTATCTCTAGACGTTCCAGAACCATTACTGGTGTGTGATGGAGCCTGGGGCTTTTTGTTTTTGTTTTTGTTTTTTATCTTTCTATTAGTAATTGACTTGCTTGGGCTTGCTTAGACTCGCCCAGCTCTTAGGCCTACTCTTAACTACCAATTTGAAGTCTGTCATGGAATCCGCCTAGACTTCTTGTTGGTACTCTGTTCAAGCTCCACCCCACAGTTACCTGGCAATAGCCAGGTATGCCCCGCCCCACATGACTGCCCCACTATAAGAGGGGCTGCCTGCCCCTCCTCTCTCTCTTTCCCCGCCCTTTCCCCTCTCTCTTCTCATCCTCTCACCTCTCTGCCCCTCTTGGGCTCCCCTCCCCCCTCTCTCCACATGGTCATGGCCGGCCTCCACTCTCTCTCTATTCTCTCTATTCTCTCTCTCTCTCTCTCTCTATTCTCTCTCTCTCTCTCTCTCTCTCTCTCTCTCTCTTTACTATACCATTGACTCTCATCCTGTCCTCTAAATAAACTCTATTCTATACCATGTTGGTGTGTATGTGTGGTCCTTCAGGGGGAGGCAATGCCTAGGCATGGGCCCGCTTAGGTACCCCCTTCCCCCACGCCGCCGTGCCTTACTCACTAACACCCTTTCTCTCTTTTAAATCCCATCAATGGTGCTGAAACCCGGAAACATCAACAACTACATTAATAAACAAACCATCACTTCTCATTAGGAAATATGGCGGCATGCAGGCAGACATGGTGCTGGAGAAGGAGTTAAGAACTCTTCATCTCGATCTGCAGGCAGCAGAGGTGTGCCACACTGGGTGTAGCTTGAGCATAGGAGAGCTTAGAGGTGAGCCCACCCCCACCATGCCACACTTCCTCCAATAAGGCCACACCTCCTAGTAGTGCTGCTCCCTATGGCCAAACATCCAAGCACATGAGTCTGGGAGGGGGGCATTCCTATTCAGACCACCATATTTACAAATATCATCATGACAGGGAGCGTGGTGGCAGACCTGGTGCTGAAGAAGTAGTTAAGAGCTACATCCTGGTCCACAAGCAGAGAGAGAAGGGAGCGGAGGACAGTGGGCCTGGCTTTGGATTTTGAAACCTCAAATTCCACCCTCAAGGACAGACTTTCTCCAATAAAGCCATAACCTACTCCAACAGGGCCACACCCCTCCTACTCCTTTGAAATAACGCCACTTCCTGCTGACAAAGTGGTCAAATATATGGGCCTGAGGCCGGTTCTTACACAAACCACCACCACATCAGGAGAACTAACAGTGGAAATAATATTACTTAAGGGCCCCAGAATGGCCTCAAATATCTGAGGGTCATGTTGCAGGCAAGCCTCTCACCTTAACGTGCCCACACAGTGCTCGATTCTCCTTTGAAAACATGTGACATTCTCGGGCGAGCACACAGGGACGGGGCTCATCATGGCCTCTTTATACGCCTGTATCATTAAACCTGGCTCTCATTTGTTCCCCAGCTCCGCTTCCGTTCTCCACCCTCCGGCTGGTTCCTTTCTTCTCCGTAATATTCCTCACGTCTGTCTGCTAGCCACTATCCCAGTGGCTCTCAGCCCGTGAGTCGTGGCTCTCCTAAGACCATCGGAGCACACAGATACTTGCATTATGATTCACAGCAGTAGCAAATTCACAGTTATAAATTAGCAATGAAAGTAATTTTAACGGTTGGGTCATCGCCACCTGAGGAACTGCATTAGAGGGTCATGAACGGCTTTAGGAAGGTTGAGAAGCACTGTACTATCCTGCCTCACAACTTCAGAGCCCCATTCCTCCCTTCTCATGATGCCCTTTCCGGTCCTTCCCCCCCCCCCACCCCCACCCCTACACGAAGGTTCCACGGGGCTGGAGAGAGAGCTCAGAGCTTAAGGGCACTTCCTCCTCTTTCAGACGACCCGGGTTTGCTTCCCAGCATCCATATATGGTAGCTTATAACCAGGCATCTGTAACTCCGGTTTCAGGGAATCCAGCACCTTCTCCTGCACCATGTGTGCATAGACATACATGCAGACAAAGCACTCATACACATAAAATAAGTAAAACAAACACACATTTACAGCTGGTGGCTCAGTCCTTTAATCCTAGCACTCAGGAAGCAGACAAACAGATTTCTGTGAGTTTGAGGCCAGTCAAATTCCTATCAAGTTTCAGACCAGCAGGGGCTACCTTGTAAGATTTTTGTCTCAAAACAGATAGATAATAAATAAATAAATAAATAAATAAATAAACAAGTATGTATGTATCTTTCTGAGCCTGACTTATCTCACTTAACGGAATGCTTTCCACCGGCATCGTCCCAGCCAGTGCCGTGAGTCCTTTGTTCTGGATGGCTGAGTGACATTCCGTTGTGTATATGTGACACATTTTCTCTGTTCATCAGTTGCCAGTCGCATGGCAGGTTCCACTCTCTGGCCATTGTGAACAGTGGAGCAGTAACCATGAACGCACAAGTGTCAGTGTGCACCGTGACTTAGTGTTTCAGTGTAGCCCCACGAGGGGCTTGGTGGAGTTGTGTGGTCGTTTAGCTTTAAGCGTATTTTTTTCTTTGTTTTTTTTTTTTGGGGGGGGGTAGGGGGCATTGCGACAGGGTTTCTCTGTAATAGCCCTGGCTGTCCTGGAACTCACTGTGTAGACCAGGCTGGCCTCGAACTCAGAAATCCACCTGCCTCTGCCTCCCAAGTGCTGGGATTAAAGACGTGTGCTACCACTGCCTGGCCTTTTTTTTTTCTTTCTTTCTTTCTTTCTTTCTTTCTTTCTTTCTTTCTTTTTCTTTTTTCTTTTCTTTCTTTTTTTTTTTTTGGTTTTTTTCGAGACAGGGTTTTTCTATGTAGTCCTGGCTGTCCTGGAACTCACTGTGTAGACCAGGCTGGCCTCGAACTCGGAAATCCGCCTGCCTCTGCCTCCCAAGTGCTGGGATTACAGGCATGCACCACCACGCCCAGCCTTTTTCTTTTTTCTTAAGATTTAGTTTTATTTTATGTGTATGGGTGTTTGCCTGCATGATTGTCTGTGTGAAGGGGATCAGATGCCCCTGGTACTAGAATGACAGACAGCTATGAGCTGCCACGTGGGTGCTAAGAATCAAACATAGGTTCTCTGGAAGAGCAGCCAGTGCTTTGTTTTGTTTTGTTTTGTTTTGTTTTAAGATTTATTTTATTATATGTAGCTGTCTTCAGACACACTAGAAGAGAGCATCGGATCTCATTACAGATGGTTGTGAGCCACCATGTGGTTGTTGGGAATTGAACTCAGGACCTTTGGAAGAATAGTCAGCTTCTTTTTTTTTGTTTTTCGAGACAGGGTTTCTCTGTGTAGCTCTGGCTGTCCTAGAACTCACTTTGTAGACCAGGTTAGCCTCCAACTCAGAAATCTGCCTGCCTCTGCCTCCCAAGTGCTGGGATTAAAGGCGTGCGTCACCACCGCCCGGCAATAGTCAGCCTCTTAACTGCTGAGCCACCTCTCCAGTTTGTGTGGATCTCTGTGAGTTTCAATGCAGACTGGTCTACAAAGCAAGTTCCAGGACAGCCAGGGCTATTATATAGAGAAGCCCTGTCTCAAAAAACAAACAAGCAAACAAAAATGTACCCCAAAACATGCAAAGAAAAAAAGAAAGGAAGTCAGAAAGAAAAAAAGGAAGGAAGGAAGGAAGGAAACAGGTAGGCAGGTGGGCAAGTAAGCAAACAAGCAAGAAAATAATATACCTGCCCGGCTGTCATTTGTTTTCTTGATGATGGCCATTCTGGCTGGAATAAGAAAGACTCTCGGCCGTGCGGTGGTGGTGCATGCTTGTAATCCCAGCACTTGGGAGGCAGAGGCAGGTGGATTTCTGAGTTCGAGGCCAGCCTGGTCTACACAGTGAGTTCCAGGACAGCCAGGGCTACACAGAGAAACCCTGTCTCAAAAAACCAAAATAAATAAATAAATAAATAAAAAAGACTCTCAAAGAAGTTTCAATTTGCATCTCTGCTAGCTAAGAATGTTGAATACTGGGGCCGGAGAGATGGCTCAGTGGTTAAGAGCACTGACTGCTCTTCCAGAGGTCCTAAGTTCAATTCCCGGCAACCACATGGTGGCTCACAACCATCTGTAATGGGATCTGATGCCCTCTTCTGGTGTGTCTGAAGACAGTTACAGTGTACTCATACAATCTTTAAATAAAATAAATAAATCTTAAAAGAAAAAAAAAGAATGTTGAATAATTTTTTAAGGACTCATTGTCCATTTACATTTCTTTGTTTAAGAACTATTTGGTTCAACACTTCATTCATTCATTAATTTTTGTTTATGTGTATGCCAGGTGTGCAGGTACCAAAGTGGGTGTTGGATCCTCTGGATCTAGAGTTATAGGTGATTGTAAGCCTCCTGATGTAGGTGCTGGGAGCTGAACTCTCGTCCTCTGGAAGAGCAGGAAGAGCTCTTAACCTCTTTCCATCTCTCTATCATCTCTCCATTCCTCTAGCATCTCTCCATCATCTCTAGCATCTCTCCATCATCTTTTCATCTCTCCATTATCTTTTTATCATTTCTCTATCATCTATCTCTCCATCTCTCTATCATCCCTCCATCATCCCTCCATCATCCCTCCATCATCTCCCCATCATCCCATCATCTCCCCATCATCCCTCCATCATCCCTCCATCATCTTCCATCTCTCCAGTATCTCTCTATCTCCCCATCCCTCCATCATCCTCCATCTCTCCAGTATCTCTCTATCTCCCCATCATCCCTCCATCATCCTCCATCTCTCCAGTATCTCTCTATCTCCCCATCATCCCTCCATCATCCTCCATCTCTCCAGTATCTCTCTATCTTCCCATCCCTCCATCATCCTCCATCTCTCCAGTATCTCTCTATCTCCCCATCATCCCTCCATCATCCTCCATCTCTCCAGTATCTCTCTATCTCCCCATCCCTCCATCATCCTCCATCTCTCCAGTATCTCTCTATCTCCCCATCTTTCCATCATCCCTCCATCTCTCTATCATCTGTCTCTCCACATCTCCATCATCTCTCTATCTCTACCCCAGTAGTTCATTCATTGGTTGGATGACTTGGTATTTTGTAGCATAAAATTCACAGTTCATTAATCTGCCAGCTGATGTGAAGTTGGTAAATACATTTTTCCCATTGTGTACATTGTCTCTCCACTCTTTCTTTTTCTTTCTTTAGCTACAGAGAAAGAAGCATTTTAATTGCATGTAATCCTATTTGTCAAGCCTTGGGGATTGTTCCCTGTGATGTGGGATTCCTGTTCAGAAAATCCTTGTCTCTGCCTGTGTCTTGATGTGTCTTTATCTCAGACTTTCAAAGCTTCAAGCCTTACATTGTGGTCTTGGATTCATTTTGAAGGGATTTTCATTAACCATTTATTAAAGGAGCTATCTTCCTGCCCCCCTCCCCCATATATGTTGAAAGTTTTACTAAAAGTTAAGTGTATGCCACTCTGTGTGTGTGCTGCTGGCTCCTCCTTCTACGTCACTGGTCTATGGGTCTTGTTACAGTGTCTAAGTCCTAGAGTTGAGGATCCAATACTGTCATTCATCCAGTTACTGCGAAGAATTCCTTAAGCTAGGGCTGGAGAGAAGGCTCCCGGGTTAAGAACATTGACTGCTCTTCCAGAGGTCTTGGTTCAATTCCCAGCAACCATGTGGTGGCTCACAATCATCTGTAATGGGATCTGATGCTTTCTTCTGGTGTTGCTGAAGAGAGCTACCATGTACTCATATACATAAAATAAGTAAATAAATGGTAAAAAAGAATTCCTCAAGCTATTTGGGTGTTTTTGTGCTTACATATGAATTTTTTAATTACTAGTTCTTTTTGTTGTGTTTTGTTTTTCGAAACAGGGTTTCTGTCCTGGAACTCACTCCATAGACCAGGCTGGCCTTGAACTCAGAGATCCTCTTGCCTCTGCCTTCCAAGTGCTGGGATTAAAGGCATGCTCCAAATTTTTTCCCTGATTTCTTTGGTGACACACTAGTCATTGAAAGCTGTATTTCCATGTATTTATGGAATTTCCGTACTTTTTCATATTACTGATTAACTACACTATCATCTGATATGATAAAAGAGGTTATTTTGATTCTTTTGTATTTGAAAAGACTTGATTTGTGGTCTGAACGAAGCTCCCGGGGCACAATGAAACGGTGTGAATTCTGTATCTGTTGGATGGACTGCACTGTCATTCTGTGAAACATTTAAGTCCATTTGTTCTATTATACAGTTCGTCACTGAGGTTTTTTTGGTTCATCAGTTTGGATCTGATATCTACAGATTAGTGTGGGGCACTGAAATCACCCGCTATTAACATATCTGTCTCTAATCTGACCTTATATGTCCATTACTGTTTGTCTTACAACACCCAACATTTGGTACATTCATATTTATAATTACTACATCTTCTTGTTTGTTTGTTTGTTTGTTTGTTTTTGGTTTTTCGAGACAGGGTTTCTCTGTGTAGTCCTGGCTGTCCTGGAACTCACTCTGTAGACCAGGCTGGCCTTGAACTCAGAAATCCGCCTGCCTCTGCCTCCCGAGTGCTGGGATTAAAGGCGTGCGCCACCACTGCACCACTGCCCGGCTACTACATCTTCTTGATGGGTGTTTCCATATATTAACATCCAGTGACCTCCTAACTTTGTTTTGAAGCTTATGAGATTAGCCATGCCGGCCTGTGCTCCGTTTCCTCCCATGTGATGGGGTACCTCAGCCCTTGACTGCCTTCCTCGGGCATCTCGGAATAGACAGCTGGATATAGTTCTTTTTTTTTTTTTAATATTTATTTATTTACTTATATGTAAGTACACTGTAGCTGTCCCCAGACACCCCAGAAGAGGGCATCAGATCTCGTTACAGATGGTTGTGAGCCACCATGTGGTTGCTGGGATTTGAACTCAGGACCTTCGGAAGAGCAGTCAGTGCTCTTAACCGCTGAGCCATCTCTCCAGCCCCTGGATCTAGTTCTTTAGTCCTGGCTTCTAGAAGAAAGCAGTCTGAGCAAGCCATGATGAGAAATCCAGTAAGCAGCAGCTCTCCGTGGTCTCTGCATCAGCTCCTGCCTCCAGGTTCCTGCCCTGTTTGAATTCCAGCCCTGGTTTCCCTCAGTGATGGATGAACTGTTACTTGGAAGTGTAATCTGAAATAAACCCATTCCTCCCCAAGTTGTTTTGGTCACAGTATCTTACCCAACAACAGTAACCCTAGCTGAGACAACAGGAAAATGGTGACTGGCTCTGGGAGAGATGATAGAAAAAAAGAATCAGAATGGGGGTGGGGGGACGGTTAGAAATAGGGGGGAAAAAACTTCGAAAATCCTTACTGGAAGTGAAAAGATGGTGGAGGGGCAGAACAATCGTGTCGTGCAGAGAAGCACACCTAGCACAGCTTCAGCGGCACAGGTCCCTGACTGAGGGAGGGGACCAAAGGGCAAGGCGGACCAAACCTTGCCCTGCTGCCCACACCCCATCCCAGATCCCTGGCTGTGGACAGGATGAGCCAAGAGGCGATAAGGAGTCACGGAGGGAGGAGGGAGTTCAGCATAGTGGTTAGGGGAATCTTGCAGCTCTGACTGACTAGCGAACAGGTTGCTTCTTTATTTATGTAGATTTCATAGAATAAAGACAGACCCATGATGACCCAAGAAATACAGATGATATCGTTTTTTGTCTCTGGACATGTGTGGGGTTACAAGTTCAGTCACAATGAGAAAGTACAAAGAGGACAGATTTTATTTTTAGTATGAGCTCCATAACTTCTACTCAAAAGAACCTAAAGAACGTCTCCACCAAAGCAAACACATTTATACACGACAGCCTGCTTTAGGCTGGCAGGGTTTACAGTTTGAAAGCACTCCAGACAAACAAAAAATATCTGAACCAGTCTTTTCTTTTTCAAATAAATATTTTATTTTATTTTATTTTATTTTATTTTATTTTATTTTATTTTATTTTTTGGTTTTTTCAAGGCAGGGTTTCTCTGTGTAGTCCTGGCTGTCCTGGAACTCACTCTGTAGACCAAGCTGGCCTCTAACTCAGAAATCTGCCTGCCTCTGCCTCCCAAGTGCTGGGATTAAAGGCGTGCGCTACCACTGCCCAGCTCATTTATTTTTTTAAAGATTTATTTAATGTATAAATGAATGTATGAGTACACACTTTCACTGTCTTCAGACACACCAGAAGACAGCGATCCCAAAACAGATGGTTGTGAGCCACCATGTGGTTGCTGGGAATTGAACACAGGACCTCTGGAAGAGCAGATGGTGCTCTTCAGAACTATCTTTCCAGCCCCACCCCAACCCCCAACCAGTCTTTTTATGAATAGCAAATACTAATACCTAACTCCTTTTACTGTATAATTTCGTCATCAACACTATAAAGTAAGAAAAGTTAATTTTAGTCAGCCTATCTTATTGACTTTGTTCTATTCCTCCAGAGTGTACCCTGTCCAAGGTCAAAACTCCCCACAATCTATCACAGTTTCAACAATGTTTAAAAGTCCAACATTCAGAATGGAGAGATGGGCTCAGAGGTTAAGAGCACTGACTGCTCTTTTAGAGGTTCTGAGTTCAATTCCCAGCAACCACATGGTGGCTCACAACCATCTATAATGAGATCTGATGTCCTCTTCTGAACATAATATATCTTTAAAAAAAAAAATTCCAGGGGCTGGTGAGATGGCTCAGCGGTTAAGAGCACTGACTGCTCTTCTGAAGGTCCTGAGTTCAAATCCCAGCAACCACATGGTGGTTCACAATCATCTGTAATGGGATCTGACGCCCTCTTCTGGTGTGTCTGAAGACAACTACAGTGTACTTACATATAATAAATAAATCTTTACAAAAAAAAAATCCAAAGTTCAAAGTCTCTTCCAAGAGTCATGCAATCTCTTAACTGTAATCCCTATAAAATTATAGCCAATAAGCAGATCACATATTTTCAACATATCATGGCACATTATTGTTCCAAAACTCAGGGAACACAGTGAGGAGAGACTGGACCAATGCAAGATGGAACACTAGCTGGACAAACTCCAAACTCTGCATCTCCATGGCCGATGTAAACTTCTTTCATCGTTGTTGACTATAACACATTCCATTGTATTGGACTGTTTCCACTCCCTGTTAGCAACTTTCCTTGACAGCTACCCCAGGGCTCTGGTATTTCTAACATGTTGGGGTCTCCAAGGCAACTTCAATATTGCAGCTTCTTGTTCCAAGTCTGGGATCCACACACGATCTTCTGGGCCTCTCTAAAGGGCTTGGGTCACTTCTCCAGCTCTGCCCTCTGGAGCACTCTAGGCTCAGGCTGACGACTCCATTCCACAGCTGCTGCTGTCCCTGGTGGTCATGGTCATCTCGTGGTGCTGGCATCTGTGACACTGGGATTTCTCACTGCAATTAGGCTTCACCAAGAGCGTCTCACAGGCTCCCTTTAAGGTGCCAAGCTTCAACCCCTTTGCATGACCCCTTCAGGGCCATCAACTGCAACTGAAGTTTCACTTTTACCAATGGCCTTCCCTGGCCTCTCACAGTGCCGAGCCTCAGCTGATTTCCATGACTGCTTTGTGCCTTCAAAACTAGTACCTCCTGGGTGGTTCTTAGACAGGACCAAGTCTGGCTACCAGCATGAGGTACAACCTTGGCCACCTCTGGAACACAGCTTCTTTCTGCTCTCAGAAAACTTCCCAGAAGATTTCACCTTGAAAAGGTCAGCTCAGGAACTTTGGAAAGGTCATGGAACACTTGCCCTTCCCGGAAGGGAGAGGCTAATTAACATTCCTCAGACCACAAGAGGGGGAAACAGACCTGCAGGTGGGGACACATTCAGAAGGAT
The DNA here is from genome assembly GCA_964023405.1 of Apodemus agrarius. Taxonomy (NCBI): domain Eukaryota; kingdom Metazoa; phylum Chordata; class Mammalia; order Rodentia; family Muridae; genus Apodemus; species Apodemus agrarius. The sequence continues at coordinate 28,081,254 of OZ030022.1, read as the reverse complement.
GAACCGTTGGCCACTTACCTCATTCCCTAGAGACCAATTAGTTTAAAAGTCACACTGTTCTGCCAATCACATTGTGCCTAATGGCGGCTGCCCTGAGGACTGTATAAACGCCCCCTGTACAGGCTGCATGGGGTCAATCTCTCCCCATGTGCAGGGTGACCCCAGCATGCTGGATTAAATAAAATTCCTCTTGATTAAATAAGGTTCCCTCTAGGTGGGCTCTTGCCCTGAGGTCATCACTCCCTTTTGCATGGATTCCCACTTCCAAGTTGTTCACTCAGGGGTCTCCGATTAAGTTAAGTCTCCTCAGAGTCTTACAGCCTCAGTGATGATGGTCTCTTCTTCATCACTGCTAATGCCTTAGTTTCAGCTAACCAGCATCATTTGTCCCAGTAACCTTCTATTTTGACTCTAAAGACAAAGCTGTTGAGTTCTGCTGCTTGCTGGGGCTGGAACAAGGAGTTCCCTTGTTTGATTACACTATCACCAACTTTCTGTTTCCCAGGGTTTCTCTGTGTAGCTCTGGCTGTCCTGGAACGCACATGGGGAGAGATTGACCCCACGCTTGGCTATCCTGAAACTTGCTCTGTAAATTGACCTTGAACTCAGAGCCCAGTAAGGCTCTGTCTCCAGAATGCTGAGATTAAAGATGTGTACCACCTTGCCTCGGCCAAAGCTTTTCTGTAGCTGTTTGTATTCTAATGCTAATAGTTCCCCCTGTTCCCCCTCCCCCCCAAACTGTTTGCAGAGGTCTGCTCACAGCTTCTGGGAACTTGCCCCCAGTTAATTCTGGTTGGTAAATAAAGATGCCAACAGCCAACAGCAGGGGAGAAATCCCAGCAACCACATGGTGGCTCACAACCATCCGCAATGAGATCTGATGCCCTCTTCTGGTGTGTCTGAAGACAGCTACAGTGTACTTATAATAAATAAATCTTTAAAAAAAAGAACAAGAGCCGGGCGGTGGTGGCGCACGCCTTTAATCCCAGCCCTTGGGAGGCAGAGGCAGGCGGATTTCTGAGTTCGAGGCCAGCCTGGTGTACAGAGTGAGTTCCAGGACAGCCAGGGCTACACAGAGAAACCCTGTCTCGGGCGGGGGGTGGGGTGGGGGTGGGGGTGGGGGTGGAGACAAGGTAGGTCGCCGGGCGATGGTGGCATACGCCTTTAATCCTAGCATTTGGGAGGAAGAGGCAGGCGGATTTCTGAGTTCAAGGCCAGCCTGGTCTACAAAGTGAGTTCCAGGACAGCCAGAACTACACAGCGAAACCCTGTCTCGAACAAACAAACAAACAAACAAATAAATAAATAAATAAAAACAAAAACAAACAAACAAAAAAAGAACAAAGTCTGGTTAGATATCTTAAAAAAAAAAAAAAAAAGATCTGGATCACAGTTGAGCCCTCCATTTCCAGATTCTAGTTCATTCCAGATTAAAAGCCCAAATGAAAACAATCTAAGTAATGACACCTAACATGACATAACTATCCCTTGTTCAACTGCAAACACAAACAGTAAGCTTGGCTGGGTGGGATCTTGCCCTGAGGTCACCACCCCCTTCATCTGTTTATCTTCTTGAATGGAGGATTCAGTTCTATTTCACTTTTTTTTTTTTTTTTTTTTTTTTTTGTCAAAGCAATTATTTTAAAGCTCTTCACCTTAGCCTCAGGCAGACTCTTCAGACAATGGCAAAAACTGCCACATTCTTTACCAAGATATCTCAAAAACAGTTTCTAGGACACATACTAATGTCCTTCTCTATTAAAGTCTATCAGGCCAGGTCTGCAGAGTTAAAATCATTCTCAGCAATGTCTTCCATATTTCTATTATGACGGCCCATTAAACTCCATTTTAAGCATTCTACTGCTTCCCAAACCCAAAGTCCCAAAATCCACATTCCTCCAGACAAAACCATGGTCAGGCCTATCATAGCAATACCCCAGGCCCTGGTACCTACTTTTGTCTTAGGTTTTACTACTATGAAGAGACACCATGACCAAGAACTCTTATAAAGGACAACATTTAATTGGGGCTGGCTTACAGGTTCTGAGGTTCAATTCATTATCATCAAGGTGGGAGCATGGCAGTGTCCAGGCAGGCATGGCACAGGAGGAGCTGAGAGTTCTATAACTTCATCCAAAGAAAACCTGTAGCAGACTGTTTTCAAGCAGCTAGGAGGAGGGTCTCAAACCCCACCTGCCTACACACTGACTCACTTCCACCAATAAGGCCACACCTACTCCAGCAAAGCCACACCTATTCCAAATAGTGCCACTCCCTGGGCCAAGCATATTCAAATATACCACCCAAGGTCTCAGTAAATTGCCCAGGCTGGCTTGAATTTATGATCCTGTCTCAGCTGCGCCACCACCTCTGGTCCTGTTAGGGTTATGACCCTAACCCTTTGGCAGTTTCTCTGAATGGTGAACCCATTCAGGCCCTGACCAGCATTTGCCGTAAGCTACTGGAATTGGAGTCCAGCCTTCAGAGTTGACATTAGCCCTTAAAAGGGGGAGTATTTTATGTGTATGGGTATCTTGCCTGAATGTCTATGCACCACATGCATGTACTGCTTGTGGAAGCCAAAAGAGGGCCTCTGGTTCCCTAGAACTGGAGTGGCAGAGAGTTGTCAGCCACCTCGTGGATGGATCCCGGTCCTCTGGGAGAGCAACAGCGCTCTTAACCGCTGAGCCGCCGCCCTAGCCTGACTCTGGTCTTGCTTTGCTCACTTCAAGCCAAGCTAGATCTCATGCAAGGCCCAGCTCGTCACACCCAGTTTCTCAGACAGATGTTCAAGCCCTGCCGTGTGCAGTCATGTTTAGTTTTGAACACCTTCCACGGAGGTGCTAGGGAAACAGGTGTGAATAGGATCCCATGCTTGTCCCCAAGAGACCCCAGGGTGGGGAAACAGGCCCCCACTCACCACCACATTGTGCATGCCCTGTGTTTGTGAGGAGGCCTCCCCGAAGCCTGAGGACATTCCACCGTAGCCATTCTGCGTGGAGGAAGCCGCTTATGCAAGAGCCTGGAAGGGTGGAGCCACCCCGTGGCTGACTCTTCCTGTCTATCCAGCTATGCCATCCCAGTAAAGCGCTGTACGAAGCTGTACGAGGCGTTGGGTAATGACATACCAGTTCACAGTCTGGTGGGCGTGGAGGGCCTGCTTCCATACTTCAGCCCAGGGGTGCAGTCCTGGCTTGGGCTCTCCAGCATGAAGGGATGTTAGAGACACCTTCTGGAAAACACCATTATATGGGTGGGTTCTGATATATGAGTGGGGATAGGAAATGGATTGGTTATCCAAAGGAATAGGGACAACAGGTACGGACAGGAGAACAGGTCAATGCCTCTTGAACAAAGGGCACATAAGCCAGAACAGCTATAGGGAATAGAGGAAGGAAAATCAGGAGCCCTGGGTTACTGATGTAACTAGGGAAGCCATGACAGACAGGGCGTGGCTAGGCAGATGAGTCCTAGGAAGGGCACACACCAGGGAGTGGACGGACTGGCTTGGCAAAGAATAAATAGATGGACCAAGACTACAAAGGGCACTTGAGGTAGAATGTGCCATCCGCAACAGTTTTCACATCGTGGCTCCATAGAAAATAGTTACAGGGCGAGGGGCGTCCGTGGCCAGCACCAGGCCCACAGTGACCCTTCAGTAAGGCCTCTTCTGCAGTTTTGCTTTAGTGGGGACTGGCAACAGCATGGATAAGGTCCACAGATCTGGATACCAGGACTGGCTCAACGAGGTTCAAGGCAGCTCCATCGGCCTGCGAGACTCCGGCGTAGGAACGGACTGTCGTCATAGAGTGGATGGGGCCTTGTAGGGTATGAATGGTGGCGGATGAAGCGGAAGAGGCTGGGGCTGCGTGTTTGGACCTGCGCCCGGGCAAGCAGCGCCACCTGCTGGGCAGACACGTGCGCTGCCGAGGAAACCGCAGACTCCGGGTCGCCCTGTAGCTGTCCTAGGTCTACATAAAGGGGGGGGAGGGGGGCAACTCAGGCCACGTGGGAGAGGAGCCTGGGGTCCGTCCTCACCCATTCTGTCCTTGTCGACTCCTCTCCAGAACCCCCCACCTCTCCAGCACTCTACCCCATGTTAGATGTGGTCCTCACCCTGGAACAGAGAGTCCAACAGGTCCTGACTGACTCCTTTGGGGCTAGTATGATAGACCAGGAAACCTGTATCAAAGCAAAACAACTGAGGTCTGGCGCAGCCCTAGAAAAGGCTGGTCCAGCGCTTAGAGCCATAAGTGAGTAAATTGGCCTCACCTATTAGCACAGTGGCTGCCCGGCGCAAGGTGTCCTGTGGGCTACGCAGGTAGCCCTGGGTCTGACTCAGGAAATGTTGAACATGGCTTGGATATCGCTGAACCTAGGAACACAAATGCTCGTGAGCGGAAGAAAGTATCAGTCCTTCATGGAGAAGAGGCTGGAGCAGGTGACACGAATAAAGGCCCTGGACTGGCCTCATAGGAACATGTTGGTCGTGTTTAGCTCAGGTGGAGACCCTGTTTTGAGGGGGAGTGGCCTGTAGAATCCCAGGATAAGTGAGCGGCTGACTACACCCTCTTCCCATCACGGTGCTTCCTCTACTAACCAGGCGGTGACAGACGCGGCTCAGAGCCTCGGGGCTGTCGTAGTGAGCCACAGTCACCATCTCCTCCAGCAGGCCCCATCGGAGGGCCTGATCACAGCGGGCTAGTGTCCACTCTGAGCTCTGGAATGAAGGAAGCAAGCAGGGTTAGGTGTCCAGGAGATGGCAAGAGATAGAAAGAAAGGGAAGGTGGCCGGAAAAGGTTAGCAAAACCCACGGTGAGGTCCTTAGTATAGCGGCCCAACGGAAGACCTGGACCTAAAGTCTCCAGGTTCTTGCCCCTAGCTTGAAACCTTCTGAGAGGCCACCACAAGGTAGGCGGGGAAGTACTGACCTCAGCGGCATCCTGACTGGAGTCATGTAGGCGCAGCAAGAGCGGCACCAGACTCTGCAGTACCAATTTCCGCAGGGGTCCCCGGAGCCCCAACCGGAGCCCCCGCTGTCCCCGCCGCACCAGTGTTCCAAGGAGTCCCACCGCTGAAGCGCGGACCGAGTCCCGGGCCTTCGTGTGAAAATACAGTCAGAGCTCAAGGAAGCAAGAGAGAGAACCGTGCCGAGTAAGGAGGGCCGAGGCCTGGTCAGGGCTGCAGATTAGGCCCACGGGCAACTGGGCAGGGAACGTAGGCAGAGCCAGTGGGTTGGACTGAGTGTCTGTGGACAGTTCCAAGGCGGACACAGTGGGACCACAGGGCAGGATGTTGCTTACATCATCCAGTAGCGGTGGGAGGCGTGGTCGCAGCTCAGAGCTGAGGAGTCTCACGGGTGCTCCGGGCTGCAGCAGTAGTCTCCGCAGGGCGCCAAGAGCAGCGCCCACGAGCCGCACGTCACCTTCGCCCAGCGCTCTTAGGAGGACTGGCAGCAACGTATTCACGTGCCTTATCTGTAAAGACAGGACTTGTGGGCCGGACCTTTCCGGACTCTACCTAGGATCCACCTCTCCGGGTACTCCCAGGTCGGCACCTTCCCACGATTCATTGCAAGGTGGCCAAGGCCAAGCAGGCCTAGCCAGCGCACGGTGGGCTCTGGGTCACCCTGCCAAGTTCGAAGGCGCTCCAGGATGACTTCCTCACGTAAGAGCTGTGCAGTGGGCCGGCTCTGCAACAGCTAAGCCAAGAGAGGCCCAGAGTCAGCCTATCTCTGTGTCTGGGCGGGCAGCCACCCCTCACTACCCTTCTGGGAACCTGGCTCACCCCCGTAAAGAAGGCCATAGCTGTGAGGCGCTGCCGGTTGTTGGCGCTTCGTAGCCGAGGGAGCAAGTCTGCAAAAAGGCCTCGCAGGTGGTGATCGGCATGCGCCACCATGGCACTGGAGTAGGGGAACAGGGAGTTCTTCTTCCGCTTGGAAAGGTTCATCCCCACCCCCTCCCCCATGCCACCATCGCACCTGGCCAGCAGGGAGCCTCCTCCTGTTGTGCTGTCCTGGGGTGCCTCCTCACCTGGCCAGCAGCAGGACACCCTCCAGGTGCGTGTGAGCTCCTACCAGCCTCCTCCAGCCTCCTGTTTGCTCCATACACGTGACCACCATTCGGCCACCATCCCCAGTGAGCAGGGCCTTTAAGGCCTCCACTGTGCAGCTGGAGGAGCGGAACAATTGAGCAGCAGACAGTGAGGGCGAGCAAGGCCTGTCCCCACCCCTCACGTATCCCGGGGTACCTTCTCACCTGGCGTGGCTGTGAGGTGGCCCTCGGTGAGAAGGCTCCCAAACCCTAGGGCTCTCGGGGGAGTGAGTGCCTTGAGCCAGCTCGTGCAGCTGTGTGACCAACGCTAGCAGCAGGTGAGGGTAGAAGCCTCGAGTGGCTCCCACGCAGCCAGAGACGGCCAGCATCTCTCCGAGAGCGCGGGTGGCCTACAGATCAAGTGAGGCCACCCTTGGAATTCTGCCAGTTTTGGATGAGTACAGGACATCCCAGACAAGTGTGGACTCGGGGGCTGATCTGTAGTCCTACCCCTACAAGGCTATTCTTTGGCCGCTTGTCGCCAGGCCATGCCCCCGTGGTTAGGCAACGCCCCCCGATGGCACACGCTGAAGCCACTTACTGCCAGTGCCTCAGACTCGGGACCCGCCGCGCCCTTCAATGCCCACAGCAGTTGCACCAGCACCTGCCCGTTTACTCGCTGGTTCCGGCTTAGGCTTCGCCACAGCTCAGAGGCTGCCCTGGGGGTGAAGGGCCGTTGTAGTGAAGAGGAGCTGCACGGAATCCTCAGGAAAGCCCACCACTACGACTCTGAGAAAAGGCTCTAGAAGTAAACCATCCTTTACCCTTCCACCAACCCATATCCCAGGGAAAACAAATGCAGACGACAGCAGAGCCAGTTCCAGAGATCAGCAGCCCTCTGGGCTACACGAAGCCCTGTTGTGTCAGCTACTGGGAAACAGACCTAACATTATTATTATTATTATTATTATTATTTTAATTATTGCAAAGAATTAACCCAAAATAACTTTTGGAGTAAATGACCCGAAGAGTCAGAGGCGTCTAGGTGCTCAAGCCACCGTGCTTTCTTATCCCGCCCACATCTTCAGGTAAAAAAGCCGGGAGTGGGGCCGGGGGAGAGGAGAGAGAGAGAGAGCGCGCGCGAAGAGTGTAAGGGTTAAACTAAACCCAGGCATGATTTGTGACAGCAGCAAAAGTCGCGGGAGGGTATTTCTGAGGCTCTGTTCCCTCACAGCCCGGTACTGCAGGAGCCAGATCCTATCATCAAGCAATCAAGCGGGAAGTGGGAAGGAAGCCGCGTGGGGCAGCGCGGCTGGGCGGAGAGGGTTACCGGTCCGGGGGTAGTGAACTGGGTAGCAGCGCACACACCACGTCCTGCGCATGCTCCAGAGCCAGCGCGCTCAGCACCCGTAGGGCTGCCCTCCGGGGTCTCCCCTCTGCCAGGCTAGGCACCTGTGCTAGCAGCCCACGCACCAGACCGTGGACCTGGGTGAGAGGAACAGACCTCAGTAGTCAGAGGACCTCGAAAGGAAACTCCTGCCAGCACCGCACCCACCTACACTCAGTTAAGAGCAGCCTTTAGGGGGCGTGTGGTCGAGGTCGAAGGGAGGCTTGCAGGATTCCCTGGATGGGGATGCTAACCTGGTCCTCCAGCCGCTGTCCCCGGGCTTCCAGGGCTGAGGACAGAGTGAGCGCTGTGGCCTGGGTCCCGGCATAGCCAGCCTCCTCCAGACACGCAGCTGTATACAACGCAAGGTCTGCAAGGGTTCCTTCCTCCCAGGAATACTGGAAAGCCTAAGACGGGGAATGAAACATGGAGTTTCTTAAGTCCCCAAGCCGATCCCGACTCTCCGCCCTAGTTTTCCCAAGCCTCAGATGGCGACGATCCCTCCTCCCCTATGATCTTTTCCATCCGTTTACCCTTAGTACTCCCCTATGCCCCCTCAACCCCCCTACACACACGCACCTGTACCTCTTGTCTTTCTAGCGCCCAAGTGAACAGCCAAACCTTGCATCATTCGGCACCCGCCCTCATACTCACCTGGTAGGATCTCTCGGGGGCTGGCTCCTGGGCATTGTGCGGGGAACAGATCTCACTACCTGCTGTGGGGGCAGCCACTTCATTCCCAGGCTGGGCCCCAGAGGCAGGGGTGAGTGTTTGAATATAGGGCTCAGCATCGTGGCCAAGCTCCTGGGGCTCAGCTTGAGGGCCCGTAGAAGAGGGTCCCGCAGGCTGCCCCTGGTTAGCCCGGATTCCTTCCGCTAGAGCCGTCAGAGTTAGGGAGCCCACAGGGCCATCCCGGCCCCGACCCCACACGCCCCCAGCCATAATGTTCCTGCCAGCGGCACCTGCCACCACTCTTCCAGTGAAGTTGTGTCCAGACCTGACCTAGAATCGGACCCCGGGCGGGCCCACAGGCGGGCCTACAGACAGGCGTGGTGGCGTGGGCATATACGAGCATGCGTGTCTGAGCATGTGCCAGTGGTTGGCTGTCCAATCACAGAGATATCCTAGCATGGGCTTGTGAAGGGTTTCTGCCCAGGCTGCTGGAGCCAATGGAACTGCATAGTCTGGTTCTGCACACTAGTGTCCATGGAGATAGTGGACTATGGAGAAGAGGAAGGTCTTTAACCCAGCTGCCTGGGGGAGGAGTCCAGGGCAGTTTTAGATCAATCCGAGGACTCCCCAGCAAGGTCAGGGGCTGGGCTAGACCACATGGCCAGATATCCTAGGAATGGGTGTTGGCGGATCCTGTCGTCATCCTAGAACTTGAAATACTTGGGGTGTGGAGCGGATGAGGCGAGGCAGCTGATGAGTGCATCTGTGAGTGCCCATTCTCGTTGACGTGGGCTCCTCTGCAGCCTTGCCAGTCCTGAGGTGGCATGTCTCACGTCCAGCCCCTCTTTCCCTGAGACGGTTTTCCCTGTGTCTGCGTAGGCAGTGTGTGTGTATACTATATGCCCAGCTGTATGCCTTTCCAGGTACACGCTCCCCAGGGCTGGCCCTACCTCTACCCTAAATCCCCACTCTCCACCCAAGCACCCTACAGGCGCTGCCCAGCGCTAAGGCAGGGGAGCTGGAGGAACGAGTCTGACAGACTATCTGGGCGGGCGGAAGTGCAAAGGGAAGTATTCCAAGCAGAGGGCACTCACCCTCCTCGGCTCCTGTACCTCAGCCTACCCAAGCCCCAGCTCAGCCTCCCGCCAGCCAAGCGGTGAACTTCCCATGGCGGTTGAATAAGAATGGCCCGCAAAGGCTCATGCATATGAATGCTTTGTTGCCAAGGAGAGGCACTGTGGGGAGAGGTGCTGTTTGAAGATTAGGATCAGGAGTTGTGTGGCCTTCTTGATGGACTGTGTCACCAGGGGGAGGGACTTGGAGGTTTTGAAAGCCGGTGCGAAGGATAGGGTCCCTTTCAGTATGTAGAACTCTCCCTTAGGTCACCATCACCTTGCCTGCATGTATGCCCCCATTGTCCCCACCATGATGACCATGGACTAATCTCTAAAACTGTAAGAAAGCCCCCCAGTTAAATGCCTTCGTTGACAAGAGTTGCCGTGGTCATGGCGTCTTTTCACAACAGTAAAGTGTCTGAGACACTCTAACTCTCTCGGAGTCTTGCCTAGTTTGCTGTGCCCCAGGCTGCTCCAATCCCCACTGAGGCAGCTCCTTGGATCCTCAGCTTTTAGATCTCCCCCTCCTCCTCCTTCAGGCTTGGGAAACCTGAGATGGGCACATTGGCCTGAGCAGCTACACGAGCCTGTGATTAGACTCTGACCCCCCCTTCTCAACCTTAGAACCTCCCTATCTGCTTCTAGTAATAGGCGAGGGCGTCTGTAATAACGTCCTCAAAATATAAAGATAAGCTCTCCCTCGGTCTTGTGGCTCTACCGCTCCACTCAGACCAGGTTCCCACAGCCCAGTCCTTTGTCTACCTTCCCACAAGCTGGGTGTTAAGTTTCAAACCCAGCACAGGCAGTGGAGGTGCCTATTTAACATATCAAAACAGACTTGTTACTGGGTATGGCTTGACACACCTACCCTCACCCCTGAACTCTCTAACCCAGGGGCTGGGCTGCCCTTCCTTTATAAAAGGCTTTTCCTTTTATAAATCCAAGTATTTTGGTCACCTGCTCTCCTTTTGTACCTTAGGCCTCCTGCCTGCTGTATTTCCCCCATGTTCTTCCTTCCCCCTCCCCCCCCTTCCCCAGGTGGTTCAGTGTCAGACCACTCTGGACTCTCCCAGATGTGCCTGTCTCTGGCTATATTCTCCTAAATATCTATAATAAACGCCTCCACCGTACCTAGGGGCGGTCATACCCTTCTTTTTCCTTATCTCTTTTTTCCGTTCACTGGCTCAGGCGCCTCCTCCTCCTAAGCCCAGCCCAGCCCTGGAACTCCCAAGTCAGTGGCAGAAATTTGTCAACTAAGGACACACGGCTGACAAGTGGTGGGAACAGAGTCGTGTTATTTGTCATTTTTTTTACAGGGGACCTCGAGCACTCAGACTGTCCACCAGTGCCCGGAGCTTCTCGGACAACGCGACCTGCAGAGAGGAGAAGGGGATATGGGCAGCTGGAGCTGGGAAGCAGCGGGGGTGGGGGGTGGGGGCACACGGGACACATAGGGCAGACCACCCACAGGCCTACCGGGTATACTGCAGGGCTCTGCAGCTGCTTATGCGCAGGGCCGAGGCGGCTCAGGGACTGCTGGGCAAAGCTTCTAGACTCATCCAGAGACGGAAGTGTCTCATACAGCTGCACGGGAGGGGGAAGAGAGGGTAGAGATGCTGGCTTCCGATCAGAGCTCAGCCGAAGTGGAGGTGCAGGTGAGGGAGGGGCAGTTACCTGTCCCTGTTGCAGGTAGAGTCGCAGCAATGGCTCCACCTGGGCTGGCTTCACAGTGAGGGGCTCCTGGGCACCTCGGGGCCAAACCCTCAGTTCCTGCCCAGCCTTGGGTGGGGGCTCGTCTGCCAGCTGCAGTAGGTCCAGTAGCAAAGACCCTGTGTAAGAGGCAAGAAATATGTCAAAGAGGGAAGGGAGCCTTGAAGAAGGACAGAGGTGAGGGAGAGGAAAATCACCGTCAGGGCCTAGGAACCGGAAGGCGGCCTTGCTCCCCGGCAGTGTCTGCTTCTCTGGGTCCTCTGTCAGCTTTATTCGAGGCTGACCTCCCACGGACACCAGCTGCAATGACAGGGTGTTTGGATGGCTGCACCCCGTCCCCCACCACGGTCTTCCAGACTCTCCCACCTGGAGCCAAACATTGTCTTTACCTTGTAGACACAGCCCATAGAAGGCTGTTTGGGACAGGTGACCACATTGGTGCCGATGCCAATGACGTTCACCTCGCTGCCCTGTGGGGACAAGTGACAGTGACACTGAGCCACGCTGCCACCCATAGAGTGCCAGGGCCGGCTAGACTATCCGCCACCTGTCCCTCTTCCACTCTACCTTCTGGGCTAGTCTCGCCAGCTCCTTCTCGTCGATGTTGTTGCTGACTGCAATGGGAACAGACTCTAGCCAGGGCACCTGGAACCTGTATGTGATGGATTCACAGGCGGCACCCCTCAGATGCGCGTGACTTACTGTGGCCTCCTTCCTTGCCCTCTCTCTTCCTGGTAGCCATGTCTTTAACCCACCTTTGGCTTCGGAGCCCCTGGAGGTCCTAGCCTCCTCCTCCCTCCTCCCAAGGCTTTCTCAGTTGCCCCTGATCTCGCAATCAGAGTTCCATCTCTCTGGGTCTCACTCCCGCAGGAAGTTCCTAGCAGGCACACCATGCCCCTCGTGGGGAACTCACTGAGCACCAACAGTCCGAAAGATCCCACGGATCTCCTTAGCCTGCTGAAGCAGGTCACCGCTGTCCAGCCTCACACCCACCGCCCTGTAGCCCAGCTCCCCCAGCGCCAGGGCTACCGCCAGGAAGTTAGGAAGACCACTCCTGCGTGTAAAACAAGGGGGTCAGGGGCTCAGTTGCTCTACCCAAGGCTACCCTGATAGGATGCTCGCAGCTCACCTTCGTACACTGTAGGAATCTAGCAGGCCCTGGAAAGCCCGGGGAAAGGCCAGAGCATAGGCCACAAACGCTGCTCGCTCCCCGGGATGTGGCTCCTGCTCCTCTAGCCCCAAGGACATGCATACACGCTTCAGCCACAGATTTACACTGGCAGGCAGGTCCACGGTGGGGCCCTCGCTAGAAGCCGGAGCCAGCATCTGTAGAAAGATATCGGTAAAAGATGGTTCTAGAGTTCATTGTATAGCCTGGGAGTGGCCCCTATGCTGTGACCTTGGGGCAAAGGTGACTCCACGCCATGCCAGCTGTCTAGTGCAGACTTAGATCAAGTGCCCGGGGCAGTATCTGCCAGGATATATAGCAGGGCCCAGCCCACCCAGCCTGGGAATGAATTGGTTTTAGGATCTTGTCCTCTAGAGTAAGCGGCTCCAGCATGGAAGCAAACACTTCAGACAGAAGCAGAAGGATCGAGAATTCAAGTCCAACCTGGGCTACACTGGGACCCTGACACAAAACAAAACAGTACTAACCGGGTCAGGGGGTACCTCACTCCCCGAAAATGAAGTGACAAAGGAGTGGGCCAGGGTCCCTGCCACTGGTACACCTCTCAGTTGGCCAGCAAGCGTGTTGCTGCTGCTGTCGAATCCTGGGTGGAAAGGAAGGTAGGCTTAGGGGTACTCCCGATCCGATGGTGCCTCCCCTTCCCCAACCTACGCCTCCTCCAGGCCTCACCTCCCAGGTAGCTGTAAACGGAGGCCGTGAAGCCCCCATCGGGACCCTGAGCTCGCCGCAAGCCCATCTCTAGTAATTTCTTATCCGGCCCCGCGATCAAGCGAAGCCGAGCAGCATTGGTGGCCACGAGGCTGTGGAGAGTAACAAGCCAGGAGAACGCAGGTGAGGATCACAAAGCCACCCCAGTGGGAGGACTTGGCCCCGGCGCTTCTATTGCCTGTACCTCTCAGGAACTCCGCTCACCTAGCATAGCTGATCAGACACAGCAGAGGAGTCTCTAGCAGCTGTACCAGAAGAAGAGGCCCGGACACCTGCAGAAGCGGCACCTGTGGGGCGAGTGATCAGCTCCACAGTGGGACCTCCTGGACCACCCCACTCTTCCTAACACACCCAGCTCGCAGGGCACTCACACCAGGGAAGGCGAGGGAACCCTCTGGCAGAGCCCGCACTGTCACCCCAGAGCAGTCAAGGGCCCGAAGGTGCTCGAAGAACGCAGGGTCAGTGTCTGGGGGTAGCACCGAAGCCAGGAATTGCAAGTCTGGAGCGATAGAGAACACATGTAGTCTGGGGGAGGACCCGGCCAGGCAAGTGCAAGTCCCCTCAGAGGTCAGGGGCTCATCGAGAGGGCACAGGAGATTCGTTCGTAGGGAGCGGGGAGTCTCTTCCAGTCAGAGGAGTATCGGTGGGCGCGGGTCGCGGAACTACCTGCATCCCGCAGACGGAAGGCGCGAAGAAAGCGCACACAGTCCTGCAGGCCAGCAGTCAGGGCGAAGGAGCCTCCGAAAGGACAGTGGCGGAAGAAGAGCTCAAACTCTGCTGCCTCGCAAGCCCGGCCCGCTCGCCAGTAGCCCAGCGCCATGGTAGCCTGATAGAGGTCGGTGAGCAGCGGCCGCACCACCATGCGCCCCTCGCCGTCCAGCTCCATCTCCATTCCGCCGGGTACACAGGCTCCGGACTAATGGCGCCCTGCTCCACCCCCTAAGGCACTGGTCCAGAGAATTGACTCACGCGGAGGAGGGCGTTTCCTGGCAGAAGTGGGCGGAGCAACCCGCCTACCCAGCTAATAGTTGCAGGGACTCAACCCAGCAAGGTAGGCGGCACCCGGGCACCGGCCCCTAACCCAGTCTCCGGGACTCCAGCTAGCCGCATACCCCTTAGAATGGTTCGTACAGGTTTTGAAGCTCAGCTAGTGGCACTAAGGGCAAAACAATTTAAGAGTGCTTATCAGGTTGTACTTTACCCTGATCTCTTGCCCCTGGCCAGGGAGGAGCAAACAGGGCTGTGAGCAGCTGTGTGGAAGCCAAGAGCCCCCTACAGGTCAGTGCTGCTTCCAGGTGTGAGAACCCAAGCATGGACGTGGGGTGTTGCCCAACCCAGCAGCCAGGGTGGCAGTGAGTCCATGTCCTAGGGCAGTTTTTTGGGGGGTGGGGTCGAGACAGGGTTTCTCTGTGTAGCCCTGCCTGTCCTGGAACTCTCTGTAGACCAGGCTGGCCTCGAACTCAGAAATCCACCTGCCTCTGCCTCCCAAGTGTTGGGATTAATGGCGTGCGCCGCCACCACCACCTGGCATCCTAGGACAGTTTATGCTGAGCATGGTAGTTAATGTCTTCACCCCAGCATTGGGAATGCAGTGGCAGGTGGTTCTCTAAACAACCAAGGATATACAGCAAAATTTATTCTCAAAAAAAAAAAAAAAAAAAAAAAGTATAGGTGTTTTTTGTACTACAGGCAGATGTATGCCCAGAGGCCAGAAGAGGACGCGTCAGAGATCCTGGAACTCAAGTTACATTACAGCTTGTGAGTTTCCACGTGGTTGCTGGGAATGAACCCCATCTTCCAGAAGAGCAGCCAGTGCTCTTAGCTGCTAAGCTGCTATTCCCCAGATGATAGTTTCTGTTCAGGTCCCGCAGGAAAGTCTGTAAAACTTTTAAGGGAGAGGGACTACATGGTTTCCTGATAACTGGGGACCATGACGAACAACACTGAGATGAGCCACACTTGTTGAGAGTACACCTTCTCAACTTAGATGTTCACACCATCTTACCAGCACTATAGTCCCAGGACCACCAATACCTAAGCACTGACAAGGGATTTTAGGGGAATGGGCAGACAAAATTCCACAGTACAGCTGGCTGTCCATATTGTAACCATCCCAGAATATAAAGAGGACGTGCCCCTCCAGAGGTAAGGAGAGTGAAGAGGAGTGTTAGACTGGGCCCAGGTGTCACAACAGCAGGGACAGGAGATGCACTGGACAAATGTGGACCCAATACATTCTCATTCTCTCTCTCTCTCTCTCTCTCTCTCTCTCTCTCTCTCTCTCTCTCTCTCTCTCTCTCGGCTCTTTTGAGACAGGGTTTCTCTGTGTAGCCCTGGCTGTCCTCGAACTTATAAATACGCCTGCCTCTGCTTCCCAAGTGCTGGGATTAAAGGTGTGCGCCACCACTGCTCTGCTGACCCAATAGATTCTGTGTCTGGCCCAAACAGCTTGACCACATGAGGTGGGAACGTATGGGACAGGTATGGACCAGAGCCCGGCAGAGCACTGTACACCAAGTAACCACAAGAGCCAGAGTGCAGGGTCTCAGTCTTTAATCTCAGCAGGTCCTCACACACATGAACCACACACTCCGACTTTCAGATCTTGTTGAAAGCTGCGATGTCCACACTCTGCACCTGTGGACGGAGACAAAGGGTGTGGCTGCAGACTGCCCACTAAGGCAGGCTCATGCTCATGGTCCACAGTGGGGTCTGAGGTACTGCTCCTACGGATGTGGAGCCGAAGGAGCCAGTCCCAGTCCACCGGGCCTTCTCCTCCCGCGTGCCCACGCCCACTTACATGCTCCTCAAACTTGGTGATCTCTTCCTCGAGCAAGTCGGTGCCCACTTTGTCATCTTCCACCACACACTGGATCTGCAGCTTCCGGATGCCATAGCCAACAGGCACGAGCTTGGAGCCCCCCCAGACCAGCCCGTCCAACTGGATGGAACGCACACAAGTCTCTAGCTGGGCCATGTCAGTCTCATCATCCCACTGTGAGAGAATGTGGGGTGGGGGCAGGGGAAGAGCCATCTCAGAAACCTCTAGAACACCAGGGGAAACACCCACAACCCCCCCCTCCCTTGAACTACAGGACACACTTTTGTTTCTGTATAGAGCCCTTAGAAACAGTCCTAGGTTTATACGTCCCACTCCACATTTCTGTTCTCATGTCAAGATCTTTAAACTTCCACCAAGACCCAAGAGGATGTGTCAGAGGCTGAGCCTATGAGCCGGCCACTCAACACCCCATCCTCCATCTCCAGCTGCAAGGTTCTGTTCCTAGCCTCCCAGAGGTGTACGCCACCACTCACAGGTTTAACATCCAAAAGGATGGAGGACTTGGCCACCAGTGTGGGCTTCTTGGCCTTCTTCTCTGCATACTGGCGTAACCTCTCCTCCCGTAGTCGGGCGGCCTCCTTATCCTCCTCTTCTTCGTCACTGCCGAACAGGTCAATGTCATTGTCCTCATCGTCCTCTGCTGGTGTGGCTCCCTTCTTGGCTGGGGGCTCCACTTGCCGCATAGGAGAGACATGCTGCCACAGAGGAAGGAAGGAAGGAAGGAAGGAAGGAAGGCAGGCTGAGACTCATCCAGCCTCTAAATTCCAGCTAACTGCAGGAAAGCCAGCCCTCGGGAGACAGTCTCAGATCTCAGGCTGCCCTGAGGGTCAGAAGCCAGGACATGTTCAAGACTCCTTCCCAAGTGGGAAGACTCACTTGGGTCTGTGGGGCTGTGGCTCGGGGAGTAGGTGAACTCTTCTCCAGAGTGCTCAACCGGGCCTCCAACTTGGAAATGGCCTGCTGCAAATCTTGCACCACTGTAGGCACAAGGGGGATACCAGTCAGATAGCAGGGGCTGGAGCTGGAGCCCCACCTGTCAGGCACAAGCCCTCACCGCCTCGCAGGTTCTGGTTCTCCACTTCCAGACTGGCGATCCTCACTAGGAGCTCACTGTGGTCTCCACCAGGTCCACTGGAGGCGCCAGGGCCTGAGCTCTGCAAGGGAGGAAGAAGCTGCTCAGCCCATTAGCCTGCTTCTAGGATGCCCTCACAGTCACTCAGAAGCACAGCCTAGACTGGGGTCAAAGTCTGGCAAAGGCTCAGTCAGTCTTAATGGGTACCCTGTGCTACCTGGTCAAGGATCTGCTGGAGAAGCAACAAAGGAAGGTAAGGGACAAGACACCCTTCCTACTTAGGGTGAGCAGGGAAGACCTGTTGTCTTCAAGAATGGCTGTACACTGTGACCATCTCAGCCAAGCAGAGCATATAGGACAGGGGAGCCAAACAGAAAGCAACAGGACAGGACTTACAGTCCCAGGGGTGGCCTGGCCCAGGGCCTCAGGGGAGTTGGGCAGCATCACCTTGAGCTAGAAACAGGAGGGAAAGCGATTGAGGGGCTGGAAGGAAGGAGTGTGCAGGTGGTGCCAGCACCGTGATCTTGCTCCTGAGGTAGCCCCAGAGGGCTCAGGAGGGCACAGGGCAGGCTCCCCTTGCAGAAAACCCAGGCTTCTGCTTCATGCTCTCAGATGTTAGCTCCACTCACAGGTAGGAAGGCTACTGGCTCTGAAAAAACAGTTGCATGCAAGTCCTCTGCGGGGCAGCCAAGCACTCTCAGTATCTGCTAGGCAGAATCTGCTCCATAGAAGAGTTAATAGACAGCAAACACAGGCCTTTGCCAAATATGAGCTACGTGGGCCTTCACCTGAGTGACCCGGCAAGGCAGCATTCGAGCTGACGGTAAAGATAACCTTGTTTGCTTGCTTCTTTTGGATTTTCAAGACAGGGTTTCTCTGTGTAATAATAGCCCTGGCTGTCCTGGACTCCTTGTGGGCCAGGGTGGCCTTGAACCCAGAACTGCCTGCCTCTGCCTTCTGAGATTAAAGGAGTGTGCCACCATGGCCGGGTACTTTTTTGACTTGGTATGACAGCAGAGCCCTATGGTACGATCTGACAGAGCTGGCATTGAAGGGAGGGCTAGGCTGGAAAGCAAGAGCTGTTTCCAAAATACCTGTGGGCTTCCCCACTCTACACAGCAGGCCTTAGACAAAACAAAGGACCTGGCAAGGGACAGCCCAGTTGAGCCAAGAGAGGAAATGGCTGCTGAGCTTGCCCCAGCTTGTTGGGGGCTGAAGTCAATGCGCATGGCCAAGTGCACAAATCTTTTACCCTAAACCACAGCATCATGAGTTTGGATTTAGGAATGATAGGATGAGAAATGAAGTCAGGTAGGACCAAAAAGGGGTGATGCATGTATAGCCTTTTGAAAAGGCAATGCACTTTTTGACCTCCTGTAGAATAGTGCCCTAGAAATGGCTGTACTTGAATCTTCAAAGCTTGTAATGTTAGTTCACATAGTACGGCAAATTTAATAGATGAACTAAGGCTCTAGACCAGTTCTCAACCCGTAGGTCTAAACCCCTTTATGGGGTTGAACAACTAAGACCATTAGAAAACAAAGATTTACATTAGATTCTTTTTTTTTTTTTTTTTCCCCGAGACAGGGTTTCTCTGTGTAGCCCTGGCTGTCCTGGAACTCACTCTGTAGACCAGGCTGGCCTCAAACTCAGAAATCCGCCTGCCTCTGCCTCCCAAGTGCTGGGATTATGGTATGCGCCACCACTGCCCAGCCCCATTAGATTCTTTACAGTAGTAAAGTTAGTTTTGAAGTAGTAATGAAAATAATTTTGTGGCTGGGGGTCACGCCACGAGGGCTGTATTAAAGGTCACAGGTCAGGAAGGTTGAGTTCTAGATGCACTATGCACAGCAGCAGGAACCAGACACAGGGAGGCAGGGATGACCAGACAGGTGCAAGAGGAGGAGCAGCTCCAGACTTCCAAGGGACCCTGTGGACACCTTTGTTCTGCTCCACGAGATGCTTCTAAGGATCTGACTCCCAGAACTGTTAAAGATGGCAGATCTGTGTCAGTTTAAGTCACTGTGTGGGATGCTGCTGGGACAAATTCCTAAAGATATGGAGAGGGCAGTGGGCACCGACCTTAGAAGGCCAAAAGTACTATAGGGAGTTTAGTCCATCTCCAGGACTTCTATGGGAGATCTTCAGCTGAGATTTTTTTTTTTCCTCTCAAAACACCTTCTACAGTGCAGACCTCACACTTGTGGCAATCATCTAGCCTTGGCTTTCCCTAGCGCTGTGACTGTACACCTGGCTCAGAAGCTGATATTTCCAAGCCAAGTGCGGAAGATGGAGCATGCTTTCTTTTTGCTACTTATGGGAGGGAGACGAGAAGCTGGAGGAAAAACTGGATCAGAAAGAAGCCAGGGCCAGATGGCTGGGGGAAACTGTTTAATACAGTTCATCATAGAGTGAGGGAAAAAAAAAAAAAAGACAAAGTCAGGAGAGCGGAATGTGGAGGGCAGCAGGGCTGCCTGGGAAGACGGAAGGCCAGAGAGCAGGTGTTCCATAGATGCGTTTCCATAGCCATATTGGCAGAAGCCAAGAAACACAATGGGACTAAAAATACCCAGAGGAACCTCCTGTGATGGCACAGATTTCTGTGACAAAGTTCATCTGCAAGATTCTTGAAATTTTACTAGCAAAAACACCACTAATTTAGACCAAAAAATGGGGGGAGGGGTGTCAGAATGAAAATTTAAAACAAACAAAACCCCACATTTTTTTTTCAAGATAGGGTTTCTCTGGAACTCACTCTGTAGACCAGGCTGGCCTCGAACTTAGAAATCCGCCTGCTGCCGGGCGTTGGTGGCGCACGCCTTTAATCCCAGCACTTGGGAGGCAGAGGCAGGTGGATTTCTGAGTTCAAGGCCAGCCTGGTCTACAGAGTGAATTTCAGGACAGCCAGGGCTACACAGAGAAACCCTGCCTTGAAAAAAACCAAAAAAAAAAAAAAACCAAAAAAAAAAAAAAAAAAAGAAAGAAAGAAAGAAAGAAAAGAAAAGAAAAGAAAAGAAAAAAGAAATCCGCCTGCCTCTGCCTCCCGAGTGCTGGAATTACAGGCGTGCGCCACCACCGCCCGGCAATCCCACATTTTCTAAAGATCTCTTTTACAATCAGGAAAGTTGTTAAATTTATAACCTCAACTGTGCTATTTGGTGAAAACTGTCTCCCAATGGCCAAATGAGCCACAAAGGGGCCATTCAGGAGGCCTGGCTGGGTTCTGAACCTGTTTGGAGCCCCTCTCCATTTCCCTTCCTTGAATGGGAGTGCCAGCTGCCTACGAACCTGATGCTTCCCATTGCATGCGTTCAAAAGCGTTCAGTTAAAGACGAGGCGAGAAGCTGAACTGTGTGGGTAGACTTGGCTCAGTCCCAAGAAGCCCTGTGATGGTGGGTTGCAGGAGGCCACAGGGATAAATAGAGGCCAGGAGGGCGAGGTGCCAAAGGACAAGCATTAGCCCAAGAAACGCAAACAGGTAGATGCTCAGAGCCTCAGGAGGAACGCACTCTTCTGGTCTTTGGCCCCATTTCAGCTTCTGACCTTCAGGACCATTTTGATGATAAATTTGCAGTTTTAAGCAGTAAGGTTGTGGTGACCCATTAGAGAGCCATCAGAAAACCTGTTCCAGGACAGATAACCCACTCCAGACAGAGTGAGCTCCAGACTGCTTTGGAGTAAGGGAGGTGGAGCAGGGCTGCCTGCCATCTAAAGGGCACACCTTCATCAGCAAGTCCAGAAGGCCAGGCCCAGATGGGGCACACCTGGCCTTGCAGGCCACAGGGTCCATCCCTAAGGACTTAGTCTAAGATTATGCTGACTGGCAGACTGAGCCAAATACTTATCCTCTTTCCATGAAGGGCCCCACCTAATCAAGAGGAACAGAGTGGTTTAAGGGACAGGACACATGTGCTACTTCAGCAAGAGCAAGCAGGAAGGAGCAGACTTCCAAGGCATGTGCTAGCAATTCACACCCTGCTCAACCACAAAGGTTAGCCCAGGCAAGCCCACGGCAGGCGCTGAAGGAATAACTAGAGGGAGCTCCAGTATGCGTGAGACAGACACATGGAGAAGTCTAGACCATCTCTAAGACAGTGTGGGCGCAGAGGCTTCGGCACTCGCATCCTTAAGAGCACAGCACCACACCTTGTGCCCTAACTTGCTCCAAAGGCCAAAATCATCAGCAGTACTAAAGTTTTTTTGTTTGTTTTTTAAAAGGAAAACAAAAACAATCAGACATGCTGTTTGGCCCAGCACGAGCCCATGAGTACGTGGGCCGTGGGTACTCACTCCAGCCAAGGATTTCTGGATGTTCTCTCTGGCTCTTGCAATGTCTCGGAGGATCACGCTGGCACCATTCTCCTGCAGACAGTGCAGAAAGAACCGGTCTTTTTTGTTTTAGTTTTTTCTTTTAAAAAAAAATTTTTTTAAAAACACACACACCAAAAATAAAAAAAAATAAAAAAATCCCACATAGAAAAACGAAAGTCTCAAGAACCCTCACTCAAAAAGCAAGAACGCACTACAAAGAAGAGGAATGGGTTACACAGAATGAAAGCTCCCGAGAAAGGAAACGCAGGTGGAGGCGGCCAGGGCTCCAAAGGCTGCAGGTAGCCGTACATGCCGAGGCCTGGCCACACACCACCCTGAGACACCTGTCTGCTTGTTGCCCCCAGGTGGCACAGGTTAGATCAGGAGCCAGCAGCAGAAGCACCCAGGAGCCACTTGGCCCTACCATGTCTCTAGCCCACCTGGTTGGTTCCACCAGCCCCAAGTACGGTCCTCACCTGGCGGGAGCCAGAGGTCACAGGCCCGTTCATCTGCTCATAGAATCTCCTTTCTGCATCGTCATATTTGAACTTGTCAAACCAGATCTTCTCGTGCACTAGAAAGTTTGTAGCCATTTTTCTGCTGGGATGGGAAAGAGCGGCTAGGTCAGCATAGCTAGGGTCAACCTCTGGCTTCACCTTCCCTGCAGGCCCCAGGGCCTCCCCAGCTTGAACGCTATCCACAGGTCAGAGGTAAAGAACCAGGCGACTCCGAGCCTACCACATGCTGAGCCAGCTCACAGCCCTGTTCGGCTCATCAACTACCTTGCTGCTGCCTATGACCAGACAGTTCTCAATTCAACACTAAGCCCCTTCCACACACAAAAGGAAGAGTCAACAGCCTTTCGGTCACCAAAGTGGGCTCCTACCAGGGCCTGGGTGATGCTATCCCTAGGCAAGTCCTCCAGGCCCTGAGTTTTCTAACCATAGGATGCGACTATACTCCATACCAGCAGCTAGAGCCCAAAAGCAGCTCAGCTGGAAGGCTAACAGCCAGCTGTATTCACCCTTTAGCCAAAAAGATTTGTAAATGTGCGAGCCAGTTTTGTTCCTTAGTTACTTTCCATAAAATGTTATCCCAGTATGCAGCTGTTTATCATTTTCTTTCATTATGTACTTTTAGTACTTATCTGTTTTGATAAAGATGGTTAAAAGAAAAAAAAAATCAAGGATACACTAAAAGGTCCGTGAATACCAAGACCAGAGTCCAGCTCACTGCTTCTGTAAGCAATGCCCCACCATGCAGCTCCCACACCCGACACAGCACGGGGGCTAGGGCATGCAAATGTTCACAGAGCCCACTAGTCACTATCCTGCCCTTCCCACCAGAAGGTGTGACAGACCCACCCAATCTCACTCTGCTAATGGCACACTGGTGAACACCGGGCAGACAGGCCGTAGAGACCCCCAGGGACTACTGGGCTCTTCCCATTCCTCTCTCACTGTCCCAGATTGGTGTACTTCTCAGGAGACCTGGGACCCTCTGCTTCCTTCCCTGACCACTTCGGTCCCTTCTGTTTATTCATTACCTATCTGCCTAGGAAACTACCTCCCATGGTCATAGAGTCAGCCATTCCTTGGCTTTCAGAGACCAGTCCTAGGTCTCCACCTGTGTTGGAGCAGGATACCTTGGAGGCTGGGAACTAGGCAGCTTTCTTTCCCCACAGGAAGGCCAAAAAGGACAAGCACCCTTCAGAGGCTGCCAGATCAGACGTGCGCTCTTGGATCTAATGCCCACCTTACCTCAATGGGCAGATACCTTGGCTATGGGTATCAAGATCTGTCAGGTACCAGAGTCCCAGCTACAAGCTTCCCCCTCACCCTGCAGATGTCTTCTGTGTTCTCTGACCCCTTTCCCCACCAACACAACTCAGAACTCCATAACCTTTAAGGACAGAGCACTAATGGTGTCCATGCTAATCCTACAAAGGGGAGGATGAGGGACCCCAGTCTAGAGACAGCTGTCTCTAGTTTTGTAGCCTAAGTCAATCCCAACACCTGCAGTCATATTTCTCCTACTTGGGTCTCAGGCTGGACATGGATGGGCCAGAACGGGGTGTGGGTCGGTGAGCCAGGGAGGCAGCTTCTAGGCGCCAGGCTATGCGCAGGGCCTCAGCAGCATGGTGGCGGCACTCAGCACTGTCGTAGGTAGGCTTGCTGAGCCAGGGAGCCTCTGCGTCCTTGTGGAGGAAGTACCAGTAGGGCAAGGCAGAAGGAGCCTCCCCATCGGCCCGTTTTGACCCAGCTCTCTTGTTTCCTATGTTATTGCGGCTCCGACGGTCTCTGCGGCCCCTCCGAGTACCCTCTGCCTGACTGGCTCGCTCCTGCAGGCGCACTTTCCCTGGGGGGTGACCATCAAATAGGGCCTCATAGTAGCCCCTCTCAGCTGCATCATACCGGGGCTTTTCCAGCCACACCTCTCGTACCAGTGCCTGCAGGCTGCCCAGAGGCGGCTGGCCATTGGCTGGCGGGCAAGGCTGGCAGGACAAGGCCAGGTCAGGAGTGACAGCCTGCTGGCCTGTGTCAGGAGTCTCCTGCCTTCGGCTCCCCTCTGCAGCCAGCAGCAAGGCCTGAGACCACTCCACGAAAGCCCGCTCGGCTTGATCAAAGCAAGACTTGTTGACCCAGATCCCCCAGATCACATGGTGGCATGCCACATGGCTTCCATGTGTACAGGGCCCCCGAGGGGCCAGAGCAGGTGGCTGGGCTGCCTGGGCGGCTGCATCTGCCAGCCTCTGGCGGTAGGAGCTTTCTGCCTGGTCGAAGAGTGGCTTGTCCAACCATACATGGTCAGCCGAGAGGCCCACGAGGGCCAGGTCCGCCTGGCCAAGCCAACTTTTCGGGGAGCGCTTCCTCTTTTTCTGTAACGGCTTCTTGCACTCGTGGCTCTTCCTAGGATCGTTCCTGTTGCTGGTGTTGGGGGTCTCTGCCTCGTCCGTGTCCTCTGCGTCCTCCTGGCTGGGCCCGTTCACAGCTGGCCCTTCGTCTGGGAGCGGCTGGCCAGAGGCGGCGGCGGCGGCGGCTTGTGTGGCCTCGTGCTCGTGGAAGCGCCGCTCGGCTCCCTCATGCTTGTGCTTGTCCTCCCAGACGGTCTCCAGCGCACAAGAGGCCTTCCCACTCCTCATCTTCGGGCGCAGCATTAAAAAGCAAGCACAAGAAGGCAGTTGCAACACGGTAGAGATACCTGCCTCCCTTGCCCTCCTCAGGAGCAGGCCAAGGTGGGCAGGGAGGCTTGGGGAAAGGAAAGGGCAGGCCGCCAAGGGGCTTCACCAGATGACATGCAAGGGCACCAAAGTCAAACCACACAGGCAACTTTGGTGAGTCAAAACCAGCATACAAATGTATGCACACATCCACATCTTATTACTATAAATTTTGCCTGTACTATCCAACAGGTCCAATAGCTTCAGAAAGGGATCTAAACAACACCTCCAAACTCCAAACACCTTTTCTTAGGGGGACCCCAGCTAGGGTGCCAAATAAAACAGCTGTACTCAGTAACAACGAACTTTAATAAAACAATCAGGAGGGGCGTGTTGCAGCTTTTGTTTTGTTTTGTTTTGTTTTAGTAAAACACATCCTAGGAGATGTTCTACGCTCACAGCAAATTACTCATGGCTTATGTGAAATCAAACTTAGCCAGCCCGGCATATGCTGAGCCTGGCACCTCCTTGAGGCGGTTGATGCTTCTAGTTCACAGACAAGGACTAGTAACTGCCCAGGCGGATGGAGCGCCAGCAGGCAGGGCATCCTGGAAAGCCACCGGCACCTACCTTGGCCATACCACTATCCTATGCAGACCAGTGTGCCCTTCAGGGGACAAAGTGTCTTAGAAAGCAGCAGAGACTGCATGCACATCACCACCGCCAACGGAGATCCTTAATCTAAAGGCGTTACTACCTCATCAAGTGGCCGACAGCCTACAACTCTGGATCCATCTGAACCAAAGGGTCATCACGGGGCCCTCGGTGTCAGGACACCATAGCTCACTTGCTACTGTAACCAGTGGATAAGACCCTTGCCTCAGCTTCCTCTAGACATGGTGTCACCTCAAGTGCTACATGACTTTCTGCTCACTCAGCAGGCGGTGGCTCTGAAGCACACAGCAACAGCCACATCGGCAGGACTTGTCCTTACTACTCCTGAGGCCAGATGTGGCTCCACAGAAAGGACAGGCTCCAGGCTCTGCCAGCCAGTCCAGCAGGCGGCAGGTAAACGCTCTCAGAGCTGCTTGCCCTAGAAGGGTAACCCTGTCAAGATTCTTGTAGTCTGGACTCATCTAACATTCGAGGACTAAAGCTACAGGGGCTACTCTCTTGCCTCTTCGGTGGGTCTGTAGCAACAACAGACCCAAGCCATCTGCTGGGCATTCACGCAGTGCAAGGACACCCTGTGGCTGGAGGCAATCCTTCACTTCACTGTCTAGGGCCTCTTCCTAACACACCCAACAAAGCACTTGACTGGAAAAGCGTTAGCTATCTAAACCTCACCCATGTCAAGGACCTCAGAGAAGGCTTCCTGTCTTACACGGGAGCCTACCTCTAAGTGAGAGCTAACGTTCTGTAGTGCAATCCACCGAAGCTCTCTCACTGTGAGGAGCAGGGACCAGGAGCAAAAGGCCCAGTGTGGAGAGGTCTCTAGGCCACCCCCTCACTTACCAAGGCCAAGTGGCAGGGGCAGGGGCAGGGACTGAGGGGGATCCCAGGAGGCAGAGCATTGTGACATCACCCACTGTCACCAAGGGGGCAGCATATGCCATCACAGCAGGCCACGACTGGCTCTAATCTCCTGGCTCTCAGTTCCTGAGGCTGCTACTACAGGTCTAGGTTTATCCCCACTCCCTTCAGCAATGCACACTAACCCGACCCCCTCACCATCTTAAGATTAGGAACCCTCCTGAAGGAAACAGGTGTAGCCGCTCCCAAAGCTCCCCACTCCACCCTCCTACGGGGCAGGGTCACGGAAACTAAGTGCTTCCTCAGGCCACGCACTGATGCTTGGCCACAACTGCTCCATAGGGCAGAGGGCTATGTGCTGACCTGCATGGTGCCAGGGCCACATGGGCACCTACTTGCCACTAGAACAAGCTAACCACACTACTGCCCTGTTCCAGCAAGCTCAACTCTGCATGGGGATGCCTCTGTCAGGCAAGGCGATGGCTCACGTGAAGGGAGATACGGGGCGCTATGCAGGTGTACTTACTTTTGCTTTGGCCTCCTAGGACAGCATGAAGGAAAAGCAGCAAGGTTAGAGCGGTGGGAAAGGCCACCCATGCCAGACAGCAGCTTGGGCAACCTTTTAGAAGCTGCTTGTCAAGGTGGCATGGCCACAGAAGATAAAATGGTATATATTACCACCAAATCCCAGGTGGCTGCCTAAGTCCTCAGACTTGAGAGGCAGCACTCTTCGTTAGCCCTTGTATGCAGCTCTTAGGGTCCCTGGTCTGAGACAGGCAGAAAGCACCACGGAAGCTGCCTGCTCCCACCTCTTCAAAGCTCCCACCTGCATGAAGGTGAGCTAGCACCTACAGACACTCCCTTAGCTGTGAAAGAAACCCGGCCTCTCTCCTTCGCCGACAGAGCTTTGGAAGGACATTCCCCTCCATCCTATCTCCAAGGGGCCAAATGCTCCAGGTCCAGACAGCTCCACGCTGTAGGTCTCTGCCGTACACACTGGGCCCTGGGCCTCTCACTGAAATGATGCCAGCTCTGGGTTAGGGATATAGAGACCAAGCAGACAGGGGTGCCATCCCAAGACAGTAGTAGTAGTAGTAGTAGTAGTAGCAGCAGCAGCAGCAGCAGCAGCAGCAGCAGCAGCAGCAGCAAAGGCTCCCAAGGGACAAGGTCTTCCCCAGCCTGCTTTCCCCACAGGTGCACAATAGGCAGAGAACTGTCGCCAGCTTGCACCCAGACCTGGGCATACCAGACCTCCATGACTTCCTTGGAGGACAGGCACATGCAAACCTGCAGCTGTCCAGGAAAAAAAAATCAGCCTGGAAACAAGTAGCAGTGAGTGTCTCAAACCCGCACAGGGCAAGCTTGTCAGTCCCCACATCCCCACAGCTGGTTGGCCTGCTTCCTCCTGAGGCATTAATCTAGGCAATAGCAGGAACACACCGAAGAGAATGAAGTCCCAGAGAGACCACAAGCTTCCAGAGATGCAAGCTCAGCACATCAAAGGACCTAAAAAGAAGTGGCCTAAGCAGGTCCTGCCCTGCTCCCCGCCATAGGCGTGACTCCAGGAGACAAGCAAGACTTAAGGACCTGGTCACCTTAGGTCAGCTGTCAAGCTCATGGTGAGCACTGGGGGTCCTGGGTGCAGGCGGCTCAAGTGTCAGACAAGGCCTGATGGCCCTTAGGTCCTGAGACACAGCACAGCCAGGTATGCCCATGGAGCGCAGCACCCAGACTAGCCTCCACTCACACGCTTATACTAGCTAGCCGCAGCCTCTGAGGGCTGGGGGACAACTGCTCTGTAAAGCAGCACACAGGTGTCCCGGGCTCTTATAACGTCTACCAATCGGGGTCAGGCAGCAGCCTCTGCCAAGGGCACTTCTGACTTGGGAACTGGACCCTGAGGAAGATGAGAAAGGGTATGTCACAGCTGTCCCCCATCACAGTATCAAACACCTGGAGGGTTCCGTGTGCTGGGAACCTAATACTGCCTGTCCTCCACAGGAGTAGAAATGAGCAAGGTGGGGAGGGAGTGGGGCTGCCAGCAAGTTCGGCTTGTATCCCTTCACCCCCCAGTAGCAACATCCTCCGAGCTCACCTGGCCTGAGTCTGTGAACCAATGCTGCCCACGGGGGCTTTTTATGTGTCTGGTGTTCACAGGAACAGCCAGTAGCGCTTGGGACGTGAAGAGGACTCAGCCACGCAGTGGGGCGGCCACACTGCAGCTTATATTGGCACAGGAGCGGTGCCATGTTTTTTCTTTCACGGGTTAAATTCTAATCTCCGAGCTCCCACCCTGCTTCTCTGCCTCTGGGATATCCCAGCCCTAATCGGAAACACCGGCCTGAGATGCTTGTCCACCTTGAGACCCAGAGGTTAATGCTGTCACTCCAGTCTAAACCCAGGCAGACCCATCTCCTTACCCCAAATGTCATTGTTGGTTGGCTCTATTTCTGTTCCAGCAGACCGCACCCTGACACGACACACAGGTCTTGGGACTGTGCTATACAGCTTGCTTTCTCAGCTCTTCCTTTACACCCGATAGCATCTGTAGCATACCTCACACTTAAGGGGGTGGGGGTGTTGGTGATATGTCATCTTAGACACAGGAGGGAAAATTAAGGCTCTGATGGGTATAACCACCCAAATCTGCTGAGTAAGTGACATGTGGAGCTGGAGAGCAAAGCATGTCCCAGCACCTGGACTTCACACGAATGTCTCAATGACTCCAAACCGTCAGCAGGCACACAGCATCTCCTCCTACCTGCATCCCCCAAGTGTCGCTCCTGCTGACTATCAAGCCCTCTCAAGCTCTTTCGCCTCATCTGTACTAAATGCCACAGAGCCTCACCTATCCTAAAGATAAGCCTGGAGGCCAACCCTGCAGCAGCAGCCTCCTCAGAGGACAGAAAGCCACGCAGAGCAAATCCCGGGCAACAAAGTCTAAATAAATGGCTCCCTCTGCCAACTCTCCAACTGTTTGCTGAGTTCTCCCACAGTCCGAGAGGAGGTTCATCACGATGAACTGGCCGTTCACAGAGCCTGGGAAGGGGACTCCTTGTCCCTTTGACTTCTTCCTCTTGACTCTGCTGCCTCATGGGAGTGGCTTAGGGGAATCTCGGTGGTCCTGTCACATCCGTCCTTTGCTTCGTCCACGACAATCCGCCTGAGGTAAGACCCAGTTATCCCTGAGTGACAGGGCCGATTCGGAAGCATCCTTGGGAGTAGCACCCCAAGTTCTTTTGCCGCGAGGTAGCTGTTCACTCTAGAAAACCATGATGCCCGGGAGAGAGCGCTCACGTATTAGAAAAGGGGCGACCGTACCCTTCAAGGCCCCTTTCCCAAGAAAGCTGCTCAGACCATCTTATTCATATCAGTAAATAGAGCCAGCCCCGTTAACTTTTGAACCAGTCAGCACCACATACCCTTTTTCTACCCTGTACTCGTGGACCGTATAACTTCCACCAGTCTGCACCCGAAGCAACCTCCCTCTTTGCCTAGAGCTCGGTTTGCCCTCTGTGCTTAACCGCAAGGACCTAGGGCGTTGGCAAAAGCTGGGGCAGACGGACGCCGGCCCCCAAAGTTCCGGAGCCCGACCGACCGCAGGCAACCGTGTCACTCAAGGCCGTGCCGAGGCGCCGCGCGGTCAGCCCGAAGCAGCGCTCAGGAATCTGGCAACCATGTGGCCAGCGGCCCGCCACCACACAGGCCCAGACGCCCGCCCGCAGCCCGCACTGACCCACCGGAGCCAACCCTAACGGCGCGGGGCCTGGGCACTCCAGCCCTCGGCCGCACGTGCGCTCCTTGAGGCGGGGCCCGCGGTACTCACACGCCAGCCAAGGACGCAGCAACCAAAAGCTGGAACTGCGAGCTCAGGACTGCAAAGGAGAGGGAGGGCGACCGCGCAGCTCCCGGAAAACGCAGCGGCACAGACCACGAGAGGCGCGGCGGGGGACACGACCCTGGGCACGCGCTGCCTTGCCCTCAGAGCATGCATCCCTATGCGTGCAGGAGCCATCATGGTAGAAACTAGGAGATAGCTACCTCAAGGGCCGCGCTTCACCCGAGGAGTTGTCGCTAAGAGCCGAGAACCGGATCTCCCAACACGCCGCACCCCTCCACAGCACGAAGAGTGGAGCCGCCGGACTAGGGCGGGACGAAATGAAGTTGGTGTGCGCACGCGCTGGTGACGCGCCCAAGGCCAGACTGTGCGCAGGCGCCACGAGGCGGAGAGGCGGGACTTGCGGGCCCGGGCAGGCAAGGCTGGCGAGACAAAAGGGAGGGACCCGGGCAGCCCCGCCCCCGAGCCCCGCCCCGAACGGCCCGCGCGCGGGGTGTCAGGCTAGCTATCCCGGGTGGTCTCTGGCGCCGACGCCATGTACCCCGCGAGCCCTCCGGCCGGCCCAGCCCTGCACCCGGTCCCTCATCGCGCTCGTCTTCCCCCGCCCCGGTGCCTCGCTGAGCCGCCGCGATCGCCGGCGCCTGGCCGGGGTTCTACGGCGCGCCCGCCGCCCCCAGCGCCGGGGCCGGGGCCCCGGGTGGCGGTGAAGATGACTTTCCGCAAGGCCTACTCAATCAAAGACAAGCTGCAAGCCATCGAACGCGTCAAGGGCGGTGAGCGGCAGGCCAGCGTGTGCCGCGACTTCGGCGTGCCAGGCGGCACTCTGCGCGGCTGGCTCAAGGACGAGCCCAAGCTGCGCTGGTTTTTAGATCAGCTAGGTGGAGAAGTGGGCACGCAGCGCAAGAAGATGCGTCTGGCCAACGAGGAGGAGATCGACCGCGCTGTCTACTCATGGTTCCTCACCTTGCGCCAGCACGGTGTGCCGCTGTCCGGGCCAGTTATCCAAGCGCAGGCTGAGGCCTTTGCTCGCCAGATCTACGGCCCCGAGTGTACCTTCAAGGCTAGCCACGGCTGGTTCTGGCGCTGGCAGAAGCGCCATGGCATCTCTAGCCAGCGCATCTATGGTGAGGCTGAGCCCCCGGTCGCAGGACCCGCGCCTGTCAAAGAGGAGCCCGCGCAGCCACCGGGCGCAGGTCTCCTACCTGACGGCGCGCCAGCCACTCTGCCCCACTCCGAGGGCGGCTATGGCGACGAGCAGATCTACAACGCTAACGTTACTGGTCTCTACTGGAGGTTACTTCCGGAACAGGCCTCAACTCCGAGCACTGGGGACTCCAGGGAGCCCGGTGGGTGCAGCCGACGCTGGCGCAGCGACCGAGTGACAGTACTGCTGGCTGCCAACCTGACGGGCAGCCACAAGCTGAAACCACTAGTCATCGGGCAGCTACCGGACCCACCCAGCCTGCGTCACCACAACCAGGACAAGTTCCCGGCCTCCTACCGCTACAGTCCAGATGCTTGGCTCAGTCGCCCGCTTCTTCGGGGATGGTTCTTCGAGGAATTCGTCCCTGGCGTCAAGCGCTACCTGCGCAGAAGCTGCCTGCAACAGAAGGCTGTGTTGCTGGTGGCCCATCCACCCTGTCCAAGTTGGGCCACCAGCATGCCTGCCCTGGAGGAGAGTGAGGAGACTCCCAGGCAGTGCCAACCTGAGCTCCTTGGGTCCCCGGAGGAACTTCAAACCCCTGATGGTGCAGTTCGAGTGCTCTTCTTATCCAAGGGCAACAGCCGAGCACACATCCCTGCACCCCTGGAGCATGGCGTGGTGGCAGCCTTCAAGCATTTGTACAAACGGGAGCTCCTGAGGCTTGCTGTGTCTTGTGCTAGTGGCTCCCCTCTGGACTTCATGAGAAGCTTCATGCTCAAGGACATGCTCTACCTGGCTGGCCTCTCTTGGGACTTGGTCCAGGCAGGCAGCATAGAACGCTGCTGGCTGCTGGGTCTGCGAGCAGCCTTTGAGCCTGGGCAGCAGCCAGCCGCCCACCAGGTGGAGGAGACTGCTGAACACAGCGGGGTGCTCAGTGACCTCACACATCTGGCAGCTCTGGCTTACAAGCGCCTGGCACCCGAAGAGGTGGCCGAGTGGCTGCACCTGGATGACGACGGAGGTCTCCCTGGGGGCTGCAGAGAAGAGGTGGCCCCCGCAGCTCCTCCGTCCCCAGCTAGCCTGCCCTCTAGCATCGGGGCTGGAGAGGAGGAGGAAGAGGCCACTGAGCAAGGAGGGGTGTTGGTACCTACTGCCGGGGAAGCTATTTGGGGACTAGAGACAGCTCTGAGGTGGCTGGAGAGCCAGGATCCCAGAGAAGTCGGGCCTCTGAGGCTCCTGCAGCTACGTTCCCTCATTAGCATGGCGAGGAGGCTTGGGGGCATTGGCCCCTCAGCAGCAGTTTCTGACGATGGTGTCTGACTACCTTGGCCCAGTGACTTTTTCCTGCTGCACTGGGAGAGAGGGGGCATATATAGTCCCCCATCTTCCACCTTTTCTCCCTGGTAGTCCACTGTAGAGGTCCAGGGATGCAAGCCCAGCCCAGCTTGGAGGAGTTCTATTAGTAAAGGACGAGCTGCCCCGCGATCCACAAGGTCCTGGGGAAGTAGCCGGAAGAAGCAACTGTTCTTCCCTGGGTAGGCACATGTGGGCACATAAGCACAGCACCTACTGGAGAACAGTTGACTGTACTTCCGTTCTGGCCCCTGTGGGGCTCACACACACACCTGCCTCCTTGTGCACTGGAGGAGGCTGCTGCTGTTTCATTTGATTCCCTGGTGCTACCTGGTCTCATCTCAGTGGGGGAAACATTCGGTTTTGTTTTAAAAACACATTAAACCTGTTTGGAAAGATGCTCTTCCTGGGGAACCATGAGTGCTGGCAGGGTGAGGTGGTCTCTGAGCTCTCTTGCCCTTGCTCTGATAACTGCAGGTCCTTATGGTGCTGGGTCAAAGCCCAGGCTAGGCTCCAGTCCCTGGCCTGAGGTGGTGTACTCATGAGAGAGTGGGAAAGGGGAAATGGAAGCCCAGTGCTTGCTGAGGTTTTGGATGCAGCAGAGAGTATAGCAAATTCTGTTCTATTTGGAATTTTAGTCCCTCTCCCCCTTTAAAAACTCCATTCTGGATAGGTCTTCTAGTCATGAGGTTGGCAAGTGTTTGGATTTGGACCCAGGTGGCTTGACCAATGGGCAGGACAAACCACAAAGCACTTTGTCTAGCTCCAGGGCAACCTGATCTACCTAGAAACAAGTCGTCATAGCCTTTGCAACCATCTGGGACCTCTGCAGTGCCTTAGAGTCAACCCCTAATCCTTTGGGTTCTTCCTGCACCAGCCTTTCCCCTAAACTCGCCCACCTGGAATTGCCAAGGGTGTGGCTGGGAGCTGTTTCTGGACAGCCCAGTTCGAAGGAGGAAAGGCTCAAAGGAATGTCCACATTCTGTATCACTCTGCTGCTCTGTCCAACTGTGGGTTCAGATTACTGCTGGCCATCTAGAGCTAAGGCACCTGTGTCTTAAGGAGGGGCACTGTGCCTTCGCAGGAATACTATTCAGAGCCCTTGTTCTGGTTCTCTCTCCTTGTCTTCACGTCTCCTAGTCTGAGCCTTGAAAACATGAAGTGGAGAAGGGCCGGGGATGTAACAGCTTAGCAGTGGGCAGAGCCTTGGGTCACGTATCCCAAAGTGATTTCCATGTAGGTCCAAGAATATGACTCCTTGGAGCCACGACTACATCCCAGTCCAAACTCTGCATAAATATCAAAAGCTGAAAAGAAAGCATGGAGCCGCAGAACTGTGGCTCAGGTAGCAGACTCCATCGTGCACACCAGGGATCATCTGACCACCTAAGTACCCAGCCTCCCCAATGAAGACCTAGAGAACCACAGGCAATCGTGGCTGGCAGGCGGGTCTCCAGCACTAACTACTTGGGTTGGTTATCAAAAGTCTAATGTGTTTATACCAGCAGCCTCCGTATCAGCCAGGCACCCAGGTTAGGGTCCAGCTTTGACAGACCAGCTTTCAAATCTGCAGAGAGCCAGATCTGGGCCTTGGATGTACACTCCGGCTAGGTAGCTTCTAGTAGTTGTTCTTCAGCCTAGGCTACATGTACTGTTCTTTTGGAGAAATTTCCATCTGGTCCAGGCCCAGGTAGACTAGAGTTGGGAGAGACTAGGGCTCAGGAGTAAGACCTCTCTCCCCAGCCTCTCTGTCTAAGCCCCTTTCACTTGGACACACAAGGCCCAGGAGGTCATGACCCCATATTGCTGCTGTCCTATAAACAAGCAAGGGCGGCCTGGCAGAGTTCCAGAGGGTTCCTGTCAGGTTAGTGTCTGTGTACTATCATTAACTGAGCTAAGGAGATGCCCATGAGGAGGCTCAAAAGTGTCATCTCAGGCTAGGGGTGTAGTGCAGTAGTAGGGTGATTGTCTAGGATGCCTAAGGCCCTACCTAGGACCAAACAACTGCAGTACAAAAAAAAAGAAGAAAAGAGCCGGGCGTGGTGGCGCACGCCTGTAATCCCAGCACTTGGGAGGCAGAGGCAGGCGGATTTCTGAGTTCGAGGCCAGCCTGGTCTACAGAGTGAGTTCCAGGACAACCAGGACTACACAGAGAAACCCTGTCTCAAAAAAAAAAAAAAAAAAAAGTACACTTAGAAATATTCTGGTGTGTGTTTTATATGCTATAGGCAGGGGTCCTGGTGACTGAGTCCTGGTTGTGGAGGAGGCTGCTTTGCCCAGCCTGACATATGCCCCAGCAGGAAGTCCTATAATACTGGGCCTTACAGTGCTCAATAACCCGGTGCACAGAGGCCTCAGCCCTGATGGCAGGCAGTTCAGCTTGAGATGTGCAATCAGCTCATCTTCCTGTACTCAGTGTCTGATGTGACTCCATAGGGGCTCGTGCCCCCACCCCAGGAGAGAACCTTACACTCTCACTGTATATATACCTATTGGTGGTATACCACGGTTTCTTGTGGGCACTGAGCGGTGTGAACTTGTAAAGAGGGTTCCTTTTTTCATCAGCCATTGGCACCTGCTGTGTCCCAGGCACCACACAGGAATCCCAGCTCACTGACCCCCAGAGCTCTGCCTGTTCCCCAAAGTGTGGTGATCCTTTGGCTTGGGAAGTACAGGAAGCCTTTTTTTGCTAGGTTCTACCTTGGATTCATAAAGAGATTGTCTGGAGAAAGCACCCAGCACAGAAAGATGGGGGAACGCGGGTTTTGTTGGAGCTGGTGCGGTGAGGGGCTGAGCCCTTTATACTACCTAGTTGGGATTGCCTGTGGGAAGCCCCGCTGGGACCTGGCACACAGCTTAGCCTCTTCTGAATGTATCCACAAGAGCATATTGACGCCCGCAGCTGTCCTCCAGAGGATCTTGGGCTTGTGGGCTTCCTGTCCTATTGTAGGGCCCTTTTCTCTGTCACTCAACCTTGCTCACAGCTGAGCTCTCCTGGCCACGTGTAATAAAGGTGAACCAGGCCGACTTCATTAGCTCCCCTGTTTTAGTCTTATTTTTGTGACTGGGTCTAACGCTTGCATCTGGAACACTCCATAGGATGGGGGAGGAGGAGTGCATCAAAATGGGACAATATTGATTAAAGAGCATGCCATGAGTACCTCCCAGCTTTTATCTCAGAAAGCAGCATACTGCAGGAAGAGGCTTGATGACAGTGTCACAGTTGTATGGCCCCAAAGCTGCTTCTCTGAGTAGCCAATAGCCTGTGTCCCAGCCTGCCACCAGTCGACCCAAGGCCATATAACAATGTGCTCTAGACCATGACCGGGTAACGGAGGGGTGTGTCCCACTTCCCAGCCCTGGTCCCAGGGACAAACAGCTGTTGGCTCACTACCATCACTGACTGTCTTGGCAGGTGGGCTGCCCGAGGAGATCCCACAAAGGGGCGCCTTATACCAGACCCTGGGACTCTGTCCTACCTAGACTTGGGATAGCTTGGAAGCCCTGTTGCAGAGAAGCTGATTGTCTTGTATCTGAACGACACAGGCCATTGGCCCTGTAGCTGGGATGGTGGAGCCCTCTGCTGTCTGTGTGGCCTGTCTTCTCAGCCTCATATCACTTTGTATAAACACAACAGCTGAGCTGGTTTTTTTCCCACAAATTCTTACAAGTGAGGAAATAGGGCCATGGACTGGACTCAGGATGGTCCTTCTGACAAGTGACAATGCCAGAGTCCAATCAGGTAGCCCTTGGCTGCGAGGAACTACCCACTGGGAATGGGTTGAGCTGGGCACCCAAGGCTGGAGGAGTGGGACTGGGGATGAGACAGCCTCTTCCTATCTGTAACTACCATTCACGAGTCCTGCTTCATGGATAAGGGTTACCTGGCTTAGTACTCAGCTAACAGATGCCACCGTGGGAGCTGCCCCAAGCCACAGTAATGGGTGCGTCCCCCTAATCTCAGGAGGCTGCTTGGTTAAAGCTAGGAGTCAGCACTTTGGCAGCTGGGTGGCGATGACTGTCTTGGGAGAGAGGCTACCTGAGACAGGGCCAGAACCACACCCAGTTCTCCCTATGCGTGGTCTCAGAGCCCTGGCCCTCAATCCCATCCCCTCACTTTTCTCTAGGTCCTGGTTTTCCTGGCATGCGGGTACAGGAAACAAGATCAAATCCTTTTTCTGATATCCTTTCAAATCCAACAGAGTCAAATCCTGCCAGGGCAGCACCAGGGCTATAGGGCACTCAAGGACTCCAGACCCAAGCCAGAATTCTGGAGATGCAAGCTCTTCCTGCCGTAGGGCCAGCTTAGGTCCAGGAGGGAAGTAGCCTGTGTCCAGCTGGAGGGCTCTAGTCTTCCAAAGCTAGGACACGCCTTTGAAACCTCAAACAGCTCCGCCCCTTGACTGGAGCACAGCGCAGTTGGGCCACTCACCTCCACTGCAGGAGCCCCGCGGTTACAGCTCCTCAACCGTGGAAGGGCTCGCTTGCTCGGGGAAGGTGGGTTTCCCAGCTTCCACTGGGGACTCTCTTCTCCTGTGGGCCAAGGCTCTGGGTTCATGGAGAGGGAGGGAGCTTTTTGGGCAAGTGACATCTATTCTTCTGCCATTCCCATCCTTATCTATGAGCGTGACCACCGGCTTCTAAGAAGTCCCACAGAAATTCAAGAAGAGGGCCAGGGCTCCAGACCAGGATCAGTAGCTAGCAGAAGAATACTTTGTTGCTTCTAAACCAGGCCAGCTTTCAGGCACTGCAGATCCAACATTGCCAATTATGTAGGGTTATTGCCACTCTGTGGGGTAAGGAAGTCTGCACAAGGGAATACCTTTTCCAAGTACAGAGGAAGTGATGACACTTGTGTGATGGGACAGAGAACTATGGTCCCTAGAGGTGGGACAACGGGAAGATGGGGGTGACCTAGCAAGGAGGCTAGTGCCCAGTGGTGTAGGAATTCTCCCTGAGGAAATATAAATATGTATCCTCTCTTTATAAGGCACCAAGGACAAACCAAAGTACAATTCCAACAAAGTCCAGCTTAGAGAACCAATGAGTTTATTGGGCTTAGAAAATATGGCCGGGGTGCTGCTTACAGAAGTGTGGTGATCCCAAAGCAGTCACAACCATCGGAATGTCTCACATCAGCATGGAGGAGGACGTCCACCACCTCCACAGGCTACATATTCTACCAGCTCCTGCGACCACGAGGCCACGTGCGATGAGGACACAATTGCGACCGGCTGGGAGGTGCAGAAGGGAGGATCTGGAATCTTGGGTAAGGGTCAAGTGACCGCCACACCTTTTCCTTCCTTGACTGAATGTCTCAGCCAACGCACCCTGTCTTGACGGTGTCTTACAAGGAGTCACTGCTTCTTGGATGAAGATGATAGGCGTTATGCTTAAGAGGACAGCCCACTACAACTCCCATGCAGGACCACTCTCACCACAGAGCCTGTAGCTGGGCCAGGAGCCTGTAGTCTCATCTGAGGCCTGTCTTACTTCTTGCTGAGTTCCTTAGCCCGGCGGGTAGCTGCTTCCACGGCACTCATGGTAGCGGCTCGAAAACCACCCTGCTCTAGGGCATGAAGCCCATGGATGGTGGTCCCAGCTGGCGTGAGCACATCTGTCCGAAGCTGGGCTGGGTGCTTCCCTTCCTGCTGCAGCATTTTGGCTGTCCCCTAGGGGAGGAGAGTCCGAGGGCAGTGAGAGAAAAGAGACAAGGCAGCCACACATGTCCCCAGCCTGTCTGGACTCTGCAGGCTTGTCTTCCTGTTTGCTGGAGACAGCTCACACTCAACCCTTCCCCACATTTCTCCCGAGGAAGCCTTCACTCACCAGCAGGGTCTGAGCAGCGATGCGGTGGGCCAGGTCGCTGGGCATGCCCATCTTGATGGCACCTTCAGCCAGGGCCTCCGAAAATGTACACACCTGTGGCAACAGCATCGGGGAGCGGGGAGGAGGCGGGTCAAAGCTGAGCTCTTGCTAGACCCAGTTCACAGTCAGAGAATGCTCAGAATAGTGGTTCTCAATCTGTGGGTCGTGATTCTCCAGTAGGCTGGAACCCCTGCTCACCCACCTGCACAAGCTGGGAAACCCCATCTGCTCTCCTTCCCCCAATCCCACCCACACAAAGAAAACTCCGCCATCTGTAAACATGTCCTCACTCCTTGTCTCTCCATTTCTGGCAACCCACCCACGAGTGCCCACCCAGGGGCTCAGTTTTTTCTCTCTCTCTCTCTTTGTTTTGTTTTTTGAATTTTTTTTTTTCTGAGACAGGGTTTCTCTGTGTAGCCCTGGCTGTCCTGGAACTCACTCTGTAGACCAGGCTGGCCTCGAACTCAGAAATCCACCTGCCTCTGCCTCCCAAGTGCTAGGATTAAAGGCATGCGCCACCACCGCCCGGCTAGGGGCTCAGCTTTTGACCACGTAAGCTACGGACAGAAGCCCGGCTCCTGCCTGGCGCATGGTCAGGCTTCACCTCAGCTCTAAACCCCCTTTCTTTAGCCTGGATGTGTGACTTCACTGACCTCCACCTGTGACATGAGTGGACCCACCTGAGAGCCGCCTCCTAATAAACCTGCCTTTATCTACTTTTAACTAGGTTTAATCTGGCCTGTTTGTGTCAC
Source organism: Apodemus agrarius (assembly GCA_964023405.1). Taxonomy (NCBI): domain Eukaryota; kingdom Metazoa; phylum Chordata; class Mammalia; order Rodentia; family Muridae; genus Apodemus; species Apodemus agrarius. The sequence continues at coordinate 28,042,568 of OZ030022.1, read as the reverse complement.
CAAGGGAGAGAAAAATGCCTATCAACCCCGTTGGGAGTGGAACGACCCTTTTCCAGGGGTGGCCTCAGGGCATCAGAAAACACAGATATGTATATTATAATTTATAATGGTAGCAAAATTATAGTTATGAAGCAGCAATGAAAATAATTGGTCGGGGTCACCACAACATGAGGAACTGTATTAAAGGGTCACGGCATTAGGAAGGCTGAGAACCACTGACTCGGAATCACAAGAAACAAGGCCCTAGCCATGGTCACAGATACCTAGGCTATAAGGCCTATACGCAGAGTTTGGTAAGGGAGCCAGCCTCGATGGGCCAATAAAGCATGATGTTCTGAGGGACAGCAGAGCTCACAGGTGGCCTGTGGACCATTTGAAAGTCCGAAGGCTTAACTCCGACACCTTGAGAACGAAGCTTTTGCTAAGGGCTTGCCCCTGAGGGTATGGGTTAAGACAATACTCACAAAGGCCACACCACTACCACTGAGGCCGGTGTGGATATCTACGTAGGACTCAGGAACCTCTATGCACTGCCCACAGGCTTCCAGCAAGTTCTGCAGGAGCTCGGCGTCCTCATCCCCAGCGTGGTGGCCCCGTGTCATCACCATGGCCCCTTCCTGGACTACACAGGGTAGATTGGGAGAGACTCGAAATACTCGTGTGTTCGGGGGTAACAGCTGGATAGAAGAGAGTTCAGTGTCAGGCAGCCTAAGAGTCTGGGCCAGCTAGGCAAACAGCTCATCCAAATGCAGCCACTATGCCCACTTCCCAGGTACGCGGGCAGAACACTACCCCAGGCACCAAACCCTGGTGAGCCAACTGGGCTAACTTTTGGAGCTTAGCCGGGAGGCTATCTGCTTCCCAAAGTATGGGCAACGGAACCTATTTCAGAGTCAGGCTTTATTCACGCCAAGGGGCCACTCACCTCCTCCATAGAGCTCAGAGAGATCCCAGCAGCCACAGATACGATGATGTGCTCAGCGGTGACCACAGGGGCCACTTCTGCCAGAACAGCCGGCAGGACTTGGGGTTTGGTGGCAAAGACGACAAGCGGGCAGTTTTGCAGCACCTCCTGGTTGGAGTGAGTGGTCTGGCAACCCAGAGCCTACAGACACGGGGGTCGGAAACGAGGCCGAGTGAGGCAGCATCCCACACAGGCTGAGCTGCGTGCTATCATCCATCGATCACTCTGTATCCCGCGGGTTACAAATGTCTGTACTTGCCGTACTCTCTAACGCCTAAGACAAACCCAACAGGCCCTTCTCCTCAAACTCTACGGTCTACCTTCTGGAACCTTCCCTGTTAATTAGTGTCCACACCTGCACCCACACATGCACTGCATCTGCTCCAGTCCTTTCGGAAGCTTGGCTTTCTTCCTGGTCCCTGACGCCCACTTCCCCTAGACAGACCAAACCATCTCAAACCTTCAGCCATACCTGCCCCTGATAACTGCTTCAGAAAGCCAAGACCCTAAGTCCCACTCACCCTGAGGTGGCAGAGGTTCTTGTCTGTCGGCGCACTGGCCAGCACTTGCTTAGCTTCTACTTTGCCTGGATAGAGGGGCAAAAGCCGGTGAGGACTGGGAAGGCAGGAAACAGCTTGCTTAGCCCAGTGGGACCCTAAGGTTCCTTAGGGACTCAGCAGAGATGCTTGTCCTTGGGGCTGATCAAGTCAATTCAACTGTACTTGAATGGCGCTGCCATTTCTGTTGGACACTGGGGCCAGGAACCTGCCTGATCTTAACAAGAAATATAGCCCAAGGGTCTCTGCTTTCAGGGAAGGGGCAGCTGACTGGAGCATTTAGGTCTGTTTGGCCAAAATGGAAAACTCTCTGAAGGAACACCAGAGCTAGGGCTGCATGGTGGATAGTGAGAGTTGGTAAAGGTTCTGGAGAGAGAGCTTAGCAGTTGAAAATGTTGCAGCTCTTGAGGATGACCTGGGGCAGGTTCCTACAACCCACATGGGCAGCTGATAACCACTCATAAGTCCACCTCCAGCGGAACCAGCGCCCCCTTCTGGACTCTGAAGACACCAAGTGTGTAAACATGAATGCACACACACAGTGCACAGATAAAACACACATATAATCTTTAAAAAAAAATAGCCAATCTCAGCCATTGGGTAATCCTCTACACATATTTCCTTTGCTAGGAATCTTAGGCTGGTGATGGTGGTGCATTCCTTTAATCCCAGCATTTAGGAAGAGGCAGGTGAATCTCTGAATTCCAGGCTAGCCTGGTCTATAAAGCGAGTTGCACAGAGAAACCTTGTTTTGGAAAAACAAACAAACAAGGCCAATCTGATAAAGACCTAACAGGGGATGCGTTCCCTTTCAACAGGCCAGTGGGGTGGAATGTTTTGGGAAGACGAAGTGGCCCCTCTGGCGGAAACCATCTAGTTTTGGAAGATACAGGGGTAGAAATACTGGGCCAGATGGAAGTGCATGCTGACCACAGAGGAAGCTAATTATGTCAGTGGTCCGGTGCGTGTAGCATCAGGAGGCAGGTTTTACATGTAAACCCCGAGGCCTGTAGGAAGCCACTCTCCGATAATCAGGGGCCTCTGGACTTTGAAGCACAACTGAAAGCAGATAGCCAAAGGTCAACTTTCTCTACCCGCAATCTGTTCATAAAGTTTTCTAAATTCTGTACAGCAGTGCCGGGCCAGTATTAACATCAGCCATACACACCATCTGTCCTCAGCCTAGAAGAGTTTGTATCTCCCCCCACGGTACCCTCTGCCCCCCACCCCCCTCTGTAGCAGACATCTGGCACTGGGAAGACACTTCAGCCTTCAGATTCAAGGTACTGTTGCTATGACGAGATGAAAAGCCAGTGGTGGCAGACACGCTTCAGAACACAGGGCCAAGCCTCTTCCTCCCGAAGGCACTCATGGCTGCCCACCTCTGAGAGCAGAGCTGAGGCTTGAATAGAAAACCAAAGCAGAGGCTGAGGAGGAAGACGCCGGGACGTTGGACATTTAACCTGGCATCAAGTCAGTTAAATCTAAGGCATGACTTGTGCCACATATGGAACTAAACTCACAGCCACATTAAGGAGATCAAAAAGCTAAAAGCAAGCCAGCTAGTGGCTCACACTTTTAATCCCAGCGCACTCTGGGACGCAGAAAAAAGTGGATCTCTGAGTTCAGGGCCAGCCTGGTCTACTGGTGAGTTCCAGACCAAATGAACCCTGTCTCAAAAAGAAAAAACAACAACAAAACAAACCATAAGCACAACCCCCCCCAAGAAGTCACGCGTGAAGTCGATCATAATTTTCTTTAATGCAATACATTCAAAGAAATATCATTCACCAATACAATCAGTGTTAAATAAAAATAACTATTTTTTTCCACACCTCGCCTGACCTGCCCACTTACCCGCCTGGGAAGGGGCTGCGGGCTCATCCAGGGATCCTGGAACCCTTGATTAGAAGGCTGTCTTAGGATTCTCACCCAGGAAAACAGCGAATTCATCCTACTGGCCCTTGGGGTGCCACGTGCACCCCTCCCGCCAAGGCTTACGGGCTCTTCCCATTAGAAAGCTCCCCCAACCAGGCCGCGCCTCCCCACCTGCTCGGATGAGGCCTTGGGCAATGGCCTCCGCCATGCGACCTGCACCCACGAAGCCCACACGCCGAGGTTCAGACTTTGTCGCCGCCATCGTGCTCAGAGCAGGCCTTCTCTCGTCCTTGCGGCAGCGAGCCCCGCCCACTAGAGCTGAATTGACAGACAGAAGAGATTGGGCGGGTTCCGGGAGGACGGCGGGGCGGGGCGGGGCGGGGCGGGGCGGGCGCAGACAGATTTTGTTGCTTGAGGCGGGATTTTCCCCAAGCCTTTTTTGATTTTGTTGAGGGGAGAGAAAGGATGGGGAGCTAGTCCTAAGCGGCTGTCTAATTCCTCCCGAGAAACCCGAAGCTAGAGTCTCCCCAAAAGCCTTACAGAGAGATTTAGAGGGGGAAAAAAAAACCTCTTGAACCACACCAGGATGGGCCTGGAGTGTAAGGTAGGTACTACAAAATACAGTTCGTGCCTAGCTTGTGTGCCTTGGGTTCAATCCTCGGAGTAGTTCTGGTTCTCCACATTAACAGAAGCACTAGCCATCAGTCACCAGTACACAGCACTTATTTTTTTAATTTTTAAAAAAACTTTTGCTTGCTTTAGTGTCTCACCAGAATTGTTATCTGTATTGAATTCCACACATAGTTACATGTAGTCACTTAGCCGCCTATGTGTATAGTCATTTAGCTGAAGCGAAAGAGCAAAGGAAAGGAAAAGCAAGAAGGTTGATCTTGAATTCGAGGCCTGCTTGGTCTACAAAACAAATTCAAGGACAGCCAGAGCTACAGAGAGAATCCCTGTCTCAAAAACAAACAAACAAAAACCCAAACTGATCAGGGTCTCATCCAAATGGCCAGTTCAAACAACTAAACTTTTTTTTTTTTTTTTGGTTTTTCGAGACAGGGTTTCTCTGTGTAGTCCTGGCTGTCCTGGAACTCACTCTGTAGACCAGGCTGGCCTCGAACTCAGAAATCCACCTGCCTCTGCCTCCCAAGTGCTGGGATAACAGGCGTGCGCCACCACGCCCGGCTAAACTTAAATTTTATTCCCTAAAGAAACTTAGAGTCAAAAGTATACATGGGCGTTCTACAAACCGGATAAAAGGTGGTTTGTTTTGTTTTGGATGTGTGTAATTAGGCAAAATAGAACACAGCACTTAGAAGGGCTATGAATGCTGTCCTGGGCCGGTGAGGTCCCACAGTAAAGATGGTGGTCCCCTGCTTGCCACAATTGGGATGTGGTGGCCAGTCCTTTCCTCTTTCGCTGTGTGAGTTGTGAGGTGAAGAGTTGTATTCCCTCATCTTTCCCCAGACCCCACCTGAAGCCTAAGAGCTCTGTCTGCCTGACATTAGATGGAGACCTGCAAAACCAGGAGCTAGAAACTACAGCTAAATAACTTTCCCTTCTTAGACGTTAACGGTCTCAGGTAGCCACAGAAAGCAGATTGACACAGGGAGCTTGCCGAGAATCCTCACTATATACAGAGACAAAAATCCACTCAGGAGTGTCTATGGAGAGGTGGGGGACAAGGGACATTTGCATGAACTTGAGTGTTAAGGAATTGCTGTAGTCTGGGCGGCTACCAACAGCACCTGGACGTGTTCAAGGTTGAGACTTGGCCTCAAGCTGTCTGGCCAGAGTGACCAAGGCACTCTGATTCCTAGGACAGAGTGCATTTCTTAACATAATGACACGTTTAACACACTGACCGGTGGTCACTGGACAGCTGAGTGTCTGGTAAGTTGTGATAAACGCAGAGCAGCGCTTCCTGGGGGCTGGGCACTCCCATCCTCAATTACACCCTTAATGCCCCGGTCTGCGTGGTGGCTGCTCATCAGAGGTCGAGGTTTAAAGGAAGTCTGGAGGTGGGTGCTGGGAAGACATGGGCCAGAGGCAGACTGGGCAGGAGGGGCCAGCAGACACTGCTTTAGAGGACGAGAGACCTGGCAGGCTGTGACTGTCCTGCAGGAAGACAAAAGGCCTCAGATGCAGGCTGGGAACCAAGGAGTCATGGAGTGAGGAAACACAATTGGCTATCTGTAGTACTTCAGGGAGGTGAGAGGCAGAACGCGTAGGAGGGCTGGGCTGAGTGGAGAAAGCTGTGCAAGTTGTGAGCCCTCAGCCGACTGGCTGATCACCTGGGAAGAAGGTACTGGGCGGAATGGGCGTGGCTTCTGAGCGGAGGGGCCGAGTGGAGGTGTGAGTTGTCAATTCTGACCGCATCTGATATTAACTAAAACACAAGCTGTTGGGCAGGCCTTCAAAGGATTCTTTTGGATTATTAGAAGCGGGAAGACCAGCCGGACGGTGGTGGCGCACGCCTGTAATCCCAGCACTCTGGGAGGCAGAGGCAGGCGGATTTCTGAGTTCGAGGCCAGCCTGGTCTACAGAGTGAGTTCCAGGACAGCCAGGGCTACACGGAGAAACCCTGTCTCGAAAAAAACCAAATCCAAGCCGGGCGTAGTGGCGCAAGCCTGTAATCCCAGCACTTGGAAGGCAGAGGCAGGTGGATTTCTGAGTTCGAGGCCAGCCTGGTCTACAGAGTGAGTTCCAGCACAGCCCGGACTACACGGAGAAACCCTGTCTCGAAAAACCAGAAAAAAAAAAAAAAAAGCGGAAGACCCAGCGTAAAGCAAGCAGCGCCTCCTGGTGGCAGCTCCATACCAGGACATGGAAGGAAATTTGCCGCTGCTAAACCCATCTAGGATCCCAAAGTACACAGTCTGCAGGAGACCAGCAGCTCTCCAGGAGTCCTCCAGGCCTTCAGTCCCAAGCTGGGACTGCTGAGACATGCAGCCTTATACACTGAACAACTACCTGACTCTTGGCCTGTCCAGCGTTAGTCATCGTTGGGCTACTGTAAGCCAGTCTAATAAGTCACCTTCTATGTGTAACAGTTCTGTTCCTTTGGAAAGCCCTGACTTGTCCAGCAGCCGTTGTCAGCTTTAGCTATGTGGCTAGTGGCTATGACTCATCACCTGGGAAAGTCTTAAAGCCGTTACACAGGTGCCAACTGTCACTTGTGCCTGCCTGGAGTGTAGCTCTTGAGTCTTGGGAGTAAATGTTCCCCTCTGCTCTTTCCAGTCTTCAGGGACAGTAGCAGCTCCATTTCAGGACTGAGAGGAGTCAAAGGGCCTGTGACTTCCAACCCCATGTCATCATGGACAAGAAACAATCCTAACAGTCTTAGGTGAATAAGTTCTAAGATGGGAGCCTGAAAATGACCCAGAGCTGCAGTAGTGAAAGACAAGCAATAAAAGAACCGAAGCCACCTGCCCCTAGCTGCTGCAGCCTCGGGTGGGTTCTCCCATGCTGCCCTAACTAGCCTGGATTTGACCATCGAAGAATAAATAGAATGGAAAGGTCCATGATGTCACCACACAGGTGGCGAACGCAGACCAACGAGGCCAGGCCTGGGGGTGTGGGGTGCCTAGAGAAATCTGGGTCACCCATCACCAGTCTTCCTTTCAGCCCATCCTTGTGTCCCCAGATGGCCCACTGAATCTGTCAAAATCGAGAGCCATCTTCCTTCACCACAGTCCTCAAGTCTGAGGAAGAGTGAAGAGCGGCCACACGGGCTAAGCATGGCCAAGATGCAGGCTGGGCTGTGAGGAGGTCCCAGCCCAGGCCTAGACCCGCGCTACCTGCCTCCTCCCCTCCTAACTCCACCCTCTGGGCCTCCACACAGGGACTCTTGCCTTGGGCCTAGCAACTCTTAGAAGCCAAGTAGCACACAAGGGACAGTGGGTCCCAGGCCAGGCCAGGCCAGGAAGGTTATGCTGAGGAGAGGAGAGGGCTGGCACAGCTTCTGAGTCCAGGCTCATGAAAATCCATTTTATTGGTTTCCAGTCCAGCAGGGACACACTAAGGTCGGGCAGAAGCAGACAAGCAAGAGGCTGGTCTGGCCTTTCCCCGAGGATGGACATGGGCCCTACTGGACAGCAGCATGGAGGGTCCTGGCAAAGAGGTCAGCATGTGGCTCAGTTCCTGGCAAGCACTGAGGGCGGTGACCACTGACAGCATGGCCAGGTAAGCACCTGCTTGTTCCAAGCTTTACTTCCGGGCCTGCTCGTAGTTGTCGGTGAACCAAGCACAGGTTTCCTTCACAGCTGCAGAGACAGACAAGTGAGAGCCAGTAACTACCCTGCCCCCTGGGAGTAGGGAGCGTGTCCCCTCCCTGATACCCTAAACTATAGTGTCCTGCTTCTCAGTGGGTACAGGCTCTGATCAGGATCTGGTGACCAAGCCGGCAGAGGTCCCAGTATGGAGGCTAAGACCTCAGCGGGGAACGGGGAGAAACAGCTGGCGCTGAAGCCAAGGCCTAACTGGCAAAGAGCCTGTAAGCAGGCCGGGGTGGTTAGGGTTTTGGAAGGGACAGGAACTTACCCTGCTTGAAGGGTGTGAAACGGAAGTCGGGCAGGTAGGAGCGCAACTTGCCATTGCTGGCTGTCTTCTTATACTGCCCGTCCGACTTTGTTGAATCAAACTGGATACCTTGGTCAAGACCACAGCAGAAAGGGCACGACACCCCCCCTCCCCCGCCGCCGCCACACCCTCCCCACCTCCCCGCTGCCAGGGCAAGCACCACAAGAAACAAAATGGTGTTAAGATAGCTAGCCATCCTCCAAGGGAAAGCCGAATCACCCCGTCCACGTCGCCTCGCCAGCATCCCATTACCAGAGCCGAAGGATACAGTGACTTCCCCACTGAAGTCCATGGCCTCCACTACAGCCTCAGCTGCCTCCTTGATGGACACTTCGTCTTCCTCGCCCACTGTGGGGAACCATGGGCCAGCAGTCAGTCAGGCCTCCCTGTCCAGACCCCTAGGGGCATGTCTGCTCCTACTCCTCAGGGTAGATACGGGTCCTGCCCGGCTGTGGGAAAGGCAGCGGCAGAATGCCCACCTGAGAGGATGATGGGCTCCACCTCATTGTACTCCCGCAGGACCCAGATGAAGAGCCGGGCGAGGTCCTGGAGGTCAAAAGGTCAGGTCAAATCCACAGGGGAGCACCAAACGCCCCTAGTGGGGAGGCTGGACCGCTGTTTCTGCTCCCTTGGGAGCACAGCCAGGGCTCACCCTGATGGAGGGCCCTCATTCAGGGCACACTTTCTCCTACTGAGCCAAAGTTGCACCCTTGGGGCCTTGGCAAAGTTCAGGGACTGTTTCCCAGGCCTCCGCCTCCCACGCTGCTTTATTGGGAAGGCCGTGCTCGCCCTCCCCTCTCCCCCGCCCCCAAACATACCAGGGAGTAGATGAACTGCCTCCGAGGCTTGCCCGTACCCCACACCGTCAAGGCTGAACCGCTACCTACAGACGGGGCAGGTGTCAGAGCTCTGCGGCCAGGCCCAGTTCCCGGCCCACCCCATAGCCAAGCATGAAGCCCCCTCAGGCAGGTAACCTGGGCCAGGCGTGTGCCGGACGGCTGCACTCACTCTTGGCCAGGTGCACCTTATGGATGAGGCCGGGCAGCACGTGGCCATCCTCGATGCTGAAGTTGTCATAAGGCCCAAAGACATTCGTAGGGATGACAGCAGTGAAGGTACAGCCGTGCTGCTGGAAGTAGGCCCTGTGGAGGCATGGGGTCTCCTGATACCATCCCCAGAACGTGCCCCTAGTGTCCCCAATCCCTTCTGAAACCGGCTTCTTAAGAATGACATAAATGAGGCAGCAGGAAGGCCTCACTAACCCAGGGTCCATCCTCCCCTCTCCAGAGAGGCCTGAGCAAGACCAAGAGGGAGCACCTGTTCTGCACGTCAATCATCCTCTTGGCATAGGAGTACCCGAAATTGCTGCTGTGAGGTGGCCCGTTGTGGATCTGGAGGAGGAGGAGGAGGAGATGCTCTGAGAACCCCCACTTCTTGCTTCTACCCACACCTTCAAGGGGCCACCCCAGGAGGCCCCACGCCTCACCATCGTCTCATCGATGGGATAGGTGGTCTTGTCGGGGAAGATGCAGGTGGACAGGCAGGACACCACCTTGCGAGTGCCCACCTCGAAGGCTGAATGCAGGACGTTGTCATTGATGTGCACGTTCTTCCTCTGCAGGTGGCACAGGTGGGTCAGGCTGCCTGTGGAGGGCCCAAGCTCTCTCCTGATCCTCCACAGACAGACACGGGAACAGGCCCTGGCTCAGATATGAGCACCACCTGTGCCTATGGATTTGAAGTGCTTCTAGAACAAGGCTAACACCCCCCACCCCCCACCCCCCCACCCCCGCCCCAGCGCTGTCCTCATAGAAGCTGCCATCCTCTAGGACCACAGAGAGGTCCTGCCCTGCCTGCCTGGGTGTGGAGGCCGGAGGAGCATCCTCTGAGCGAGGGGAAAGTAGGAGAGAGGAGGAAAACTTTAGGTGGGGTTCCCACTGCAAGGGAGAAGCCTTCCTTCCACTTCCCACTGCAGAGGAGTCGTGGCCTGCTGTATTTCTCAGTGCCTTGCCCTGCGTTTCTCCAGTTCTCTTCCCTAAACATGTATGAAGCATGCTGGTCTAAGAACAGGGGAGAGAGGTAGAGACCAGGCAGTTTGCTGAAAAGACTGGGATGGGCAAGGAAAGCTTTGGGGGAGTCCTGGGGTGAAATCTGGTGGGAACCTTTGCCTACTGTAGTGTCTATTCAGGCCAGCTAGGTCAAGGCCACTGACTGCCCAGAGGCAGGTGGGTCAACTCTCAGGAGCACGGTCAGCCGAAGCAGGGCTCTTATGTTTTGCCCCTCCTCCTAAGGCACATGCTACAGACTCCAACCACTCCAACATACGGGAGTGGTTGGTAGATTCCGAAAGCTGAGGTTTCAAAACCAAGCCTGGGAGTACAAGAGTCTGGCAGCATGGGCAATGATGGGGCACGCCTTGAATCCCAGCACTCCAGAGGCAGAGGCAGGCAGCGAATCTCTGTGAGTATAAGGCCAGTCTTGTCTATAGAGAAAGTTCCAGGATAGCCAGGGCTACACAGAGAAACCCTGTCTCAAAAATCAAAACAAACAAACCCCCCCAAAAAAAACAAAACAAAAAGGAAAGAAAGAAGGAAAAGTTTAGGGACTGGAAGATGGCTCAGCAGTTAAGAGCACTGGCTGCTCTTCCGGAGGACCAAATCCCAGCACCTTCATGGTGGCTCACAACTGTCTGTACCTCAAGTTCTAAGAGATCGGACATCTTCACACAGACAGGCATCCAAGCAAAACATCAATGCACATTACAGGGGGAGGGGAAGAGGGGGAAGGGGAGAGGGGGAATCTGGCAGCCAAGCAAGCTCAGTCCCAGATACATAGTGTGTTGTGCAGACTTCTTTCAGCTTCCCAATCCTGTAGGTCAACACTTGGCCAAATGACCCCAGAGCTGTGCAAAACCAGCCCTCAGGGACTTCTTGGGGTAAATCTGTGGAAGTTTCAAGAACCTAAGCTCCTGGCTCCCAATGCTTGTTGCCCCCCAAGCACTCTGACTTACCCAGAAGTCCAAGTTGTATTTGATATTCCGGAAAAGGCCGCCTACCATTGCAGCAAGATGGATGACATGGGTGGGCTGTACCTTCTGGAACAGAGCTTGGGTTTGTGCTGCATCCCTGAGGGAAGCCAGGATGTCAGGGCGGCCTAGAGAGGCCTGAGGAAATCAGGAGTTAGGAGCTTGGGTAGATGGTGGAGAAACTGAATGGGTCCATGGCTGGATGGGCAACCACAGAGACAAGTAGCTAAGGTCAGGGCTTTAGCAGCCGTCGGTTGTGGGAATCCCGGAACTAGAGGAGGATGTTTACTCAGAGCACAGCCGGTCACCTGGCAGGGAGGACCCAAACCCGGGGCAGATTACTGCTAGGCTCGGGAACAAACCCCACAGGGCATTCTGTCTGGAAGGGGAACCAAGAGGAGGGATTGAGTCTGAATATGGTCCCAACTTACGTCAGATCTGCATCTTTGGAGGAGACAAACACCCATTCCTCTCCAGGCAAGCCGGCCCCATCTGCGACCACCTTCTGGATGGCTCTGCCCACCAGTCCAGAGCCCCCTGTCACTAGGATTTTCGTGGATCCGTGGGGTTCACCCATTGTGGTCTGCACCTGGAGGGCTAAATGGTGTAGGCTAAGGAGGATATAGGATGTGCCATTTTCCCTACCCCATTCTCCTTGGCCAACGGCAGCAGGCACAGAATCAAAATTCACAAGATGGAGCGACAACAGGCTGACAGACACACCCAGCTCTGTTCCTTCAGGAAGTCCTTTGCTCTGGGCATTATAGGTTCCTGTTGGCTGCCATCCAAAACAAAGCAGCTTGGTCCAACTAACCCATGACTCTACTAGGCAGAGGAAAGGTACACCTCATCCCTACGACTGCAAAATTAGGGCTGGCAGTTCCCTGTACAGATCATAGCGGCTGCTTCTCCCCAATGTTCACCCTTCGTACAGACAGGGGGCGGTGCCCGTACTTGGAGCCCCGTACCCACAAGTGCTGAGCTGATAGCTTATGACCTAGGAAAGCCTAGTTCTTCTAGGGCAGGGTGCACTGCTGGACAGCCTCAGGACGCTGGAAATTTGTTACGGTCCCAGTAAGGGGGGGAAAGGGGGGTCTGGACCAGCCGCAAGGCTCCACCGTTACCAGGATGAGCAAGAGCCCGGCCCCCAAACCCCTTGGTTCCCGACCCAGCCCAACCCCACATAGACCCACAATGCGAGATGCTCTCTTACGGCCCTGACCAGCCTGCGTGATCCCTGGTTTGCTGCGCCGTATCCAACTGTAAGTCTCACCTGCGATGGGTTCCACCAGTCCAAGAGCTACTTCCGGTGCACAATTCTCCAGCAATACCCGGTTCATGTGGAGGGGGCGGGGCCTCCGGGGAACTCTGGGAAATGGAGTCTTTGTTATGCGCCAGTGAGGCGCGGGCCTTTCTGGGAAATGTCTGCTGGGCCTCACGGCCGTCTGGGAAACCGAGTCCTGTGGGCAGGGCGGGGGTGGTCCTGATTGACCGAGTGAACTGGAATGCAGAGGATGAGCTGCCTACCTAGACACACTCTGGTGGACGAAGGGACACAGGTCCCTCAAGGAACTAGTGGGCTGGCCAGAAGTCTCCAGTTCTTAACCTGCAAGGAAAACCGCTTCCCATTAGCCCTTCTGCATGTCAGAGTGGCCACGCGCCTAAGTCAGCATGCCTCACCAGTTGTGTGTTCCAGCCATGAATTCACAGAAGACTCCGTTTCTTTCCCTAAATAGATTATTTTGAAGCAGTGAATAAACTCTCTTCTACCTCGACAACATTTTAAAGTGTGTTTCATGATGAAAACATCCGCCAAAGGGGCACATGCTGGGATGGTGTTTTTAAAGGCACTTGACTTTAAGCCTGTTCACCTGAGTTTGATCCACTCGGGCCCTTTTAATGGAAAGCCAGAACTGACTTCCACGAGCCGTTCTCTGATCTTCACGCTCAGACTATCCCACACATGCACTCACATACACACACACACAATAAAGAAATGTAAAAAAACAAACAAAAAAACAAAAAAAAACCTAAAAAATTGGTTATGAGGAGGTAAGTAGGGCAGCAGATGATTCAATGTAGCTAATTTTATATGTATATCAAGTGTAATGGTAGTGCTAATTTAAAAATAGAGACGCAGATTTAAGAATACACACAGAGCATGGTAGAGCTGCTTTTAATCCCAGCACTTAGGAGGCAGAATCAGGCCGATCTCTGAATTTGAAGCCAGCCTGGTCTACAAAGTAAGTTCCAGGGTGGCCAGAGTTACATAGTCTCTAAAAAACAAGAATCAAACCAAACAAACAAACAAATAGACACAGGCTGAGGAGATGGCTTAGGACATTTCCTGATGACCCGAGTTTAATCCCCACCCCACCTATGGAACCCAAAAAATGGTGGGGGAGAGAACTGGCACACTGGTGGTTTTCCCTAATGTCAGAATTTATTGGACAATAATAAATTCAGAAGGCACAGCGGTTTCCATTGGAACAGTATGCCAAGGAGTCCAGATTTTCTTGATATTGAGCTGAAGCAAACACAAATCATTTTATTACAATCCTAACTATGATGATTAACTTTGAGATTACAGATGACACACCACTCGTGAGTGCCTGCCTGGAGGCTGGAGGATGTCTTTAGTGGGCTAGAAAGGATGTGGCAGGGTCCATGGAGTTCCAAAATGGCCGGAGAGGCAGAAGCAGAGAACGGATAGAGATGACCAGAGATCCTGTGGGGGGAAGAGTCCGATAACTGTTCAACCTCGGGAACCAGTGGGTCTGTTGGGGTTACTTAAGGAGCTCTATCACTAAAAGCCGCCCCCCCAGCATAGGTGATGACGGGGATGCTGGAACCCTGGAGCTTCTGCATAGTTTGCAGTTAGCTGCACAGGTCCTCAGCGGTCCTTACTGCTTTATAATCTAGGGTGCAAGGAGGGCGCTTGTGAGTCTGATTTCAGGGACATCTTCAAGGAGCCTCTCCCTCTGGAGTGGAATGTTTCAGAATCTTTTATTTACTCCTTAACAATCTTACCCATGGATATGATGTATTTTTTTTTATTTTATTCACATTTATTAGTTTGATCATCCCCCTGAGCCTCTCCTAATTTTTATGTCTTTTAAAGAACTTGTTGAGTATAGCTAGGGTTGCTTGCATGAGCGCACATGTAGCAGGGTTCAGTGGCTGGAGCTTGGGCCACTTCGCACACTGACAGACACAGAGGCCTTCTTTGCTGATGACATTTCAAAGAATGGTGTAGCCAGATGTTTGGCGACTTCGTGGGTTCTTTTTTTGTCTCCCACCCTTTCACCCCCTAACACTAGATAGGAGAAAAAAATAATACGGGGGGTGGGGTGGGAGGGGCATCTTTATCATTAGACTATATCCTATTGATTGGGGGCATCAAGTTCCTTGGGGCAAGTTTGATCTCTTCATCAGGATATTTAATTTCTTCTTGTGTTTCTTCTTTACACACAACTACTTAACAAATGGCAAGCAACAGCAACCAAACAATGATCAACCCACAACCTCTTGGGGCCCGAATACTTATATACCTCTGAAGAGTCCCGAAAATTCCAAATGACACACAATCACAGAAACTGTCCACCACTGCCACTGGAAGAATCGCCCCTACTAGAGCAGGAAGCAAATTATAGTCAGCTCTTGTGGACAATCTGAAGCCCCATATCCCCATGCCTGGGGTTAAAATGAAATCATATTCTTATAATATTTCTATGTTTTTAAAGAAATTTAAAAAAAAATCTCGCTAATTCTCCCTTGCTGTGTAAGCCATTAATTGTGCTGTGTTTAGCAGGAAATTGTAATCAGAGACATTTTCAATGAACTAAGCAGCTTTTGGATCAGTGGCCATGGTTTTCAGGATGCCTCTCCAGTTCTTTCTAAGTTTTGATGGTATCCACAGCTTTTCATTTCATGTACAGATGTAAATAAACCTGCGTCCCCAACATAAAACTTTTGCAGGCTTCCATTCTGATGTTAACACATTCTAATAGCACATAGGCTCATTTAATTCTAGCTTTTTCTATAACCTGGTAACTCTTAGCTGTTCTTGTCTGAAACTGCTTATGGCTATTGCTGTGGGGGGCTTGAGCCAGGTCCCAAAGCCTAGAAATTGTCTTGGATGTCGCTCTTGAACCCACACTCATTGATCCAATGGCAACCCTTGTCACATCTCCTGCACCCACTGGGAAGCCTGGAAAAACCATTGCTGCTAGAAATGGCCTGTTTATCTCTCTGGTACAAAGTACCATATTTCTTGTAGTTAGTACACTGGGCATTTTGATATCAGAGAACTCTAGCTATAGTTTGACTCATGATATTAGCGTGGTACACATTAGAACCAATATCTGTGATTTTCCTTATCCACTCGTCCATGGGCACTGCCCACACCTTTAATGGCCTAATAACTTTTTTCTATTCGATATTTGCACGTTCTTGTTTTTACAGTTTATTTATTATTATATGTAAGCACACTGTAGCTGTCCTCAGACACACCAGAAGAGAGCTCTAAGCCACCATTGTAGTTGCTGGGAATTGAACTCAGAACCTCTGGAAGAGCAGTCAGTGCTCTTAACCGCTAAGCCACCTCTCCAGCCCAATATTTGCAATTTTGTTTTGTTTTGTTTTTTTTTTCTTCCCGAGACAGGGTTTCTCTGTGTAGCCCTGGCTGTCCTGGAACTCACTCTGTAGACCAGGCTGGCCTTGAACTCAGATATCCGCCTGCCTCTGCCTCCAGAGTGCTGGGATTACAGGCGTGCACCACCACTGCCCGGCATATTTGCATTTGTGTACACCAAGGCCTCTATTAACACCTGTCTTGCCACACTCTGATATGACTGTGTTCACAGCTGAGACTAATCTTTACCAAAAAAAAAAAAAAAAAAAAAAAATCAATGACAGCTTCTTCGGGGCCTTGTATAATCCTTGTAAAGGAGGTGGAGCTTTTCCAGGACTCTTCAACTTTTCCCCAAGCTCTTAAAGCCACTAAATGGCATTGTTCTAGAATGGCATCATCAGATCGAATCTTCTGTATGCCAGAGCACTGCCCTGCACTCAGCAACGACCTTTGACTATATTCAGTCCCCTTCTCTATTTCGATGTTCAATTACGTGGCTTCTTCCCTCCACCATGTTAATCCTTGCAATTGCGGACCAGAGTCTAGTATAGCTGTTACCAGCCCCTTCCAGTGTTGGAGAATAATTAATTCTATTTTGGTAGCCTGGTTACTTAGAATTTCTTCCACAAAAGATGAATTCATTCCACGCAAAACCACAGCCTCTTTAAAAATGCCTCAGATTGGTGGCTGGAGAGATGGCTCAGTGGTTAAGAGCTCTGACTGCTCTTCCTAAAGGTCCTGAGTTCAATTCCCACCAACCACGTGGCTGCTCACAACCATCTGTAATGGGATTTGGTGCCCTCTTCTGGTGTGTCTGAAGACAGCTACAGTGTACCCATATAATAAAATAAATACATCTTTAAAAACATAAAATGAATTGCCTCAGATCTCAGGATGACATCAAATCTCATCATAACCGTGTTCCATCCCGTTAGCAGGCATATGCTGTATGACTACAGGGGAAACTCATTGTGATTTCATAACCCTGGGCCACCCCTTCTCTATCTCTGGTGGCAGAGTTGGTTTGAGATTAATCCTTACTTTCTTTCTTTTTTGGGGTGTGTGTGTGTGTGTGTGTGTGTGTGTGTGTGTGTGTGTGTGTGGTGGGGTTGAGACAGGGTTTCTCTGTGTAGTCCTGGCTGTCCTGGAACTCACTCTGTAGACCAGGCTGGCCTCAAACTCAGAAATCCTCCTGCCTCTGCCTCCCGAGTGCTGGGATTACAGGCATGCGCCACCACTGCCACAGAAGGGGCTGTTTCATCAGACTGTCCTCCAGTCTTTTCAGAAATCTCTGAACTGACTACCCTCTGGCAAAGTTTCTTTCCTCTTTCCTTCTGCAGAAAACTTCCGCTCTCTCGCTCAGTCGCGAGGACTGAGCCCTTTTGTTCTCCATTTTCTGCCACTACTTGCCTCCCCAATGCTTCCATTTCCACGGGCAATTTTTCCAACTGCTCAGCCATTCTCCCAACTTTTTGGAGACAGAATATAGGAAAAAAGAAAAAAGAAAGAAAAACCAGACAATCCCAACAGAAGCTACCACATCTTGAAAAAGAATATCCATTTGAAGTGGAAGTTTCTGGATATGTCAGGTGATACGGACTCGTGGTGTTGAGCTGAGGTAACACCCGTGGGAGGACACGTTGTGTTTGGAGAGAGTACAAACAGGACTCAGACAGCGACGGTGTGCTTGCAGAGCTAGCTTTGCAAGGCTTCGTTGGTATCTTGTCTTCAGCTTTGCTGATCTTCACTTCGCTGAGAGACACATGACAGAGAACTTTTTCAGTTTCCCCAACTGGTCCTGGTCACTCCTGCTGTCATGTGATGATTGGCTGAGGCCTGGAGGTTTCTCCTGGATGGCGTCACTGCTGCTGATCTGTTTGGTATCCTGGCGCTACTGAACTGGACTGCTAGTCTCCTGACAAACAGATTGGAATCGACTCAAGAAACCTAAACAGGTCCACATCCCCTCATCCTATTTACCATCTTTTCTCCCCTACCTCTGGACTCCGGGCTAGAAGGGAGGTTGAAACATTTGTGAACCCTTATTAAAAATAGGTTTTTAAAAATCTAAGCCTACATCCATTCCTTGACCCCCTGCTGTTTCCTCTACAGCATTTGAAATCATTCCCCATCGTACCTAGCTCCGAGTTGGGCACCAAATATTGCAGGACTTTCCTGGACCTGTGTAGTGATGCAGAGCCTTTTAACTTAGTTTAAAGCTTAAACCTTTCACTGGGGCAGTCCCCCAGCTAGTGTTTAAGCTTTACCCGACTATTCTAACCTATGACCTCCACGGGGAGGTCTATGCCTCCCTGCTCCACTCCTAGTCACGTCTGTTTCCTTCTGTGTCTGCTTCTGATTCTCCTGCTTTCCTCCCCTGCCTCATTCTCACTGCCCAGAAATTCCACCCTTGTAATTCCTGGCCCTGCTATTGGCTGTCAGATCTTTATTATAACCACTCAGCAGCAGGCCAACCCACCTGATACATCCCTTAGATTGTCTTTAGCAGGTGAGGAAGGACAAGCACATATAGAAAAATCCAGTGATGGGCCATAGAAGATGTGCTGGCTGGTTTTGTGTGTCAACTTGACACAGGCTGGAGTCCTCACAGAGAAAGGAGCTTCAGTTGGGGAAGTGCCTCCATGAGATCCAGCTGTGGGGCATTTTCTCATTTAGTGATCAAGGTGGGAGGGCCCCTTGGGGGTGGTACCATCTCTGGGCTGGTATTCTTGGGTTCTATAAGAGAGCAGGCTGAGCAAGCCAGGGGAAGCAAGCCAGTAAGGAACATTCCTCCATGGCCTTTGCATCAGCTCCTGCTTCCTGACCTGCTTGAGTTCCAGTCCTGACTTCCTTTGGTGATGAACAGCAATGTGGAAGTGTAAGCTGAATAAACCCTTTCCTCCCCAACTTGCTTCTTGGTCGTGACGTTTGTGCAGGAATAGAAACCCTGACTAAGACAAATTGGTACCAGCATAGTGGGGTATTCCTGTGACAACCTGACCATGTTTTGGGGAGGACTGTGGAAGGACTTTGGAACTTTGGGCTAGATGGTCCATTCAGTGTTGAGACCTCTGTGAGATGTGGAGGAGCTTGGAAGATTATGTTGAGAACAAGGCAGAAGATGGAGACCTGGCTTGTGAAATTTCAGAGGGAAGATTAAAGTCTCTTATCAGGGCCATGAAGATTCTGTGGTTTTGGTTAGCTGCGGCTGAAGAATCAGCTGTGATTAACAAGATACCAAAACCATTAAAGTCAACCTTTGTGTTATGGGGACTATTGAAGTTGGTTAGCTGGAGCTAAGAAATTAGCGGTGATTAAGAAGAAACCAGCATCACTGAGGTGAAATCTTCTGGGAAGTGTTTTCTGACAGCACAAAGAGTGTGTTCCAGATAGCCAAGGTTGTGCCTCGTGCTGTAGCAGGACTTGGTACTGTTTAAGAGTCACCCAGGTGGTACTGCTTTTGAAGGCATGAAGTCATCATGAAGAACAGCTGAGGCTTGGTACAGTGAGAGGCCATTGAAGGCCATTGGTGAAAATGTACCCTCAGTTGTAATTGATGGCCCAGGACTGAAGGGGTCATGCAAAAGAGTTGAGGCTTGGAGATGCCAGTACTATGCGATGACCACCAAGGACAGCAGCAGCCGTGGAGTACAGGCAGCTGGAGCCTAGAAGACAAGGTGTGTGCTACAAAGGGCAGAGCTGGAGAAGTGACCCAAGCCCTTGGAGGAGCCCAGAAGATCGTGAGTTGGATCCCAGACATTGAACTATTGGAGTTTGAGTTTTGCTTTTGATTGTGACTGTGCCCTGATATGTTTCCCTCTTGAAGGAAGAAAGTATTTTAGTGGAGCCCACAGTTAAGCGACTGAATTTTTAAAAGACTTTGAATTTTAAAAGATATTGGACATTTTAAAGGGATGAAATTTTTAATATGTAAAGACTGTGGGACTCTTTTTTTTTTTTTTTTTTTTTTTTTTTTTTTGGTTTTTCGAGACAGGGTTTCTCTGTGTAGCCCTGGCTGTCCTGGAACTCACTCTGTAGACCAGGCTGGCCTCAAACTCAGAAATCCGCCTGCCTCTGCCTCCCAAGTGCTGGGATTAAAGGCATGCGCCACCAACGCCCGGCAACTGTGGGACTCTTAATGTTATTTAGATCTTGGGGATGAATAAGAAAGTAAGGGTTGAGGCTTAATAGTGATATGTTGGTGTGTCAAGTTGACAAGGGGTCAATTGTACTGGCTGGTTTTGTGTGTCAACTTGACACAGGCTGGAGTCCTCACAGAGAAAGGAGCTTCAGTTGGGGAAGTGCCTCCATGAGATCCAGCTGTGGGGCATTTTCTCATTTAGTGATCAAGGTGGGAGGGCCCCTTGGGGGTGGTACCATCTCTGGGCTGGTATTCTTGGGTTCTATAAGAGAGCAGGCTGAGCAAGCCAGGGGAAGCAAGCCAGTAAGGAACATCCCTCCATGGCCTCTGCATCAGCTCCTGCTTCCTGACCTGCTTGAGTTCCAGTCCTGACTTCCTTTGGTAATGAACAGCTGTGTGGAAGTGTAAGCTCAATAAACCCTTTCCTCCCCAACTTGCTTCTTGGTCATGAAGTTTGTGCAGGAATAGAAACCCTGACTAAGACAGAAGACAATACAAAAATCCTGCCAGCACTTAGCTCTCTGCTGGTACAGTATTAATAATTGAAAACACGGGCTGGAGAGATGGCTCAGTGGTTAAGAGCACTGACTGCTCTTCCGAAGGTCCTGAGTTCAAATCCCAGCAACCACATGGTGGCTCATAACCATCCATAAGGAGATCTGACTCCCTCTTCTGGAGTGCCTGAAGACAGCTACAGTGTACTTACATACAAAAAGATATGTAAATCTTTTTGTAAAAAAAAAAATTGAAAACACAGAGGTATACCTTAATGCAACATGAAAGTCACCCCAAAAGAATGGCACTTAAGTCTTTAAAGACCTTGCTGCTGTGGGAAAGATTCCTTCACAGTGGGAAGCCCTTTCCTAAATTCTCTAAGAAATTAGAGCAGTTCTTCTACCTGAGGTAACGCTGAGCCTGCTGGGAGCCTCAGGCTCACTCATCTCCTGAGCAGAGTTTGTCTTTAGACCTGGCTGGCAAGGTAGGCCGGCTGTCTCACGATAATGCTGGTTATCTCTAGAGCAGAGATCTAGTCCCAGAGTATGTCTTGGAATACTTGAGCACAAGCTTAGTACTGTTACAATATTAAGACTGCTAAAATTTTACTGTAATCTTGGACACCGATCCTGCTGGTGTGAAGCTGAGCAGTCCTCTGAGGGAGGAGGGAGAATTACAGGAAAGATGGAAACAAGACTCAGAGACAAAGGTTAGAAATCGGGAGGGCTTCAGGTCTATACCACGCCAGCCCTGAATGTATTTCTCATGGCTTTTATATACTTTACAGTATCATGGGAGACAAAGTCACGAGCTAGCAGAGACAAAGGCTGACGTACATAGGACATCTCTGTTCCCATCCAGATGCTTCCCTCTTCCTTCCACCAAGATTAAGAGACCATTCAACCCCTCGCCTCGAGCTTCAAGGGTGGCTCCTCTTATCGTTCCATGCATCAGCAGGCCAGGAAATCCGTCAGCAGGCCAGGAAATCCGTCAGCAGGCCAGGAAATCCGTCAGCAGGCCCTCACCTGCCTCAGCTCTGCTAACAGGCAGGCTTTCACAGAAGCAGGGAAAATGGCTCCAGACAATCTCACCTCCCACTGCCTTTTTGAGCCAAGATGTCATTATGTAGCTTTGGCTGGTCTAGAACTAGCTATGCAGAGCAGGATGGCCTTGAACTCGCAGAGATCCACACAAGACATGTGCCCAGCTACTAATCCTTTTCGATACTGAGGGCAGGATGCAGGGATCCTTATTGACTCCTTAATTGGCACGTACTAGATGATAGTGCCTGGCTTCCCAGAGCAGATAACTGAGAGCTAAGCAGTCCTTCTCGGGCAATCCCATTACCCTCCTGCTAACTGCGATGCTCCTTTTTTTTTTCCTCCATAAGACAAGGCTTCTCTGTGTAGCCCTGGCTGTCCTGGAACTTGCTCAGGCTGGCCTCAAACTCAGATATCCACTTGCCTCTGCCTCCTGAGTGCTGGAATTAAAGGGATACACTGCAGTCACCAACAACTACTGTTGGGCTGCACGTCCGCCTTACCACTGGAATACCAGAGCTCAAGGTATGCCAGGAAATCCGTCAGCAGGCCAGGAAATCCGTCAGCAGGCCAGGAAATCCGTCAGCAGGCCCTCACCTGCCTCAGCTCTGCTAACAGAAGGCAGAAGACAGGTCATGATAGGGGGGGGTCTCAGCCTCTGTTCTCCTGGGATGGATGTTGTGGTTCTCAATCTCCTTTGTACCTAGATGCCACTGGGGACTGTGAGGAGTTCAGAGCAGTGATCCACAGATCTGCCCTTCTCCTACTTGCCAGGCATAAAGGGGATGGCTGACCCCAGGATGGGCAGAATCCGGTCTAGTTCTGGGTGACTGCCGAGAGTATGGAGGGGCTGGAAATCTCCAAGAGACTTTGGCATGGCTCTTTATGACAAAGGCCTGCACCCCACCCCGCAGTGATCCCGAATGAAGGAGGTTTCCTTGCTTGTTCGAACTGCTTTATTTATGGCGGATGTAAATGCATAGTCTTACTCAGGGTAAACTGGGGATTAAATACGTTTTGCAGGAAGGGGTGCCCAGGAAGAGAAGTTCATTGGCTAAATACTAGCCTGGAGAACTCTAGGTCTTTATGCCATGTCACCAGTTGTCATGGTCCTCTCAGTGGGGTATGATGGTTATGTGTTCCAGGATAGGCAGAGTCTGGCCGGGAGCTGGTTGCAATGCCTGCTGTTCTCAGTGATGAGATCCCCTGAGGTTTTGGGACCTGCTTCGACCTTGCCAGTCCTTCTGTCTGATGGCATAGTCCACTTGCCCCACAACCCACTCCCGGTGAGGTTTGCTTAAACATTTGAAAGTTCGCAGAGAATCGAGAAAGCTACATTATGAGCACAGGTTCCTGGTGACGCACTCGTCCAGCTCTAGAAGGCATTGGATTCCTTCCAAGTTTCAAATAGTTTGCCCCTACCCTTTTGCCATTAAAAACCTGGATTGAGACCAGCAGCTGGTGAAGTGCTTGCTTTGGAGGCACAAAGAGTGGAGTTTCAACCCATGGCCTTCTGTAGACATCTGCAGTTTTCAGGACCGATATGTACGCCGAATCGTTTTATGTCTACTTAACACAAGCTGAAGTCATCTGAGAGGAGGGAGCCTCCGCTGAGAAAATGCCTCCGTAAGACCAGGCTGTGTGTGAAGAGGAATTTCAATCCAGCAACAATGGGTGCTCTGGCAAGGGATCACATCCAAAGACCTTCCAGGTCTGTGTGATCCGGATGGAATGACATACCTTTTATCTCTCTGGCTGGGATACAGACTTGCCCTTAGTACACACCTTTCATCTCAAACAGCGATGTCTAATTGAGGGCCAGACAAAGTAATGAATCAAAGATATGACAGAATGAGTCAGCTATAGGATCCACCCAACTTTCATGAGAACAGACAGGAGAGAAGCTACTTAAGAGAAGTGTGGAGTCAGGAAGGGAGGGCAGTTCGGCGAGTGCAGTTGAGTTCAGGCAATGCTGTGAGGTTCAGTTGAGTTCAGTTCAGTGTTTGGGGATTAGCCTGGTGCTGCTGTGTATTAAAATGCTAACTACTGGCTCCCCAGATCTGGTTGCCCAAATGAGCAGATCCTCATGTATACTAAGTGATGCTATGTAAACCTTTCTCCCAAATTTAAAGCTATTGATTACATAAAATGGCTACAGGCAATTACTGGGGAGACTAGAAGTAGGCAGCATTTCAGTTACCAGGCTGGGGTTGCAGGTAGGCACCACAAGGAAAAAGAGAAGGAGGAAAAAGGAGGGTAGGAGAAGGAAGACAGAAGGTCTCCTTTAGACATGAAGGACCAGGAGCATGTGACCAAAATAAAATGGACCCAGAGGGCATGCTGATGGAACAGAAATAACCCAGGAAGACTCAATCCGCAAAAGTACCTGGGAACACAACTGGGGTGTTAACAGTCTAGCTCTGGGGGAAAAATAAAAGAGGGTTAATTCCCCCAGTAATTGTGCCAAGGCTAAATAAATAAATCATAGTCCGAGCCTCATTCATATAGAAGCTAATGGGGTAGAAATCATTCAAGTACTTTACAGTCCAGTTCAGTGCAGTTTAGTTTGGTTCTGTTTGGTGCCTTTCAGTTGAGCGCAGTTGAATGCAGTTCAGTTCACGTAATTCAGAGGCAAACTTTTCAAGCAGAACAATTCAGTGAGAAGCCAAGAGAAGCCATTTTCAGTCTGTCAGCTTGGAGAGGGGTTTGAACCAGAATAGCTGAGTTGAACCAGTTGGCCACAGTTCAAAAAGAACTAGAAAGTGTGAGCTTATTCAGCAATAAGCCTTTGAGACGGCAATTTTCTTTTTCTTTTTTTAAAGATTTACTCATTTCCTATATGTGAGTACACTGTCATTGTCTTCAGACACACCAGAAGAGGGCACCAGATGCCCATTACAGATTGTGAGCCCCCATGTGGCTGCTGGGAATTGAACTCAGGACGTCTGGAAGAGCAGTCAGTGCTCTTAACCATTGAGCTATCTCTCCAGCCCTGAGGGGCATTTTCTTAGTGACTGATGGGGAAGGGCCAAGTCCATTTTAAGTGCTGCCATCCCAATGCTGATGGTCCTGGGTTCTATAAGAAAGAAACGTGAGCAAACCATGCTGAGCAAGCCAGTAAGCAGTACCCCTCCATGGCCTCTGAATTAACTCCTGCTTCCAGGTTCTGGCCATTTTTCAGTGTCTGTCCTGACTTCCTTCAGACCTGAACAGTGCTGAGGAAGTATAAACCAAACAGACCCTTTCCTCCCCAACTTGCTTTTTCGATATGGGGTTTCATCGAAGCAGTTGAAACCCCAAGGCAGTTTGGTACCAGAATTGTGGGGTGTTGCTGTGACAGGCAATGCTGTTTGGGGAGAGCCGTAAAAAGTGTTTAATGCTTAGTGGGCTGTTCTGTAAGATCTTGGAACACAAGACTGTTGAGGGCAGCACCGAGGATGAAGACCTGCCTTGGTAAGTATCAGATTGAAGCTTAAAGATTCCATTGCGGGCCGTCTGTTATTTTGTTACTTTGTTGATTCTGCGATTCAGGTTGGCAGAGGTTGAAGAATCAGCTGAGATGAACTCGATACCAGAACTACTAAAGTGAAACCTTCGCTTTGCTGTGATACTCCATGCTCGCCAGCTGCAGCTGAGGAAATCAGTGGTGGTTAAGGAGAAACTAGCATCATTGTGGTAAAATCTTCTAAGTATTTCCTAAGAGCTACACAGAAACTGTGTTCCAGAAGCAGCCAAGGTTGCACCTCATGCTGGCAGCTGAACTTGGTAGCATAAGTGTCACCCAGGTGGTACTGGTTTTGAAGACATGAATGGTTCATGGAGAGCAGCTGAGGTTTGGCATTGGGAGAGGCCATTGGTGAACGTGCAGTTTCAGTGGCAAATTTTTTAAAAGCAGGATATAAGATATAGAGATAAACCCGCAAAATTTTGTTAAGACCTAGATGACTCTTTTTTTAAAAAAAGATTTATTTATTTATTATATGTAAGTACACTGTAGGTATCTTCAGACACCCCAGAAGAGGGCATCAGATCTCATTATGGATGGTTTTGAGTCTGTGGTTGCTGGAATTTGAACTCAGGACCTTCGGAAAAGCAGTCAGTGCTTTTAATCTCTGAGCCATCTTTCCAGCCCCTCTAAATGACTCTTTTTGTGTGTGTGTGTGGTTTTTTGAGACAGGGTTTCTCTGTGTAGCCCTGGCTGTCCTGGAACTCACTCTGAAGACCAGGCTGGACTTGAACTCAGAAATCCACCTGCCTCTGCCTCCCAAGTGCTGGGATTACAGGCCTGCGTCACCACTGCCCAGCTTTCTAGATGACTCTTAAGGTTGTACTTTCACTTTTTTTTTTTTTTGTTTTTTTTGTTTTTGTTTTTCGAGACAGGGTTTCTCTGTGTAGTCCTGGCTGTCCTGGAACTCACTCTGTAGACCAGGCTGGCCTCGAACTCAGAGATCCACCTGCCTCTGCCTCCCAAGTGCTGGGATTACAGGCGTACGCCACCACGCCCCGGCTAAGGTTGTACTTTCCATAAGGCTGAAGAGATTACTCAGGGTTAAGAGCAAGCAGTTGGTGCTCTTCCAAGGAATCCTGGTTTGATTTCCAGCACCCACATGGCAGCTAAGGACAGCTGATAACTCCATTTCCAGGAGAATATAATGCCTTCTTCTGGCCTCCGGGAACACCAAGCATGCACATGGTACACAGACATACATGCATGCAAAACACTAAAACACACAATAAAACTCTGCCTTGAGCCGGGCGGTGGTGGCGCACGCCTTTAATCCCAGCACTTGGGAGGCAGAGGCAGGCGGATTTCTGAGTTCGAGGCCAGCCTGGTCTACAGAGTGAGTTCCAGGACAGCCAGGGCTATACAGAGAAACCCTGTCTCGAAAAACCAAAAAAAAAAAAAAAAAAAAAAAAAAAAAAAAAAAAACTCTGCCTTGATCAGTGAGTTTGGCATTCTAGGCTCTCACCTGACTTTACAAAGTTGTCAAATAAACTGCCTCAATTTCACTACTCTGAGTCTCTAGTGGTTTATTACAAAGATGTTGGCAGCCGGGCGTGGTGGCGCACGCCTGTAATCCCAGCACTTGGGAGGCAGAGGCAGGTGGATTTCTGAGTTCGAGGCCAGCCTGGTCTACAGAGTGAGTTGCAGGACAGCCAGGACTACACAGAGAAACCCTGTCTCGAAAAAAACAAAAAACAAAAAACAAAAAAAAAAAACAAAGATGTTGTGTCTTAGGCACAGTGATTCAAAGTTGTCCTACCACAGGCACACACATACGATAATGATAAAGACGTTCTAAACGCCCAAAACTAAAACCAAAAGCTACATACAGAACCATCACTAACAACCAACAAGAAATCTTTACTTGAAGCTCTCTAAAGGGCCTGCCTTTCCCAGCTC
This sequence comes from Apodemus agrarius, assembly GCA_964023405.1. Classification (NCBI taxonomy): domain Eukaryota; kingdom Metazoa; phylum Chordata; class Mammalia; order Rodentia; family Muridae; genus Apodemus; species Apodemus agrarius. The sequence continues at coordinate 28,015,847 of OZ030022.1, read as the reverse complement.
TTCCAGGGAAGTCTGGCGACATCTACTGCCCAGCTTCACCGCTAATCCCACACCCACGTGCGCAAACAGGACTCTCAGCCACCGCGTCTGCGCACTGGGCTCTCCCGCTGACCGCAGCAATCTGGCCCGGAAGTCTGTGACACGGAGACGGCCCCGGCCCCCATTCTTATCCTAGAGTGCCTACGGATGTCCTCCGGGCGGAGCCTCGGGCAGCTTCCGGCCGAGGCGTGCGGCGGCGTTGCGGGCTTTGTGGCCGCCCGGGGTTACGCGCCCGGATGCGGCTCGGCTTGGTTCCGCGCAGTCCTCTCGCCGCCGGGCTCCGGGTGAGTGAGGCAGCGCGGCTCGCGCCGATGGGCGGGCTCGTAGCCGGCGGGGCTCAGCGAGTTGGTTGGTGCTCCGGGCCGGCTGCACTTGGCTTTTGCCGGTGTCCGCAGCTCCTCGCTTGGTTCGGGCCGGAGCCTTGCGTCTCCTCGCCTAGCTGAAGGTGGTACATGCATAGACCGGTCGTCCGTGGACATCGAGGCCCTCAAGCGTTGCACACTCAGCCTCGGCGCCTGCAGGACAGGCCCCCCAGCGGCTCTTTGAAGGCTAGCTGCTCAGGTGATGGAATGCAGGTGCGCACCACGCTGCTCTTCTGCTTGGACCTTGCCCTCCTGCCTTCTGCCAGTCCTTTCGGCCTCTGTCCGAGGAGATTCAATGCAGGCACACCAGTGCTTCAGGGGTTGAAGATAATATGTGCGTTGGGCTGAACCAGCTCCATATGACCTGAAGGAGCATTCTTAGGTGGGGTCTGGTGTCATCCAAACTATCCTAGCTATTTCACGAAGTGTCTGAATCAACGTCTATGACATCTCTGTGATCATGCCAGAGACATTTAGTGCTCTTTGCACGCTGCCCCACCGTGGTCCAGGAGTTCCCAGGGCTTGAGTGGTATGCTAGAGGTTTCCCGGAGTATTAGCAGAAGAAAGTTCTAAACTCAAGTAGTTTCCAAGTGGAGCTGATATTCACAGTCGCCCTGTGCACTTACAGGCATTGTTCCTCTGAGACCCGCCCCAGTGAAAGAAACAAATGTCTTCTGCTCACAAAGAAATAAGACGACCCTCCTCCCTCCCGCCCTCCCCCCCCCCATACACACTAAGTTTCTAGGCAGAGAGCAGACCTCTGTTCCTGTCACGGATGTGGTATTGTATCTGTTTTAATACTTGGCATAATGGTGGCATTCTTTTTTTTTTTTTTTTTTCCCATGGGAGGTACAGAGAAACTTCACAAGCCGACACATGCAGCTCTGGACAACTCCTGGAGCTTTGGGGGTGGATTTCTGGTTCTGGAATACTTTGGAGGGTGCTATTGAGAGAGGGCAGACCTGGGAAAGGCTCTCCCACAAGACTGATGATCTGATCTGGAAGTGGAAGGGATATCAGGGAAGCATCAGGCTAGAACAAAGTCGTGTCCTGTGAAGTAAATCACAGCCCTTCTGACTGCTCTGTTGACTTATGGGAAATGGCTGCTGAAAGGCCCTGGGCTTGTTATGAAAAGAAGATTGTTTGTGACAGCAGGAGACCTTGTATGTAGGTACTAGGGGTAGAGGTTGGAATAGTTGTCCTAAGTTGTCCAGTGGCTCTAATCGATTTGATTTCAACTAAGCAGGCTTTGCACACACAGCACCCAGCTGCCCCCACAGCTGCAGTGGCATGGCCACCGGTTGCTAAGGAGGCAGGGTCGAGGCCCACCTGCCTGGTTATTCCCAAGGCTGCAGCTATGCAAACTCTCCTGCTCCAATTTTACTCTGTGTGTATGGGTGTGTAATGTTGGTTTTTATTTTGCTGGAATTGTTGTCTTTAAGGTTTACTGCCTCCATCTGCTAGCTTGTCCCGGAAGCTTCTAGCCTCTGTTCAATCTAATCTAGGGCTAACATGTTTTCAGCCTCTGAGACTTGCTGCGGAATAAGCTCACCCTCTCTAGTTCTTTCTGGACGCTCCTGGACGGTTGAATGCAGCTGTTCTGTATCAAGCATCAAGCTTGTCTCCCACCTGACTGATGCAGTCCGGCTACTGAATCGTTCTGTGTGACTGCCAACTAACTCTGGTACTCGGTTCTAATCTTCTGGCTCGTTCTCTCATCAACCTGTCTGTAAAACTGCCTCTCTCCTTTCTCTACACTGCCCCTTAAGTAAGTAGCTTCCCTTTCTTCTCTCTTCTAGTAACAGTTGGGCGTATCCTATTCTGTCAAATCTTCATTGTCTGCCTCTCAGTTAGACATCACTTTAGGGGCTGAGGTGTAGCGCCCTGGTAGAGCACTTGCTCAGCATTCCTAATATCCTGAGTTCCACCCTTAGTACTCCATGAATTTACAGATTTCTTTCATAATACTGATTCTGTCTATCTCTAAGTGAAATACTCTATTCAACCCGCATGTGTTTATGAAGGATAAAGTCACTCAACCCGGAACATGGGCTCTGGGGGTAACAGACCTGAATTTGAACCTTGGGTCCACTCCTGACTGGGCCAATGATCTTGGTTGATCTCCTTTCTTAACTAGGCTATTTTCCCTCTGTAAACAGGGCAGCATCTACACCGAGACACACGTGAGCAGATGCAGGTCCTTTTTCCAAGCACTGTGGCTGGCTGAGTTGCCGTAGATTTCCCTGAATGCCCTTGAGACTCTGGTGCCACGGGCTGGCAGCACTGCCTTGTTGTAGCTCTAGCAGTTCTGAAGCTTAAAGCTTGCACGGAGCGGAGCGGAGGAGCACTGGCCCCGGGGAACAGCCAGCTCTTAGAAGGGGTGATGCACTCAAGTGTTGTCTTGTTTAGGGGTTCACGCTGTGAAGAGACACCATGACCAAGGCAACTTTTGTAAGGGACAATATTTAACTGGGGCTGGCTTACAGGTTCAAAAGGTTCAGTCCATTATCATCAAGGTGGGAGCATGGTAGCATCCAGACAGACATGATACTGGAGGAGCCGAGAGTTCTATACCTTGTTCCAAAGGCAAACAGGAGAAGAGTACTTACTATCTTCCAGAGAGCTAGGACAAGGGTCTCTTAAAGCCAACTCCCACAGTGACACACTTCCTCCAACATGGCCACACCTCCTAATAGTGCCACTCCCTGGCCAAGCATAGTCACCATAGTTGTCTAGTAAGTGACTCAAGTGTTTCTTCTAATTCACCTACATACTTGGGGAAGAATGCTGGTAGGAGGGGATAGGAGATCCTTCAGGGTTTTAAAATAGAAAGTCGTCATTTCGTTTATGCTTTGAGAGGGTCAGCCTGCTGGCTTTGTAGAAAAGCAGTGGAGGAGCCGGGCAGTGGTGGCGCACACCTGTAGTCCCAGCACTCTGGGAGGGAGAGGCAGGCAGATTTCTGAATTCGAGGCCAGTCTGGTCTAAAAGTGAGTTCCAGGACAGCCAGAGCTATACAGAGAAATGCTGTCTCGAAAAAAAAAGAAAGAAAGAAAGAAAGAAAGAAAGAAAGAAAGAAAGAAAAAAGAAAAGAAAAAAGAAAAGCGGTGGAGGAAGGGAGTATGAAGACAGGTTAGAAGATTGTCACCCTAGTCTTGAGAAATAGCAGTAGAGGGAACATTGAGGTTCTGGACAGGAGCAGGGTGCAGGATAATGGCCTGGCCTACAGGTCAGCCGCATTGGATGTGGGGCGTGAATAAAAGTAAGGAAATGAAGGGTTATTGGACGATTACAGCCCGAACAGGAGGAGCCCAGTTTCAGAAGGAAAATATTCTCAGCAGGAGATCGCTCTAAAGTAGGTCAGTAGAGGTGGAGGCATGACTCCACTGTCTTCACTGAACACTGGGAGGAGGTAGCTGGTTAGGGAGAAATCTAGTAGAGGCTATCCCAGGAGCACTGTGACAAGGTCATGAGTAAGTCACTGCATAACAGGCACTGCTGGAAGTGGGTTGAATAAGTGGTCAAGGTGACACTATAGACTGTCCTGCGAGTCTGACCCCAGTGAGGTCCTTTCCGTAAGAAAGAAGAGGAGGGGCTGGAGAAATGTCTCAGGTTAAGAGCACTGGCTGCTCTTCCAGAGGTCCTGAGTTCAATTCAGTACAGTGGCTCACAGCCATCTGTAATGAGATCTGGTGCCCTCATCTGGCCTGCCGGCATATATGCAGGTAGAATGCTGTATACATAATAAATATATGTTTTGTTTTTTTTTTTTGGTTTTTCGAGACAGGGTTTCTCTGTGTAGTCCTGGCTGTCCTGGAACTCACTCTGTAGACCAGGCTGGCCTCGAACTCAGAAATCCGCCTGTCTCTGCCTCCCAAGTGCTGGGATTACAGGCGTGCGCCACCACGCCCGGCTCAAATATATGTTTTTAAAAAAGAAAAAGAAAGGAGAGATGTAAAGATAAACTCAGTGACTGTTGGGTGTCATTGTGAAGTAAAGGAGGGACAGTAACTAGAGAGGAACCTAGAACTCAGGACATTCGATGGGCTTTTGTGTTCTTTGAGGTAGGATATTGGTTTGCTCCCCAGAGTAGTTGAGACTAGATATGTGTACCATTTAGGTTTGTTTTTTTTTTTAAAGATTTATTTATTTATTTATTTATTTATTTATTTATTTATTATATGTTAAGTACACACCAGATGGTTGTGAGCCACCATGTGGTTGCTCGGAAGAGCAGTCAGTACTCTTAACCGCTGAGCCATCTGTCCAGTCCGACCATTTAGTTTTTTAAATGAGATGCTGATACTCTACCTACAGGATGTCAAGGCCCTCTTGGTCCCTACTGTGTCACTCCCAGCTGCTTTCCCAGTTCTGTGGAAGAGCTCGCATTACTGTGTGCTGATTTGGAAGGGCAAGCCAGAGGATCAGGGAAGCTCTTAACTCAAGAGGGAGGAAATGGCGGCTGGATGAGACCGGAATGGGAGAAGATCTAGAGCAAGGGGAGGGGAGGCCCTTCTTTCCGGTCAAGTACAGCCTGACCCATGAAACAAGAGGGAGGTAGACTGATGGGAACACACAGGTCAGTAGTGGAAGCGGCCATTCCTGTCTCCTGCCTTTCCTCTCATTGAAGTAAGGGTTGGGGCTAGGAAAAAGTGTTAGATATTTTAAATACTTCTTTTATGCATATGAGTGTTTTACCTCTGTGTGTGTGTGTGTGTGTGTGTGTGTGTGTGTGTGTGTGTGTGAACAGCAAGTACCCTTAACCTCTGAGCTGTCTGTACAGCTCCAGTGATGAATTAGAAAGAGGAAAAGGAGAGTTGGGTGAGTGTAGAACATGGCTGGCACACCTTCAGGGCATCAGAGCTGTCGGTGTAGAGTAGAGAGGAGGAGTTCAGACCGATCCAAAGCAGGTGGGATCTAGCCAGAGCTGGTCTCACCCGAGGTCATGGGAGGAAAACGGCGGGTGAGTTGCAGGAAAGGATTCTATACCACGTCCTCACTGTGGGCACTGAAGTCAAAGAACGCTTGCGTTTCTTAAATCTTGTAGTTGCCAGAGTGGTGGCACACACCTTTAATCTCCGCACTGGGGAGGCAGAAGCAGGTGGACCAGCTTGGTCCATATCGTGAGTTCTTTTTTTTGTTTGTTTGTTTTTTTTTGTTTTTTTTTTTTTTTTCGAGACAGGGTTTCTCTGTGTAGTCCTGGCTGTCCTGGAACTCACTCTGTAGACCAGGCTGGCCTGGAACTCAGAAATCCGCCTGCCTCTGCCTCCCAAGTGCTGGGATTACAGGCGTGCGCCACCACGCCCGGTCAAAGGACATTCTTTTTTTTTTTTGGATTTTTGGTTTTTTCGAGACAGGGTTTCTCTTTATAGCCCTGGCTGTCCTGGAACTCACTCTGTAGACCAGGCTGGCCTCGAACTCCGAAATCCGCCTGCCTCTGCCTCCCAAGTGCTGGGATTAAAGGCATGCGCCACTAACGCCCGGCTCAAGTATGTTGTTTTCAAGGAATAATGACACACACACACACACACACACACAGTCCCAAGAAGGGACGTCTTCATGCTCGGTACAAATGTAGGGCTTTTTTTGTGTGTTTGTTTGATTTTGTTTTGTTACTTTTCTATTTGAGGTGGGCTAACTTTTGGATAGAGAACCCAACTATTTATGTGGCTGTGTGTATATAAAGTGTGTGCATTGTGCGGGTGAGGCCCAGGACAGGAACCACTGGCATCATTCCAATCATCAGATTATAGGGCCACTGAAAGGGTGAGAGATGAGAAGTGTGGAGATTCTAACTGGGTTCTCGACTTCAGGCTCAGTCACTATAGGTTAGAAATGCTGCTAGCACCGAGGCCCTGCATGCTGCCAATGGCCTAAAGTGAGATGCACCCTGGGTAGGATACGATATAGATCACAAGACACAGAATATAAATGAGGGTGGTGGGCAGTAGGAGTGATAGATTTTATCTGAGTGATCTTGGAGTTACATGTCTTGGTTTTTAAGTAGAGCCCTGACTATATCCCTATTCCTATATCGCCACAAGTTAGAGGCGTGCTGTGTGTGGAGCACAGCCTATTTGCCCTAAGGTTGGGCACACCACAGGTAGGGCCGCAGGAAGCCTTCTCACATGGTGCCCTCGGAGGTCAGAATGTAACACCTCTTTCCTCCTTTCAGCTTCTGCTCTAGGAGCTGGTGGCAAGACGGCGATCCTGAAGCCTGAATGTCTGGGGATGAAGATCCACATAAGATGATGTCAGACAAACCCACAGTGCTGGAGCCCTCTGCCCCTGAGACTGGGGGATTTCACGAAGACAGATTGGCACAGCTGTTGGGGAACCCAGAAGAGCAGGGCCAGAAGAGTCCCTCCTCTCAGGAGGGGGGCTTCACTCAAATGACAGTGACCCACTGGAAGATTCAAACAGGAGACACAGCCCAAGTGTGTAGTAAGTCAGGAAGAAATCCCATTCTCAACTCAAACCTTCTTATACTTCAGAGAGAGCTCAGAGAAGGGGAGACCCGGTCCTGCGGCGGCGGTGGTGGCCAAAGCTTCCCATTTAACTCCGATGTAGTTCCCCGTCAGCTTCCTCCCTCAGGGGAGGAGCCTTGTCAACGTGATCATTGTGGGAAAGACTTCAGTCAAACCTCCCTCCTCACTGAACACCAAAGAGTCCGCACCGGGGACAGACTCTATGTGTGCAATGTGTGCGGGAAAGACTTCCTTCACTACGCAAACCTCATGGAGCATCAGCACATCCACCCGGGACAAAAGCCCTTCAAGTGTGCGCAGTGTGGGAAAGCCTTTTGTCACAGCTCAGACCTGCTCCGGCACCAGAGGGTTCACACCAGAGAGAGGCCTTTTGAGTGCAAAGAGTGTGGGAAAGGCTTCAGCCAGAGCTCCCTACTCATCCGCCATCAAAGAATTCACACAGGAGAAAGACCCTATGAGTGTAACGAGTGTGGGAAATCCTTCATTCGGAGCTCAAGCCTTATCCGCCATTACCAGATCCACACAGAGGTTAAACAGTATGAGTGCAGAGACTGCGGCAAAGCCTTCCGACACCGCTCCGACCTCATCGAGCACCAGAGAATCCACACTGGGGAGAGACCCTTTGAGTGTCACGAGTGTGGGAAGGCCTTTATTCGAAGCTCAAAGCTCATCCAGCATCAGAGAATTCATACTGGAGAACGGCCTTACGTCTGCAATGAGTGTGGGAAGCGCTTCAGCCAGACATCCAACTTCACTCAGCACCAGAGAATCCACAGTGGAGAAAAGCTCTACGAGTGCAATGAGTGTGGGAAGGCGTTCTTTCTGAGCTCATACCTTATCCGCCACCAGAAGATCCACACTGGCGAGCGGGTGTATGAGTGTAAAGAGTGTGGGAAGGCTTTTCTGCAGAAGGCCCACCTCACGGAACATCAGAAGATCCACACTGGAGACAGACCCTTTGAGTGCAAAGACTGTGGGAAAGCCTTCATCCAGAGCTCTAAGCTATTGCTGCATCAGATTGTTCACACTGGAGAGAAGCCCTATGTGTGCAGTTACTGCGGGAAAGGCTTTATTCAGAGATCCAACTTCCTCCAGCACCAGAAGATGCACACTGAAGAGAAGCTCTATAAGTACACCCAGCATGGGAAAGATCTCAGCCCACCGCCAGACCTTGTTCACCAGGGGGATCTTTCCCTGAGTGAGACTGCTGTTCATTTAGGAGAGAGGTCTATAGGTCAGGAGTGTTGTGGAGATAATTTATAACACAGTCACTGAGTCAGGTGGTGCTTGTAAGTGGGCATACTTTGTATGTATATGGCCTAGAAGATGGGGCTTGTCACAGATTTTAAGTCTGTTTTTGGTCTGTTGTCTGTCACCAGGGCAAGCAAGCTAAGGGACTGGACAGCTGATCTGCGCTGTACACTGAGGGAGAGCATCTAGACAATTTTCTAGCTTTTATTTGAAGTTACAACACACTCTCAAGTTAAATCCTTTCAGAGAAGAACTGTATTATTACTTGAGAAATGTTTCCCCCAAAACTGCAAGTTGGTTCCCTGTTGTCTGGGACTCATCTCTGAGCCATGGAGTTTAGTCTCTGGTCTTTGCTTCCTCAACTGTGATGCCTGGTAATGCAGCTGTGATTGCCACCCGAGTCCTCCAGGCCACTCCCACTCCTGTTCCTGGTGTGTCTCCCAGTCCCTCCTGATCATTGTGTGAGGCGTCTCTCTGGCGTCATGCCTGCAGGCACTTCCCCAGTGCTGAGCTGGGCTTGTGTCTTCTGCTTCTGTTGCTCGGTGCTTACCACTGCTACTGTACTTGCTGTTAAATACCACAACTATGAATTTTCTCTTTCCCATTATGCTGTTTCCTGAGGACACTAATGATGTGTCATTGATTTCTATGTCCCTAGTATCTCACACATGACAATAAAAAAAAACCCAAGTCTGTGATCTGTTTTGTTTTTCATTTTTTCTTTTTCTTTTCTTTTCTCTTCTCTTTTCTTTCCTTTCCTCTCCTCTCCTCTCCTCTCTTCTCCTCTCCCCTTCCTTCCTTCCTTCCTTCCTTCCTTCCTTCCTTCCTTCCTTCCTTCCTTCCTTTCTCTCTTTCTTTTTTTAGACAGGGTCTTATGTAGCTCAGGCTAGCCTCAAACTCACAGCCTTCCCTTAGCCTCCTGAGTGCTGGAACTACACTAACTGCAGGATGGGATGTGTCCAAGGTCTTTGCTACCGTTCTTTTTTTTTTTTTTTAAAGTTTTATTTGTTTTGTACTGAATTGCTAGATTGAAGATGCACTGAACATGTTTTTTTGTTGTTGTTGTTGTTTTGTTTGTTTTGTTTTTTTTTTAAGATTTATTTAGCCAGGCAGTGGTGGCACATGCCTGTAATCCCAGCACTCTGGGAGGCAGAGGCAGGCGGATTTCTGAGTTTGAGGCCAGCCTGGTCTACAGAGTGAGTTCCAGGACAGCCAGGGCTACACAGAGAAACCCTGTCTCGAAAAAAAAAAAAAAAAAAATTGGCTGGGCAGTGGTGGTGCATGCCTTTAATCCCAGCACTTGGGAGGCAGAGGCAGGTGGATCTCTGAGTTTGAGGCCAGCCTGGTCTACAGAGTGAATTCCAGGACAGCCAGGACTACACAGAGAAACCCTGTCTCAAAAACCAAAAAAAAAAAAAAAAAAAAGAGTTGGTGACAATCTCCTGTCTGCAGTTAGTGCCCACTGGGTGTGGCACAGTCTCATTCAGAGCTGTCCACTGTCCTCTGAGGACAGTACCCTCATACCTACCTCACCTTTTCTGCTTTAACAGCTCCAGGCCTAACTGCTTCTTTCTAACATCACTCGTTTGAAAATGTGTTTTCCAAAACTGAGGAATAGTTTTAGCTATTTGAAAGAAGAGAGGAAGAAGGTGCCATGCCTTCTAAGCAGAGTGTACTAAAGAAGCCAGACAGATCACAGAACGGTGAAGGGCTCCTTGAACGAGCCCTAGATAAGGCCATAACAGTTGCACTGTGGATCTAGGAAGGCCCTTCAACTAGGGATGGTTTATTGAACACCACACCCCAAGACTGAATGATCAGGGACACAATTCAGGCTCAGGAGCTGGACTGTGACCTTGAGTTAAGATCCCACCAAGGGAGGGGGGAAAGCCTGGCATTGGTGGTGCAAACCTCCCAGCACTTGGGAGGCAGAGGCAGGTAGATTTCTGAGTTCAAGGCCAGCCTGGTCTACAGAGTGAGTTCCAGGACAGCCAGGGCTACACAGAGAAACCCTGACTTAAAAACAAACAAAAAAAGATCCCACCAAGGTTTTAAGCCTAAAATCTTCCACCAATCAGGATTTAGGGATGGATTTCCTTAGGAACATGTCTTTGTTGCACATTTTTCCTGTTTTCTTTTTTCTTTTTTTGGTTTTGGTTTTTCAAGACAGGGTTTCTCTGTATAGCCCTGGCTGTCCTGGAACTCACTCTGTAGACCAGGCTGGCCTTGAACTCAGAAATCCACCTGCCTCTGCCTTCCAAGTGCTGGGATTACAGGCATGCGCCACCACCGCCTGACTTTCTCCTGTTTTCGTTGGTTGGGGTAGACAGATGTGGCAGAGGACTTAACTTGTCTAATATTCATGTCTTGTCTATTAGTATGGGACTTGTCTAACATTAAGGTCTTAACTTGCCAATCAGATGTCAGTTACCCACAAAGAAACCCTGTCTTGAAAAAAAACCAAAATCCACAAAAAAAAAAAAAAAAAAAAAAAAAAAAAAATTATTTATTTTGACTGGGTAGTGGTGGCACACCCCTGTAATCCCAGGACTTGGGAGGCAGAGGCAGGCAGATTTCTGAGTTTCGAGGCCAGCCTGGACTAGAGTGAGTTCCAGGACAGTCAGGACTACACAGAGAAACCCTGTCTCGGGGGGGGGGGGGGGAGGTGGAGCTGGGCTGTAGAAGGTCAGTTTGGGGGCAATGTGTGTGATACCCTCAGATAACTCTTGCACCTCACTTCCTGTCTACTGCCTGGCTGCCTGGAAGTGAGCAACCCCTCTCCTGCCTCCTCCTGCTCATCATGGTGTTTCCACCTCACCACAGCCCCAGGGCAGTGAGGCAAACTCCATGGACTAAACCCTGTGAGACTGAGCACAAGCAAATCCATATTTGTGTCCTCTTCAAATATGTTGCCACAGTGATGAGAAGCGAACATATTTCAAAGTCCTCTTTCATTCTGCATGCACGTATGTGTGTTAAAGCTGAGCTCAGACGGCTCAAGAGATGGTTCAGAAATTATATGAACTGCCCGCTCTACCAGAGGACCCACATCCATTTCCTAGCATCTATATAAATGTTCACAATCATCAAGAACTCCAGTTCTAAGCCGGGCGGTGGTGGCGCACGCCTTTAATCCCAGCACTTGGGAGGCAGAGGCAGGCGGATTTCTGAGTTCGAGGCCAGCCTGATCTACAGAGTGAGTTCCAGGACAGCCAGGGCTACACAGAGGAACCCTGTCTCGAAAAACCAAAAAAAAAAAAAAAAAAAAAAAAAAAAAAACAACTCCAGTTCTGACACCCTTTTATGGGTCCTTGGGCTCCAGCCACACACATGGCACACAGACACACATGTAGGAAAAGTGCCCATGCACATAAATTTAAAAGTTTTGTTTTGTTTTTGTTTTTTGAGACAGGGTTGCTTTGTGTAGCCTTGGCTGTCCTGGAACTAGATCTGAAGACCAGACTGGCCTCAGATTCACAGAGATCCACCTGCCTCTGCCTTACAAGTCCTGGGATTAAAGGGATGCACCATGCACCACCATTGCCCAGCTAGATTTTTCTTTTGGGAGTAGGGGTGGGGATTCAACCAGGGAAAATATATTATTAGAAAGTCCAACAGAACACCACTTAAAAGTTACAGCAAAAGCCGGGCCGGGCAGTGGTGGCACACACCTGTAATCCCAGCAGGCAGATTTCTGAGTTCGAGGCCAGCCTGGTCTACAGAGTGAGTTCCAGGACGGCCAGGGCTACACAGAGAAACCCTGTCTCGAAGAAACAAATCAAAAAAAAAAAAAAAAAAGTTACAGCAAAAAGCACTCCACAAATAACTGGAAAGGACTTGCAATGGTAGGAAGCCATGTGAGGAGGGGATGCCAAGGGCCAAGTGGAAGGACGGTCGACAGAAGCCCTCTGCCTCAACGGTCACGGCAATTGATGAGAGGCCATTAGATCCGGCAGTCCTGGTTGATGCCAGAGTAAAGCTAATCGGTAGAGATAATTTCTCATTAAAGTTCTTTCTTGACCTCAGTATATGGGGATGCAGTTTAGAGATTCTGCTTTCAGACTTAAGGTGAGTAGAGAATGCGGTGTGCAGCTGGCTTGCAGCTGTTCTGTGTTCCACTGTATGGTAATTTCTCTGGAGTATAATGAAGGCACATTTAGATCAAGTAAGACCCAGTGCTAACCCTCAGAATTTGTAACTAATAAGAAATAAGATGCCGGGCAGTGGTGGCGCACGCCTTTAGTCTCAGAACTTGGGAGGCAGAGACAGGCAGATTTCTGAGTTAGAGGCCAGTCTGGTCTATAGCGTGAATTCCAGGACAGACAGGCTACACAGAGAAACCGTCTCGGAAAACCAAAATAAATAAGTAAATAAGTAAATAAAACAAAGCATCACAGTTATCAAATGTGAAGATTCAAGAGAGGAGCAAATCTTTTTTTTTTTTTCTTTTTTTTTTTTTTTTTTTGGTTTTTTGAGACAGGGTTTCTCTGTGTAGTCCAGGCTGTCCTGGAACTCACTCTGTAGACCAGGTTGGCCTTGAACTCAGAAATCTGCCTGCCTCTGCCTCCCAAGTGCTGGGATTAAAGAGGAGCAAATCATATGTAGACAACCCAGAAAGGCTTCTCAGACGTTAACACAGAGAATCACACATATAAAATACTGGCTTATAATAATTGCTGGCATTTTTCTCTCAACATTTCTAGGCAATCAGAAATAAACAGTCCCATTTATCCCAAAATAAAAAGAAATTGAAACTCATCATTAGATATTTATTAAAATAAAATTTAGGAGAAAATCAATACAATGTATACATCATTAATGAAAACTATAATTTCTGTCTTAGGGTTTTACTGCTGTGAACAGACACCATGACCAAGGCAACTTTTTTTTTTAAAGATTTATTTTTTTTATATATGAGTAGACTGTAGCTGTTTCCAGACACACCAGAAGAGGGCATCAAATCCCTTTACAAATGGTTGTGAGCCACCATATGATTGCTGGGAATTGAACTCAGGACTTTTGGAAGAGCAGAGAGTGTTCTTACCCACTGAGCCATCTCTCCAGCCTGACCAAGACAACTCTTTTTTTTTTTTTAAAGATTTATTTATTTTATATATGTATATGTATGTGTGTGTATGTGTATATATATATATGTATGTATATATATATATATATATATATATATATATATATATATATATACATACACACTGTTGTAATCTCCAGACACACCAGAAGAGGGCATTAGATCCCATTAGAGATGGTTGTGAGCCACCATGTGGTTGCTGGGAATTGAACTCAGGACCTTCGGAAGAGCAGTCAGTGCCCTCAACCGCTGAGCCATCTCTCCAGCCCCCAAGGCAACTCTTAAAAGAACATTTAATTGGGGAAGGCTTACAGGTTCGGAGGTTCAGTCCATTATCATCAAGGTGGGAACATGCCAGCATCCAGGCAGGCATGGTGCAGGAGGAGCTGAGAGTTCTGAAGGCTGCTAGCAGAAGACTGGCTTCTAGGCAGCTAGGATGAGGGTCTTAAAAGCCCACACCCACAGAGACACACCTACTCCAACAAGTCCTCACCTCCTAATAGTGCCACTCCCTGGGCTGAGCGTATAGAAACCATCACATTCCACTCCCTGACTTCCACTGGCTTATCCAAACATGAGTCTACAAGGGGGTGGGGGTGGGGGTGGCGTACTTAAAAAGCATAATATAAAATACATTTAGTCCAACTTCAAAAGTCCTCATAGTTTATAGGAATCTCAACAATGTTAAAAGTCCAAAGTTCAAAGTCTCTTCTGAAATTCACTTATTCTGAAATCACTTAAATGTAATCCCCAAAAACAAGACAGGAAATTGAAGGGACGGAGGTAGCAGAATAAACCCCATTTTGTTCTTTTTAAATCTTTTTTTTTTTTAAGATTTATTTATTATATATCTATCTTCAGACACTGGACAAGAGCATCAGATCTCTTTACAGATGGTTGTGAGCCACCATGTGGTTGCTGGGATTTAAACTCATGACCTTTGGAAGAGCAGTCGGTGCTCTTACCTGCTGAGCCATCTCTCTAGCCCCCATTTTGTTCTTAAGATGCCATTCTAAGTTAGCTTGCCCTTGGAGAGACATGGCCCTTGAGGTCTGAGAAAAATCATGAAATGTCCCTGGCAGTGACACAGCAGCTGCAGCTAGCTGATAACAACAGAGTGGGCTAAGAAAACATAAGTCTTTCCCAGGTCAAAATGCTCCCCTCCTTTTTTTTTTTTTTTTTTTTTTTTTGGTTTTTTGAGAAAGGATTTTTCTGTATAGTCCTGGCTGTCCTGGAACTCACTCTGTAGACCAGGCTGGCCTCAAACTCAGAAATCTGCCTGCTTCTGCCTCCCAAGTGCTGGGATTACAGGCGTGAGCCACCACTGCCTGGCGAGATGCCCCCTTTTGATGTGTACTCCTTCCTTGTGGTTTGACCAGGTGCTGTAAACCAAGCTTAAGACCAACATTCCTTTACCTTCCCATGTAATGCCAAGGCTTGGAAACACCCACTTGCAGTTTTTTCTTTATAAACTCCCTTCACCTAGACCTGGGGGGTCACTCTCTGTTCTGTTCCATCGGGAAAGTTTGTGGCTCGAGCTTGAATAAAGACTCTCATGTGCTTGCGTCAGAGTTCTGGTTCCTGGTCTTCTCTCTGAGGCTTTTGCAATCTGGGCACAACAAAACCAGCTGAGCAAACTCCAAACTCTGTATCTCCATGGCTGATGTCAAAGCGGTCTTCAGATCTCCAACTCCTTTTTCATCTTTGTTGACTGCAGCAAACTTTTTTTTCTCCTGGCTGGTTCCACTCCCTATTAGCAACTTTCCTTAGCAGATAGCTCACATCTCTGGCACCTTGGACATCTTAGGGCATCCAAGGCAACTTCAATGTTACAATTTCTTGTTTCAATGTCTGCAATCCACCTATGATACTCTGGGCTCCTCCAAAGGACTGGTGTCACTTCTCCAGCTCTGCCCTCTGTAGCACTCTAAGCTCAGATTGATTCACTCTACTGCTGCTGCTGTTCTTGGTGGTCATCTCATGGTACTGGCATGTCTAATACACTGGGGTCTTCTACTGCTACTAGGCTTCACCAACAGCCTCTCATAAGGTCTCATCATGGTGCCAAGCCTCAACTCCTTTGCATGACCCCCTTCAGTCCTGAGCTATCAACTGCAACTGAGGCTGCACCTTCAACAAATGCCTTTCCTGGCCTCTCACAGTGACAAGCCTCAGCTGCTCTTCATGACTCCCTCATAATTTCAAAACCAATACCACCTGAGTGACTCTCACACATTACCAAGTGTGGAGAGCTTTTGTTGCTGCTTCTATAAAACTTGGCATGAGCCGGGCGTTGGTGGCGCACGCCTTTAATCCCAGCACTTGGGAGGCAGAGGCAGGCGGATTTCTGAGTTCGAGGCCAGCCTGGTCTTCAGAGTGAGCTCCAGGACAGCCAGGACTACACAGAGAAACCCTGTCTCGAAAAACCAAAAAAAAAAAAAAAAAAAAAAAAAAAAAAACTTGGCATGAATTTGACATTGGGCCAGGACTAGGAAGTAAGCATAGGCAGGAATCTGCTTTTAGGCTAGAACAAAGAAGTAGGCTTCAGGCAAGAAAGTGACTTTGGGCTAGGATAGGGAAATAGGCTGCAGATATCTTGGCCATCCTGATAAGCCCTTGAAACAGTGGTGGTGGGACTTTTGTCTCGCTTGCTCCCCCAACAGTTTGTGTTTAGTGCCTTGCTTGTTCCTCAACCTCACACTGACCTTATTATCTGCATGTAATTAAAATGGTATAAAAGCAGACTGGGAAAAAATAAACCCACCTCAGTCTCAGGACTGCCTGGGGTCATGCTATACTGTTGTCTAATTGTCTTTTTCTTTTTACTCCTCACTCCTGCCCTGGAGAACTTGTTGACTGAGCTGCCTTGGACAACCAAGTCCAGCTGCAGCACAAGGTACAGCCTTGGCTATCTCTGGAACACAGCTTCTTTGTGCTCTCAGAAAACACTTTCCAGAAGATTTCACCTCAGTAATGCTGGTCTCTTAAACACCACTAATTTCTTAGCTCCAGCTAACCAGCTCCAATTGTCCCAGTGATGCCTTCTAGTCTAACCGCTTAAGCCAGAGTCACATGGCCAAAGCTGCCGAGTTCGGTTACTTCCTGTGGCTTGAACAGGGCCCCCTTGTTCTATGACATAATCACCTGCTTTCTGTTTTCCAACTCCTTCACTGCCTAAGCTTGTCTCTCCTGGAACTTGCTCTGTAGGGTGACTTCAAACTCAAGAGATCTACAAACCTGTCTCCTAAACACTGGGATTAAGGGTGTGGTCCACCAAACCTGGATTTAAGTTTTCCTTCACCTAGAATTTGCTCTGTTCTAGGCTGGCCTTGAACTCAGAGATCTGCTTATCTTTGCCTCCTGGAATTAAAGGCATGTGCTACCATGGACCTAAACTTGGGACCTAAAGCTGGGTGGGATCTTGCCCCAAGGTCACTACACCCTTAATCCAATTTAGTATTTTTTTTTTGGTTTTTTTTTTTTTTTTTGTTTTTGAGACAGGGTTTCTCTGTGTAGCCCTGGCTGTCCTGGAACTCACTCTGTAGACCAGGCTGGCCTCGAACTCAGAAATCTGCCTGCCTCTGCCTCCCAAGTGCTGGGATTACAGGCGTGTGCCACCATCGCCTGGCTTCCAATTTAGTATTCTTGAACACAGGATTCAGCTCCATTTCACTTCCTAGTGCCCCTTTAATACATGAATCATATATTTTATATTTTTCCTTTCTAAGCTTGCTAAGCTTGTTCAAAATGTTCCTCATGAGACTTAACTAGGGAACAAAGTCTCTGCTGGGCTTTTCTGAGACTTCCTTTGTCATTGCAATTAAATTAAGTCTCTTCACCTTAGCCTCAGGCAGAGTCTTCACACAAGGGCTAAAAGTGGCCACATTCATCATCAAAATCCCAGAAACAGTCTCTAGGCCACATACTGAAATTCTCCACTGAAACCTCTTGGGCCAGGTCCTCACAATTCAAATCACCCCCAGTAACAAAGTCTTTCATATATCTACTAGGATAGCCTAGGAAAGCCCATTAATCCCCATTTAAAACACTCCCGTGTTTTCTACATCCAGGTGCATTGAACCTTGAAACTAAACCTTTCAAACGTCACTGCTGAGAATTGAACAAACCACACAATACCTAAAAGGAAGCTATCTACATATCTGTCATATTGTAGGCATATATTTTTCAGGGTTGTAGGAATTTTTAATCCCAATCTGGGGTTTCTACCCTACCTTGATCATTCAGTTCCTGGATAAAACACATACAACCTTTATTTTTATAGTAAGCCTTAAACAGCACAAGTGTTGGGCCGATATCTCCCCTCTATGCTGTTAGAATCTACTTTCTTATCAATAACCCTGAGTTATTACTATGTTTCATCTGCTCTTAACTCCAGTTGGCCAGCCCTCAGGGCCACAATTTCTTGACTCACCTAATCCATGGTGGCTTCTCTCTCCTCCTTCACCTTCTTCTCTCCTTCATGTTTCTCCACCACCACCCCAAGCCTGGGAACCCAAAAATCTGCATCTGTCTCTTCTGCATCAGCTGTTAGCATTTTTTTTTTTTTTTTTTTTTTTTTTTTTGGTTTTTCGAGACAGGGTTTCTTTGTGTAGTCCTGGCTGTCCTGGAACTCACTCTGTAGACCAGGCTGGCCTCGAACTCAGAAATCCACCTGCCTCTGCCTCCCAGAGTGCTGGGATTACAGGCGTGCGCCACCACGCCTGGCTTAGGCTGTTGGCATCTTTATTCGCCCATCAGAGATAACTTAGGGGCAAGGTCACACAGTGTCATTTGGGTCTATGTGAGGACTCTTTCCTCTCTGGGGCAACCAGGTCTCAAGGGAACAATATTAGTATTAGAATACAAGGAGCATCAGGCCAAACTACTACATCTCACAACCTACTATAAAGATATGGGGGAAGTAGATCTATTTAGAAATAGTTCACCGAGGTGAATTATTCAATCTTCACTGTTTACAGTCCAGTCCACTAGCAAACACAAAACAACAATCAGTAAGGGCAGGAATCTCATAAGAAGTTC
This sequence comes from Apodemus agrarius, assembly GCA_964023405.1. Classification (NCBI taxonomy): domain Eukaryota; kingdom Metazoa; phylum Chordata; class Mammalia; order Rodentia; family Muridae; genus Apodemus; species Apodemus agrarius. The sequence continues at coordinate 27,997,584 of OZ030022.1, read as the reverse complement.
TTTGATAAATTCCTTTCTAGGATGTCACCACAAGCTAAGTACAGCAATGTAAAGCAAACCAATTCATGCATATGGTCAGCAAAGCAATCAATGCTTGAGCCTCCACAGTCTGTAGGGTCATAATTATAATCTTTCACATCATCATGTGATCTTTCACCTGTGTTGGCGTCAGCAAAACATTCCTTCACCTGTCTGCCCTAAAAAAAAAAAATCAAGCCAAGCGGTGGCGGCGCACACCTGTAATCCCAGCACTTGGGAGGCAGAGGCAGGCAGATTTCTGAGTTTGAGGCCAGCCTGGTCTACAGAGTGAGTGCCAGGACAGCCAGGGCTACACAGAGAAACCCTGTCTCGAAAAAAACAACAAAAAAATCATTAAAACCCAACTTTCCAAAGAAATCAGAAATTTCCTTTTTTTTTTCTTTTTCGAGACAGGGTTTCTATGTATAGCCCTGGCTATCCTGGAACTCACTCTGTAGACCAGGCTAGCCTCGAACTCAGAAATTCGCCTGCCTCTGCCTCCCAAGTGCTGGGATTACAGGCGTGTGCCACCACCGCCTGGCTGAAATCAGAAATTTCCAATTCAATATATGACATGTTTTTCTATCAAAGATAGCTTGCTGGCAGATCTCTGTAAATTTGAGGCTAGTCTGGTCTAATCCACTCAGAATACAATAGTGAGACCTTGTCTAAAAATAAAACAATAGCTTGTCTGGTAAGAGATAATTTGTTGAGACACAGTTTTTCTGTGGAGCTCTGGCTGTTCTGGAACTGGTTCTATAGACCAGTCTGGCCTTGAAAGGGATGCTGTCACTACAACTCGGCCATGGGATAATATTCTTTTAAATTCCGCCAGTACCACCACCACCACCATCACCACCGCCGCCGCCGCCGCCGCCGCCACCACCACCACCACCACCATTATGTTTTGCCTTTTTGAGCCAAGGTCTCTCTTCTAGTAGCTCAGACTGTCCATGAACACAATATGTAAACCAGGCTATCCTTAAACTCAAGAGATCCTCCTGCCTCTGCCTCCTAAATTCTGGGATTACAGACCTGTACCACCAGCTTGGTTCTTTGTTTTGTTTGCTTTGTTGCTTTGTTGGTTTGTTTGTTTGTTTGTTTGTTTGAGACAGGGTTTCTCTGTATAGCCCTGGTTGTCCTGGAACTCACTCTGTAGACCAGGCTGGCCTCGAACTCAGAAATCAGCCTGCCTCTGCCTCCCCAATGCTGAGATCACAGGTGTGTGCCACCACGCTCCGCCTGTTTGCTTTTTTGAGACAATGTTTCTCCCCTCACCTGCAATCCTTCTGACCTTGTAAAAGGTTTTTATGAACCTTTTCATTTCTCCTACCAGGTAAAACTTGTTTTTAAAAGACCCTGGTGCATTTTGGGAACTTGACAGCCTGAAGTGGCTGATCTTTCCATGCCTTTGCACTGATTACATTAAAACTAGGCAATTGCAAAAGACTGTGAGGCCAGACCACAGCAGATAGGGAAAACATACAGTCACAACCTACATTAGGATAATAATCAGGTGAACTTCCTGTCTTGGTCCACTCACTAGTTGGAGTTGGGCTCTGGTGCTCCCTTTTTTGAAAAAATCAAAATAAAACCTTGCCAACATACTTTAGCTTTGTTCTGTTTTATTTGTACAACACCAAGATCACCTCTTCTACTGTAAAATATCTCTTTAAATCAGTTATGATAATTACAATTTAAGCGAAACAAAAAGCCCAGAAACAATCCCAAGTAGAAAAATAACATGCCTGGTGAGGCCAGGGGGCCTCTGAACCCCTCTTGGGCTGCTGCTTAAGCACAGGTGCATCTGATGCAGAGACTGTTAAGTCATCAACAAGTCCTAGAATTGACACACACATATAGAAAATTCAAGAATTTCTATTTTCTGAATACACAGTCCAAAGTAGTGAATGCAAACAGATAATGTACATGTATGTTCTTAGCTCTTTTGCTCAACCAAAACCACAGGAGGCCATCGTTTGGCTCTAGGCTTCTGCTCTGGGCCCGCAGCTGACCAGACTCAACAAAGGTGTCGGCTATAATCAATTCTGAGGCACCAAAGGAAACCAGGTTGGTATCTGACCTTTTGGGAAATCAGGAGAGGGAGGATTTCTGTGAGCACAACAGTCTAGTCCCCAGTTCCCCACCCTTTAATCTTTACAGAAGAGCAACCTAGTCTGTCTGCCTCAGGAAGAAAGTAACTTCGGCTAGACCGATCTTTTTGTTTGTAGCCCTGGTTGTCCTGGAACTTGCTCTGTAGACCAGGCTGTCCTGGAACTCAAGGAGATCCACCTGACTCTGCTTCCCGCGGGCCGGGCTGCCACTGCCAGCTAACAAGTGTTACAGGATGTTTAATCACACTGTGAACTCTGAGATCATGTTATTTACTGGAAACAAATGTTTTTAGTTGTGTGACTCAGTCTTAATCCAGGAGCCTTCTGCTTGAACATTGTAAACAGGATTAAATAAAGTCAACCCTTGGTCAAGTGGAAGAGCAAGTGACAGGCTGACAGGTAGTGAACATAGGATTCTTTCTTTCTTTCTTTCTTTCTTTGTTTTTTTGTTTTTTGTATTTGTTTCCCCTCTCCCCCCGAGACAGGGTTTCTCTGTGTAGTCCTGGCTGTCTTGGATCTCACTCTGTAGCCCAGGCTGGCCTCGAACTCAGAAATCCACCTGCCTCTGCCTCCCAGAGTGCTGGGATTACAGGCATGTGCCACCACCGCCCAGCTGAACATAGGATTATTAAGAAAGAAAAAAAAAAAAAAACAGAGTCAGTAGGATGGATAGAGAGACACACAGGAAGTGGGAGGGGGGACACTGAGTTGGAAGCTTTTGGGGCTGAGAGAGGGGATTCCTTCTGGGATATTGGCTGCATTCTTCCTCTGCCTCTCTGAACTAGTAGACTTTCACACCAGAATCTGGTTCTGGAGTCTTCATTGGTGAAATTCAACAATTGAGATTTTGTTAAAAACAAACAAACAAAAACCAGACAAGACCAATTTTTTTGTTTTCTGGTTTTTTTTTTTTTTTTGGTTTTTCGAGACAGGGTTTCTCTGTGTAGCTCTGGCTGTCCTGGAACTCACTCGGTAGACCAGGCTGGCCTCGAACTCAGAAATCCGCCTGCCTCCACCTCCCAAGTGCTGGGATTAAAGGCGTGCGCCACCACCGCCTGGCTTTTTTTTTTTTTTTTTTTTTTTTTTTTTTAGACAGGGTTTCTTTGTATAGCCTTGGCTGTCCTGGAGCTCATTCTGTAGACCAGGTTGGCCTCCAACTCAGAAATCCACCTGCCTCTGCCTCCCAAGTGCTGGGATTAAAGGTGTGTGCCACCACTGCCCGGCTGACAAGACCAATCTTATTTCTACCTTTTCCTTTTTTCCCTTTCGATCTTCCCTCAGACTCTTCCTTTCCATCTGCTCAGATATCTTATTGTGGAATGAAGTTTGCCTGTTTTCTTACAAAGAAATTTGTATCTTTCAAATTCAATTTGGCATCACAGTGGCCCAAGTGCTCAGTGACCCCAGTGAACAAAACAAAGTAGGAAATCCTGACCAATGCCACCGACATATGCCAACCAGGCAAACATCAGCTTAGACACATTCCAAACAAAGAAGGTCGATGGCCCTGGCTGCTAAAGAGCTGGAGACAGGTCTGGGGGGGTGAGGGGGGCATGGACATTTCTCTTTTGATTTGCATAAAGAGCTTTCCAGATCCAAAACGCAAAACTGCTGGTCCATAACACCACATAACTCAACAGGTTAAAAGGTGAGTTGTTATTACTTGTACTTTATCATACATAAAAGTACCAAAAAAAAAAAAAAAAAAAAAAAAAAAGGTCCAGGCATGGTGATGAAAGCCTTTATTTTATTTATTTATTTTCCGAGACAGGGTTTCTCTGTGTAGTCCTGGCTGTCCTGGAACTCACTCTGTAGACCAGGCTGGCCTCGAACTCAGAAATCCGCCTTCCTCTGCCTCCCAAGTGCTGGGATTACAGGCGTGCACCACCACACCCGGCTGTTGTTTTGTTTTTTCGAGACAGGGTTTCTCTGTGTAGCTCTGGCTGTCCTGGAACTCTGTATCCGCCTGCCTCTGCCTCCCAAGTGCTGGGATTAAAGGCGTGCGCAACCACCGCCTGGCTGACGAAAGCCTTTAATCCCAGCATTTGGGAGACAGAGGCAGATCTGAGTTTGAAGCCAACATGGTCTACAAAGAGAGTTCCAAAATAGTCAGGGCTACACAGAGAAAACTTGTTCCCAAAATTCAACAAAACAAAACCTCCCAGCGGGCTCAGGAAGCCTCCAAGGTGCAGGGACCACCAAGCCGAGGGCAAACCAATAAAAGAGGAAACTAATCGGGAACATAGGAAAAAGCTTGACAGCCGGGCGGTGGAGGTGCACACCTTTAATCCCAGCACTTGGGAGGCAGAGGCAGGCGGATTTCTGAGTTCGAGGCCAGCCTGGTCTACAGAGTGAGTTCCAGGACAGCCAGAGCTATACAGAGAAACCCTATCTCAAACAAACAAACAAACAAACAAACAAACAAATACCACCCCCACCCCCCCCAAAAAAAAACCCAAGAAAAAGCTTGACAGCCCTTAGCGATCCAAGGGCGGGGCCTCTGGGGGCGGGCTCGCGCATACTTCCGCCTTCTTATCTGGCCCGCAGTATAAGTAGCCGGAAGCTGCTTCTCCTCGGCGTATTTCCGCTGGAGAGTTAAAGTCTGTGCGGCGCGCACCGGAGTTGACGGGTGAAGCGGCAGGAGCTGGGGACTCGGACTGCCGTGCTGCTTTGGCTGCTCTGCTCCACATCACTGCGCTTGCGCCGAAGCCGACCCTACCCCCGGCATCCCCCGCGGCCTTCAGATGCGCCGGCGTCTTGCTGCTGCTGCTCCCGGTGAGGCTCGACGAGAGCGCTGCTTAGGATCGGGCAGCTCTCTGCCCGAGCGGGCTAGCCGCGATGCCCCTCCGGTGAGTATGGACCCTCTACCCCCAATCCCTGGCCCCGTGCCCACCTGGATCCCCATGGCACTGGCGCTCGGTTTCCTGCTTCTCCCTGGGACCGCGCTCGGTCGGTCCTCGGGTCTCAGTCTGGGTTTCTGCTCCTGCCTTCCAGGACTACAACTTTCTTAGTGTTTCCCAAACCCCTTGCTCTTTGGCCTTGAGGTCCAGCCAGGCTTGTGGCACCAGTTCTGGTGTTCAGATGAGAAATATATATTTTGGTTTTATCATGCGGAGTTTGTGGTTGGATAGTCATTACTCAGACCTGTGTTTCCCGAGCTTCGGGTCTTCCAGGTGTGTCCCAATTTGCAGCCTTGCTAGTGGAGTATAGATAAGAATGCATATCAGCAACGTTGTAGGTGGTTGGTTAGTCTGTCGCAATGTCACAAGGTTGAATGCCTCTAGGCGCAACATTTGTAATAGCTGTTAAAATAATTTATCTTTTTTTTTCTTTTTCTTTTTGAAACGGTTTCGCTTTGGTATCCTGACTGCCCTCAACTTACTTGTGCTGACCCCTCTGCCTTTGTCTCCTAAGTGTTAGGATTAATTAGGCTTACTTTCACCCTTTTAAAATGTTTCGCTTTCTACTGTTACTTTGTAGAAGTTACTCTAGACACTAGTTCTTTGGCTGGAAAACGCATTGGAAATCCTTTCTCTGATACTCGCCTTTTAATCTTCCTAGCTCCCTTTTAGAACCAGAAACTATTTTGTTGGTTTGGTTACAATGTTGTTTTGTTTGGCTTGCTTTTTGTTTCCCAAATGGTCTTTGACATAGCTTTGTAGTCAGAAGTTTCTCAAATTGACACAATAGTTTGGGAAGAATGTTTCAAGGGATTATTTAGTTCAGGTTGGTTTATGGGCTTGTCTGTGGGGAATTGCCTTGATTAGCTTAATTGACATGGGCAGCAGATCCATATTAATTGATTTGGGGCCCTGGAGTATGGAAGATTAGAGAAAGCTAGGTGAGTTCTACTAATGTAATAGTTCATTCTTCTGATTTTTCTTTAAAACATATTTTCTTTATTTACATTTCAAATGTTACCTGTTTCCAAGTTTCCCCTCTGAAAGCCCCTACCCTACCCCCCACTCCCTGCTCACTAACCTACCCACTCCCGCTTCCCTGACCTGGTATTTCCCTCCACTGGGGCATCAAGCCTTCACAAGTCCAAGGGCCTCTCCGCTCATTGATGTCTGACCAGGCCATCCTCTTCTGCCCATGCACACGGGTCCCTCCATGTGTACTCTTTGGTTGGTGGCTAAGTCCCTGGGAGCTCTGAGGGTACTGGTTGGAGCGTATTGTTACTACATTCTTCTGCTTTTGACTATGATGTGGTTTTTTTTGGTTTTTTTTTTTTTTTTTTTTTTTTTTTTGAGACAGGGTTTCTTTGTGTAGTCCTGGCTGTCCTGGAACTCACTCTGTAGACCAGGCTGGCCTCGAACTCAGAAATCTGCCTGCTTCTGCCTCCCAAGTGCTGGGATTACAGGCTTGCGCCACCACGCCCGGCTTTTTTTGTTTTTTGTTTTTTGTTTTTCTGTCAGAATTTTATGCAGCAGACATGAAATGTGACCTTGGATTTTTTGAATCTGAGACTGGGGCTCTAGCCCTGGCAGTTTGGGCCTTGCTGGCCTGGATCTCAAGAGTTGTGCCAGGATTAAATGTGTGGGCCACCATGCCTGGCCTGGCCTTGAACTCTTGGCTGCTTTTGCCTCTTCCACTTAGTGCTTGGATCATAGGCCTACCCCAGCAGTTGCTTACTTTTGAAAATCTATATTTACTGCTTGTGTGTATATGGGTGTGGACAGGCCCATGAAGCGCTCTGCATATCAGGACAACTGGAGTAGGTCTTCCACTCACATTATACTGGTCTAGGGGATTGAACCCGGGGGACAGTTAGTCACTGTCACCAGCTGAGCCATCTTGCCAACCCAACAATTTTCTTTTATAAAGTTGGTGTTTGGTGTTTTCTGTGTACTGTAAACCGAGTCTTTGCTTACCTACCTTGAGTTATGAAGAAAATTTAATGTTGCTTTATCCTACAGACTTTAAATTATTTATTTATATATATATGAGTACACTGTAGTTGTACTGATGGTTGTGAGCCACCATGTGGTTGCTGGGATTTAACTCAGGACCTTGAGAAGAGCAGTCAGTGCTCTTCACCAATGAGTCATCTCTTCAGCCCTCTTTTTTGGTATAGCCCTGACTGTTCTGGAACTCACCAAGAGCAGGCAGGCCTTGAACTCAGAAAATCAGTCTGCCTCCCAAGTACTGGGATTAAAGGCATGCTTTGACCACTGCTTGACTCAATTTAATTTAATTTAATTTTAAGATTTTTTTGTTTGGCTTGCTGGTCCAGAACTAGAATCTACTTATCAGTTTGCCAGATCTTACTTCCTCTGCCTACCAAGTCCTGGCATTAACAGTGTATAGCAGGGCTGGAGAGATGGCTCAGGCTGAGTTCTAAGTTTTGAGATGTGTGCCACCACACCCATCTTTTTATCTGCACCATTTTCGCATAAAAACTCATTACAACAGTTAAGGCTACAACAGTGAGACCTTGTTTAAGGGAGGGAGGAGAAAGAAAACAACTGAACAGTTTTATGGATCCTGTTTCTGATTGTAATCTATCTTTTGGGGTGAGAGGGGTGCTAGTTTTGTTTTTTCAGATGATTTTCTTTGTACCCCATGGCTGCCCTTGAGCTTGCTATGTAGACCAGGCTGGTCTTCTACTCAAAAGAGATCCACTTAGCTGTCTGCCTTCCAAGTTCTGGGATTAAAGGCGTGCACCAACAATACCTGGTAATGAGCACTTGCATTTTAAAATTTAACTGTATCTTAGGTCTGTTGAGATAATCAAGTTGATTATAGCTTTGGTTTTCTTCTACTTCTGTGGTAGTTTTTCCTTGGGAAACATGAACAGATCTGGTCACCCTAGATAAGGAGGATTATTATATTAATACCTAGGATGGGATTAATTTTTTTTCTCTATTTTTTTGAGGCAGGGTGGCCTCAAACATGCCTCCCCAAGTGCTGGGATTAAAGACGTGCACCACCACTGCCTGGCTCTTTTATCATTTGAGACAGGTTCTCTTTGGGTCCTTGACTGGCCTTTGGCTCACCACGATCCACCCATCAGCTGGGAGATTTTCTTAATTGGTTAGACAAGAGGAAAGTTCCACCTTAAATTTGGGTAGCACTGCTGGACAGTTGGTGGTGTACGCCTTTAACCCCTGCACTTGGGAGGTAGAGGCAGGCGGATTTCTAAGTTCGAGGCCAGCCTGGTCTACAGAGTGAATTCCAGGACAGTCAGGACTACACAGAGAAACCCTGTCTCGGAAAAAACTAATAAATAAACTAATAATTAAACTAATAAAACTAATAAACAAACAAATAAATAAATAAAAACTGGGTAGCACCTCTTCACTCTCTGGACCCTGTATCAAAGGAAACAGGAAGCAGAGCGTAAGTAGCCTTGAGGGATTGGTGGGTCAGTTGTAGCCAGGGCAGTGGCCCTCCCTACTGTTAGACTGTTAGTAATCTCATTATCATTGCAGGACACCTGGTTGTTACTGTGCTGTTTGCTTACGTTGTTGTCCTGACTACAGAATCAAGATTATCTCTATTTCTTGATAGCAATGATAGCGATGGGATGATCTGAAAGGAAGCTCATGCTATGCTGTATCTGAACCGTAACAGTAGCTAATGATGGTTCCTTTTTTATTTCTTACCATCAGTCTGTCCCTGTCTTTGTAAATTTATTTTTATTTATTTCTCAAGACAGGGTTTCTCTGTAGCCCCGGCTGTCCTGTAGCTGTCTCATTAGATCAGGCTGGCTCTGAACTCAGACCCACTTGCCTCTGCCTCCCAAGTTTAGGATTAAAAGTGTGTGCTACTTCATCAGACTTGACGGTTCATTTTCTGTGGCACAGGATAAATTGGGGCGTGAGGTGCTCGGCACAGTATGGATGTTTTATCAGTAACTTCTTGTTGCAGTGACAAGCAGCTTAAAGGTTCCTTTAAGCTGGCAGTTTGAAGGGATACAGCCCGCCCTGGTGGCAGGAATGAGCTGAAACTGGACAGATTGCCTCCTTGTTCAGGAGACAGGAAACGCTGGAGCTCCGCTGGCCTTTCTGGACTCACAGTCCAGGCATGATACTCATGCCTTTCAGGGCTGGTTAGACTTCTGGGAAACACCCTCACAGACACATCCGAATGTCTCCCTGGTGACCCTCAATGAATACTGACCATCACAGAGATGATCCTTGCCCTGCCCCGTCTCCCTGAACTGTATGTGGGGTTTAGCATGCTCTCTCTGACTCACTGTCACTCAGTCGCAGGCTGTCCCGGAGCCACCTGTGTGTCAGGTGCCAGTGACCTTCAGAGACGTGGCTGTGTACTTCTGCAGGGAAGAATGGGAGTGTCTCAGCCCTAGCCAGAGGACCCTGTACCGGGAGGTGATGCTGCAGAACTTTCAGAACCTGAACGAGCTGGGTAAGGGCTGCACGGTAGTGTCTGGAGCTTGCGGGGGTGGGTGGGGGGGGTGGGTGGGAGGGAGGCGGTGTCTTGTTTGGCTCCCCTGGGGGTAGCCTGACTTCTTTCCTCAAACCTGTGGGGCCCTATAGAGGCTTCCATCAGCATGTGTGTATTCCCACGTGTAGGCATGGGTACTTCTGTCTCCCTGCAAGCCTTCTCTGTCTTCTTCATTCCTACTTCCAGGAAGGTTCTCCAGGACACACCTACAAGGGCTGGCCAGGCTGCTGGGTTCCTGTGCTGCCCAGGGCTTCTTATTCCTGGCCTGACATTGTCTTTTACACAAATCAGATACCATTTCTCTCCCTTTTTTGGAAAGGATGCTGTGACCAGAAACCCGGCCTTATTTCTCGTCTGGAACAATGGGATGAGCCTTGGGTGGATGACTGGGACAGATCCGAGTTTCCAGAAGGACAAACAGGTGTCTTCTTCCCAGGTACGCAAGATGAGCTTTCCCACTCTGAGACACAGTGGGAGTGTGGGTGCTCCTTCTGAATTGGGGACTTTGGAGGTGGCGTGACTGGCATGGTTCTGCCGCTAAGCTCTGACAGGGTGTGTTTGTGTCACTGGTCCCTTGTGAGGTTGTACCTGAGGAGAGGTGTTTGAGAAAGGAAGGCAGTGTCCTAGCACTGTCTGTGCCTAGGAGTGACTGGGATTTGACTGTTATCCCTTCAGCAAGGCAGAGAGGAGAGAGATCATGCCCCAGGTTTGTGACGGAGCAGGTTCTATTTCACATGTGTTGGCTCTGTTGGTAGAATTAGGATAAAGCCCTGGCTCTTAAGATCTTTCCAGTGGTGCTCATGGGGGGTTTTCTTTCTGCTACAGTGGGCATGGAGCCCAAGGCCTCAGGTAAGCAGCTGTCGGGCTGCAACTCAGCTCGCATCCTGTCCCCTCCATGTCATGCCTGCACACGTCCAGACAGGGTTTTTCTGTGTAGCCCTGACTGTCCTGGAACTCACAGCTGCTTCCTAGTGCTGGGGAGTAAAGGCATGTGCCACCACTGCCCGCCTCAGGGTTTGGTTCTCTACTTCACTTTGTCTCAGAAGTGAGAACAAGCAGCTTTGTGAGTCTGAGCCAAGCCAGAAAGTCCCCAGATGATGTGAGCTGAAGCCACCAGCTGGGGCTTCAGGAAGCTTATGTGTATGGCTTTACAGGGTCAGAGGTTCTCCCAGTGCCTGCCTCAGGTCCCCCTCCATGGTGTGAATAGGGTTTTTTACATGAGCTGACACAAGTTTAATGGACACTTGAATGGTGATTTTTTTTTTTTTTGGTTCATTTAAACCCATTTATCCCAGGCGGGCGGTGGTGGCACCCACCTTTAATCCTAGCACTAGGAGGCAGAGGCAGGCAGGTGGATTTCTGAACTTGCTCTGTAGATTAGGCTGGCCTCGAACTCAAGAGATCCAGCTGCATCTTGCCAAGTGCTGGGATTAAAGGCCTGTGCCACAGCCCTGCCCAGGGCTCACAGTTAGGTCTCCCATTGCTCGCACTGAACATTTTCACACTTTTCTGCCACTCCCTAAGGAGAGTGGGTTGGTTTTGATACTTGGTAGCTTTTCCTCACCCTCTGTTGATGTTTTATAAGTTGATCTGTATCTGGACCTGTTCTGTGTAAATGTATCTTCTTCCTTCACAGGAGGCAGAAAGGTGGCTTCAGTTCCTGAGAGGACTCATTCACGGACAGGAGCCAGGAGAGGGGCTACCTTGAGGAAGAATGTCCTGACTTCTAGGAAGGTGCGCCTTCCCAGAGCTGCCTCTGGGAAGAGAATGGACAAAAAGGAAGCTCTCCAGAACCAGAGGAAGCAGCCAGACCTCAAGGAGCAGGGCAAGAGTGGCACAGAGGGACACCCGTTTATCTGTGGCATTTGCGGGAAGGCCCTGAGCTGCCATAGCCGCCTGGCGGCTCACCAGACAGTACACACGGGGACCAGGTCCTTTGAGTGCCTGGAGTGTGGCCGGACGTTCCGTTGGGTCTCAAACCTCCTGCGCCACCAGAGAAATCACACGAGTGAAAAGCCCTTCTGCTGCGAGGTGTGCGGGCAGGCCTTCAGCCTGAAGGACCGCCTGGCACAGCATCGCAAGATCCACACCGAGCACCGGCCCTATGAGTGCGGTGACTGTGGGAAGGCCTTCAAACAGAAGTCAAACCTCCTGCGGCACAAGCTCGTTCACACCGGAGAGAAGCCCTTCTACTGTGACAACTGTGGCAAGGCCTTCCGGACTAAAGAGAACCTCAACCACCACCAGCGGATCCACAGCGGAGAGAAGCCGTACACCTGCGGGGAGTGCGGCAAGGCCTTCCGCTGGCCCAAGGGCTTCAGCATCCACCAGAGGCTGCACTTGGCCAAGAAGTTCTATGAGTGTGAGCAGTGTGGAAAGGGCTTCCGCCACCTGGGCTTCTTCACGAGGCATCAGAGAATTCACGGGCGAGGAGAAGTGTAGTGTCTCCTGTGAGCCTTTCTGGGCCTTCCCTGTTCTTGGCCTCTGGGAGGACTGCAGCAGGTGCTCTCAAGCCGAGGGCACATAAACATGGCCTGGAGCCGGCAGTCTGCAAGTCTGTGGAAGTTCTGACACAGGGCAGGGAAGGGATCAGCTGCTCCTTGGGTATTCCTTGCCTCTGGCTATGCTGGCTAAGGAAGTTGCCCTGTCCTGACGGTCACTTGTATGCACTTTAACTTTTTTCTCTCCTAGCTCCTCCACTATGTCTCCTGTCTTATAGTAGGGAGAGCTGAGGCTCGAGCAGAAGCAAAGCTTACTGTTGGAGCTGACAAGGTGGCCCAGAGGGCCAAGGCCTGCAAAGCCTGAAAATTGAGCTTGATTCCCAGGGATCCATATGATGGGAGGAGAGAAAAATGCTCTAAGCTGTCCTCTGACATCCTCCTGTGTGTGCACACAGACACAATAAATACATAAATCAAATGGGAGAAGCGTCCTCTTAGCCTTGGCAGGTGGCTATAGAAACAAACAGTCTTGGTAACGGGCAGTCCTGGATGCACGCTGGGGCAGCTGGGTGGGGAGGCAGATGGTACAGGCTTTGTGGAGTGAACTCCTGTTACAGTGTCCTCAGCGGTATGTCGCCAGCACTTTGTTCAGCTAGAGATACTGGATCTTTGCTTCTATTTGGTTTCATTAAAGTATAACCAGGTTATTTCCCAAAGGTACGGGGCACTGCTGGGAAGGTAGAGGAGTCTTTGCTTCACATATGGTCCTTTGTTCCAGTAGAGAACTGTCTAGTGCTGGGCAGGGAGGGGCAGCTGGGACCCCTGCCTCTGGACCTGAGAACTGACTGGATGCTTCTCAGTGGTCCTGTTTCTCATGAACTGTAGAGATGGCAGCCAAGCTGGGCCCATTCTCAGCTTCTGGGTCCCTTCAGGAATGAGACCCCACTGTACTATCACAGGCTGTAGCTACTGTGGTGCAGGACATCAGCTGTCTGCTCAGCCTAGACCACATGGCCTCACCTGCCATTGCCCTAGATGCCCCTCTTCCAGCTGACCCTGGTGCCTAGGGTCACGCCCCTAGAATTAGGCTGGGCCTTACAGCAGTGTGAGGTGGTCATGTACACCACAGGGCATCTTCAGTTCAAAACACCAGGTATTGCTCCTGGATACCGCCAGCCCTGCACTCTACAAGCTGATCGAGAGACCAAGTACATTTTCCCCTTATACAATCCAATTATCTCCAGATCTCAGCAGTTAAAAGCACTCCCTGCTCTTCAGAGCATTCAGGTTCACATCCCAGCACCCACACAACTTACAGCAGTCTTAACTCCAGTGCCGGGGGGTCTAACACCCTCTTCTGGCCTGTGGACACCAGGCCACACGTGAGGTACATGCAGGCAAAACACAAACATGCAGTTTGTTTTTCTAAAGATCCAGTTGACAAATGCAGATTATAGGAAACGGGAACCAGAAGATGGTGCTAGAGATAGCCCAGCATGTCAGGTGGAGCTGAGGGATGAGCTCGATCTTCACCACTGAAGGTTGCTTTTAAGATTTTACAACTTTATGTGTAGGCGTATGTTACATGTATGCAGTGTGTGTGTGTGTACCTGGTTCCTACAGATACCTAAAAGAGAACAGAGTTTGTCCTTCCAACATAGGAACTGTTAAGTCAGGAGCCTGCAGTTCATTCCATATGCTTACATAAACTTGGATAAACAAAAATGCATGCTCTCCTACCTCAAGGCTGCCAGAAGGGTGTGTGCTAAAGGTGGGTGAGTGGCCAGTATCTCCTGACCACATCAGCCCTGCAAGGCGTGTGCACGTGGGGGTACTTGGTTGTCCCATGGGACCCGCATGTAGCAAGATCATGCCTACGACCTTGTTCCCAGGCAATTTATTTAAGCCAGCAAGCTATAAAACCGTGTCATTGACTGGTTACCCTGAACCAAAGATGAAGTCCACAGAGCTAGGAAGCATACATCTCCAGTAGGAGGAGACCTACCCCACCCACCCCAGCATCTGGAAGCCATGGCTGAGCAAGTTCCCTAAGTAGTACAATTAGGTGAGGATTTAGGGCCCATGGTGGTTGTGGCATATTGTTTGCCATGTGTCAGTTTGGGGGATTCTGGAATCCACAGGAACTGGAGGTGGAAGACCTACTACTCAGCACAGGTCCGTCCCTAACAATCACCTTGTGTTCATATCTGGGACCTACATTGGGCTCTCTAAATGACAGAATTGGCTCTTGAGTGACTTGATGTTGGAGGACGTTGAATCTAAGGCTTGAAAAGGCATCTTTCTCCAGGTGCCAACCACCTCCTCACTGTGGAAACCTGAGATCCACCCACAATGGCACCTTGGCAGTCAAGGTTAAGTCTGGGGCCACCTCTCCATCTGAATAGAGTCGATACTTCACTTGGCCACGTCTGCTTCTGCGTACTTCTGCATTTGACATCCTGCCTTGGGATGCATTGCTAGATGGAAGCTACAGAGATAATTTCCCATTTCAAATCTGAGGGGAGATAAGCTAAACCTACAGTGCCCCATCCATCTTCCAGCATGCTCACTGACTATGGAGCTTAGAATGTTAGGGTGGAGCCGGGCGTGGTGGCGCACGCCTGTAATCCCAGCACCTGGGAGGCAGAGGTCAAAAAACCAAAAAAAAAAAAAGTTGGGGTGGGTTTGTCACAGCTTGGGATATCCTCATTAGAGGAGATGGGATGGCACAGATGGCCAGCAGAACTCCCTGTCTCCCACCTGCTGGGCCCTATTTACAACTGCAGTATCATTTTCTCTTGTTTGAGATATTCTCTTCCTGTGTAACCCAGGCTGGTCCTGAACGCGATCCTTTTGCCTCCTCAGCCTTAGTTTTGGTTTTATTTATTTATTTATTTATTTATTTATTTACTTATTGGTTTTTCGAGACAGGGTTTCTCTGTGTAGTCCTGGCTGTCCTGGAACTCACTCTGTAGACCAGGTTGGCCTCGAACTCAGAAATCCGCCTGCCTCTGCCTCCCAAGTGCTGGGATTAAAGGCATGCGCCACCACCGCCCGGCCTGATGACACTCTTAATACAGTTCCTCATGGTGTGATGCCTCCCTCCCAACCATAAAATTATTTCTGTTGCTACTTTACACCTGTAGTTTTGCTACTCTTGTGGATCGTAATGTGATTATCTCATTTCCGGTGTGGTAGGTAACCCCAGTGAAAAGTGTCAATGGGTCCCCAAAGGGCCACAGGTGTGACAACCACTGACCTGCAGTGTCCTGAAGCTTCATCTAGCAGTTGTTGTAGGCCAGCTGTCCCCAGAGCCCCTGACAGCTCCCATGCTTTCTCAGGTCTCAGGCCTGTGGTAAACTGCAAAGCCACATACAAAGGAAGAGGTTCCGAGTTCGAGGCCAGCCTGGTCTACAGAGTGAGTTCCAGGACAGCTAGGGCTACACAGAGAAACCCTGTCTCAAAAAACAAAACAAAACCAAAAAAAAAAAAAAAAAAAAAAAAAAAAAGTGAAATGGGACCTGAGTGTCTCATGACCTTTGCTGGGATGCTGTAGTAGTTACTTCTGTTGCTATGGTAACGCAGCAAGGCCAACAGGAGCTTAAGGGAGAGTTTATTTTGACTCGGTTCCAGGGAGATCAGAGTCCATCATGCCAGGAAGCTGAGAACACACATCTCAACCACATGCACTAAGCAGAGACAATATTGAAAGTAGGATGGGGTTTTTTAATGGAAAAATCCGCCCCCAGAGACACTTCCTCCAGCGAGGGCATGCCTCCCAAACGTCCCCGAAACAGCACCACTCCCCGGAGGCCAAGGGCTCAAAACCCCAAAGTCTGGGAACATTTCTCATTCCCTTCATCACAGAAGCTGTGGCACTCACCCAGCATTGACAACCACAGAGTTCAAAGGAAGGATTCGGTTCAAGTGTAACCCGCTGAACCAGTATTGGACTTTATGGAGACTCCCACCCTCAGTTAACACCCCACCTACATATCCAGCACTTCTGGGAACTGCCTAGGCCTGGGGCGCTATCAGACTAGGTTGGGCGCTGGCAGCACAGAGCAGCCAGAACTCAGAGTCTCATGACCTACCTCTTGCAGAAAATGTTGAGGGGCTTGAGTTGGCAAGGATGTTTGGGTAGCCTACTCAAATGGCAGTAGTACTATCTAGTGAGTGTTTCACACGTATACTGTAGCATCTGAGGGTTGGGCAATGGCTTACTGGATAAAGCATGTGATGTGCATGCATGAATAAACTGGATAAGCGTGTGGCCCACCCATAGTGGCTGAGATGGGATTCTTGGGGGCAAACTGGCTAGCTGGATTGGCTGAGGTAAGTTTAGTCAGAGATTTCATTAGTACAGCAGAGAGTGAGCAAGGAAGACACCCGATGATGTAGGACTCTGACCTTTACAAGCACAGAGATTTCAGTATCTGATGTTAGATCTGACAGAAGAGGTCTGGTGTTTCTAAACAGGTCACCAGGCTGCTCTTGGACAGCAGGACATACACCCTCACAGTCTAATGCTTCTCTCTTCACTCAGCAATTCTGGAGGCCCTGCAACCTTACTATGAGATCTTATGAGATTCCATGTTGGAGAGACAGCTCAGCGATAAGCATTTGCTGTTCTTGCTGAGGACCCAGGTTTAGTTCCGAACACCCACGCGATGGCTCACAAACATCTGTAACTCCAGTCCTTGGGAATCGGACACCCCCTTTCACCTCTGCAGACTCCAAGCATGCATATGGAACACATATATACACAGAGGTAAAACACCCACACACATAAAAATCTAAAGAAGTCTTTAAAGATTTACTTATGTACATGGGTGTTGTGGATAGCCCTGGGCTCGCACTTTGATGTTAATTCCACTCCTCAGAGGGGCTGCAGATGAGGAGTTGCCTTGTGAACTGTCTCCCCACCTTGACTTTTCAAATAAAGGCTTGAGCCAATGATTGGGCAGGAGGAAAGTGGGAGGAGCAGAGTCTAGGGGAGGAGCTACAGGGTATAAAACAGGAGGAGGAGGAGCAACGGGAAAGAAGAAACTAAGAGAAGAAAGGGGAAAAAATGGAGAGAGAAACGGTTAGAGAACCGGAGAGGCGGCCGGGAGAGAAGCTCGGGGCCTAGAGAAACTGCAAGTTGTATGGGATAAAATAGATTGAAACAGAGTAGTAGAGTGGGAGGCCTGCCCAGTCTAGGCTTGTAACTTGTTTTGTTAACCGCTGAGCTGAGCTTTCATTTACCGGGGAACAGGGTTGGATACTTAGTAGCAACAAAATGGCTGCCCAACGTATTGTTTAGAACCTAACAAACCTGAGATAAAACGTTAGCTGCCTGAGAAGCCCTGAACGGCTCGGACAGCAGATAGAAAGGGTTCAGGACCAGGTAATTCATTGATATAAGAGAGATATATAGTATTTTGATACTTAAAGATGAGTAGAACAATAAAGAGAGTTTTGGCTTTAGGTGATGATATTTTGAGTGATTTTGATGAGATTTTGACAGGAATGGATTTAGTGAAAGAAGTCGTTGGTATTGCAGTACTTATTCTCTTGATTTACTATGTCATCTCAGGAGCCCTAGACAAAAAATTCCTTGCCGTAGAAAAGAGATTACAAGTAACACTAGAAATAAAGGTTCGGGATTTCATAGGTAAAAATAAGGCAGATGCTGGAATATTAGAATTAGAATACAAAGAGAAGCTAAGATTATGGAAGCAAGGTTTAGAACAGAAGATACAGGAAATTATAGAACAGAATAAGAGACAGAAGGAGGAGAATGAAGGTAGGAGACAGGAGTTAGAAAGGATGCTGGAACAAAGGATGCAGCAGTTCGAAACACTAGAATTGAAGATCCAGGAAATTATAGAACAGAATAAGAGACAGAAGGAGGAGAATGAAGGTGGGAGACAGGAGTTAGAAAAGATGCTAGAACAAAGGATGAAGCAGTTAGAAACGCTAGAATTGAAGACCCAGGAAATTATAGAACAGAATAAGAGACAGAAGGAGGAGAATGAAGGTAGGAGACAGGAGTTAGAAAAGATGCTGGAACAAAGGATGCAGCAGTTAGAAACACTAGAATTGAAGACCCAGAAAATTGTAGAACAGCATGAACAACAGAAAGAGGAATTTAAAACTTGGCAATGTGGCCTAGAGGAAACACTAGAATTGAAGACCCAGGAAATTGTAGAAAAGAATAAGAGACAGAAGGAGGAGCATGAAGGTGGGAGACAGGAGTTAGAAAAGATGTTGGAACAAAGGATGCAGCAGTTAGAAACATTAGAATTGAAGACCCAGGAAATTATAGAACAGAATAAGAGACAGAAGAAGGAGAATGAAGGTGGGAGACAGGAGTTAGAAAAGATGCTGGAACAAAGGATGAAGCAGTTCGAAACACTAGAATTGAAGACCCAGGAAATTGTAGAACAGAATAAGAGACAGGAGGAGGAGAATGAAGGTGGGAGACAGGAGTTAGAAAAGATGTTAGAACAAAGGATGATGCAGCAGTTAGAAACACTAGAATTGAAGACCCAGGAAATTGTAGAACAGAATAAGAGACAGAAGAAGGAGAATGAAGGTGGGAGACAGGAGTTAGAAAAGATGCTAGAACAAAGGATGCAGCAGTTTGAAACACTAGAATTGAAGACCCAGAAAATTATAGAACAGAATAAGAGACAGGAGGAGGAGAATGAAGGTAGGAGACAGGAGTTAGAAAAGATGCTAGAACAAAGGATGATGCAGCAATTAGAAACACTAGAATTGAAGACCCAGGAAATTGTAGAACAGAATAAGAGACAGGAGGAGGAGAATGAAGGTGGGAGACAGGAGTTAGAAAAGATGTTAGAACAAAGGATGCAGCAGTTTGAAACACTAGAATCGAAGACCCAGGAAATTATAGAACATAATAAGAGACAGAAGGAGGAGAATGAAGGTGTGAGACAGGAGTTAGAAAGGATGCTGGAACAAAGGATGATGCAGCAGTTCGAAACACTAGAATTGAAGATCCAGGAAATTATAGAACAGAATAAGAGACAGAAGGAGGAGAATGAAGGTGTGAGACAGGAGTTAGAAAAGATGCTGGAACAAAGGATGCAGCAGTTAGAAACACTAGAATTGAAGACCCAGAAAATTATAGAACAGAATAAGAGACAGAAGAAGGAGAATGAAGGTGGGAGACAGGAGTTAGAAAAGATGCTAGAAGAAAGGATGCAGCAGTTTGAAACACTAGAATTGAAGACCCAGGAAATTGTAGAACAGAATAAGAGACAGAAGGAGGAGAATGAAGGTAGGAGACAGGAGTTAGAAAAGATGCTAGAACAAAGGATGCGGCAGTTCACAGATCAGACTGAGCAGCAGAGAGAAAAAAATGAGGATTGGAAGCTAGACTTGGAGAATAACCTTTTAAAATTAATCAATCAGAATCAAATAGACAGTGGACTATCAGAATTGCAATATAAAGAAAAGATCAAAATGTGGAGGCAGAACCTTGAACAGAAAATACAGGAACTCAAGGAAAAGGAAAATACTCAGGGAGGAATAGAAGATAAAAGTAGAATAAGTCAACCAAAAGTTATTAAAAAACAAAATTTATTCTATCTTGTCAGTATACAACAAAGACCTCCAGATAATTTTTTAAATGTCAATGAACAAAACACCACAGCTGCTGAAAGACATTGTACTGTGGAACGAACTATTGAACTAAACCAGCCTGTTTACATTAATGATATTCTAACAACAGAATGGAGAATGGGAAATGTGTTACGCTGGGGGAGGGGCTATGCCTATGTTTCCACAGGAAAAGAAAAGCTGTGGGTCCCTTCCAAGTTGATAAAAATCAGACATGACAAAGGGAGACCTCCTGAGGACCTTGGCAACAGAGAAGAAAATGGGAGACTAACACAGTCAACAAAATAGGTGATGTATATGTAGTAATGTTTATGTCTGTATATGGAGGCAGCTCTGGAACTGGCTGAGACTAAAATGTCTATAAACAGCCATTAACACTTGTTGGATGTTACATACCATCCTTTTCGAGGACATGGATACACAGTTACATTTTAGTTTGACCAAGTGATCAAGCTAATCTAAGGAAAGGCAGTCAGATGTCTTTCTTTATTGTTCTTCATTGGCCAATATGTGCCCCCTGCATGCTCTGTGTGAATGTCTTTACCTGTTTACTTGTTGCTTTTAAGTTTTGTATACTATAGGAATGAAAGAAGAGAAAGACAGCTCTGAAAAGATTCACACACCAGGATGCTGAGATTTGGGACCTTCCATTCCAGCTTCACAATGGACTCTACTTCAACTACATCAAAGACTTGCTTCCAGAACTTTACTTGCCTCTCCAGCCTTTCAGAATGTCATGGTCAAGATGTCATCTGACATAGAGGCATGAACTTTCTCAAAACATAGTGACTGGAAGGCAAATAATGCCAGCTAGTTTTCAAAATTTCCCTTGGGGCCCCCAAATGGGAATTCTTCGCCCCAATTCAGCTGGAAGCAGACAAGAAGACAATCATCGTCCCAGTTCCTTATGTGGGGTGGATGGTTATGGTTATTTTAGAAATTATAGATATGTTATAATTTTAGGGATACGTCACAAATGTAGCTTTGGTCAGGGAGGGAACTAAAGAACTTAACAGGGATTTCTACCTTTCCTTTCCTCTTCTCTATCCTTCTTTCTTAGGTAAAGGAGAAGTGGGTGGAAAAGAAAAAGGGGGATATAGTAATATCATAGAAATTATAGAAATAGACAAATAGGGATTGGTGAGAAAATGTTTATTTAAGCAAAAAATTACATAGCCAGATCTTACATTGGTAGAAGTCTTTATAATTGATGCAAAGCCTATTGGCTCAGAATTTAGTTGATGTAAATTTAAGGTTTTCATTAGTATGAATTTACTATTGATATAAAACTGGGATTAATATTGTTACTCCCATGTAGGCATTGTGCCTATATAACACATTTAAGAATACAAGGCTTAGACCCAGTCCTTCTATAACTGCTAGTATAAACTGCTTTTAGATGATTAAGTAATACAAGTTAAGGGCCAGATAGCAAAGTCGTGGTTATGAATTAGTTAAAAGAGTGTTCCTGAGCTATTTTCATTAGAAACAGCCGAGAAGAGTCAAGGCTTAACAGTTCAGAGATGTCTTAGGTAGACAAATGGTCTTCAAAGGTGTCAGAAGTCCACAGAATATGTTTATTGACATTTATTTATTAATATTTGACTAGAGACCTGTCTGCTCCTGACAGCACCCCTTTCTTGAATTCAAAGAAGAACTTGAGTATCAGTGGAGTTGCTTCAGTTGTGGTGAGACAGTCACCAGGCAAGAATTGCCTCATTTCATCTACAGACAAATACTGTCCAAAAAAAGGACACACTGCGGAATAGTCGACTGATAATCTCTGCCAAGACAGAGTAATCAGCCCTTCAAAATTCTGCATTACCAAGGTCTGTCAGATGATCCTGGGCCAGAAGGCTGAAGACTGATGCTCCAACGTTTTGGTGTATAGGGCCTGTCCAGGTGATCAGCGGTCTCTATAAATCTATAAGTTTTAGAAGCTATATTTTGTGCTTCTCATACTTTCAGGTAATATTAGTCATTCTTGGATTTCTGATGGGGTTGAAGACTAATAGTCTTATAGCCAGTCCAAGCTGGTTAGCATTTAGAAAGATAATACTGATTTGAGAGGATGGTTTTCAGATGGGTTACAGTCTAAAGTGTACTTGAGTCAGGGGTAGAATTATAAGTCTTTTAAGTTCTAATAGATGACAGGGGTACTAACTACTTAATTGATTAAAAAATGATTGACTGGGTGTTAGGTCTATCCTGTATGCTATATATTACAGAATGGTAATAATTGTGCTCAATTGATGTCTGAGATAAAAGAGTCTTTTAATTGGACAGAAAGGGGGAAATGTTGTGGATAGCCCTGGGCTCGCACTTTGATGTTAATTCCACTCCTCAGAGGGGCTGCAGATGAGGAGTTGCCTTGTGAACTGTCTCCCCACCTTGACTTTTCAAATAAAGGCTTGAGCCAATGATTGGGCAGGAGGAAAGTGGGAGGAGCAGAGTCTAGGGGAGGAGCTACAGGGTATAAAACAGGAGGAGGAGGAGCAACGGGAAAGAAGAAACTAAGAGAAGAAAGGGGAAAAAATGGAGAGAGAAACGGTTAGAGAACCGGAGAGGCGGCCGGGAGAGAAGCTCGGGGCCTAGAGAAACTGCAAGTTGTATGGGATAAAATAGATTGAAACAGAGTAGTAGAGTGGGAGGCCTGCCCAGTCTAGGCTTGTAACTTGTTTTGTTAACCGCTGAGCTGAGCTTTCATTTACCGGGGAACAGGGTTGGATACTTAGTAGCAACACATGGGTATTCCTTATGTGTATTTATGTGAGTGCTTTGTGTGCAAGGGCATCGTCATTACATTGTCAATGGTTTGAGCACAAAGTGGGTGCCGAGAATGTCTGGAAGGGCAGCCAGTTTTCTAAACGACTAAGCTATCTTCCCCACCTATAAAAAAAAGCCTTCTTTTTCTTTATATTTTTGAGACAGGGTTTCTTTGTGTAGCCCCTTGTATTGTAATACACACTGTAGACCAGGCTGGTGTCAAAGCTCAGAGAGATCTACCAGCCTTTGCCTCCTGAGTGTTGGGATTAAAGGCATGAGCCACCACCACCAAATTATTATTTTTAATACAGTCTTGTTAAACCCTCAAACTTGTCTTCTGAGGTGGTTCTACCATATGCATTATCCCTCAGCAGTGGGTGAGTGGTTGAGAAGGTTTGACTAGTTCTAATGAAGAAGGAATTCCACACCGACCTCTTGGGTGAGATGCCTCTACTTGACAGTCCCATTCAAACTTGTCCCAGAAACGGCTGCATCAGAGTTCTAGCAATTGTCTAGCCAACCTACCCTGGTCCAAACATGTGGAAGGTCCGTGGCATTTCTGTCATGGCTGTGTCCCTGAGCACATGAACGTGAGGATCCCCAAGGCAGTGGCAGAAGTGGCTGTGGGTTCCCTCATCTTGCATCTTGGGTCAGGAGGTGTCACCTGCCCTGAACTTCCTAGACAGGAAAGGTGCCCAAAGCCAACAGACTCCAAACCTCAGTTAAGGAGCATTTTAACAGCTGGCCTTGCACATTAAGACAAAGGGGGCTGGAGATATGGCGGTTAGGAGCACTGGCTGTCAGAGGTCCTGAGTTCAAGTCTCAGTGGCCACATGGTGGCTCACAACCATCTGTAATGGGACCCAATGCCCTCTTTTGGTATGTTCAAAGATAGTTACAGTGTGCTCATATACATAAATGATTTTTTTTTTTTTGGTTTTTTGAGACAGGGTTTCTCTGTGTAGACCTGGCTCTCCTGGAACTCACTCTGTAGACCAGGCTGGCCTTGAACTCAGAAATCTGCCTGCCTCTGCCTCCCAAGTGCTGGGATTAAAGGTGTGCGTCACCACTGCCGGCTTAAATAAATCTTTAAAAAGTTAAAAAAAAAAAAAAGGACAAGACAAAGGGGCTGAGGTAGTGGTGAATGCCTTTAATCCCAGCACTGAAGAGGCAGAGGCAGGAGGATCTCTTGGGTTCAAGGCAAGCCTGACCTACATAGACCCTTTTGGGGAAAAAAAAAAAAAGAAAAGGACAGACCAGCACAATGAATATAAGATGTGACCCAGGTAATGTCCATAGCTACAGACACCACAGGGACAATCTGGCCAGTATGATCTAGTTTATAGTATTTTGTCCAAGATGCATTTCCTAATTTTAATCATATCTTGAAGAAAGTTGGACAGGGCTTGGGATATACCTCAGGAGGTAGGTTTGTTTATCATCCATATAGCCCTGGGTTCAACACCCAGCACCAGAAGAAAACTGGTCAAGTCCTATCCAGTAAACACACAGGGATGTATTTAAAATTAAGGGGCATAAACTGTCTCCAACAGAATCCCATATGGCTGAAAGTACCAAATCCATAACATGTGTCCCTGTTCATCTAGATGGGTAGCAATGGGAATTACCAATAATTCTTGCAGTGTTCCCTAAATTGGAATGAGTGTGTACACTCACACACACACACACATTAAAGTATTGGGAAAGCCCAGTAACTTCTCTCTGTGCGGAGAACAGAATCTGCTCTCTGCTGCTGAAATTACACTACCCTGAGCACCGCTTGTGCCTTCCTTGCTGGCTGCTGGAGGAAGGACATCGAATTCCAGCAGACAAGGAACCATGAAGCTCACTTCTAGCTTGAATGGCAGGCCTCTGCTCACTTGAAATACAGGGATATCAAACCAGGCAGGTGCCAGAGCATCACACAGTTTATTTTACACTTTTATTAACATATTTATGCACCAAGAAATCGTCCAAGGTATGTCTTTCTTACTGTGCCCTACCGGCCTGTCCCCTCGTGTGGGTTTAGGCTTGCTCTAAGACAGTCTCTGTGTCATCTTCAGGGTTTTCTGTCTCCTCCAACTGTGGGCTGAGAATGAACTGATCTTCCGATAGGGCTGTGAGAAGCTTGGAGCTGGACTTTGAGGGTGTGTCAATTTCTGGAGAGACCTCACGCAAGGAGGGCTGTGGAGAGATCCGAGAGCCCTCGCGCGACCGCAAGGGACCTGAGGTCATGGATGGACCCCTGGAGCCCTTGCGTGACGGCGGCATAGATGAGACCCGTGAGCCTCTGTGCGATTGAGTCAGAGATGGGACTCGAGATCCTGAACGTGATGTATTCCGGGCAGCCATCACTGACCCAGGCTTCGGGGCCGAACCCGGAAAGGACTCACTGGACAATATAGATGGAGTCTTGGAGGCTCGGTGTGACTGATCTATGGATGGGGCCCGGGAGGCCGGAACTGATTGGGGTGTAGCCTGGGCTCTTAAAATGTGATAGGTTGAGTCCAGCACGGTGGCAATTGAGCCGATGCGTAAGTTGGGTTGTTGGCTTTGGGGTGGCTGCCAGAGTGGTGGCCCCCCGGGCCCCCGGTGCAACCAGCCGTGCATTTGCTCCAGGTTCTGCATGTCTACGTGCTCCCTGCGCAGCTGCTCCCGCTGCTCTAGCAGCTGCTGTCGCATGTCCTGCAGTAACTGGGCCCTCTGGAGAAGCCTCATGAGTTCTTGTCGGAGACGCCCATTGTCTGCCTTGAGGGCTTGGGCGTGGGAAATGAGGGAACGCGCTGCCTCCCGCTCGGCCCGGCGCGTCAGGGACTGCACGTGCATGCGTGCCTCGCGCTCGAAAGCCGACTTGTCATCCAGGAAGCGTCGCTTCACCCGGTGGAGGAGCTGCGTGTGCTCCACGCGCATGTGCAGCAGCTCGCGCTCCAGTGTCCGGATTCGCGCCAGGTGCTCCAGCTGCAGCTCCTACATGGGGTGGGGGTGGGGGGGAGGTTTGGGGGGAGGGGCGCCGATCAGCGCACCTGTAGGGAGCGCGCCCATCCCTCTCGACCCCGCCCGGGCCGCCGGAGGCGCGCGCGCACTGGCCTTGTAGGGCTGGAGCTCCTGCACCTGCTGCGTCATGTCTTCCGCGCGTTTCTTCATTTCCTGCAGCTGTGCGCGCACGCCGTCCTCGCGGCCGTGGTAGAAGGACGCCAGCTCCGCCCGCTGCCACCGGATCTGCGCCAGGTCTATGCGGTTCTGATCCTCGAGGCGCACGACGGCGTTGGCGCAGCGCAGAGCGTGCGCGCTCACGTAACTGGCAAAGAGCCGGTTCTCTTCGCGCAGGCGCTGCGCCTCGCTGTTCAGGAAGGCATTGTTCTGCAGCACCTCGTCTATCCGCTGCTCACAGGCCACCATGCTCTCTGAGAGCATGGTGTACTCGCGCTGTAAGTACTGCGCGCGCTCGGAGAGCGGTTGCTCCGCACTCTCCTGCTTGCGCCCGACGTTTTGTCCGCGCTTCTTCTTGGGCGCCATGGCTTGAGGCCCAGGCCAACTGGACTCATGAGAGCACTGTGCTCCACCCGCTCCCCCAGCTCAGTTACACCCCCCTCCTTAACCCGAAAATTCTGGAGAGCTACACCCCCCAGGTTCAGGGATGTGTCTTCAGTTTATGAGGTTGAGAGCAGGCAGGATTAAGGATCAGAGAGCACCGTGGCCAATCTGTATATGAGCGCTCCCTTTGGACCACAGCTTTCGCATCCTGGTGCGGACCTCTAGGAATGTTGATGTTCAGCCTGCACATCCTCTATGGAGACAGAACTTGGTCGCGGTGCCTCGACCTCACCCCATTCTGTTGCTCTGGCAACGGCTTGATTCAATCTTTCCTTCCCTACCGTTTCTTATATCCTCAGTTACAGTGTTGCAGTCAGGCAAGGCTTCAGCTTCCAGACACTGAACTAACTTCCGAGTCCCTACCTCCACTCACCAGGGTCTTAGCACTCTCGATTTCACTCCACTAGCCGCTCTTCAGGTCCCACAGCTTAAGGGGACTCTCACCCATGCTCCCTCAAGCCAGCTTTGAGCGAGCCCTTCCCCACCTGTCCTTGTGAAGTCTTCATGCTCTCAAGATGAAGCCTCCTCACATTTGTTTGTGGAGACAGGGTCTCCCTGTGTAACAGAGCCCCAATTGTCCTTGACTCACTTTGTAGACCAGGCTGGCCTTGAACTCACAGAGATCAGCCTGCCTTCTGCCTCCGGAGTGCTGGATTAAAGGCCTTCACCACCACCACCACCACCACCACCACCATCACCATCACGCTCATCTTCGTAGCACTTCTGAGGGGACTCAGCATCGGAGGCTTTGGTGGAATGCTACTACTCGAAGGCGTTTTACCTTTCAGATAAAATGCACGATAAACAATGTTCTTCACTGAAAAATCCAAGTGCTGGACACTCAGTAGCCAAAGGGACATTTTATTTTACAACCTTGCAAAGTCTGCGCAACCTATCGAAAGGGGCAAAGATAGCTTAGTCTGCAAATTTGGCTCAAAACACTGGTTTTTATACACCTCTGTGTCCTTCCCCCTCCGAATTCCTCACTGGCTAGGTTCTTCAGGGAGGTCAAATTCTCCCTACTTCTCTAAGTCACACCCAAACTTTCCCATCCTTCTGGGGTTCAAAATCTGCCCCCCTTCCCACTCAGCCCCTTAGTAGATCAAACTTTTTTTGTTTTTGTTTTTGTTTTTGTTTTGTTTTGTTTTTGAGACAGGGTTCTCTGTGTAGTCCTGGCTGTCCTGGAACTCACTCTGTAGACCAGGCTGGCCTCGAACTCAACTTTTTTTTTTTTTTAAGGATTTATTTATTATATGTAAGTCCACTGTAGCTATCCTCAGACACCCCAGAAGAGAGCATCAGATCTCGTTACAGATGGCTGTGAGCCACCATGTGGTTGCTGGGATTTGAACTCATGACCTTTGCAAGAGCAGTCAGTACTCTTAACCGCTGAGCCATCTCTCCAGCCCAGATCATAACTTTTTAATCTATGATAAGCTTAAAAGGGCCCATGTAGGAAGGTGCCAGCTGCTAGCTAGAGAAGACAGCGGCCTAGTGCCTTCTTCTTATCTGTGAGCCATTAATGAGTGCTAAACGCCCTTCAGGTTAAAAATGGACTCTCTTGCCCACGATTTTTTTTTGGGGGGGGCAGTACACTTTTCCATGAGGCCCACCCATCCTACCTTCTTGGCTTTCTTTGCCCGTAAGCCAGACATCTAGAGGATGCCAGGGGCACATCAGGGATTTGATGTCTCCCTTTTTGCTATTAACTCTACACAGACAGTATCTTTACAGGAGTCAATCTTGATCAGAAAACATCAGCGCTCTTCCAGTTTGCTAGTGGGTGCTGGGGGTGACGGGTCAATGGGGGTTTCGGGCTCAGTAGATCAATCAGCAGCAAGTAAGCCACAGACTTGCTTTGACTGTTGGCTGTGCAGGGACTTCACCATCACCCTGTCGAGCAAAAGAACAACAGCCAAGAAGTACCCTCAGCACACAACACCCAGTGTGTATGCAGTGTTTGACCAATCACAGATCCAGGAGGCAAAAGAGACCTTTGTTTGACATGATCATCTAGGCTGGGCAGTGGTGGCGCACACCTTTAATCCTGGCACTCAGGAGGCAGAGGCAGGAGGATCTTTGAGTTTGAGGCCAGCCTGGGCTACAGAGTTGAGTTCCAGGACAGCTAAGGCTATGCAGATAAACCCTACCTCGGAGAAGAGGTGTGTGTGTGTGTGGGGGGGAGACAATTAACTAGAACCAAATTGGCTGCCTAAACAAGGAAGAATTGAGAATTGCATGGTCTATTTGCCTCACTGGGGAAAAAGCCCAGTTGGTGGACACCTGGATGCCACCCTGAAGGAGGTGCCAGGCTCCATCAACGTCACCGTGTTTCTCATTATATTTGGGGAGATGTCACCTGGCAACAGATCCTAAGGATGTCATTAGGAATGCATTTGGGCCGGGCGGTGGTGGCGCACGCCTTTAATCCCAGCACTTGGGAGGCAGAGGCAGGCGGATCTCTGAGTTCGAGGCCAGCCTGGTCTACAGAGTGAGTTACAGGATAGCCAGGACTATACAGAGAAACCTTGTCTTGAAAAACAAAAACAAAAAACAAAAAACAAAAACAAAAACAAAAAAAAAGGAATGCATTTGGTAGCTTAAATGAAGACACAGCTGGGCCAGAAAGACTACCATAGAGGGAGGGTGACATCCCGGGGTGACGTGTACAGAGGAGGAGGTGGGTGAGCTATACAGAGGATCCCTTGCTCACACAAGTAGATTTCAGCTACATGGAGTTCACACACAGCTTTCAAGAGGGAGCAAAAGACAAAAGACAAAGATGACTGACTTCCAGATCAGCAGACAGACAAGCACTCCTGCTGCTGCTTGGGGGTGTTTCTGAGACTTCTGTCCTTACCATTACAACTTTTTTTGCCTTCCTCCTTTTGTATTCTTTTTTTGTTTGTTTGTTTTTTGTTTTTTGAGACAGGGTTTCTCTGTGTAGTCCTGGCCTGGACTCACTCTGTAGTCCAGGCTGGCCTCGAACTCAGAAATCAGAAATCCGCCTGCCTTTGCCTCCCAAGTACTGGGATTAAAGGCGTGCGCCACCACCGCCCAGCTCCTCCTTTTGTATTCTTAACCGTTGGGGGCACCTGTGAAGGGACTCTGGCAAGCTTGAGCTTGGTGAGCACGTCTCACCAAGAAGGCCTTGCCCTCTTCCCCTATTCCCTGCCACCTTGCTAAAAACCATTAGATTGCACCCCTAGAGCAAGATATCAAGGTCTGTTCCCATATTTGTCCACTTCCTCCTCCTGAGGCTGACTACCAAGGTCCAGCTATCCAAGAAAGAATTGAAGTCCAGCAATCAAAAGTCCCCTTTGGCTCTCCTAATTAACATTTCCAATTAAAATTAAACACTTCATCCTAACATAGGGGTCCCCTTTTTCCCTTTATAAAACACCACTTTCCTGGGTGCCACAACTGTGTCCTCTATCCAGAGGCAGTCCTTCCTTCTATTCCTGGGCGCCACACCGTGTCCTCTATCCTGAGGCAGTCCTTCCTCCTATTCTAGAACAAACACCCTCCCCTTCCCCTTAGTTCCTTCCCCGTCTCCCTCACCCTCTGACTCCTGTGTTTGACTCTCACTTCCTGACCTTCTGTCCTTCTGGGTCAAATAAATCTCCTTTGCCCTGAGAACTAGGCCTTGGGGGTCCTGAGCCGATACTTTTCCTTTCAATATGTATCTTTATAATCAGACTGGAAACAGGACTTTCTGCCAGTTTCAACCTTCCTGTCTCTCCCAGATAACTACAGCCCATACAGAGCCTTCTTTTTTTCAGAGAAAGTTCTTCACTGATTTTGTTTTCCCCTGAGAGATAAACTTTTTGTTTTGTTTTTTTTTTTTGGTTTTTCAAGACAGGGTTTCTCTGTGTAGCCCTGGCTGTCCTGGAACTCACTCTGTAGACCAGGCTGGCCTCGAACTCAGAAATCCGCCTGCCTCTGCCTCCCAAGTGCTGGGATTACAGGCGTGCGCCACCACGCCCGGCTGAGAGATAAACTTTTTAAAATGGGAGTGGTTCTCTAGAGCCTGGTAAAGCACCACCCTGCAGGCTTTGTGTCTTTTTCCTCCAGCTAGAAGCCTCAGCCTTCAGGACAGCTCTGATGCAAACTTACATGTGTGCTTGTTTTGCCCATTCTTGTCAGCAGGAGGATCTCTGTTCAGGTTTGTCCACACTTACTTCTGCACTCTCTAATAAATCTTATGGACAGATTTGAGGATCATTGAGTGTATGAAACTAAATATAAAGAAAGATTTTAGTAACCTTCAAATTGTGTGACTCTTCCTGAGGAGACATGAACAAACCACCACAGAATCTCTTCCACCTAAGTCTAGCTTCATGAACCACTGAGTTTACTGGGGTCACAGGGTTTCTCTGTGTAGCCGTGGCTGTCCTGGAAGTCACTCTGTAGACCAGGCTGGCCTCGAACTCAGAAATCCGCCTGCCTCTGCCTTCCAAGTGCTGGGATTACAGGCCTGCGCCACCACTGCCCGGCTAGAAGAGCCAGATCTTAAAACAGAAACTCTGTATAATAATAATAATAATAATAATAATAGTAATAGTGGTAATAATAATAAAAAATATATGTAAAAATAAAATGATACTAAGCATGATGGTTTGAATAGGTATGGCTCCCATAGATGCCTGTGTTTGGCTAGGAGACGTGGCCTTGTTGGAATAGGTGTGACCCGTTGGAGGTCATCGTGGAGGCTGGCTTTGAGGTCTCTGCTGAAGCTCCGCCCAGTGTGGCACACAGTCTCCTGCTGCTGACTTGGATCAAGATCTAGAACTCCATCCCCGGGCCCATGTCTGTCTACACACTGCCTTGCTTTCCCCTTGATGATAATGGACTGAACCTCTGAAAATGTAAGCCAGCCCCAGTGAATGTTCTCCTTTAGAAGACCTGTCTTGGTCATGGTGTCTGTTCACAGCAGGAAGACCCTGACTAAGACACTAAGTGAAGGCTGTGGTGAGATGACTGAACAGCTTACGGATGGCACTTGCCACCTAGTCTCATGACCAGACTTTGGTCGTTGGCGTCCACATACTGCAAGTTGTCCTATAACGTTCTCACACTTGATACACATAAATATCAATTTTAAAGACAGGGAAGAACCTGTTTTAGTATTAATATTTAAAGTAACTTGACTATGAGAGTCTTGTAAGGCAACTAGATGTTAGTCTTAAAATACTATCTTTTGGCCGGGTGGTGGTGGTGCATGCCTTTAATCCCAGCACTTAGGAGGCAGAGGCAGGTGGATTTCTGAGTTCGAAGCCAGCCTGGTCTACAGAGTGAGTTCCAGGACAGCCAGAGCTACACAGAGAAACCCTGTCTCGAAAAACCAAAAACAAACAAACAAACAAACAAACCAAAGTAATTTAGCCGGGCGTGGTGGCATACGCCCGTAATCCCAGCACTTGGGAGGCAGAGGCAGGAGGATCTTTGAGTTCGAGTTCGAGGCCAGTCTGGTCTACAGAATGAGTTCCAGGACAGCCAGGACTACAGAGAAACCCTGTCTCAAACAAACAAACAAACAAACAAACAAAAAAGGAGGCAGAGGCAGGCAGATTTCTGAGCTAGAGGCTAGCCTGGTCTACAAAGTGAGTTCTTTTCTTGCCTGCCTGTCCTCTAGTCTCCTACAAGACATAAGGCATATTGTAATTAGAGACCTCATGATTAAATGGGCTGAAGCCCCAGCAGGGCAGAGGAAAGATGTGTGCTCTTCCCTTCTGAGTATCAGACTAATTATTTTTACTTAAATATTGGAATGTCTAATAGGCATGTAGGAGTTGAAGCCTGACCCTGACTGCCAAAGAAAATGGAAAAAATCCCACAAAGCCTTCTGCCTTATACCGGGTGGACCTTGGAACAAAGAACTCCACTAAGTTCAGGAAAGATGGGGATCTCACACAGGACCCTACAAACCTTCTCGACTTCCTTCTCTCTTGAACACGGAGGAATCTTTAAGATGTCTGTCCCATCTCCCTCAGGCCCAGACTTGAACAAAAGCCTGTGAGGCAATAGAGGCAACCTGGAACCAGGGACCATTTCCCCAGACAAGGGTCAGCTAAGCTGTCTCTCGGTGACACCAGCGTCAGAGAAGGAACCAGAAGCCCCGAACACAATGCTGGTGTTCACAGAGTTCAGTTTCTGGAGGCAGAAACTGAAGCAAAAGCCATGGAGGAAAGGAGGCTGCTTGCTGGCTTGCTCCTGGGGTTCGCTCAGCCCTATAAGCTTCCTTATAGGACCCAGAACCACCAGGCCAGGGCTGGCACCTCCCCCTGTGAGCTGGGCCCTCCCACATCAATCATTAATCAAGAAAATGCCTCACAGACACACATAGACGCTAGCCCGATAGAATTCTCAAGAGTCCCTCTTCCCAATGGCACTAGTTTGTGTCAAGTTGACAAAAGAAAAAAATAAAAAAATCTAAGCTGGACATTAATTCCTGTTCCTTATTTTTCTTTTTTTTTTTCCCTGTGTGGCACAAGACAACTCAGGTGATGTGTGAGCGAACCTGAGTGCCTGAAAGCCTGCCCCTTTGTTTTGTCAGTTTCCTGCCCTACAGGAGAAGGGAACTGAATCCACCACAGACTGACACAGAGGGAATCCGGGCCTGTGGAAAGCCACGCCTCTGCGCCGTCAGCTATGGCGTCAGCTGCCTTGGCCCCAATGTAGATATCCCCTTTAGTGTTTCGGGGAACAATTATCCCCTGAAAGTGTCCAAGAATAAGTTGATGGCATGAAGATCTTTCCATATGTAGATTTTACCGTGAGCATGGCTCCCTGAGATGGTGACAGAATTTGGTACACAGGATTGATGAACGAAGAAAGAAGGAAGGAAAGGACCTGACTGCCCCTAGCTACGGTGGAGGAGTTTATCATAGATGTATAGGCGAGCATAGCCAGAGGCAGGCACATCTGCGTAGGGAGTAAGTATAAACCTTGTCAATAGTCCTCAGATGCTTCCTTTTTAAAGAATAGTTCCTTTCTCAGGTCTTTTTCTTCTTCTTCTTCTTCTTCTTCTTCTTCTTCTTCTTCTTTTTCTTCTTCTTCTTCTTTTAATTTTTCGAGATAGGGTTTCTCTGTGTAGCCCTGGCTGTCCTGGAACTCACTCTAGACCAGGCTGGCCTCAAACTCAGAAATCCGCCTGCCTCTGCCTCCCAAGTGCTAGGATTACAGGCATGTGCCACTACTGCCCCGGCCGAAGGAATGATTCTTTTATGCCATGAGTGTTTTATGCTGTTTATTATAAATAGATGTTGACATAAGTGTTAGAATTAAAATAAAAAAGAAACCTCCATTTTTTCCCCCTAGATTTACTTGTTTATTATATATAAGTACACTGTAGCTGTCTTCAGACATCCCAGAAGAGGGCATCAGATCTCATTATAGATGGTTGTGAGCCACCATGTGGTTGCTGGGAATTGAACTCAGGTTAAGAGCACTGACTGCTCTTAACCACTGAGCCATCTCTCCAGCCCCTCCAATTTGCTCTTTTGAGACAGGGTCTCTCAGTGGGACCTGGAGTTTAATTAGGCCGGGCAGCTGGCCAGGGAGCTCTGGGCATCCACCCAGCTCAGCTTGTAGGCAATGGGATTGGTTCTTAGCGGTGGCAGTGCTGGAGTTTACACTCAGGCCCTTTTGTCCTCACATCCGTACAAGTACTGAGGCAGGAAGTGAGATTTTACTTAATGAAACGAAGTTGTGTAATAGTGTGCATCCAGCTCTGGCTTAAGCCCAAAGAGATTTTGGTTTGATTTGTCTGGATGTGGACAGAAATACTTTGCAGCTAACACAGATTTTTTTTTTTTTGAGACAGGGTTTCTCTGTGTAGCCCTGGCTGTCCTGGAACTCACTCTGTAGACCAGGCTGGCCTCGAACTCAGAAATCCACCTGCCTCTGCCTCCCAAGTACTGGAATTAAAGGCGTGCGCCACCACCGCCCAGCATAACACAGATTTTTAAACTAGAAGATCCCATACTTGGACTTACCTGTAAATCTCTTTTAGGTCCCAGCCTCAAGTTACACTTTGAGCAATTAAAGGTGGCTTACGGAAACTGCAAACTTGGCCATTTTGGACAAGCGGAGAGATTGACATTGCAAAGATAGTTCCCAGTTATTTTGAAATAGATCATTGTTGTTTCTAGTCATTGTTAAGCAATGCCAGGCAGGGTCACGCTCCGTTTGACATGGAAGCAGATCCTAATGGGCCGTCTTAGGGAACAAAAACCTAACAAAAATATGCCCTCCATAACCCTAAGTACACTAGAGCAGGGCTCTACGTTTCTTATCTTTCTGTAGTCCTCAAGAGGTCTGCTTAGTCCACCACTTATCTTCCAGTCATATTGGAAGCAGTCATATTGTGAAATGGTATTTCCTTTTTTTTGTTTGTTTGTTTGTTTTTTTCCAGACAGGGTTTCTCTGTGTAGTCCTGGCTGTCCTGGAACTCACTCTGTAGACCAGGCTGGCCTCGAACTCAGAAATCCTCCTGCCTCTGCCTCCCAAGTGCTGGGATCACAGGCGTGCACCACCACGCCCGGCCAATCACCCAGTTTTCTTAAGGAAACTGAGGCATAGGAACCTGGGGCAGACATAATCGGCATCTCCCATCTTTCGTTTTGTTGGGGGTGCTAGGTACGGAACTGTGGTCTTCGCGCATGCTAGGCAAACACTGCCACAGAGCCACATGTTTTGCATTCTGGGTCTTTCTGGCCAGCCCAGACTTGACACCCTTCCCACATGCTAAGAAATGCCCGGATCTAGTTCCACGAACTGTGTTCCCTGCTCTTGTGCCTAGCATAATCGTGACCTCCTGGCCTCTCTCTCATCAGTGTGTCCAGTGTTCTGGTCCTCCGGTTGGCCCATGCCTTTGGGCTCCATTCGGCTTCCCTGCCCAGCAAGTCTCAAAGGGTTGGGCTCACTTTCCCAGTCACCTGCTCTAGTGCTCTTCCACTAGGATCTAGGGCACCGGCCACACCCTGATCTCGCCAACTTTTAATCCACTCTTGCAGGCAACAGCTTCGCTCCTGAGAGTGCCTACCTCTGAATCCCCGATACTCAGCACCCCCTCGTACCCTGAGACGTGCACAACCCAGGGACTGGCAGAGCTGCCTCCCCTCCTCAACCTCCACCCCGCGTGCAGCACTGACCAGGGGAAACCAAGCCGACAGATTGGGGCTGGCTGCAGACCCCGCCCATTGGCGCAGGCGCAAGGGAGGAGCATCGCGGCTGCCGGTTCCCAAGCCAACGGATCAACAGGTTCAGCTCCAAGGAAAGGATCGGTGGACCCCTAGAGCCAGCGCCGACCTCTCGCCATGTGTGCTGCCGAGGTGGACCGTCATGTAGCCCAGAGATACCTGATCAAGCGGAGGCTTGGGAAGGGGGTGAGCGCGGGGACGTCCCACCGTATGAGGGGGGCACTGCTGTCACTTGCCGGTCTGGTTAGTCCCTTCCAGGTCTAGTTCTTCTGACTCTCCTGGGCTCGCATCCTGCCTCCTCTGAGGCTCCTGTACCCCTGTTTCCATAAGGAAACTAAGCAGCACTCGAGAACCTCGCCCTGAAAGGCAGGCTCAGAAAGGTCTGAGTGGGTACATAGAATCAGAGCAGGAATTGTGAACATGGGTGTATTCATGATTGTAACTGGATCTGAGCATTATGTGTATGAATGTGTGTGATTGTGCATGTCTTTTCTGTGTATCATGGAGAGGAGCAAGCAAACAATTGCAAAGGGCCTGAAGCAAAGGCCATTTGGAGACACTGCATTTTTATGCATTTGGAGACACTGCATTTTTATGCATGGAGCCTGGAGGAGTTGGGATAGAGTGACTGCGTTGGTTCACATTGTGAGGAAGGGATCTAGGGAACCTTCAAGACTTTAGTTGATGAGCTGTAGCACTTGGTTGGTAACACTTTACAAAACTCCATCCTGTTTACTCAGGTGAGGCTTCGAGGTGCTAATGGGTGGGAGTGGCCGGGAGAGTAGAGCCAGCCTGTGAGCAGGGCTGGAAGCTTGGGCCAGCATGGGGGGGGGGGGGAAGCCGCCGGTCCTCTCTAGCTCTCACCCCCTTTCCCACTCCAGAACACGATACAATTAGATGTTGTGGGCTCTGTCACTCCAGACCCGTTGCAGTCTGACCCCTCCCAGTATCCAGAGCTGGCTGGGGCAACCTGGCTGGCTGGGATATATATGTATGTTTAGTAGAGGACCCATGTTATTCCACAAGCTGACCGTGTGTTCCCCAGGCCTACGGCATCGTGTGGAAGGCCATGGACCGGAAGACTGGTGAGGTAGTGGCCATTAAGAAAATCTTTGATGCATTTAGGGACAAGATAGACGCTCAGGTAGGCGAGCAGGGGGGAAGTGTGGGGGTGGGGGTGGGGGTGGGGGAGGGGGTGGGGGAGGGCCCGTCACAGCATTTCTGGGTCAGCCCTGCTGGGCATCTCTGTCTCTTACAGAGGACCTTCCGTGAAATCATGCTGCTCCAGGTAACTGGCCCAGGCCATTCTGCCACGTCCCTTCCCTGGGTGTGGGTCCCCACAGACAAGGGAGAAGCTGGCCCCCGTGGCCCAGAGCACAGGCCTGGTTTCCCTCACAGCAACAGTCTGTCTTCCTAGGAGTTCGGGGGCCATCCCAACATCATCCGCCTGCTTGATGTAATCCCGGCAAAGAATGACAGGGATATTTACCTGGTGTTTGAGTCCATGGGTGAGTGAGGCCTTGGCCAGACCCCAGCCCTACTTGAAGGGCCTGGCTCCCTCCTTATGTTCCCTGGCTGCCTGGCCTCTGCTGTATCTGTCACTCTCACCTGTCCCCTGAACCTGAGCACAAAGCCTGGACGTGAGCCCCCCCTCCCCTTACCTGCCTGCACTGACCTGTCGGTGACAACATCCCCACCCCATCCACCCCCACCCCATCCACCCCCACCCCATCCACCCCCACCCCACCCACCCCCACCCCACCCACCCCCACCCCATCCACCCCATCCCTCCTGCACAGAGCCCTTACTTTGCCCTCAATGCCTTTCTCCCCGTCCTGACGGTTGTAAACCAAGAACAACATAAAATGGGATGGGAGCAATTCCACAGACCACTATGGTTCTGCTGACAGTGAAGGCAGAGGAACAACTGCTAGGTAGTGTGGCAGAGAGAGCCCAGGATGGGCTGAGGGCTGGTGCAGGCTCAAAGTGGTACAGACCTGCACTCTTCACCCTCCAGACTGACCTGCGTCTCCTTCCCCGGCTCCTGCCCCTCCCCAGACACCGACCTGAATGCAGTCATCCAGAAGGGCAGACTACTGAAGGATATCCACAAGCGTTGCATATTTTACCAGCTCCTGAGGGCCACCAAGTTTATCCACTCGGGGCGAGTCATCCACCGGGATCAGAAGGTTGGGTCCACACTGTGCCCACAGGTCCCTGGCTCCCCCTGGGTACCTGGCCCACTGGGTCTCAAGCCCATGCCTCTTTCCAGCCAGCCAACGTCCTGTTGGATTCTGCTTGCCGGGTGAAACTCTGTGACTTTGGCCTGGCACGATCCCTCAGTGACCTCCCTGAGGGGCCTGGGGGCCAGGCCCTGACAGAGTATGTGGCCACACGCTGGTACCGAGCTCCAGAGGTGCTTCTGTCTTCCCCATGGTAACATCTGGACGCCCAACCTACCTTCTCCCTTCAGGTCCCCGTGTCCTGGTCCTGCTTGGGCCACCTGAGTCCTCGCTGCCCTGCCCCTGCACGCCCATTCTGCCTCTGCCCCTGGGCTCCCTGCCCTTGCACATACCCCTTCCTGCCCCAGGTATACCCCTGGGGTGGACATGTGGAGCTTGGGCTGCATATTGGGAGAGATGCTTCGAGGGCAGCCGCTGTTTCCGGGCACGTCTACCTTCCACCAGCTGGAGCTGATCCTGGAGACCATTCCATTGCCCTCCATGGAGGGTGAGCACACACGCCGACCTCATGTCCCGACCTCAGCGGTCTGTCCCTGGGAATAGGATAGTGAGTCAGAGCACAGCCTTGGAGACACGCCCCAAAATTGTGCATAGAAAAGAGTCCTTTGCCCCGGGAAGGCTGAAAGGGCCCTGTGGATCGGAGGGTCCAGAGAGCTGCTGCTGGGGGCGACTGGTGCAGAGAGGCAGAATTGGCCACAGGGACAGAGAAAGTTAAACGGTAACGGGAAGGCGCTAAATTGTGCGGAGAGGGTCAGCAGGACAGGAGTGAGGTGTCTGCGCTGGCCGCTGAGAGCATCCGATATGGGGAGGGGCATGGCAAGAGAGAGATACCTTCAAGGCCCAGTAATGACACCTCTGTTCTCTCAGTAAAGACCTGGGCTTGGGTTAGAAGCAAAGGGAGGTGTAACCCCACCCCCACCCCAGCCCCCAGCATCCTCTGAGCATGTTAACAATGTGTGGTTTCCAGGTAAGGCACAGCTACGGGCACCCATAAGCTCAGACAGAGTAAACGGCAGGCTTTTAGGGGGTCTGAGTCCTTCTAGACCACAGACTGTGCACAAGCGATGGCTGTCCCCTCCACCAAACTTACCTACTGTTTTTTGTTTTGTTTTGTTTTTTGGTTTTTTGGGTTTAGTTTTTTGGTTTTTCGAGACAGGGTTTCTCTGTGTAGTCCTGGCTGTCCTGGAGCTCACTCTGAAGACCAGGCTGGCCTCGAACTCAGAAATCCGCCTGCCTCTGCCTCCCAAGTGCTGGGATTAAAGGCATGCGCCACCAACGCCCGGCTGGGTTTAGTTTTTTGTTTTGTTTTGTTTTGTTTTGTTTTGTTTTGTTTTTTGAGACAGGATTTCTCTGTATATAGCCCTGGCTGTCCTGGAACTCACTCTGTAGACCAGGCTGGCCTCGAACTCAGAAATCCGCCCTCTGGCTCCCAGAGTGCTGGGATTACAGGCTTTCGCCCCGCCCCCCCCCCCCCCCCCCCCCAAGCCTACCTACTTACACCTCCTTCCTCCATCCACCCACAGAGCTCCAGGGCCTTGGCTCAGACTACAGTGCCTTGATTCTGCAGAATCTTGGGTCCAGGTGAGTGGAACGCTTACGCGTGGGAGAGGGGTGGCAGGTCGCAGGTCGCAGGAGGTGGCCGCCATCACGCAGCGGGCGCAGGAGTCAGTTTGTACCAGTGCAGAGCACCCCCCCCCCATACTCTTAAAGCTTAGTTATGAAGTGGGGGTGGGGGGGTGGGGGGATGCGAAGCAAAATCTAGGAGACAGACAAGGAAAAGAGAAAACTTAAGAAGAAAACTAAGACCCATCCCCTAGAAAGGAGAACACCCCAGCCTTAGAAAAGGGGGAAGCGTCCCACTGCGCAGAAGGAGGGGGTGAAGAGGTGACTACCTCAGAAAGAGGATTTTACCCAAGCAGAAAAGCAGAGGTCAGGCCACGCACAGAAGGTTCCGCGGGTGGGGCCCTAGAGAGGAGACGACAGGCGGCTGCCCGCAGGCCACGGCAGACGCTGGACGCCCTCCTGCCGCCAGACACCCCCCCAGAAGCCCTGGACCTCCTCAAGCGACTCTTGGCGTTTGCTCCGGACAAGCGGCTTAGCGCTGAGCAGGCACTGCAGCACCCCTACCTGCAGAAGTAAGACGCCAAGTGGGCAGACTTCGGGGTGAAGGGCAGGGCCGGAAGCCCGAGTGGCTTGCTCTCCTGCCACTGTGTCCCCTTCGCGCCTGCATCCTTTTTTTTTTTTTTTCTGGCCCCTCAGATTCCATTGCCCCGACCGCGAGTGGACGCGGGGCTCCGACGTGCGGCTCCCGGTGCACGAAGGAAACCAGCTCTCTGCACTAGAGTATCGCAACCGCCTGTACCAGGTGCCGGGGCTGGGGACTCCCACCGTCCGCTTTCCACGGACACGGCAGCGATCCCAGTATTGTCGCGCCTCCTCTGAGATGCCCCTCCCATCCCGCAGATGATCCTGGAGCGGAGGGGGAACAGCCGCAGCGCTCGAGAGGAAGGCCTGGGGGTTGTGGCCTCGCGGGCAGAGCTCAGGGTGTCTCCGGCCCGGACGCAATCGCTCAAGCCGGGAGTCCTCCCGCAGGTCCCGGCGGAGACGCCTGCGCGGAAACGCCGACCCAAACCTCAGAGTAGCCCTGGTCATGATCCCGAGCTTGTGGGTGAGCTTTGCCTGCCCCCCACGCACCCCCTGGCCCCTTCTGTGTAGGGCCACCAACGTGTGCAGCGGCGGGGACCTAACTCCGGGGGTTGCTCTTACGACCCCACAGAAGTTCGCAGGCAGAGCTCAGACCCCCTGTTCCAACTTCCGCCGCCAGGCAGGGGGGAAAGGCCCCCAGGGGCCACAGGGCAGCCACCCTCGGCACCCTCAGGGGTAAGTCGAGGCTGGGTGGGCACGGAAGAGCCTCTTGCGGTCCCTTTCCGTGACCCTGTGGCACGCCCCTTCCAGGTGAAGACTCAAGCGAGGGCGATGGCTCCCTCCCTGACTTCACAGGCCGCCGCTCAGGTGGCCAATCAGGCTCTGATCCGCAGTGATCCGGCCCGGGGCGGTGGGCCAAGGGCGGTCGGCGCGCGATGGGTGAGCCCGGCCCCGGCCCTTCCCAGCTCCCTCCAGTGCGGTTCGTACCCCCTAGAGCCCTGCTCCATTCTTCTCTCTCCTGAACAAGACCCTCGCCTGCGTGCAGGTCCCTTCCCGCCTGCCCCGGGAGGCCCCGGAACCCCGACCCGGCCGAAGGATGTTTGGCATCTCGGTCTCGCAGGGGGCCCAGGGCGCAGCCAGAGCTGCCCTTGGCGGCTACTCCCAGGCCTACGGGACCGTGTGCCGCTCTGCGCTGGGCCACCTGCCCCTACTCCCCGGACCGCGTGCGTGAGCCGCCCACCCACCTCCTTGCGGCAACCTGGCGTCGGCCCCCAACCCCCAGCGCATCATCTGCCTCCTCTGCCTCCCTGCCTTCCAGTTCCTGGAGGGTTCTCCGAGCCTCTGTCCCCTGAGGGGGAGTAGATGGAGGTTTCCATTCCAACCCCAACACTTTCTTCCAATAAAGTGTTATCTTTCTAGCCCAGATAAGCCATCTTTCACGAACTATACCATCTGAGGATTCCCCTTCTAAGGCCTTTTAACGCCCACTCTCCTCAGTGATCCACATTAGAATCCTGTACTCGGTACAAAGTTGAACGGCCACGTCTGCTGTCTCAGAGGCTTCTGCCCACCCAGCCTAGTGCTGTGGGGACAAGGATCGTGGATCCATTCCCCACCCAGGTGCAAGTTACCAATGACTGAGACCTGAGTCACCAAGAAAAGTATCTTGGCCCAAAGGTTCTTGCTGCCTTTTGTGAGTGCAGCCTGTGTCCTACACACACACACATACACACACACACACACACTCACACACACACACACACACACACACTCACACACACACACACACACACACACACAGTGACCGACTCCTGGCCTGTCTCCAAGTCTTGGTAAAAAGGAGGACAGGAAGACAGCTTGAAGATCTTGTGGGATTCAGACCAGACTTGGGTAGGAGACAAGGAGGCTGTACTCCACACAGCCCACTCCTGGGCTGGAGTGGACCCCAGGAACACCGTATTTCCACCTGGCTGGGGGAGCCATCTAAAGCTACTGTAGGGCAGATGGCAAAAGGGACAAGGTGTGGGTGGGGCAAGCTGGGTGGAGTTGGTACCTGCCTAGCCATGGTAACTGTGTGAAATGAGACAGATTACAGGAATCAAATAACTGAGTATAGGAGAGGGTGAGGGTATGATTCCAACATGACAGGGAGCCTGTCAGAACTGGAGCCAAAAGGTTTTTCTCCTGCAGTGGCTAACAGCCAGAGGGGTCAGTGTGTGGTGTCAAGAGTCGGAGGCATGGCTCCAAGTTGAAACAAACAGAACTAAGGAGTCTGTAAGGGCAAACACTGGAAACCAGTGTGCTCACGAGGCCAAAACTGGCTAGCAGGGCAGGAAGGGTTCAGGCTCCGAAGATGATGGCTGAGAGGGGTCTGTTGGCTTTGGAGACTGGAGACCCGGGTGAGTGTGGAAGGCCCAATAAGCCAGGGGTTTGTATGGGGTTGGCAGGTATGAGAGAGGTGTTTGTATGGGCACAGAGGCACAGGACTCGGTTTTCCAGAAAGGAAACTAAGAAGGCCACACAGGGCTAATGACTGGCATGCATTGAATAGTTACACCTATTTATGCACAGGCTGGCTTTTTGTTGCCTTTTATTTTTGTATCTGTATTGGATCTTGCTGTGTAGCCTCAGGGGGCCTGGAGCTTGGGGTCCCAGCTGCCCCAGAATGTAGAGACCAGGGAGCTCAGTTCTGCCTCCCACACAGGACTATGATGGAGTTTGTGTGTTGGGTTTATTGTTAACGGCAGAACACGGGAAATGCCCTTCTCAGAAAGGTGTGAAGGGCACAGCCAGGGGGGCTCAGAGGGCCCCAGGAGGGACTGCTGGCCTCCACTTTTCCAGTGCAAAGTTCAACAGGTCTGAGCATGAGCAGTGACGCACAGGACACCAGACCACGTGCCCTAAGACAAACAGAGAGCATGTCACAACCAGGAGACGCTCCCGCTCCTCCAGTTCCCAAGGGACCAAGTGCATCTGGCTAGGAACTTGTGGATTTTTCAGCACAAATTGGGTCACTGCCCAAGTCCTAGGATCCTATCCTCCCTTCTCCAGCTGCTGGAGTCAGAAGCACTTATAGTGGCTTTGGGATTCCATAGACACAGGCATAAACTATTTGGAAGGAATAGTGGACAGCAGACACATTTCTCAGTGCCTGTGTGGGGGTGGGTGGGTGGGTGGGGGGAGACTCTGTGTTTGGTGTCATTCCAGACCAAAATTAATCCTTAGTGGTAAGAAAAAAGTAACCAGGGACCACCTTCTGCCTTTTGCTGAGGACATACTATATACTGCCTCTTTCCAGACTTGGCTTAGGAATTTACTGAGGCTTGGGGGGGGGGGTCACAGAAAGTCTGTCCAGATTCCTTTATTATACTGCAAAGTCCAGTGCTCCCCAGTCTTGGCTCCTCTTCAAGTGCTAGCCAGAAACTTGCTGGAGAGGGCAGACATGGCCTGAGGCAGGGGCCCCCCAGGTGTTTGGCAGTTTCTTTCCATCAGTCTCTCCTACCCAGCATCCCTCTCTACCCTTAAACTGCCTCAGGCCAACTCTGCCATCCGCACAGCAAGAGGGCAGATGCCAAGAAAGTGCTAGAAGGCAATGAGGAGCCAGAGCAGGAGCAGGCACGGTGTGTTCCAGAGAGAGACGGAGATAGAGATGGAGGAGGCTGTCACCAGAGGGAGAGGATGAGGGGCTGTGAGGTGCAAACCCTGAGATAAAAGGCCTTACGAGGAACCGAGGCACAAAGTGATAGAGTTCTTGAAAAACTGGAGCATAAGGCAGAGACATGGACCCCTGAGGTGAAATAAGACCCAAAGCAGCCCTGAGCCCGGGAGATGGCCGAGGCTGAGGCGGAGGAGGTGACTAGGAGATGCACCAGGCAGAGGGACTGAGGCCCTCGTGGAAAAGCCCAGAGTGAGAGGCAGTGCTGCTGTCAGGAGAATTCAAGTGGAGCTCAGTTCAGGTGGTGGGTGGTCAGCCGGGTCCCAAACTGCTTCGACACCAGCCCGGCAGCCACCGCTCCAGGTGGGCACAGTAGGTTCAGTACGGCAGTGGTGCAGAGTCCTGGCCTCCAAGACCAGGCGATCATTTTTTGCTTTTGAATGTGCCCAGGATCTTGGGAACAAATTTGCCCATTTTACTGTCCCTGGTGTCCTCATCTGCCAAGGTGTCTCCTGCCCCACTAGTGCCAGCTTCTTCCTTTTTGCAGAAGACTTCGAAGCGACTGTAGACACGCTTCTCTTTGCGCATGCTCTCCATGCGGCGAAGGAGCCGATCGCGCTCCTCGGCGCTGGCTGGCAGGGTGCGGCTGAGCCGGCCTTGTGTCCCTATGCTGTCTGAGCGGAAGATGGCTGAACACTTGTCCTTGTCGGACATGTCTGGGGCCAAGTCTCCTGCAGTTGTTGGGCGACCTACATCAGGACTGCTATGGGATGGACCTGGAGCAG
This sequence comes from Apodemus agrarius, assembly GCA_964023405.1. Taxonomy (NCBI): domain Eukaryota; kingdom Metazoa; phylum Chordata; class Mammalia; order Rodentia; family Muridae; genus Apodemus; species Apodemus agrarius. The sequence goes on along the minus strand of OZ030022.1, from coordinate 27,953,581 downwards.
GGACTGCGCGGTGCTTCTGGCCGTGGGCACTGATTTGCTCTAGAATGGCCTTCGTGTCATCTCGCAGGTTGCTGCTGTACAGAGCATTGGCGGTGGCCGAAGCTAGGCGGACCCTTGAGCTTCTCTCCTCTGCAGCAGCCTTTGTGCTGTCACCCCGACTCAATGAGGGCCGCCGGGGGCTCTCAGGCTGCCCATTTTCCTGCGGAGCAGGGAAGCTGCCCTCATCCTCCCCACGCCGCTCATTCTTGGGGCTCAGCAGCTGCCTGAGGCGGAGAGAACCCTTTCGCAGGACTTCCATGGGGCCGCTAGACCCCTCCTCTGTAGGCCCAGTCTTCGAAGACTCCCCAGCGAATGTGAGACTGCCTCTGCGCTCGGGCACAGGGGGTACTGGACTACCCCTGCGCTCAGGCACCGGGGGCACCGGGCTGCCCCTACGGTCTGGGTAGGTCGAGGTGGGACTCCCCTTCTGCTCCATCAATCCTGTGGTTGGGCTGCCCCTCCGATTGGGAAATCCAGACGTGGGACTCCCCTTGCGCTCGGGGTAGGCTGGGGTGGGGCTCCCCTTGCGCTCAGGGTAAGCTGGGGTAGGGCTCCCCTTGCGCTCAGGGTACACTGGGTTGGGGCTTCCTTTTGGCTCAGAATAAGGCAGCTGGTTTGTCCCAAGCCCTTCTGGCGGAGGGCTATCTCGACCTTGTGGAGACAAAGAGCGGCCCTGGGAGGGGAGGAGGCGCGGTGGCAGGCGGTCTGTGCTGCCCAGCGTGTCGAGCAGCTGCGCAGCAGTCAGCGAAGCGGCTCCCGGGTGTCGCTCCGCCTCCTGGTGCAACTGCTGGGCAAAGGAATCGCGCAGGTCAAGCAAGCAGCTCTCAAGGCTGCGGCGCTCAGTTCCCGCCCCTCCTGGGGCTACCACCTCCTCCCGCCAGGCCTGGGACACCACAGCCTTGCTGTGGCTGGAGGAAGTGACGGCACCCCCAGCACCGCCAGGGTCCCGGGCAGGGCCCTTGTACTTCTCCAATAGCTCCGCCACTTTGGCCGAGGCGCTGGAACGAACCGCCTCTCCGCTGGGCCCCAGAGTTTCACTGACGGTTTGCTCTTTGTGCATCAGCTGTACTCTTTCAGTGGTGGCTCCTGTGGTCCCAACAGCGCCCTCGGCCTGTGAGGCAAAGATGAGCGAGGAGCGCAACCTGGAGCTGCGCTGGATGAGCGGGTTCAAGCGCGAGCGGAAGGAGTCCTGCTTAGCCAGGCCTGTCTCTTCTGTGCCCTCTCGCTCCGAGCTGTCACCGCCACCGCTTCCGGAGCCTGGCTTTGGTCCCTTGGCTGGGAAGGCTGCAGGAGTGCGGAAGGCGGAGGGGAGCAGGTCCCGGCCTCCGGGAGCCAGCACTTCATCTTCACAAGCCTCAGCCTCCATGGGTAGACCCTCCTCTCCACCATCACCGTGGCAACCGCTCAGGTAGGAGGCAAGGCGCCAGTGCCGCAGCCCGGCCCGGCCCTCGGGTCCACCCCTGCGCTCAGGCTCTGCCTCCGGAGCGGTGTCCAGGCCCTGTCTCAAGGTTGCTTGGCATGGAAAACGCTGACCCAGATTGGGACGCGAGCCCCCAGCGGGCTCCAGACCACGGGGGCCGGGTCCAAAGGCGGGATCCGAGCCGTGGCGTACCTCCCGAGATGCGCTGGATGGCACGTATTCCAGTCGTTGGTGCACATCGGCATTGAGTTCTGGGAAACGGTGACCAGCACCTAGTGCGAAGTCGTCAGGGTCTGCAAAGCCAGGTCGGCCTGCACGAAGCTTTTCGAAGAAGCCCTGTGGGCGCGCAGGAGCAAACTGTGGGTCCCACTGGTAATGCTGCTGGTAGAGCTGGTCCCGTAGGAAGTGGCTGGTCTGGAAACGGAAGTCATCTCCGTGACTGAGGAATGTTTGTCGCGACACCTGCCTTGCAGCTGCAAAGTTCTCCACGGCTCCTCCGGCTCCATCGGCCGCTGTGTAGCTGTGCCGCTTGAAGGCGTCCATTTCCAGGTGCCGTGACTGGAAGAAGCCCCGGGGGCCCGCGAGCTCTCCGAGCTGCCCAGCCTCAGTTGGGCGCACCAGTGGCCGGTGCCCTGTGTGCGGCTCCAACGCACCCCCGGGCATTCGCTGCATCTCCTCTCGGCGGAAAGCCGATAGGAAGTGGCGGTCAGGGTCTAGGAAAGAGGGAAAGCCCAAGCCTTCCTCCCTGGGCGGTGGGAACAGGAGGTGTGCCCGTTTAGGGAAAGAAAAAGGTGTTGGTGCTCCAGCCCCGGGGACGCCCACCAGGGGCCCAGCCCCTGAGTACGGAGCAAGCGCATAGGCATCCATGCGGGCTAGCGCCCCAGCGGAGGGCACCAGTGGCTCCGACTGTGCGAAGAGAATGCGGAACTCTTCGTCGAAGCTGGAGACCAACTCTCCCTGGAACACATGAGCCAGGCTGCGGTGGATTTTCTCGAAGGACCACATGAAGCTGTGGACAGGATGGCGGGAGTCAGGGAGAGGAAGTAAGGCCACGAGGCCTAAAGGCACCAGTTGGACGATCAGGGATCTGTAAGGGGCTGGGCTGGTGGGCTTCTTTGGGAAAGGAAGTGGGGCCATGGAGGAGGACTAGGTGGGAAGGGCCAGGGCTAAGGAAAACCAACTGGGCATACCTATAACTCCCGCTCATCACTACGGCACAGTCCACAAGCAAGAACTTCTCCTTCAGATGGCCCTTGAAAGACTTCCCAGTGCGGCAGTAGTAAGTAGGGCCTGCCACTGTGCGCACGCGCAGGAACTGGAAGAGAGGGGAGTCAGGTCTTCACCAAAGGTATTTTCCCTCCACTCCCCTGGCTTAGTCACTCACATCCACGTGGTGCAGGTTGACGCGACACTTGTCGGCCATGTCTAGGAAGTGCTGGGCGTTCATTTCATCCAGAAGAATGTAGACTGGGACTCGCCTTGCTGCGGCCTCTAGCACTTCACTGAGCAGATCCACGTCAGTGAACATGTCCATCACCACGGCTACCACCTGGGAGGTGGGTATCAGGTCAGCGCAGAGGGAAGGGCCCCGCCATTCTGCCCACCCCTTTACCTACAAGCACTGTAAAATGACCATTAGCCTGCCCCAGGAGAGACTGGCCGTGAAGGGAAGGAGGGGAGAAGGGACCCAGCAGAGGGTCCCTGTAGCCCTTAAGGGAGCCTGAAGCAGGAGCAGGGGGCTATACTTTTTGGGGTGCTTCATTCAGAGGGGGACTATCTGCAGGTCTGTGTGTTCAGACCCTAAGTTGTCAAGGCCGGTATTGGTGAACTCCAGCTACGGGCCTGGGGGTTTATCAACTTCCTGGGGCAGGGGCAGAAGCCAGGCCTTTACCATCTGGCACAGCTACCTCTCTTTAGTATTTCTGGATTTTGTGGGAATGTTAATGATTCTTAATAGGAGACTGGTCTGTTACTGTGTAGCCCAGGCTGGCCTCAACCTCCCTGAGTGCTAGGATTACTGGCATGAGCCAGTCTTCCTGGCTTAAACACTTGGCTTCGTTTTTTTCCAGTTTACCAACTGCTAGAGGCGGGGGAGATGGGGATGCTCTCAGCTGGGCAAGGCCCTCAACTTCCGGCCATGATCCTAGACAAGCGAATGTCTACAGAGCCCACTAACCAAGTCCCGGGTGATAATGAGCAGACGCTACAGGGCAACCCTACTGCTGAGGGGTGGCTGGCAGGCTCTGGCATCCCAAGCACCAGGAATGCTTTTACGTCTCCCACACCCTCCTGTTCACGCTTCAAAACCCAGCTCAGGCTGCCTCCACCATCCATCAAGCCCACGGGAGTGCACCTGCTGGGCAGAGCGGATCATCCTCCGAGCTTCGTCTTTGATGCTGGGGCTGTCAGGTGGCGGCGGCTGTACCAGTGTGGTGACCTCTGTGCCTTGGAAGCCAAACGTCAGGGGCCAGCCCAGGTCCAGCTCAGGCACAGCCTGGTCTGAGTTCACTGGCCAGTAGGTGCCCGAGGAGCCGTCCATGTCCACATCGGGAGGGGTGCCTTCAGGGGGTTCCCGGGCCACATACTGTGGGGGCTGCAGGTGGCGGCTCACGTGTTCCAGCTCCTCGGGGCACAGGAAGTCCGGTGCCCCCTCAGATGCCAAGAAACGGTTGTAGGCTTCGGGCCCGCCCTCAGTCAGTGCGTCCACCGCTAGGCGGTAATACTCTTTATAGTGAGGTGGCAGGTACCCAGGCGCCAGTGGGTTGTCCCCCTGCGAGCTGCTCTGAGAGCGACGGGCCATGTTGGGGCCAGGGTCCTGGAGAGGCAGGAAAATGCATTAACTAGGGGCAGTAGGGCCCCCTTACCTCACTCCACAGGTGGACACACGCGGTTGACGTAGCTACTAGATCTTGGGTTTGGCTCATGCCGGGGAGCTCTTCCAGGCCCCAATGAAGTCAGGCTCCGAGGCAGCACTACAGGCCATAGCATGCCCCGAGGAGGGAAGACATGCGCCAGTGGTACTCAGCCCTAAATCCCTTCCTGGGGCTGACTCCTTGTCTGCATCAGTCTCGGGGGGCTGCCAGTGTTTGCCCCCATTCCACACAGGTACGAGGTCCCACCTCCCCTTACTTCAGAGTCAGTACACTCGGGGCCCATTTACTCTGTGCCTCCCTTTTCCTATAGAGATAAGTTTTGGTTAAGATACAAATGCAGTCTGGTTAAAAGAGATTATTTCAAGACTCTCCACTGCCTGAAGATCTCAGGCAGTGCACTGGCCTGTCACCTTCACTGCACACAGCTGGGAGGGGTGGAAAGACACCCGTAGCTGGCCCAAGGTGAGCACAGTGGGGTGGGGACTGACTCATCTAGGGATGATGGCCTTAAGCTCCACCCACAGCTCTTTCCTCAGTCCACACCTGCGTCTGCCCACAGTCCCTTCACTGATCTCCCTGCCCCGACTCCTCAACCTCCAACCTCTCTAAAAACCTTCACCCTTGCTACCGTCTCCTCAGCTAAAACCATCCTGGACCACAGGTCCTTGGGACCAGCTCCTCCCTGTAGGGTCTCTCCTTCATCCCCTCCTAGACTCACCCATCCTGATGGCAACAGAGACATTTCCAAGACCCCGGATCACCACCCTCTCCCAAATACACTAAGAATGAAGGGAAAGCCTTTGCTACAAGCCTTGTCCCAAGTGCTCTGTCCGTGTCACTCATCACAGGTGCCTCAGGATCACTGTTCTTGTTCTCTAGAGACTGGTGTGTGTGTGTGTGTGTGTGTGTGTGTGTGTGTCACACACAACCTCTGAGCCTAGGAAGCCAAATGTGAGGGGCCAGCCCAGGCCCAGCCTGGTCTGAGGTCACTGGCATGTGAATGTTCATGTGCCCGAGGAACCGTCTGTGTCCACACCAGGAGGCTCCTGGGTCGCGAGTGTGAGTAGCAGAAGCTTGTGGTTGAAGAAGGCATTAGACGTGACAACCAAACACCTGGAAAGCTGCTGGCCTCCGGCCTGTGCCTTGGGGCAGGCTCACACCATTATTCCCCACCGCTCCTCAGGTTTGAAATGGCTTGGGACTCTTGCCCTACCTAGCACACAGGTTCCTGGATGTTAGTCCAAACTAGGAAAGTATTTCTTCCCAGGAGGAGGAGTGCCTTGAGGGGTGGGCTAGCGATGCTGACAGGTGGCAGCTCTGGGATTAGGGGACACTTGCTCAGTGATGTTGGGGGTCTGGCAGGGACTCTGCTGTAGATGACCCAGGGAGCTATAGTGTCTGCCACCCCTAGGGGCATGGTGTAACACATTAGCAAGTCCAAGTGTGACAGAGATTGGAGGTGGGGACACTCCTATGTCTATTGGCCCTAAGAAGAGTGACTGACTTCCCTCTGGGGCATGGCCCTGACCGGAGGCCGTTTGGTTTTCCTTCCTGTCTGCAATGTGAGGTGTGGCACACGGTCCTAGGGAGATGGAGGTCTAGTGCCGGCCTGTCTGCTTGGACAGGTCTCATGCTGCACCCAGCTTTCCTAGGCAGCATTCCCACACTCCCTGGGGCACCTGCGTGCTCACTCTGAGGGGGCACTTCCTGGTATAAGCAAGACTAATACTGTCCAGCCCGAGGTGAGGAACGCTCTGAGATATATGGGTTGGGAAGTGGCCTTAGTCCTGCGTGGTACCTGACCTCACACCAGTCACATGTGACCTTAACTGCCCTTACACTCTTTCACTGGTACACATCACCCCTTGACTATAGACCGGGCGGTGACCACTCTTATCAGCAATGAATCCAACAGCCTGTTCACTGACATCTGCCTATCCAAGAGGGGCTTTGCTTAAGGAAGGCACTTATCCCACCCAAACCAGTGACTCAGCAGGAATTTTTTGTTCCTGACCTCCGACCTGAAGCTAGCCCGCAGGCCCTTCACCACTAACAGCACAAGAAAATGACCCTTTCCCCTCTTGTCTGGCGGGAGGTCCCGTGGGGGAGGACCTTAGGTTACTACACAAAGAGGATGACGGTGATCAAGAAGGACTGGGGCGGTAGGGGACAAGAAAAACCTGGGAGGTGGGATTCGGCTCAAAGACCGGAAGTCGATTATACAGCTTTCGGATTAGGCACTGCAAGGCCCAAGGGTGTTACTGTACCCCCAGGAAGTTAGCGGCTACCCAGGTATCTTATCTGCCAATCCAGTCCAGGGATGTGAGATCAGGAGTTAGGAAAGTCCAGTTTTCCCTGCCCTCCACACGAGGATCCAGCCCTAGACACCCCGGTTCATGGCGGCTTGGGGAGAGGCTCCGGGAAAGGGTACAGGTCATGTCCTGACAACACCTAGGCCGCCAGAGCGAATCGCACTCTTCTGCCTCTTACTTGCCAGCATGCCCCCTGCGAAATCCCTCACCCAGTGTCCCGGAGCGCAGTCCCCCTGTCTCAGACCCAGCCCCGCACGCGCTCACTGCACCGCCCGGCCCAGGTCCAGAGACCAGACCCAGGTGCCACCGCGCGGAGGCCCGAGCCTCCCGTCCTATACGCCTCGCCCCGCCGTGCTGTGCCCGGCCCGCTCCGGGGAGGGAGCCCTACCTGGCCAGGTGAGCGGGGTTTCGGCACAGGGGCAGCAGGAGCCCACCGCCGCCCAGCGGCCTCGCGGTCCCGTCCGTCCGACAGCCACTCCCCGCCGCGACCCGCCCGCCCGTTCGGCCTGATTCACGCGCCCGCCCCCGCCCCGCCCGCGCTCTGCCTCCTGCCTGCCCGGGCAGCACCTGGGCGGGGCGGCCCCACCCCGACGCGCCCGCATTCCTGCGCCCTCCTTGCCCCGGACCCCGGCCGCGATCCTGGGTCCCCAGTGTGGCTTCACTGGCGCCCCCAGCCCACACCCCAACCCCGACCCCCGAGCGCTCTGGTGGAGCCCCAGAGCTGCGCTCCGGACCCTGGCCAGCGCCACTCCGGACTGCTAGAGCGTCTCCTTTCAGGACGCCGAAGCCCCTTGAACCCATTTGCAATCAGATCGCTCAAAGCCCCTACTGCCGACCCCTGACCCTCGCCCCGGAAGTTGAGGTGATTCGGAAGTTCCGGCTTAGTCGCTAGGAAACTGGCCAGCTCGACGCGAGGGGCGGAGCTTCTGGCCTCTGTGCTGCGAGGCAGGTGAGGCAGGTGAGGTCGCAGACAGGGGGGCCTGGGTACCCGGCTCTCTGAGGTGACCGCCCTACCGTACCGTACGCAGACACACCTCTACTTTCCCAAGTCCACTCCCACAGGCTTATCTTCTCACATGAGACCTACAGCATAGAAACTCCACGGGCCTCCCCACTCATGCTCAACCATATAGGATCCTGCGCACACACCAGTACCCATTGGGCTCCCCTCAGGCACAAGGGAATCTGGGATGATCTACAGCAGAAGCCCCTCTGCCACACAATCGACAATCCAATCTCCCCCAAGCCCTCATCTCACATGAGGATCACTCTCTACACTGCCCCAACAGTGTGAGTCCTGTCACCCACTGATCCTTTCCTTGTGCAAAGCAACTGAAGACACAAAGGTCCCGTCTTAACACATGCAACATTAAAAAGACTGCACCCAAGATGCTGCAATTACTGGATCCTCTACAAGACAGGGAAGCTCGTGCTCATACCAACCCCAACACATCGCCGGGACACCTAAGGATTAGTTCCTCCCAGGTCCCTAGTCTACCCAGCCCTCCCTCCAGACCACTCCTCTACTTATGACCTACTCTGAACTCAGTCACATGTCCAAGCCAGCTCCCTACCTGCTTCTCCCGTCCCGAATTCTCAATGTCTGCCACCCGCCTGAACCTTGTCTGTAAGACAGCTCACTTTCAGTCTCTTTCTGGTCCTATTTTTAGGATAACATTCCATTAACTCCATTCTCAAATGCATTCTGGGACCCTGTGGCCCCACCCTAGTGGGCACATAGGTGTACAGAGTCAGTGACTGCACTACCCGGTCTCCTATTCATAGGCCCTGTGAGGGGTTCTAGGGCACTGAAAGACCCTACTACAACGGGAGCAGAAAGAAAGTTCTTCCAAGGGGAATGAATGGGGGCCTGCCTTGTATACCAGGGAGAAGGGCACTGCTTCCAGAAGCAGACAGCAGAGTTTTCCAGGGCCAACACAAAAGAGGGTTTACGGGTGGGAAGGGGCTGTGTTCAGCAGACCCAAGCTGACAGTATTTGAAGGTGAGCCTGCAGAGAGCTCAGGCCGTTGAGCTTCCAGTCCAGCGATGTAGAAAAATGGCGCTAGAACACTGCAGGACGGGCAGAGCGGGAACTGTAGAGGGCAGGCACAAAGGGAGACATCCCCTTGCTAGACATCCTTCCTCAAGCTACCGGGCACATACTCAGACAGCCAAGAAGCTGGCCAGGGAAGGTGCTGGAGGTCTATGTGCTCCTGCCGCGTGTTCGTCCAGGGCCTTGTCTGCTGCCCTCCTGAATGTACCATCCCTGGACTTTTGCTTCCCACCCCCAGGAGAATGAGCACTAAGAAGGGGGGGCCCAAAGCTGCCGCAGGGAAGGGGCAGGCGCCCCTCCCTGGGTCCAAGCTTCGAGCTGCTGCTGGTGAGTGCCCCCTCTGACCTCCAGGGCACTACCCCGACACTGACCATGAGACCGCTAGGCACACAGGGCACCTCAGAAACCCTTTCTCACCAAGTGGTTTCCAAGAGATCTTTCAGTTGGGCGTGGGATGATAGATTTGTGAGTTCAAAGCTCAGACGTCCACTGTACCCAGAACCTCCAGAGCTGGGTAGGGGTGTGGGTACACAGCGCTGGGATGGGGGTACGATGTTAAGGAAAGGAGTCAGGAGACTGGAGGGGCAGATAGCTTAAAAACAACATTGAAGCTTGAAGCAGGTCGTTGGTGGCGCACACTTTCAATCTAAGCACTCAGGAGGCAGAGGCAGGCAGATCTCTGAGTTCGAGGCCAGCCTGGTCTACAGAGTTCCAGGACAGCCAGGGCTACACAGAGGAAACCCTGTCTTGAAACGACAATGACAGCAACAAAGCAATATTGAGAAAAGCAGGCCTTGAGTCCGAGTTGGGAATCTTCATGCTAAGTGCTCGTCTATTCACACCGTTCCACAATCCTGCCTTCCCCTTGAGACTGTCCGTCCACAAGCCCCTCCGGGTGAAGGGTGAGAGCTGACCTGGACTGGCTCCTGTCGCCCCCATGTCTCCCCTCCCGCAGCCTTTATTGCCCCCTGCTCTGAGTCCCATTCATTCTGCCACAGCCGTGAACACCTCCCCAGACTCTCTCTCTTGCATCCAAGCTCGCCTGGAGTCAGCCTGCTGCGAGAGGACCCACCCCAGGCCCACACACATCCCTGCATCTTAGATTCCCTGGAGCTGGCAGGCAGTGGTGACTCCACACTACGCTGGCGTGAGATACTAGTTGCCCAAAATAGCCCCAGCTGCGTCTGAGGCCAGTCTTCCTCCTGGAATGAGGATAATGGGCTCCAGCCTTGCGTTCTGCCTCTGTGATCTCAAGCCCTGGGCACCAAGCTACAGTAAACACGGGGCAGGGTGGGTGGACCAGACAGAGAAGTTGTCCAGGATACTTGGGGTGGGGACTGTTCCTTGGTTCTGATGTTGTCTATCAGCTGTGTACCCAGCCCTCACCCCACACCCTACTATGTATACCGCCCTGGACAGCTCCTGTAGCTACTTATCCCGGTCCCCTGACACCTCCACCCCCAAACAAGTTCACTCCCCTCAATGGCCTTGCCTTCTGAGCGTTGTGTGGTCTGGGCAGGCTTGCTGTCCTTTATCTGGGCAACATTCTATGTAGTGAGCACTGGCCCCTCTTGGTGTACAGGCCCACGGGCGTTCTACAGCCAGCCTGGCCTCCCAACCTTCACACACCTATAAGATGTTTGAGTGTCTGCTGTACCGTCACTGCCCGAGCCCCTGCCCCACACCCCTCTAGGCCTTACCTGGCCTTGGGTTTGCAGTGCCTCGAGGCCCTCACTCCGGAGCTGCTCCAGGGCCACAGCCAGCTGCAGCCCCTCCATGTGCACCCAGGCCTGCTCCTCCTGCAGCTGCTGCAGCCACAGCTGCTCTTCCTGCAGCTGCTGCAGCCACAGCTGCTCCTCCTGCCACAGCTGCATCTGCAGCTGGACCTGCCGCCTCCGGTCCTCCAGCAGCAGCTGCTCCTGGGCTAGGCACAGCTGGACTTCGTGGAGTCTCAGCAGTTCAGGGCCCAGGGCTGGCATGGGGGCCCCAGCTCCACAGCCCTCCATGTGCTCAGGGGCCAGCACCAGCTCGGATTCCGAAGCAGTGGCCTGAACTGGCCTCCAGGCTGCCTGTAGCTGCTCTGGCCTGGTGGCCCTGGAGTGTCCCCGAGGAGCCGGCTGAGTGCTGGTCACGTGCTCTGTCAGGGCCACCCCCACCTGGTCCTGAGGGCCCCCTGTGTTGGGGGGCGGGGGCTCAGCCTCAGGGCTCTGCTGCCCTGCTGGCCGCTGGGCCCTGCCCACCCTCTTGCCCCGGGGCTTCCGAGCTCGCCCTCGCCCCCGCTTCCCAGACATGGCCCTGGATCCAGTGCCTCTTTCACCAGATGTCTGCTCCCCAGGGACCTGGCTCATCAACTGGCCTGGTCGGGGAGCTCAGAGGACATCCCAGAGGCCACAGTAGGTTGCTTGCTCTCAGCCAGGCTCAGCCCTCTGCTCCTGCTGTCCCAAGTGGCCGTGCTGTCCCTTGGCTGATCTCCGCACCACGGCAGGCAGCAGAGCCCAAGGCCCTGGCTCTGCCGATAGGCCCCACAGGTCCCACTCTGTGGCACCGGGCCACACCAGAGAGTTTATAGAGACTTTGGCGGCACGGTGGCTCACCCCAGCCGAGGAGGCTGACTAACGTGCTGACATAGGGTGCGGGACTTTACAGGCCACAGACTTCACTGGCCAGACTGGGAGGGAGACTGAGAAACTGGGGGCGGCTCTCAGTAGCTAAAGTGCTGCTGGAGGACTTGCCTGGTCCTGCCTGGGCGTCACCATGCCCCCCCCCTTTACCCCACCCTTAGTTTCTGGTCGCGGGAAACTCAAACTGGCCACAGAGCCAAGAGCTGTATCCCAAATGCACCAGTCCTAACTGCCCAGACCCTCACTGGCCATAGGCCATCCCAACCCAGGAGAACCACTGGAGCCCCAGGCCTACCCAGATAAACCCTGCTGGGCAGGAGCTTGCCAGGGATGAAGGCCCACCATAGCCCCAGCATGAAGGACTTGGGCCACACTATGGGCTGGTGAGGACACTGAGCCTTCAAAAGCCCAGATAAAGAAGAGTCTGGCTTGACTCCTGGGATGGGATGTGGGAGCCGACTGCTGTCATGACTGGGAGGGAGTCCAGCACCCCCTTTAAATTAAAGCAAGGCCTAAGGGACCCTCACACAGCCCACCTGTTAGTCCCAAGGGTGGTGCTGGGGGGTCCAGGACCAACTCTCATCTGAAGCTTCCTTTCCAGGCCTCCTGTTTCGAGGAGTCGCTCCAGGTGACATCCTCCCCAGTGGTTCCCCAGCCCCAGCCCCAGCCCCAGCCCCAGCCCCAGCCCGCTGACTCACACCCACGCCCAGAGCCTCATCCCAGCCAACTCTGCTTCGCTGGCCAGACTGGTTTGCCTGGCCCAGCCCTGCTCAGCTCCCTCCCCCCCCCCCATCCACCCTGCCCTTGCCCAGAAACCTCAGGAGCAGACTGAGAGCACCTTTCTGGAGAAGAGTAGGAGAGAGGCTTTGCCGAAGGGCTTGGGAAATGGCGGGGGGGCATTGTTTGGGTGGGAGACAGCAGGCGGGACTACGAGGGGCACGCTCTTTAGGGGCTTCCGCGTGCCCAGGCCTGGGGTTTTGGTTCCAGATACAGGTTGGTTCTTGATAGTACCAGGCTAAGGTGTATTTGCTGTTGGAAGACGATGCTTATTAAAATTGCTGCATGTGCTGGCCTCGTGAGTCCTTCCCTAATAGCCTGGGAACAAGCCTAGCGGGTGTCCCATAAACGCCACCTGAAGTTGTTGGGCTAAGGAACAACTCACATCCTTACACCTCTGCCACCTTCCTTCAGGGAAGCCGAGGGAGAATCGCCAGCTGCAAAAGAAGGCCAGCGAGCCAAGCAAAGGGTCCTTCTCTGAGAACCCCCAGGCCCCTGCAGGTGAGAACCTGGGTGTCTTAACATTTATCGGGGGTATGGGGAGGGGGTACTGGCAGGAAGGGGACTGCCCTGGGCCCAGATATGCATGGTATGCCTGAGTGTACATATGCACACGTGTGCATGCACGAACACACAAAAGCATACATACCTGCATGTATATACGTGTGTGCGCGCCTGTGCTCGCATCGTCTATGCAGCAGGCCAGAAAACAGGCAGAAAAATCCCCCTTCCTATGTCTTGCTAGCCCCTGGCTCCAGTCTACCTCCCAAAGGTCTCACTGAATCTCCTGGCCCCGAGCCTGTCGCCCTCTGGAGGCCGTAAAATGATCCAGCCACAGCTGTGCGTGGGGAGTCCCACCACGGAGTCCAGAGTCCTGTGCCCGCTTCCTGGGCTCCAGTGCTTATGGACAGGGGGACCAGGTCTGGTCAGCCTGCTCGCCTCCTGACTCCAGTCCCAACTCTGTGTTCCCGAGGCACAACTAGGTTAAGATCCCAGTGTTGGTGCCCCAATTCCATCTTCAGCTGCTTCCCCCGACCCCCAGCTACTCTTTGGGTGTCTTGAACCTAACACATCTAGCGAAGCTCCTCTGGGCTCATCCCAATGGCCCTCTACCCACGATGTTCCCAGTGGCTGGCTGGCACCTGGTCCCACTTCAGCCGGCCCTGGTGTCCCAGACTCTCCCCGCCTGGTTTCTGCGTCTCCTTAAGCTTCGGCTGCCTGCTCTCGCTGGGCGCTCTGCCCTGCCCTGCCCTTTGCCTCTCCCTCCAAAGTTCTCTCTGTGCGCTCTCGGGAATGCTGTACCTGTGTTGCTTGTGAACACCCATGTCTCGAGTGAACCTCCTCCCTTCCCATCCTCGGGTGCTGGGACCAGGAGGCCCAGCCTCATCCCGAAGACAGGGCACCCCTGAGGTCTGTAGAGTGTTCTAACATAGTGTGTGCCTAATTCATTGACTTGGGCACTCAAAGCTCAGGGCCAGACAGTCCTGAGACCATCAGAGGCAGATGTGTGGGAAAGCAGTCTCCGGTAGAGACTCAGAGCAGAGGGGATGCCAGGTGGGAGGAGCCAGGATCCCCCAGAAGGACTAGTGCTGTCTCCCACACTGCACCAATACCCCTGGCAGGGCAGCCTCAGGTATATCACTGCTGGAGTGCCAGGAGTGCATTTGGGGTTTTCTAGAAGAGACCTTCACTTAGTTCAGGGTAATAACGGCACCTTCACAGCATCTGGTGCTGGCTCAGAGCTGGGCAATGGAGGGGAGCAAGTGGGGGCTCCGCCTGCAGCCGAGGTTCCTGGCCTTATGAGTGGTGGGAACAAGCTCTTCTATCCACAACCTGTTGCTGTCCCAGGGCTACTCCCAGAGACCCTGAGAGCATCCCGTTTTCCAGCTTTCCTTTAGCTGCTCAGCCCCGATCACTATGGCTTTCTGATTACTCTCTGGACTGTCAGCCAGAGCTGATGATCAGGGAAGAAAGGTGTGATCGGCAGGGGAAGTCTGGTCCAGGTCAGTCTTACAAGAAGGACACATGTTGGGATACAATCCCCTCCACCACGGCCACTCTGTTCACAGCCTCCTGCCTGGGGTTCACAGGATGGTTGTCAGGTGTCCCCCAGATTGTAGATCCTCTCTAGGGATGCCATTGCACACGCCACTGTCCCTACAAACCTGCTGCTCACCTTTCCCCAGACCTCCCTTCCAATCACTGCTTCCAGGCTGATTTCCTCCCAGTATTTCCCAGGAGGCCGTCTTCCACCAGAGCCCACTTAGGACACACTTCCTGCCCAGAGCAGCGGGCGGCCAAGTGCTCCTAAAGGGAGCTGTGTCCCCCTGCCATGCCTCAGGAGCTTCTGGCGTTGGGGATAGCGGTGGCAGCTCATCTGGGTCAAGGTGTATACCGTGCCTGGCCTGCTGCCTTACCATATCCACTCCCACCCAGAGGCACGGACGAACCACAGTCTGGGCCTGGGTTGGGTCGGAGTTGGTGAACAGAGATGCAGATACGACAGTCTCTCTCCTAACTCGGGGTGTCTGTGTGTGCCCCAGGCCTGTGGACTCCAGAGCCCCAGTCCAGATGGTCAAGGACTCTGTTGTGCTTGTTCCCTGTGCTGCGGGGACCATTGTCCTAAGTGAAGATCCTTACAATACGCAATATGCGCACATACTTGCTATCCAGGAGTCCTGTGGATTGCCAGCTGGATAGCCACATCAGCAGGTGGCACAGAGCCTGTTCCTACTCTTTCTTTCTTTTCTTTTCTTTCTTTTTTTTTGTTTGTTTTTTTTTTTTGTTTGTTTGTTTTTAAGACAGGGTTTCTCTGTATAGCCCTGGCTGTCCTGGAACTCACTCTGTAGACCAGGCTGGCCTCGAACTCAGAAATCTACCTGCCTCTGCCTCCCAGAGTGCTGGGATTACAGGCGTGCACCACCACCGCCCGGCTGAGCCTGTTCCTTCTAAAGACGTTGTGGCCAAATCTGGTTTTTTATTCCTTCTCCCATCTTTACCCCGAGAGAGGGCCTCTGCTCTCCTTTCCGAGTAGCAGCTAACTCCCCACCCCCACCCCGTTGTATTCCTTGCCTCCACCTCCCTGTGTGCACACTGGGTCTCTGTGGAGACTGGTGTGTCACCTCTCGCATTAGTCACTTTTCCTGTAGCTCTGACAAAATACCTGATGAAAATCAACTTCAGGGAAGGAGGGAGGGTTTATTTTATTTATTTATTTTTTGGCTTATGGTTTAAGAAAATCGCACTCCATCATAGCAGGGAAGACCTGATAGCAAGAACCCAAGGCACTGGTCACGTTTGTAGCCAGTCAAGAAGCAGAGAGGGGCCAGGCAGGGGTGGCGCACGCCTGTAATCCCAGCACTTGGGAGGCAGAGGCAGGTGGATTTCTGAGTTCGAGGCCAGCCTCGTCTACAGAGTGAGTTCCAGGACAGCCAGAGCTGGACCCTGTCTCAAAAAACCAGTAAGAAGAAGGAGGAGGAGGAGGAGGAGAAAGGGATGACTGGGTTGGGCGGCGTGGTGGCACAGGCCTTTCATCCCAGTGTTTGGGAGGCAAAGGCAGGCAGATCTCTGAGTTCGAGGCCAGCCAGGGCTAATAGTAGAGAAACCCTGTCTCAAAAAAAATAAAAACAAGCCGGGCGTGGTGGCACACGCCTGTAATCCCAGCACTTGGGAGGCAGAGACAGGTGGATTTCTGAATTCGAGGCCAGCCTGGTCTACAGAGTGAGTTCCAGGACAGCCAGGGCTACACAGAGAAACCCTGTCTCGAAAAACAAAAACAAAAACAAAAACAAACAAAAAAAAAAAAAACCAAAAATGTAGGAAGCCACATTCGCCATTACAAGATGGCGCCCATTTCCTGTGATGAATGACACAAAACAACAACAACAAAAAAAAAAACCAACCAACCAACCAACCAAACAAACAAACAAAAAACAAACAAACAAGCAAAGTGAGGCCGGGGTGGCAGGAGAATGCTCAGTATTCTTTCCCTTTCTCCTTTTCACCCAGCCAGTGACCCTGGCCCATTGTATGATGCCACCCACATTCAGGGTATGCAAACTTCTCCAGAAATGACCTCACAGACACACCCAGGGGTGTATCTCCTGGGAGACCCAAATGCCGTCAAGTCAAGATTAACCACCACATTTCCTTGCTGACCAGCAGCCTGAGCTCATCTGCCCCCTTGATTCCCTTCTGACCATAAACTCAACAGACTGACCCACCCCGGGGACCAGGACACAGGCATCTTTTGGGAGCCGTAGTTAGGCCTGCCCTGGCCAACAGCGGAGAAGCTGCGAGCAGCCTCAGCCCCAGGTTGGAGAGGAGGCTCGGCTGCCTTTACCCTTCCTCAGGACTTAGGAAAGGAGAGTGAGCCTGTGGCCTTAGCAGCCGGCTGTCAGCAGCCAGGAGGGTGGTGGATCTGCCCAGTAATTGCCTCCTGTGATCACCTCATTTCCACCAACGTCAATTTGCTTTTTTCAGAGGCTGGAGAAGTGGATTTGAATGGGGGTGGGGCTATAGGGGTGGGGGGTATGGGGGTGGAGGGTATGGGGGTGGGGGGTGGTATCCGTGATTCCTCCAGGCAAACACTTTGTACAGGCTCACTTGTGGAAGGGAAGAAGTTTGTTCCTTGGGTTCTCACTCGGCCCCACCTTCCATGATGACCCTTGCTCCACTGGCCAGTGCTGAGTGGAATAGGCCACCAAGCCTGCCATCCTACATCCAGGACACCCCCAGCACTCTATTGGACGCACTGGATCTGGGCCTAGCCACAGTGCACAGTGCCACCTGCCCTGACCTCTGCTCTACACACGGGACGGGTCTTAAATCCCACTCTATAAACAGAGTCAGTTTTGAATTTCTTTTATTAGTTCTCACAAGACTGCTTAGCTTTCTTAGGATCTAAAGGCACATTGTCCTTTCTCTCCTGCTTGATGCCTTTCTTACTTTTTTTTTCTCACCTGGTTGCTGTGGGGGTGATTTTCAGTTCTGGGTTATATAGAAAAGAAGCGGCCTTTCTTTTCCCTAGTCTTTTTTTTTTTCTAATTAAAAAATATTTGATGCATATTGATGTTTTCCCCCACATATAGGTTTGTGTGTGTTTGTGGAGGCCAGAAGGTGGCGCTAGATCCCCTGAAATTGGGGTTATATGTGGCTGTTAACACCTTTCTTGTTGCTGGGAATTGAACCTGGGTCCTCTGGAAGAGCAGCCAGTGCTCTTGACTGCTGAGCTGTCTCTCCAGCTCGTCTTTTTTGTTTGTTTTCTTTTGTTTAAATAGGGTCTCTCCACATAGCCATGGCTGCCCTGGTTACTATGTAGACCAGGCTGGCCTCAAACTCACAGAGGCCCATCTGCCTCTGCCTCCCGAGGGCACCACAGCTGGCATTTCTCCCTAATCTCACAGGAAAAGCTTTTGGTCTTTTGCTGTTGACTCTGATGCTTGCCGCGGGGTTTTTCATAAGAGCCTTTGTCCAATTGAGGAGAACTTCCTCCATTTCTAACGTGTTAAAATGTCTCGAAAACGTGCTGGCTTCTTTCAACATTTCCCTGTATTATCTGGGGGCGATTATACGTTTCTTCCCTCGCTCTGTTGGTGAGGTCTATCGAATACTGAATCATCCTCCCAGTCGAGAGAGAAGTCCTACACAGTGGAGGAGACTTGGTTAGGCCACTGAGCTCAACTGCTGTGTGTGTGTGGGTTCCGCATTCATGATCCTAAGAGGTGCTGACCGGACTTTATTGTGGTTGCCTTGTCTGGCTTTAGTATGGGGGGGGGGGACACTGGCCTCATAGACTAGGGTAGGAGGTGTCCCTACTCTACCACACGGTGAAAGCTGAGGCAGCTGGGCACAAGCTCGTCACCTGTCACCCAGAATCCAACACGGAAGTACTGTGTCTAGGACTTTTCTTTGTCGGGAGTTTTTTTTTTTTTCCTCCAGTTTTTATTTGTGTGTGTGCCGTCTACGTTTATGTGCGCCGTGGACACGCAGGTGGCTGCCGATTGCAGAAGGCCCGGGATTCCCTGGAGCTGCAACAGGCCGTAAGGCACCTGATGTGTGCTAAGAACCAAGTTGGGTCCTCCAGAAGAGCAAAAAGAACTCTTAACTGTGTCCCCCCCCCCTATCATTTAAGAATTTATTTTTATTATTTAAAACTACGGGTATGTCGGGGTGGCTATGAGTATACAAGTGAGATGCCCACAGAGACCAGAGGCACTGCACCCCTGAGGCTGTGTCTGTAGGTCTTTGTAACTCCCCTGCATGAGTGCTGGGAAACAAACTCAGGCCTTTTAGAAGATCAGTAGGTGCTCCTAACTATTGAACTATTTCTCCAGACCCTGCTGGGAGAGAGACTTCAATCTCTTCACTATCCATTGGTCTACCCTACCTTATACCCATATTCCCTAACAGTTATCCTTATTTTATTTTACTAGTTTGTGTGTGTGTGTGTGTGTGTGTGTGTGTGCGCGTGCGCGCGCGCATGTGTGCAGAATCAGTAGTATGACCCCTCTTTCATTTCTCCCATTAAAAATATTTTAGTTTTTATTTTTCAGTTATGGGTATGCATCTTCGTTTATGTGTGCACACACCTGAGCATGAAGGTCCCCACAGAAGCCGGGGAAGGCGGTGGGTCGTGCCCTGGAGCTAGAATCAGGCAGTTTGGAGGGGCCTGGCGTGAGTGCTGGGAACCCAAACCAGCTCCTCTGCAGGAGCAGCAAACAGTTTCTGCTTTTTTCCATTTCGTTTCTGTCTAATCTTTATTTCCTCTCCTCTGCTGTCTTTGGGTCTAGTTTTCCTTTTCTCGTTAAGTCATAAGGTGGGCTGCGGGTCTGAGATCTGTCTTGCCTACCGATGTACTAGTAAATCTCTAACTCCCTTGAGCACTGCTTCTACTGCCCCTGGAAGACTTTCCTGTGCTTTGTCTTCACCATCCCCAGGATGTTCCTAATCCCCTTGTGGTTCGGTCCCTGATCCCCTGGTTAAGGAGGCAGAGCATAAGCCGGGCGTGGTGGCGCACACCTGTAATCCCAGCACTTGGGAGGCAGAGGCAGACGGATTTCTGAGTTCGAGGCCAGCCTGGTCTACAGAGTGAGTTCCAGGACAGCCAGGGCTACACAGAGAAACCCTGTCTCAAAAAACAAAAAACAATAACAACAAAAAAGGCAGAGCATGTCACCGGCAGTGGTGGCATTTAATCCCAGCACCTTTAATCCCAGCACATGGGAGGCAGAGGCAGGCGGATTTCTGAGTTTGAGGCCAGCCTGGTCTACAGAGTGAGTTCCAGAGACCCCTGCCCCATGGTCCAAGGCAATGTCCCCTGCACCCCCAGGCAGCCTGTGCACAGGGGTGTTGGGAAGTCCTGGCTCTTGTGGGGGTCCCGTGGCTTTCTTGTGTTACATATTCTTTCTCCTCGTACTTCTGTTTGGTGTTCTGCCTGTGTTAGGGACACACCAGCCTCCAGCTACTGCCGTAGAGCTGTTTGTTTCTTCCTTGATGATGAGATTGTTTTTTTCTGCACCTAGATGGTTCGCCATTACATGCACGCATGTGTGGAACTGGCATGTCGTAAAACTTTGGATTATAAAATGTTCCTTTTCCTTCTTTTAAACCTTTCTGTGTGTTTATTAGCATATGTTACTCATAGATAATTATGTAATAATTGTACATTCTGACATTGGTACATAAATATATAATTTATCTAGATCATATCCACCCTTGTTACTCTCTCTTGCCCCCCTCTGACCTCCACTAATCTCTTTGTCTTGCGACCAGTCCCCTTCTGTTTTCATATGGGGGGGGGACACGTTTCCCTAGGGCTCTTAAAGGTGTGTGGGTGTGACTATCTACAGGAGCACAGACACCTTATCAGTGGCTACACCAATGCATAAACTGTCTCTTTTCCCCAGCAACCATGAACTGACCACAGGTCTCAGGGTGGAGCCTTGTGAGTGCCCTTCCCCCACAGCAGGGCGGGCTGTTGACAGACCCAATCCTGAGCAGGTCTTGTGTAGATATTCACTGCTGTGAGTTAAGATTATAATATCCACATCCTGCGTGGAAAACAGCACCGTACCACAGGCTACCCCTTTTCATTGATTGTCTTATTTCTTCCCTCTCTTCTTCAGTGTTCCCTGAGCCTTGGCCAAGGACCATGCAGATGCCCCATTTATGACTGAGCATTCAATAGCCTCTTAACCTCAGCATGGTAACCTCTACAGTTACTGCTGCCCTTTACAAAACAACAACAACAACTTTGCTAACTAAAGCTGACAGCAGCACCCCACGCATAAACATAACTATTTAGTCACGTCATACTCATTTAGCAAAACAACAGCAGTATCTATCTTCCACGCCGGCATCCATGACCTCACAGGCCATGGCTTTGGCCAGGTCTACAGCACCAGGGGAGAGCTCCCTCCTGTGGAGCGGGCCTCAAGTCCAACCAGCAACCAGTCTGTGGTTACTCCACCACAGACTTGCTATGATTGCACCAAGGGACATGTCCTGCCTGGACAGTCTGCAGTGTCGGAGTCAGGGTCCACAGCTGTGGTAGACCGTTGGTGACAGTCCTCCCCAAGAGACCCACACAGCACCTTCCACCATTCCGAGGGGGAGCTGGCACGGAGAGAGCATGCTCAGTTGCAGCTTGGTTCCTCTGTCCTGTGACCACAATACACGCTGTCTTCTGCAATAGGGCCTTAATTTTTTTATTACTACATTAACCCATTTGTACACATATGGGTGTTCAAGGACAGCTTTCAGAAGTTCACACTCCTCTACTACTTGGGCCCCGGTGACCAAACTCAGATTGTCAGGCTTGGTGGGAGCTCCTTTACCACGGAGCCACTTGCTGGCTAAATAAGGTCTGTGTCTGTGTGTGTGTGTGTGTGTGTGTGTGTGTGTGTTTAATTTTTTGTTTTTGTTTTTGTTTTTGTTTTGTTTTGTTTTGTTTTGTTTTTTTCTGAGACAGGGTTTCTCTGTGTAGCCCTGGCTGTCCTGGAACTCACTCTGTAGACCAGGCTGGCCTCGAACTCAGAAATTCGCCTGCCTCTGCCTCCCAGAGTGCTGGGATTACAGGCGCGCCAACACACCCGGTTTTCTCTGTCTCTCTGTCTCTGTCTCTAATGTTTTCTTTTTTTTTGTTTTTTTTTTTTTTTGTTTTTTGTTTTTTGTTTTTTTTGCAAAAGTTTGTTTATGTGGCCCTGACTGTCCTGGAACTCACTTTGTAGACCAGGCAGGCCTTGAACTCAGAGATCTGTCTGCCTTTGCCTCCCTAGTACTGGGATTAAAGGTGTGCGCCATCAGACTGAGCTCTCTTTCTCTGTCTCTGTCTCTGTCTCTGTCTCTGTCTCTGTCTCTGTCTCTCTCTCGCGTGCGCGCATATTTTCTTATATTAAATATTTCTCTGTGTGTGTGTGTGTGTGTGTGTGTGTGTGTGTAGGCAAGCACATGTTTGCCCCAGGTCATGTATGGAAATCAGAGAACACCTTGGCGGATCCGGTTCTCTCATTTCACTGTTTGGGTACTTTCGGATCTGGGGATTGAACTCGGGGCGTCAGACTTGGTGGCAAGGTCCTTTACCCACTAAGCCATCTTGCTGTCAGCCCCTTCCCCCTTTCCTTTTGGTTACTGGTTGTAGTGGTTAGAAAGAGAATGGCCCCCATAGGCCCATAGGGAAGAGGCACTTTTAGGAGATGTGACCTTGTTGGGGTGGGTGAGGTTTTGTTGGAGGAAATGTGTCACTAGGGGGTGGGTTTTTGAGGTTTCCAAAGCTTCGGAGAGTCTCAGCTTAGAGTCACCTGTCAAACAGACTCCAGATAAGTGTTTCTGTCAATCAACAGCCTAAGCTTCTGTCCGCTGCCCAAAGCTGAGGATGAGCTCCATCTCTGTCTCTCCTCCCACTACCCCAGTCACCAAGGTCACAGGCCTGGACATTCCCAGGATACACCTAGGGTAAAAGTTTTCCTCTGAGCTCCTTATCTCAGTGCTTTAGCTCTGAGTCTATATCTGTCCCAGCAGATTACCAGTTAGCTGCAAACTGCTCTTCATGGCCGTAAATCTCCAGTGAAGAACTGACTGCAGTGAAGTTCCGAATGGCTCTGTGTTGACAGGAGCGCAGCCATGACAAGGGCCAAGGCCTCATGGGAAATGGACAAAGCCTGTATCCCCATATGAATCCGGGTAGGGGACAGCGAAGGCCTCTTTCTGTGGTTGGAGTATGCCTGTGTACTAAAGGCACAGTTGGTCTGAGTGTGTAAAACTAGCAAGCATGGCTTCGACCTCCTGGCGTTACAGTCTGAGGAGCTAACCCGTCCTCGCGGAGCTGTCTGTACCGACCACACTGAGGTCCAGGCTGCAGCAGCAGAAGGTAGAGCCCCACCAGAGCGCACCTTCTCACCTGACCCCGGCTTTTCTGCATGTGTGTCTCTGCCCTTTCTTCATCCCCTGGTTGGCCATAGCCAGGGCACCAAGGCCAAGCTGCACAGGATGTGGCCCCCTTTTCTATCATTTTACAAATAGAAAGTTTTGGATACATTAGCATCACTGCTATTTATTTATTTATTTATTTATTTATTTATTTTTGGTTTTTCGAGACAGGGTTTCTCTGTGTAGCCCCTGGCTATTCTGGAACTCACTGTGTAGACCAGGCTGTCCTCGAACTCAGAAATCCGCCTGCCTCTGCCTCCCAAGTGCTGGGATTAAAGGTGTGCGCCACCACCGCCCGGCATCACTGCTGTTTATAATGTGTACTGAACTCCTCGTTGTAGGAAAGGCAGTTAACAGTATCTGCAAACAGCTAGAGTATACTCATGACTTTGAGCCACTGCAAAAGCTTGGGGACCCCAAACATGATTTGGGGTTAAAAGCATGAACACTCTTTCCTCTGTTTGGGGCTGGGTATATAGATTGATCAGTGACGTTTTCTTTTTTGTTTTTTGTTTTGTTTGTTTGTTTTTCAAGACAGGGTTTCTCTGTATAGCCATGGCTGTCCTGGAACTCACTCTGTAGACCAGGCTGGCCTCGAACTCAGAAATCCACCTGCACCTGCCTCTGCCTCCCAAGTGCTGGGATTAAAGGCGTGTGCCACCACTGCCTGGTCAGTGACGTTTTCAGCACACTGGGAGACACTAAGTCTATACTTAGAAAACAACAAAGGACATTTTAAAACTTGAGCTTGTGATCATGATAATATTAGCAGTGCTTTGCTAGGGCTAGATGAATAGCTTATCATAACTCCACTGATTAATGCCCAAACCTTGAACTTTTGAAGTCTTAATATAATAGCAGATAGAAAGGGGATGAAACCTGAACCATTTCTCATTTTTCACAGACCTTATATCACTTCCTCCGACCTTTACGGCTTGCATTTCCCTACCTTAAAGGACTTTCTTAGACCACCAGAACTTACCAGGAGACAGAAGTGGCTGATGACAGAGCAGCCACTGCAAAGCAAGCTCCTTTAAGTAGGGGACAGTAAAGACTGAGCCTGAAACCTGCTTAGGGAGCATCTTTTTCAGAGTGAAGTCTGCCAGCAAGGTAAACGGTGAGGCTCTTTTTTTTTTTTTTTTTTTTTTTTTTTTAGTTTTTCGAGACAGGGTTTCTCTGCATAGCCCTGGCTGTCCTGGAACTCGCTCTGTAGACCAGGCTGGCCTCGAACTCTGGGATTAAAGGTGTCCGCCACCACCGCCTGGCTGTTCTTATTTTTATTTACTTGTTAACCTTGAAAACATCCAGGAAGTTAAATAATGTCCCTGTAAATGAATTATATTTGTACTTTGAGTGACTATGTGCATAGTTCTGAGCACATTAAAGAATTCGATCATTTATAAAGTGACTGACCATTAACATGTATGTCTTAATTATCTCTAGCAGTTTACAAGTTAGTAGCTTTTACAAGATCACGACCTTATCCTTGTTACGTTTGCGTTGACGATTTAATTGAAGATCCTTTTGCATCAAAATAAAAATGTAAACCACAAATACAGTTCACAGAAGAGACTGGGAGCTTTATTCTTTTTGATCTTTTCATAGTGTACCTTTGAAGAACATGACAATTCCTTATATGATTCGGTTTATTCAAACGGCCAAAGCCCAACAAAGTTGGCAAAGACAAAGAGGCTAGACAACATACCTTATTTATCAAGTATGCGTTGTTCCCTAATTAAACATTTCTAGAATCATGGGTTGAATGTTGCAAAGGCAGAAGAGATTAGCTGTACCTCTCCTGGCTTTTGTTAACCCGAGTAGACCCTTTAATAACTTTAGGAATCTACAACACTCCATTCTAATCCAATATATTTTGAAGGCCTGTGTCTCTTTCAAAAGGAGACACAGCGGGTGGTAGTGGCACATGCCTTTAATCCCAGCACATGGGAGGCAGAGGCAGGCGGATTTCTGAGTTCGAGGCCAGCCTGGTCTACAGAGTGAGTTCCAGGACAGCCAGGGCTACACAGAGAAACCCTGTCTCGAAAAACAAAAACAAAAAAAAAAAAAAAAAAAAAAAAAAAAAAAAAAGGAGACACAATGATGAGCAGAAGGCTCAGTAGGACTAAGAAATTTTTGGGGTGCTGCCTTAGTTGGTTTATACCACATTGTCATCTTTTTTTGGGGGGGGGTTGAGACAGGGTTTCTCTATGTAGCCCTGGCTGTCCTGGAACTCACTCTGTAGACCAGGCTGGCCTCGAACTCAGAAATCCACCTGCCTCTGCCTCCCAAGTGCTGGTATTACAGGCATGCGCCACCACCGCCCGGCCACAATGTCATCTTAATCAAGATGGGGGTGCGGTTACATGGCATATGCTCTTTTTTAACCTTACTATAAAAAATGGCTTCCAGCCACGTGATGGCTTCCATCGTGATGAGGGCATCAGCAGACGTGGAGGCAAGCCACAGGGTTGCTATTTTAAAATACCTGTTTTCTTAAATAAGAGTTTAATTCAGGGGTTGGGGATTTAGGTCAGTAGTAGAACTCTTGACCCTGGGTTTGGTCCTTAGTTTAAAAAAAATAATAGCAACAACAACAAATTGCCTTGTCTGGAGGTTGTAGGACATACTTTTAACCCCAGCACTTTAGAGGCAGAGGCAGGAAAATGTCAGAGTTCTAGGCTAGCCTGGTCTACAAAGCAAGTTCTAGGACAAACAAAACAACATCCCCACCAAAACAAAAAGCAAAAAACAAACAAACAAAAAACCAAAAAACAAACAAACAAAAAAACCAAACCAAAAAAAAAAAAAAAAAAACTAAACTAAACTAAACTAAACTAAACCTAAGATAGAGAATTTCCATAATAGTCTTAAGAGATTTGGTTTTGTTTTGAGAGCAGAGAACAAAGAAGTCACAGAGAAAGATTTCTAAGAGTGGAAAGGAGAAAAAGCTTACAGATAAGAGACTTTGGGGATTATTCGTTAGGGCCATGGCATACATTTTTACAACCTGCAAGAATTTGGAAACAGACTATGCCACTTTGTAGCCACCACCCAGGAAATCAGGCCAACAATGGACAAACTCAACCTCAAGCCTGACCAACCTGCTTCTTACAGCAAAGGAAACAGTGGAGAGAATTAGCAGCCTGTGGGATGGGAGAAAACCCTTGCCAAGCTACGCATCAGACAGAGGACCAGTACTTTCAAACATACAACATCAAGACAATGAATGACCCAGCACAAACTGGGCTACAGGATTGAACAGAGCATTCTGAAAAGAATGAATATGTCCAGGACAATATGTCCAGGACAGCCAGAGACACAGAGAGACACCCCCCTCCCGTCTTGAAAACAAAAACAAAAACAATCACCCCCAAAAAGAACCAAACAAAAAGCAGCCAAAAAATATTTTTAAAAAGTGTTTAACATCAGTAGCCATCAAGGACATGAACTGAAACTATTCTATTGCATCTCAAGCCAATCAAAATGGCAAAAACGGCTCCCATCAAGAAAACAAATGATAGGGCCGGGCGTGGTGGTGCACGCCTGTAATCCCAGCACTTGGGAGGCAGAGGCAGGTGGATTTCTGAGTTCGAGGCCAGCCTGGTCTGCAGAGTGAGTTTCAGGACAGCCAGGGCTACACAGAGAAACCCTGTCTCAAAAAACCAACAAAACAAAACAAAAGCAAACAAACAAAAAAAAATGATAAATGCCAAGGAGAGGGTGTTGGAAAAAAAAAACCAATGGAACACTTATTCATGGCTGGCAAGAGTCTAAACTAGAGCCGGGCGTGGTGGCGCATGCCTGTAATCCCAGCACTTGGGAGGCAGAGGCAGGCGGATTTCTGAGTTCTCGGTCAGCCTGGTCTACAGAGTGAGTTCCAGGACAGCCAGGGCTACACAGAGAAACCCTGTCTTGAAAAACCAAAACCAAAACCAAAAAAAAAAAAGTCTAAACTAGTGTAGCCACTAAATTAAAATTAAAAATAGAACCACCCTCTGTCCAGCCATAACACTCTTGGGCACAATCCTGTATCTCACCACAGGGACACTTGTAAATCCACATTTACTGCTGCTTGACTCATTCCAGCAGGTAGGGAATGGAATGAGCCTAGATGCTCATAGATGAATAATGGGAACGTGATACCTATACACAGTAGAGTCTTACTCAGCTGTACAGAAAAGTGGAATCTGGAAGAAAACAGATGTAACTGGAAAAGAATACATTACATGAGCTAACCCAGGCTCAGAAACAAGCATATTCTCTTGTGATCCACCTTCTAATTAAAATTATTTTATGTGCTCATATGTTTCACCTGTATGTCTGTGCACCACAAGGTGTCTGTGGTCAAAAGAGGTCATCAGATCCCCTGGAACTGGAGTTACAGGTGGTTGTGGGCTACCATGTAGATGCAAATCTGTATCCTCTGGGAAAGCAGTCAGTGCTCTTAACTACCAAACCATCTCTCCGGTTCCTACCTTCTAATTTTTATATATGTAATTTCTGTGGAAATGAGTGTGTTTAGAGCCAGAAAGGGGCCCATGAGAGGGGGAAAGAGGCTTTAGGTTGTGGGGACAAGAGTAACAAAACACATGTTATATGAAGGTGAGGGAATGCTCAGGGTTAAAGGCCTAAATGTGTGTGTGTGTGTGGTGGGGGGAGGACAGGAGGAGGAAGTGGGTGCCGATAAACCAAAACTGAGGTTGTGTGAAAAAGACACAAGAAAACTGACACTTGGTCATCTAGCTTAAAACCAACATTTCCTTTTTGGGAGTTTGAGGACTGGAGAGGTGGCTCAGAGGTTAAGAGCACTAATTGTTCTGAGTTCAATTCCCAGCAACCACATGGTAGCTCACAATCATCTATACTGGGATCTGGTGTCCTCTTCTGGCATATAGGCTTACCTGCAGGCAGAATACTGTATACATAATAGAATCTAAAAGAGAAGGAGGAAGGAAAGAAGGAAGGAAGGAAGGAAGGAAGGAAGGAAGGAAGGAAGGAAGGAAGGAAGTGAGAGAGAGAGAAAGAGAGAGAGAGAAAGAGAAAAGAAAGAAAGAAAGAAAGAAAGAAAGAAAGAAAGAAAGAAGGAAAGAAGGAAAGAAAGAAGGAAAGGAAGGGAATTTGACTGGAGGTCCCATGATTAGATAAAGCTGCCTCCAGAAGCTATAAATTGTTAAATTAAAAATTCCAGTGCCACAAGTGAGCTACCACCCAATGATCTGTAGGTCCTGGAGATGCCTGAACTTCCACAATAATACATGCAAATGCCGCTGAAGTTGGCTGGCCGTCAGAAACAGATGTTAAGAACCTAGTGCTAGGAGTGGAGAGATGGCTCTGACTGTTCTTGCAGAGGTCCTGAGTTCAATTCCCAGCAACCACATGGTGGCTCACAACCATCTGCAATGGGATCTGATGCCCTCTTCTGGTGTGTCTGAAGACAGCTACAGTGTACTTACATACATGAAAATAAAGAAATTAAAAAAAAAAAAAAAGAACCTAGTGCTAAAGATATATTTTCTCTAAAGACACAGAAATCAAGCCGGGCGTGAGCCAGAAGCTCACTCCCTGCTCACTCACCCTCTTAGTGCTAGAAAGGGCCGTGCAGGCTGCTGGGGCCGCTGCCGGGTGAGGATTGTCACTAGAGTCTAACGCAGCTGTGGACCCTAACTCTGACACTGCTGACTGTCCAGGCGAGACATGTCCATTGGTGCAAGCCTGTTGTGTGGTAACCAGCTGCTTTCTGGTTGGACTTGAGGCCCGCTCCACAGGAAGGAGCTCACATTTGGTGCTGTAGACCTGGCCAAAAGCCATGGCCTGTGAGGTCATGGACGCCGGCGTGGAAGATACTGCTGTTGTTCTGCTAAATGAGTATGACGTGACTAAACAGCTATGTTTATGCATGAATTAGCACTGCTGTCAGAATTCGTTAGTGTCTTAGTCACAGTTCTATTGCTGTGACAAGATACCATGACCAAGACTGAAGCAGTTCTTACTGTGAAGAAAGCATTTTGGGCTGGAGAGATGGCTCAGCAGTTAAGACCACTGGCTGGTCTTCCAGAGGTCCTGAGTTCGATTCCCAGCAACCACATGGTGGCTCACAACCATCTGTAATGAGATCGGATGCCCTCTTCTGGTGTGTCTGAAGACAGCTACAATGTACTCATATACATTAAATAAATACATAAATCAATATTATAAAAAAGCATTTCATTGAGGGGAGGCATAGAGCTTCAGAGGTAAGTCCACTATCATCATAGCAGGAAGCATGGCGGCACGCAGACAGACATGTGCTGGAGAAGGAGAACATCCTGATTTGCAGGCTGAGAGAGAGACTAGGTCTAGCATGCTCTTTTAAAACCTCAATGTCTGGGGCTGGGGAGATGGCTCAGTGGTTAAGAGCACTGACTGCTTTTCTGAAGGTCCTGAGTTCAAATCCCAGCAACCACATGGTGGTTCACAACCATCTGTAATGAGATCTGACGCCCTCTTCTGGGGTGTCTGAAGACAGCTACAGTGTGCTTATTTATAACAGGCTCCTTAATCCTTCTAATCCTTTCAAACAGTTCTATTTTACGGAGGACTAATCTTTCAAAGAGTGAACCTGTTAAGCCAATCATTCTTATGCAGACCACCACGGACAGGACAGAGACAATTTTTGATGTTGTTTTGAGGCAGGCAGCAACAACTGCAGAGACTCACAACTGGGCAAAGTACTGAGACCAAAGTGGCTGCTGATAGCTCAAGCCATAAGCATCCCTGTCAGCCTCTCGCAAGGCTCGGGAACATCCTAGAAGAACCATGGGATGGGTGGAGTGTTGCAGAATGCAGTGTCCTTCTCATATGCTGTGTGCGTGTGCGTACTCAGTCTTTCTTGAACCGAGAGTGTACGTTGTCAATACTCCCTTCTGTGGGAAGCAAGCCGTTTGTGTACAAAGGCACACACATGCCGCTGCTTTATATTAACGCTTTTGATAAAGTTGCAGCTTCTTGCATATATCTTTTTCCCCCTTTGGCTTTGACCATTTTCTCTAGCTCTATAGTTTTGTGTGCTTGCTAGTTTTTGTATTCACCATTGTGTCTCAGAGTTGTGGCTTGATGTCTTTTATTAACTTTCAAAACTCTCTCCCAACCAAATAAAAGAGCTCATGGTGTGCACTCCTTTAATCCCAGCACCGGGGAGACAGAGGCAGGCAGATCTCTATGAGTTCAAAGCCAGCCTGGTCTGCAAATCGCATTCTAGGACAGCCTGTTGGAAAGGGAAACTGACAGGCTGTTACCCAGAGAAGCCGTGTCTCAAAATGCTCCCTCCCCACATGGATAACCTGTGTGTTACTCCAACTCTACCCGCATTAAGCCATTTTCTTTCGTCTCTTTCTCCAAATAGTTTATTTATATTGTGTCCTGGGTTACTGATTCTGCCTTCAGTTCTTTCTATATGTTGTTACACTTATCCATTAAGTTCTTAATTTGATTTGTTTTGTTTTTGAGACAGTGCCTCACTACATAGCCCAGGCTGGCCTTGGATTCAGAGATTCACCTGCCTGGGTCTGGTCTCCATGTGCTGGGTTTAGAGAGCCCCAGCTGAGCTCTTAGAGTTTGGTTTGCTTATGCTCTTAAATTTACAACTGGGTCCTGTTCTCTGACAAATGTTTTCAATCTTACTTTAATTTCTCAAACATTTTTATGTTCTTAATCATTATCCTGTGTCTAAGAACACTTTTTTTTTATTGTGGTCTGGATCTATTTCTAATTTTTCAGGTTTTTAAAGACAGAGTTTCTCTGAGTAACCCTGGCTGTCCTGGAACTCACTCTGTAGACCAGGTTGGCCTCGAATTTAGAGATCCATCCACCTGCCTCTGCCTCCTGAGTGCTGGGACTAAAAGCATGTACCACCATACCCAGCTGCCATTTTAATTTTTTAATTTTTTTATTTTTTTACTTTTTTGGATTTGGTTTTTTCGAGACAGGGTTTCTCTGTACAGCCCTGGCTGTCCTGGAACTCACTTTGTAGACCAGGCTGGCCTTGAACTCAGAAATCCACCTGCCTCTGCCTCCCAGAGTGCTAGGATTACAGGTGCGTACCACCACTGCCCGGCTCCATTTTAATTTTTAAAAAACACATCTTCGCCGGGTGGTGTGTGTGTGTGTGTGTGTGTGTGTGTGTGTGTGTGTGTGTTAGCTAGGAAAGAGGACTGAAGTCCAAATCCCTACTCTTCTCACTCCAGAGCCAACCGCAGAGGACAAAGCGGCCACTGTCATCCAGTGTGCCTTCCGGCAACATCTGGCGAGAAGGGAGCTGGCCCGTCGTTTGCAGGAGCGCCGGGAGTACCTGGATGAGATGGAGAAGCTGCAGAAAGAGGTGAGCAGAGCCCAGCCACCAGACCCTGGGTGCCAGGACCCGAGTAAGAGAGAAATTCTAGACAGAGTGTGGAGGAGAGCCGTGACCTTGGGGCTTTAGACGGGGAGCTCAAAAGGCTGTGAGCATGATGTACGGGCTACAAGGTAACCGTGAGCTGCGGACCCTGCAGCAGTGTTCTGGGCGCTGGGGACCGTGATCCCGGGCCATGTTGTCTTGCAGGCCTACCTGGCCTTGGTGCGCCGGGAGCAGGAGGCGGCGCGGCGGCAGCGCGAGAAGGAGGAGGCGGAGGAGCGCGCACGGCGGGAGGAGCTGCAGCGCCGCCGTCGCCTGTTGGAGGCCGCATTCGAAGGGGACGTGGGCGAGATCCACCAGGTGCTCAAAGAGGTCAGTGCTTTGGCAGCGGGGGGGGGGGGGGGGGAGTGGGTGGGGCCGGGGGGCGGGGCGCGCCCGGTGAGCTGGCTGGGGGTGGGGGGCCGGGGTGGGGTGGGCGGGGCGGACGCCAAGGTGACACGCCCTGCGCCCAGGTCGAGCAGCTGATGACCCGCGAAGGCGTGGGCTTCGACGATGACGGCAAGGCTCGGCGGCTGCAAAGGCGCGTGGCCATCGTGGAGTGCGAGGACAGCCACGGGAACACGCCTCTCTCCGAGGCGGCGGCGGGCGGGCAGGCCGCGGCCATCCAGCTGCTGGCAGAGCTGGGTGCCAACCCCAACACCAAGGTGGGCGAGGTGCGCACGGCGGTGGCGTGGCCTGGTCCTCGCACGTGCTCAGGGAGACCCTTCCGCAGGGCGCCTTTGGCCGCACGCCACTCTACCGGGCAGCTTTTGGGGGCCACCTGGAAGCCGTGGAGGTGCTTCTGAAGATCGGAGCAGACCCCCGGGTGTACGCGGATGACGGGAGCACTCCGGAGCAGGTGCGGCCCTGGCATGCGCATCCCCACTCCAAAGGTTTCTGGTGTGGTGGTGGTGGTGGTGCACATTTGTAATCCCTGCACTGGGTAGACGGATTAACAGAAGTTCCAGGCCGGAAGCCTGATAGAGAAAGACCCTGCCTCACAAGGAAAACAAAAGACAGGACACTGGGATCCCTAGATTCTGCACCAACTAAACTCCTGTTCCTGAAAAATAGCTGTCTGCCAGGAGCGCCTTGTACGCGGGTTTGGTCTTAGCTCCTCCAGTGTTCTGGCCACCTGAGGGTGGATTACTGGCCGCTGTGATGGATTAGGAAACAGTCTTCAGAGACTGGCCAGGTATCACAGGTGTTAACAACTTGGGGCGTGCCCTCTGAGCTCTGTCTGCCCCTGTTTCTTCCCTTCCAGTCAGTGGAACTGCGTCCCGGCTGGAAGGAATACTACGATCCCTTTGCTGGCCACTGGGAACTGTGGGGCCAGGAGGGCCCTAGCGAGGCTCACTCAGCACTGGAGGCAACTCTGAGAAGCCAGGCCAGGAAGTGCCCCCACCTTCTATTTGTATGTCCCAGACTCTCCAGTTCTGGGGTCACAGGTGTTTGATACCACACCTGGCATTACCTTTATTACCCTTAAGTCACCGGAATTTAATTCTGGTTCTCCAGATCCCTTAAAACTGAGGGTGTCCCCCAGAAACGGTGGGGTAGGCGGCCTGCTGACAAACATTTGCTTCTGAACCCACTCCTGAGGAAGGGACACCAGAGTCTTCGTCCAGCCAGGGACCCCCACCCCCCACCCCAGTCTCAGGAGCCACTCCCCAGTTTTGCCTTCTGTGGACGTTTCTCTGGGTCTAGCCTATTCCCTCTCTCCCTCTTGGGTTAGCAGGTAAAGTGGTGTCAGCCTGAGTCAGGAGTTCAGAGAGTGCTCCAAGAGCCAGAGTCTCTCGGAGGGCGAGGAGGCCAGAGGACACTTGGGCAGCCACAGGGCTGGTAACTGGGGAGCTGCGGTAGTAGGGGGGTGCCCTAAATCTTAGCTGTCAGGAAGGACACTCAGCACAGAAGCCGGAGCCACTGGCCACCCGCAGGTCAGTTAACAAACGCGTTCTGACCTGATTCTCATACTTGACCCCAAATCAGCTCAGCAGACCTATTCAGCACAAACAGTGACGCATTACCCCTTTAGAAATAGAGAAATATCTCTGGGCCCTAGGGCATGTTGAAGCATTCTTAGACACCACACCAAGAAAGACGAAAGGAAGAAAAGTCGAGTCTTACCGAGATGAGAAGCCTCCCTGCACACACCTACCTGGCAGAGACCCCTGTGGTCGTGAGGATGGTCTTCCCAGGGTGAATTTCAAATCAAATGGGCGGATCTCTGATTTCCCTAAATATGGGGAATGAGTGCAGTGTGAGAGTGGAATTGCATACACATTCTCTCTGGAAAGGAGGAGGGAGGGAGGGAGGGAGGAGGAAGGAGGGAGGAAGGAAGGAAGGGAGGAGGGAGGAAGGGAGGAGGGAGGAAAGGAGGGAGGAGCGAAGAAGGAAGGGAGGGAGGAGGGAGGAATGAAGGGGGAGGAGGGAAGAAGGAAGGAAGGGAGGAGGGAAGAAGGAAGGGAGGGTGGAAGGAAGGGAGGAGGGAAGAAGGAAGGAAGGGAAGAGGGAGGAGGGAGGAGGGAGGGAGGGAGGAAGGAAGGGGGAGGGAGGAAAGAGGGAAGGAGAAAAGGAAGGAAGGAAGGAAGGAAGGAAGGAAGGAAGGAAGGAAGGAAGGAAGAAAGCAAGCCAGGCAGGCTTCCCTTCACAAGGCCTGGACAAGGAGCCACGGCCTGCTATGGGGAGAGGCTGTTCACAAATCATATTCCTGAGCAAAGACACTTCCCTGGGGTATAGGAGCAAATCTCATCTCAACAGCAAATAAACCTGATGTCCAGCCATGACGGACAGCGATGTGTCGTCTCTCCCTGATGGACAGGGAGAGGGACATGCCTGCAGAGGACATGAGGGCTGCAGACCAGCCCAGGACCAGGGTGTCCTGAAGCAGCACACCCCGCGACAGCTTGAGTGAAGAAGGGAGGGGTGAACCCGGTGCTGAGGGTGTAGACAAACTGGAATCTCACACCTCGCTGCAAACAGGAGCAAGGGCTGCTCCCTCCGCAGACCTCGAAGATCTAGCACACGGTATACGGTATACGGTATACCTCAGCAATGATGTTAAGCACACGGTATACCTCAGCAATGATGTTCTTGGGCACATAGCCCGGTAGAGAGAAGGTTATGTCCACATAATACTGTCCTCTGGCGCCTGCGTGGTAACAGCCTCAGACTGGACCCAGCCCAGACCCAGATGTCCTTTCCTGGTGAAGGTTGGCACACACAGCATGGACCACCTTTCAGCCACAGAGGATGGAGGGTGTGGTTATGTCAGCAACCCACAGAGCTCCCGGGGATCCGCGAGCGAGAGCCCCTGCTACTGCGCAGTCCTTCCATCTCCAAACGGCAAAATGAAACATGGGAAGACAGATGGCGGGCTTTTACGGGAAGGAAAGGAGAGGTGGGCGTGGCAAGCGGGGAAGGCCAGCGGGACAGTGACTTGGTGGGACGGAAGCTTGTGTCAAGTGAATCCATCGGCTCGTTCTTACATTTGCGGGCCTCGGGCCTCGGGCCTCGGCTAACTGAACTAACGTGCCTCTTGCTGAGCGCTGTGTCTCCCTTTCAATGAGCTGCGTCTTCATCCTGCCACTTCATCAACACTCAACTCCCGATCGATCGGATCGATCGATCGATCGATCAGCTCGGGGAACACCCACCAGCTCCAGCTCACCGCGTCACCCTCTTGTGCTCCCTTGGGTTTCCGTCGATTCCAGCTCTTCCACCCACAGACCAACCCTCAAGCTCGCAAGCTGTTTCCACACACCAGAGACAACAGCCCAGCTCTGCAGGACTAGAGATAGCCATCAAGTTCCTTGGCAAAAACCTTGGCACATGGTTCTCAATACATATTCTTTCAGACAAGTGGCCACGATTTCTTTAATATCTGAACTTCCGTCCCCCCGCGTGAGCATTTACCCGAGCATTCACCCCTTCTCTTGCCTTGCGCCCACCTCTCTGTCTACCCTTTGATGTTTACTCATCTTGGATCTTATTTTGTAAAATACAGATTACTAGCTGAGCGTTGAACACATCAAAGTTGTGTGTGTGTGTCTCTGTAGCTCACCACAAGAAACACCCAACAGAAACCATATAAGGAGTACCATAGTGCCAGAACCCCGGCCCCTGCCCAGGGCACCACATGGGAGATTTTATAGGAATACTTTGCTTGCTTCTTCTGTCCTGTCATTTATTCTATATTTAAACCACCATTCATTCGTTCCTTCATTCATTCATTCATTCATTGACCCATTTAGTTGCCCATCTATCCATTTTTAGGCCCAAATGACCAGGCACAGGTGCTTAGTCCCACCGCTTTGGATCTTACACACATGAGGTCAGACGGCACTGTTCTGGGATCTCTTGTCATAAACTGTGTCTGTGTGAGTCAGTCATTTGCACAGAGTTGTATTTTACCTCCTTTCACTGGTGTGTAGCTTGAATTATTTGGTGCCTTGGAGTCCCAGGCGTGGCTGCGGTGTGCATGTCTGCCGTGCACACTCACATGCCGCGTGCATCCCCGAGTGTCTCCCGTGTGCGCTCACATAGTTCCACGGCTGTCGCCGCCCATTCACCAGCCCTGCCCTGAGGTCCCGCCACCGCTCAGAATTCACTCCCGCGATGGGAGTCTCTCGTGACTTTTGAAGACCCGTGCTGGGCGTCATTGCTGTAGTCTCTGCTTTGCTGCTGCTGTGATATAATACCATGGCCAAAAGCAACTTGAAGAAGAAAGAGTTCATTTGGCCTTGGTCCTAGGGGAATAGAGGCCTTCGTGGGGAAGGCACATCGTCGTGGCAGCAGGAACAGGAGGCTGGCTGATCCCATTTTTATCCACATACAAGAAGGAGAAAGGATAAGAAACGGAAAGAGCCCCCAGCCCCTCAAAGCCCACACCCAGCAATGTACTTCCTCCGGGAAGGCTCAGCCTCGGCGAAGGTGCCCTAACCTCCCCAAACAGCACCGCCGGCTAAGGGCCAAGTGTTCAAATCCCCGAACCTACAGAGGACGATTCT
The DNA here is from genome assembly GCA_964023405.1 of Apodemus agrarius. Lineage (NCBI taxonomy): Eukaryota > Metazoa > Chordata > Mammalia > Rodentia > Muridae > Apodemus > Apodemus agrarius. Next base: position 27,917,642 of record OZ030022.1, on the reverse strand, counting down.
TCAAGCAACCACATTATCTCCCAACCCCGCATAGGCTCACAGCTATCCCTTGATGCAAGATGCATGATTCCCACTTCAGAAGTTCCCATAGTCTTTCACAGTCCCCACACTGTTCAAAAGCCGGAGGTGTCCGGCAGTGAGGGCTTGGCGCGGCAGCTGGGGAGACTCCTGTGCTCGTCACGGCCAACCAGAAGCCCAAGGGAGGGGTCGAGACTCAGAACACTGGTCATGCTCATTTCAAGAGAGTGGGCAGGACGGCTGTGTGGTGCAGTTGTAGAGGAGGGGACAGACAGCACTTTGTGAACTAACAGCTTAGTGTGAACAGCAGTTTGCCAGCAAGGCAGGTCAGATCCCTGTTTGATGGGAGACAGACACACCCACGCAGCTGGAAAGAGAGGCTGAGATTCGATGGATGTGTTCCAGCAGCAGCAGATAGGCGATAATCTACTAAAGAGGGGGGCTGATACTGTTGTTCTGGAATTTTGACATCTTGGCTACTTCCCTGCAGTTTTCTCTTTCATTTTTTTTTATCGTAGTCCTTCACTGGATACAAAGTACCTGGTGTAGATGCACACACATCAAGCATTTTCTTTTCCTCTTTTGTTTCTTTGTTTTCAGGACAGGGTTCCTTTGTGTAGCCCTGGCTGTCCTGGAACTCACTCTGTAGACCAGGCTGGCCTCGAACTCAGAAACCTGCCTGCCAGTGCTGAGGTTAAAGGCATGCGCTGCCGCCGCCACCGCCACCACCACCCGTCTTGAACGTTTTCTCTTAAACTAAATGGCAGATGTGTTTGGCTGGCCTCAAATGGTGACGGTCTGGGGAGAACTCTAGCCAATTATCCCTTCCTGTCATTAGTGCCACTCTCACTCGGAACTCATAGTCTACTAAAGTTATTTTGCTCTCATTGTTTTAGCAAAAGAACCCAAACAACATAATAACTCTCTGCATAGCTTCTTCAGTCTGAGAACTTCAGTGTCTTTCATTTATCATTGTAAAACCAAGGACAAGTTTGTAACCTTTCTGTCCGTAGCTGTTACATGTAGGACAATCTGTCTTTCAGTAGGGGTAGATTATCCTTGAACAGAATGTTCCTGGATAATTTTCCTTTCAAGTCAAGCATCTTGTTTAAATAAACTTCTTGTTTAAAAGAACAAAAACTCCAACATCTCTTCTGAGACCCAAGGCAATTTCTAAATGTGACCCCCATTGTAAAATCAAAAACAACAACAACAACAACAACAAAACCCACCAGCGACATGCTGCCTATGAACGATAGCAAGGACTATGTGCGTGCGAGGCCTTCCAGCGTGGAGGAATGGTAGCTGAGTGAGGAAGGCCTGGGCCAAAGCAAGACTGAACCCGAGCAGGGAAAGCTCGACTGCCCGTGGCTCTGTGCTCTCCTTCTGGGGCTTTAACTTCAGAGGGCTCGGATGACCCCTCCGGCTTTGCAGACTGCGACACACATCTGCCCAGATCGGGGCTCCTTCCGCACTGCAGCGCCCCTCAGCAGACGGCTCAGCATCTCGGGGTCTCCACTGCAACCCAGTTTTCACCATAATGCCTTCATTCATTGGCCTCACAGAGCCCCCTTAAGGGCTTCAACTCACACACTGCCGGGATTCTGCAGCTCTCCTGTCACGAAGAAAGAGAAACATTCACAACAATAATTATACAACTTGATGATGAGCGGCTGCCACAATAATTACACAACTTGATGATGAGCGGCTGCCACAAAACTAAATGATGTGGAGATCACATTTGGCAGACTGGGAATCTACAGGGAAATGCTAGGGTGTGGCACGGGCGGGGCACACCTTTGATCCCAGCACTTCGGGAGGCAGAGGCAGGAGGGTCTCCGTGAATGTGAGGCCAGCCTGGTCTATATAGCAAACTCGAGGAAAGCCAGGGGTTATATAGAGAGAACCTGTCTCAAAACAAGAGATAGACAGACAGAAAGACACAGATAAATGGGAAATCTAAAGGAGTGTGAAGGAAAGGTCTTCATGTTTGCCTATGAAAAGGGCCATGAATATCATCATCTAAAGGGGGGAAAAGCTTTGGAGGCTTCCTGTGAGGAAAATCAAGGTAATTAGAGTTATATATATATAATTTGTATATGAGAGATGGCTCTACATACCTACTAATGAGGGAAATAAATTAGACAACCAGAGAGAGAAGTAGAAACTCATCAGAAAGCACTTCTTCTTCTTCTTCTTCTTCTTCTTCTTCTTCTTCTTCTTCTTCTTCTTCTTCTTCTTCTTCTTCTTCCTCCTTTTTTTTTTTTTTCTGAGACAGGGTTTCTCTGTGTAGCCCTGGCTGTCCTGGAACTCACTTTGTAGACCAGGCTGGCCTCGAACTCAGAAATCCACCTGCCTCTGCCTCCCAAGTACTGGGATTAATGGCAAGCGCCACCACTTCCTGGCACAGAAAGCACCTCTTTACAAAGATGTCTAAGCCTGGGCTGATGAGATTACTCAGAGGGTAAAGGTGGCCCACCATGAAGCTTGGCAGCCTGAGTTCAATCCCTGGGGCGTGGTGGATGGAGAGCACTAATTCTCCCTGGGCGTGGTGGACGGAGAGCACTAACTCTCACAGGCTGCCCTCTGACCTCACACACATGATAGATGAACTCATGCAGCACAACTGTACCTTTTAAATAATGGCACATGTCTACAATTCCAGCACTCAGGAGGCTGAGGCAGGAGGAGTGCCATGAGTTTGAGACCAGCCTAGACTACACATCAAGTATCAGGCCAGCTAGAGTTACAGAGCAAGGCCCTTATAAAAACAAACAAAATAAAACAAAACAAAAACCAAGGTCTGGAGAGATGGCTCAGTGGTTAAGAACACTGGCTGCTCTTCTAGAGGTCCTGAGTTCAATTCCCAGAAACCACATGGTGGCTCACACACTCAAAATGGCCAGTAACCATAAGACAGATGTCTCACCAATAGTAACAGGGAAATGCACATTAAAATCATACCTGCTAGCCGGGCGTGGTGGCGCATGCCTTTAATCCCAGCACTTGGGAGGCAGAGGCAGGCGGATTTCTGAGTTCGAGGCCAGCCTGGTCTACAGATTGAGTTCCAGGACAGCCAGGGCTACACAGAGAAACCCTGTCTCGAAAAACCAAAAAAAAGAAAAAAAATCATACCTGCATCTGTTGTGGTTTACATGAGATTAGATCGCTCCATAGGTTCACGTATTTAACACTTGGTCCGCAGTTGGTGAGGCTTAGTAGCTGAAAACAGGGGTCACGGGAGCTTCTGTTTACGGTGGAGTCTTTTGAGGAGCCTAGTGGACAGACTACCCGCTGTCCTGAATACCACTTGTCTTTGTCCGGAGAGGCATCCGGAACATTCAGTGCAAATCACTTGCTGTTTAATTGGCCAGACCCCATCACAGCATGTCCACTGTGAGTAGTGGTGCACACCCACAATCCCAGCACTGGGGGTGGGGGTGGGGCAGAAGGAGGCAGAGCTCTGGGAGTTCAAGGCCAATCTGGTCTACATGGACAGTACAGCAGGGACTGCATGGCGAGACCCTGTCTCAAAGCAAAACAAAGCAAGCATTTAAAGTTACATGTTCCAGGGCTGGGTGATGGCCCCTAGTTGGTGAAGTTCATGCATCGCATGTTTGATGCCCTGGGTTCCATCCCCAGAACCACACACACCAAACATGGTAGCCCATGCCTATAATCCCAGGACTCAGGAGGAGGAAGCAGGGGGGCATGATGAATGTGTGGTTATCCGTGGCTACATAAGACCCTATCTCAAAAAAAAAAAAAGTCATATATTAGGGCTGGAGAGATGGGTCTGGCTGCTCTTCCAGAGGATGCGGGTTCAATTCCCAGTACCCTCATCATGGCAGACCCACAACCATCTGTGACTTCACTTCCGGGGAATTCGAATTCCTCTGCTGGTCTCTGCATATAACAAGCACACACATGGAGTCCAGATATACATGCAGGCAAAACACCCATACACACAAAATTAAACTCCAAAGTCACCCAAGACTCAGGGAACGTTTTAGAATAGGGGACAGAAAGAGTTTGCTCTGAGATTGTGTCTTCTTGGAATATCAGAAGATAGATCCATACAGTCTTGCCACAAGGCCACCCAGACACACAAACTGAACAAGGACAATAATAGACATGCTAACGGGGACAAGGAAAAGCCTGCCAGGCCTCCAGGCCTCTACCCTACACAGAGAACTCCAAGCAACTGAGGAAAGCCAAGAGTGGAAGAAACAGGCTTCCCCAGGAAAGAGCACGCCAACTGGTTATCTAATACGGAATGGTCAGCCCTGAAAACATACGTGCAAGTAACACAGACTGAGCAGGTTGTACTTGAGAATTACGTGTATGTTACACCCGCATGTCACAACTAAAGACCAAAGAGGACATGAGTTTGAAAGAGCAAGGGATTATGGGAAGATTTGGAAGGAAGAGAAGGGATATATGATATCTCAAAACCATCATATATTCACTGATAAATTCCTTTGGTTATCCATGTATCCATTCAACTGTCTGTCCACCTATGCATTTCTCTCTGTACTAACTTACTGATGAATCTCCCCGCGTGGCCATCTTTCCTGTCTCATCTATCCCTTCATGCCCGGATGTTTAGAAGCACCTCAGTAGATTCCTCCACTCCCTGACCTGGCCACTGAACTGACAAACCATTTGTTCTCTGGGTAACATTCTAGGTGCTCGGGGGAAGAGTGGGGGACTCCCCAACAAGTGTCTGGTGGATAGTTACTCCATTGTGTAAATGCCATGAAGGAGGGCGAGGAGTGGGGCAGGGTAAGGGGCGTCCACTTGGGGCGTCAGGCAGGCGGTGGTGGGATCAAGGTGTCCGTGCCCAGGATATATCACTCAGAGGAAGTGTCGTGCAGGAGAGATTCGGAGGTGAGGGTGGTAGAAGGAAGGCCGCTGTTCTGGGGGAAGTGGGAGGAGCAGGTGTGGGGAGCCTCCGGGTTAGAGCTGATCGAGGAGGGAACTGGACCGTCCGCAGGCGGTGGACCTGTGCCATCTGATGCCACTCGGCACCAAGGGGACTCAGAGCTGCGAAGGGCAAACGATGGTCAAGAAGGGCCCCCGGCAGCCCCTGGCTTGGTCTTGGCTGAGGACCTACAGCGACTGGCTGATGATTTACAGGGTGGGGAAAGCAGGCAGACAGTCTCAGGGTCTCTAACACTAAACTTAGGCTACATTTAAAGCAGTTGGATGTGACGAATTTTTTTTGCTTTTGTCTCTACTGGGCTTTGAGCCAATCTGAAACCAGTGAGATGGAGGTCAGCAGATGGGCTGACTTTCCAGCATGGAGGGTGGGGGGGCTGGGGAGAGGTTCTCTGTGTGGGCAGCCATGTCCCCAGCCTTCCAGCCCTCTACTGTAGACCGTTCTCCATCTCTCCTCCACTATGAGGGATGGCCGCGCCTGCCAGGTCCCATCCTCCTGGTTCTTACTGTGACCCACTTGAGTGTCGTCTCAGGCAAGGAACTGAGTGTCGGGATTACAAATGTGCATCATCACACCAGGAAAGGCCGGGGTCTTTGTGGCTCTCAGGAGCTGTGTCCTAGAAGGGTAGATCTGTCCTAGAAGCTGCCGATGAAAGCAGCTTCAGACGGCGATGTCTCTCTGCCTGTCGTGTGGGTAGCCTAGAGACCTTGATGGCTTCGCATGAGTGGGAGACGGAGGCAAGGGGCTTGTTTGGTGGGCAGATGGAGAGGGGCAGCACGGGTGGCCCCGGAGGCTCCTCCGTGAGCCCAGGGGACCCGTGACCTTGGCCTGTGGTCTATCAGTCACCCACAGTGACACCCTCACCTTTCCAAACCTTCTGAAATGGGAGTGCCTCCTTCCCAGAGCACACATGGCTCTAAGCATCAAATGCCCTGTCATTAGGTGGCCTCACTGGCCGCGGTGGTCAGCGTGCTGCAGTCGTGGGACCTGAGCCTCACAGAAGCGATGCTCCAGAACATGGAGGCAGAGCAGCAGCGCCGTGCTCAGGAGGCCCAAAGGCAAAAGGAGAAGGAGGCCAAGCGGTGAGCAGAAGGGAGGGCGCGGCGTGCCCGCGGCCTGGGTAGGAGGTGTGTGGACCACAATGACGTGGACGACTCTGACCAGCCTGCCCCTTTCCTCTGCAGCCTCAACGTCAAGGTGCAGCAGCTGGCGAAGGAGCAGCAGAGGTGTCAAAAGGAGGTGATCTGTGACCCGGGCCTCCCTGCAGGAAGGAGAACCATGGGGGGGGCGGGCGCACGAGAGCTGAGGAGATGAGGGAACGGGGTCGGGGCGAGTCGCTGGGGATCTGCAAGGCCTGTTTGTCCGCCAGCTCCAGCAGGCCTACTGTGAGCTCAACCGGAGGATCATGGAACACGACAAGTGCGAGAGGAAGGGTATGGGCAAGACTCAACTTACACTAGAGGTGAGGTGGGCAGCCACGGCGCTCCCTCCATCTCCCTGTGACGCACCCTGTGCCAGCCTGAGGGCTCCCCTTCCAAGGGAATTTCAGGCCCCTCTGCCCTCCAAACCTCCCTGGAGGTATGGGAAGAGCCAGGGGGTCCTGGCAGGCACTAACTCGTGTGTCTGGGTAGCCGACCCCACCCCCACCCTGCAACCAAGTATGTGGTAGCTCTGAGGAGATGGGACGAGCAATGGTCGGCATGACCCTCCTCTAGGCCATCAAGGACGCTGAGGCCCAAGTGGACAGGTTGCGGCAAGAGGCACAGAAGGCTGAGGAGACGCTGGCCATGGCCAGGCTGGAGCTGCGGGAACAGGCCCCGGAGGGTGGGCAGGGCTGTGGTGGGGGAGCTGGGGGACCTGACGAGGCAACGCCAGGGAGGGGTGTAGCGGTGGGATCTCCCGTGCTCTGCAACTAACACCTCCACAGACGAGGAGACGGCAGAACCTGGGCTCAAGTGCCGGGTGGCGGAGCTTCACGACGTGCTAATGAAAGACGTGGGGGACCGCATCCGCGCCGACGGACGGTCAGTACTCAGGCTGGGTGTGGGTACGAGCCAGGGGTGCCCGTAGACTGCAATGACCAGGTGGCTGCCTTCAGGTGGCCTCTTGTCATCGACCCTTCTGGCCAGGCAGCCACTTTCTTGAGATACCAGGACACCAACTATGTGGACACCGTAAATCCGGAGCACTTGAGACCGGAGAGGATTCGGCTGGCGCTCCTGGGGGCACTCAGGTGTGTCAGGCAGGGCCCAGGACAGCCCCGCCCTGGGCCTTTACCTGCCTCCTCACCAGACACACCTACAGGTATGGGAAGCCACTGGTGTTTGACCTGCGTGAAGTGGACCTGTTCCCAGTAGTGCAGCAACAGCTGGAGGCGGTGCAGCCTGGCCTGGCCCAGGCTCTGCTGAACCGTGGGCTGCTGGCGAAGGAAGGGTATCTGTCACTGCTTCGGCCAACAGATGGACCTGAGTATGACCCCTCCCAGTTCCAAGAGGCTCGCCTAGAGAACTTCCGTGTCTTCTTTGTCACCAAAATTCAGTGGCCTCCAGCTGACCAGCTGCACACCCTGCTCCCAGTGCGTGTGCAGCTGCCCAGTGGGGGATTATAGCCACATCCCAATAAAGCATGTGCCCAAGGCATTTCTGTGCACAACTCCATATCCCCAGCCAGTCTGGACGCAAGCTGGAGGACAGTGGCTTTTAAATCCCCTAGAACTAGTGCCAGGGTAAGGGAGAGAATGGGAAGGCAGCCTTGAACCCTGGGCTCACATGGCAGGAGGGTTGGTAGGAGCAGATAGACAAAAGGACAACAGAAGGGAAAACGTAGTTAACTTTATTCTTCTTGAACCACAAAATAGAGTCTTTGGTTGTACAAACATCACTAGTTACAGTCTCGAGATCCCGGCTACGGGGGCAGTTAATCAGAAGCAGTAACTCCTGAGGGGTCTCTTTAAAATGCTAACACCAAGGCTAAAAGACTTGGGGTAATGGGATGAAGCTGGCAGGCTTCCCACCCTAAGTCTGGGGAGGCACCTGGCCCTAGGAGGGCACAGGGCCCAGGCCCCGGCGTCCAGGCCGCACAGCCCGACGGCTACTGCACAGCGCCATGTCTTCAGGGCCCATGGCGCCAGGTGAGGGCCTGCCAAGGAGCACCAGGGCCACTTCTCCATCTTCTTCCTGTGGGCCTGGGAGAGGGTGGGAAAGCTGTGAGCCACGGGTGGCCAGAACTCTGGGCCCAGCACTCACCCCGACAGGTGGCTACTCACCAGGACTGGGAGATGGTTCCAAAGTCCTCAGTTCCTCCACAAAATCTGGTGACTGATGGGGAGACAGGCTGGTCAGGACAGATCCCAGACCTGCCTGAGCTCACCCATGCAGGCGTGGCTGTCTGGGGCTAGGCCCACAGAGCCTAGCTCATGGTTAGAGTACACTGGGCTGAAACCAAGGTGGACAGGGAGGCCCCACATACAGGAGAGTAGGAAGCATACAGAAAGAAGTGGAGAAGGCAGGGGACAGGCAGGGAGAGGCTGGGAGGAGCGTGCAGACGGGCCACGCGGCCCCCAGTACCTGAATGTCATACACAGGTCTGGAAGAGGGCAGGGCTGCGAAGGCCCTGTAGTCAAACTTCTTTCCAGACAAAGGCTTGAAAAGACAGCATGAGGGGAAAGGCAGAGTGCAAGGGAGGTGAGGCCGGGGAGTCTAGAGCCCTGCCACCTCAGGGAAGGGTCCTAGAGGTAGGCTGCTTACCAAGCGTCCAGGGGAGGCGCTGGTCTGGAGGCCGAAGTCTAGGGGAACGAGAAGAGAAGTTAGGAGTTCTCCCAGCAGGCGGAGCCCCGCTGGCCCCTGGAAACACATACCTTCTAATGGGGTGGGGGATGGGGTGGGAGCAGGGGAAGGGGACTCAGCCAGCCGCTCCAAGGGTCCTCCTCTCTTGCCGCGGCCTTCCTGGGACTTGCTGAGGACCATCTGTGCACGGAGGGCATCCTGCTCCAGAGACTTCATTCTGTGGGACCAGAGGAGATGCTGCTGAGCAGACCTTGTGTGGGGGCGAGGGTGTGGGTGTGGGGTAGGTCTGGTGGGCGGGAGGAGGAGCTCACCTGGCTGCCCTCCACAGGGCTCGCTTCTCTGCCTCCAGAGCCCTCCGCTCTGCAGGAGACAGGGCCCGCTCAGGGGCAGGAAGCTCAGGGCTCTGCATGCGCAACCGCTCCTGATGGCGTCGCTCAGCTTTGGCTGTCCTCACAGGGGCGCTGGCTCCCAGGGGTGGGGGTGATGATGGGCTAGGGCTGGAGCAGCACAGGATGCGTTGTGGGGGAGGGGACGCGGCAGACAAGCCAGGCAGCCTCAGCCTCAGCCTCCTGGACTCACCTTCCTGCGTGGCTTGGCACAGCCCATGGCTGCTCAGCCTCCTGCTGGTCATCTGGGGACTCCCTGTCTGAGGCGAGTCCCAAGTCAGGCCCTGAGGTTACTGCTTCTTCCCGAAGCATCTGTGCCCTCTTCTGCTGCAGCTTGCGAGCTGTGGGCAGGCGGGCATGTCAGACACGGCTCGGCCATCACACCTCCCAGGCCTCTCTCCTCAGTAGCTCCTCACCTTCCTCCTCCTGCATCTTCCGCAAGTCATCAGCACCCACCAGGGACACACGCTTTGGGGGACCCTCTGCTTGAGGCACCCGTACCTCCAGCTCGAAGTACTTTTGTCGTTCACGGAAGGACAGCTGCTCTGGGGAGGCTGCGGGACCAGGTGTTGGCAGCTAGAGGGGGAGCAGGCCCTCAGACTTGGCTGGTCTTCCTCTTGGGGCACTCACCTTGGGCACCCACTCTACAGAGCACACAGCAGCAGCAGGGCGCCCCTGCACATACCTGGGTAGCAGTGCTCTCCGGAGGGTGCATGGCGGGCACAGCTGCGAAGGCCCTGTAGGCCTGCTTCACACTGGCTGGCAGGTCATCAGGGGAGGGCGGCTGGGGAGACACCCAGTGAGGCTGGGCAGCTGTCCTGTGCAGCCGCTGCCCAGACCCACCGTGTCCTCCAGCCGCCTCTGACCCACACCCCCATCCTACTCTGGAAGGAGCTTTGCCTCCCTCACCCACTGTGGAACAGGACACTCACAGGACAGGGACCACCTCTGCCCCTGGGGGACGGGGAGTCCCTTGGCCAGGCCTGAGCCAATGGCTGGATCACCCCCGGCTTTGTCTGCAAAGGTGGAGGGAATGGAGGCGAGGGAGGGCAGGACCAGAGGCCAGGAGTGGAAGCAGGGAGAGAGGAGGAGAAAGAGGAGGAGAAGGAGGAGGAGGAGGAGGAGGAGGAGGAGGAGGAGGAGGAGGAGGAGGAAGAGGAAGAGGAGAGAGAGAGAGAGAGAGAGAGAGAGAGAGAGAGAGAGAGAGAGAGAAAGAGAGAGAGAGAGAGAGAACGAGCTGGAGACAGGTAGACTTCAAGGGGACACCCATCCAAATATCTATCTTGGCAGGTTGAGGCTAGGAGCTGGGCGGAAGGACGCTGTGCCCACCCCCACCCACAATTCCCTGTCAGAGTTGCTGTCCCATCAAGCAGGGAAGTCGGGAGTGTGGGACCCACAGACAAGACGGGCAACTGTACAAAAAAGATCTTATGCTCGTCTTTTGGAATGCCTGGACTCCAGCAGTGTCCCTGACTTCATTAAGGCCAGGTTTAATCAGAAAGGTATCCCTGGACAAAAAAACGTATGATACCACCTCCCCAAGGGGCCCTGGGCAGCAGTACCCATCTGCTACCCGGCGGGGCACCTGTGACTGGTATACTCACCACCCCAGGGGTCCTGCATAGCAGCACCCATCTGCTGCCCGGCGGGGCGCCTGTGACTGGGGTGCTCACCCCCCCAAGGGACCCTGCATAGCTGTACCCCATCTGCTGGCACCTGTGACTGGGGTGCTCACCCCCGCAAAGGGTCCTGCATAGCAGCACCCATCTGCTGCCCGGCGGGGCCCCTGTGACTGGGGTGCTCACCTGCTGACTGCCAGGGGAACATGGGGCCTCAGTAATCTTCCCTCCAGTGGTCGCAGGTGGTCCCTTGAGGAAGAGGGCAGTGGTTGGGAAGGAGAGTCACCTAGGCTAGCAGTGTACCAGGCAGGGAAGAAACGGGTCTGAGCATTTACCGTGGCAGCACAGGGACAGCTCCTGTGTGCCCTAACCTGAGCACAGTCAAGGGAAGCCACCAGTCAGGCTTGGGTGACCAGGAGGCCCCCATAAAGCTTCCCATCTCCACGGCCCTCGGCCTCTTCTGCTCTCCCCGGGGCCTAGGGGACAGTTGGGTGCCTGCACAGCAGTGGGTGACTGCCAAGAGAGCAGCCCTAAGCCCTCTACGGAGAGCTGGGAACCGATGGGCAGATTCAAACAAGATAGTAGGGACTCAGAGTCCACCCACCACCTGAACCTGACCCAGGCTTCTTCCCGATCGTAAATGAGCCAGAGAGGCATCTCAGCCTAGACCTGTCCCTTTTCTCAAACCATGCTGGCTTCTCTGTAGAGCTTCTGGGGAGGGAGAGACAGCACCCACATCCACACGTGGTACTTCTACATCCAGGCCCTTCTGACCTCTCCCCACCCCCCCACTGCTCACTGTCCCGGCCAAGCCCACCCCTTGAGCACTCACGTTCTGGCAATGGTCTCCCGGCATCTTCTGGGAATGATAGTTTTAAAAACTTCCCAGAGAACAATGAGGACCCTTCTGCCTGTCCTAGGGCCCACAACTGTGTTGAAGGCCACACCCCAAGCTGAGGCCCGAGTGGCCACTCCCAGACCAGCTGTTAGTGCTACATCTCTCCCGCCATGAGGCCTGCCCACAGGCTGCAGCTGCTGCTTCAGCCCACCGCTCCATGGTGACCATGTACATGAGAGCCCTCCGAACGGCTGGGAGGAATGCCAGCTGCCTCATCTTCCCGGCAGCCTGCCTGCAGCAGGCTAAGCTCTGTCAGGTCAACTATTTGGGGTAGATACTAGGGAAGAAAGAGGTTAGGAGCTTCCAAAGGCCATCCTCTGCGCCTATTAGAGGGAATCATAGCAACTGCCACAAAGTTAGGTCAAAAGTGTGACAGACAAGGGCAGGATATGGAGGTCAGGGGTAGGGTGCTTGACTAGTGCAGTTAAGAGGCTCCATCTTGTCTCCCCAGCAGAGCCAAACAGGAACAACAAAACTCTCAAATGTTGCCTAGCTGGGAGGCAGCGCTCCAGCTCTGATATCTACAAGCCGTGCCTGATCCAAGACAAAAGTCTCTGCGTGATGACCTTGGGACTCAAGCAGCAGCAGTAGCTCCCACAGACAAGGAAGAGACTGACAGGCAGATGACAGGTTAGGGACAAGCCAGGGTGAGGAACATTCAGCATGCACCACTCACTCTGTGCAAACTCCCAGCACTGGGCACGGCAGCCAGGACACGGTAGTCCAGCTTTAGGGGCTCTAGATTCCGACCCTGGAGAACAGAGGGGACCACATGCTAAGATATTTACGTCCCAGGGATGTGGCTGCCTGACACTTCTGGGATGCGTTCACCACTGCAATGTCCTGACAGGAGAGGCTACCCCGGGCTCAGAGCTGGGCCCATGTGGGACTCACCGTGGTCTCTGCAGGCTCAGGCTCCCAGGCAAGGGTTTGACTGGCCAACTCTTTCTCCTGTAGGCAGAGCAGGCATGGTCAGGAACTAGTACCTCAGAGCCAGGCCCAGGCTGCCAGCCACTTTGGTCCTGACCTTGCCTGGGCCTTCAGGACTCAGTTCCCGGTCAATGGACGAAATGCTTTCCAGACTGTTCCTGTGGCCAAGGCCTGCTGCAAATGGGTTGGCAATGACACCTGGGGACACCTGAAAGAAAAGAAGTAGGTTGAGGGAAGAGACCCGCTGACAAGGTTCCACTTCTGAGGCAGGCTGAGGCCTGGCCCCAGGACCCCACATCCTCAACAACCTGTTGGTCCACCCATGACCCTTGTGTATCTGTCCCCAGCCTTCCAGGGACAAAGAGTAGTTGTGGTCCTAGGTTCATGGTCACTGTGGGTGTGGCTCATGTCTGCACATGACAGGAATGTAAAGCAGCTATGCCTGGCCACACTGCTTGGCATGGGGATGAAACCAGCTGAGTGTGGTCACTCTGGGAACAAAGGAGGAATGGCCATTGCAAAGGGCCTAGGAAAGGAGCAGCCAGAGGCTTGGCAGAACAGCGTCCTCCCAGATGGGCAGGCTGCATCTACAAGGTGGAGTCCGGGTGCTGAGTAAGACTTCACAGACACTGTCGGGGAGAGCCCCCTGGGCCCGTGGGAGGGAGTGTCTGCCGTGGAGGAGGCCGGGCGCAGAGCACGCGGCCGGCCTAAGTGTGCGGAGATGAAGGGTGAACACAGGTGACGGAAGTGTGTGGCACTGCCTGCTTTCTAGGCCACAAAGCACAAGGGACTGGCTCAGAGACTGAGGGGACAAACTGAAAGCATGGAGCAGCTGCTCACAGCTGGGATAATGGAGCAAGGCGCAGGAGTGAAAGGAGGGACACAACAGCAGGAAATGCCTTTACAGAGGTCCACTGGTCACACACTGTTAAGCACTCAACACACGGGCAGCTGAACAGAGAGCAGGGTTGCTAGAAGTGAGAACACGGGTAACACTCCTGATGAGAGACCAATCAGGCTCTCTCAGACTCTGACAAAACCACACAATAAACAAGGGTCCTCCCCTTCTTAATTTCTAATAATCTAGTCAAAAAGACCCTGGGGAGGCTCAAGAGAGGCAGGCTCAGTGGGGTGGGAAAGACTGTCACAAGAGGGACTGAGCAGAAGGTAGAAACAAGCCGGGCGGTGGTGGCGCACACCTGTAATCCCAGCACTCTGGCAGGCAGACGGATTTCTGAGTTCTAAGCCAGCCAGGTCTACATACAGAGTGAGTTCCAGGACAGCCAGGGCTATACAGAGAAACCCTGTCACAAAACAAAACAAAACAAAACAAAACAAAACAAAACAAGAAGGTAGAAAACAGCAAGGGCGAGGAAGCCAGGTTTCCCACGTCAGAAAAGGCCACGCAAGTAAGAAAGCTGGCCTGTGGTGTGAAGACGGACAATGCCCTGAAGTGACCTGAGGCTTCCTATGATCCCAGAAATAACCACAGTAACTATTCACACACTGTCCCTGTCTCTGGCCACAATACCCCAGGAACACTGCACTAGAAGAACTCAGCACTCCTGGGGACGTGGCCAAGCCCACAGCTGGGCAAGTGTGGGACAAGTCTTAAAGTCGTAAAGTCAGGCAGGTAGATGGGATCAGCCGAAGCCCTCCCAGAAGACAACACTGAGACAATCTGACCATTAAATAACTGTGACTGGGGCTGAAGGGTTGGGTCAGCAGGAGAGCCAACTGCAGAGGCCCCGGTTCAGTTCCCAGCACCCACAGGGAGGCTCACAACTGTCCAAAACTCCAGGTCTAGGGGAATCCTAAGCCCTCTCTGAACTCCATGGGCCCATGCATTCATGCTGTGAACATACATTCATGCATACAAGATGACAGATCTTAAATGAAACAAAGCTGTGACGCGTACACAGTCCTGTGGAAAGGCGAGTCTGGGGGACAGGCAGGAAGACAGAGCAGGACACCAGCAGGATGGAGCCAGTCCTTAGGGCAAATGCTCAGGGACAGGCATAAAAGAGCAAGATGTGAGGACCCACTCACGCACCGACACAGGCGCTCAGACTGACTGGAGGGTGAGGACGGGAGAGGCAGGTGTTCTTCGAGGTAGCGCTAGCTGGGGCAGGGGTGGTGAAGCAGTTTCTACTGTGGATATCACTGCTGCAAACACTGTCAAGTCACAAAGCCCTGAGTCCAACCACTGCAAGTCAAGCACCATCTGGATTGGAAAGACAGGCCAGTGTGATGAGAGAGATGAACACGTGACCCCCAGGGGAGAATCTGAGAAGCAACAGAAAATATTCTCTTTACACCAAACACATGGGAAAGCAAAATAAAGTTTCCTTTGAGAAACCACCTGAGTGAGGCCCTCTAGGGTGGTGCTGAGGTCGGGGGAGCTTGTGCTAGCCTGCAGCACCCCTCTCAGGACCCAGCAGCTGCCGTGGGGAGCCAGGGAAGTCCAACGGCTCAGGTCTGACAGCAAGCAAGAGCCTACATCTAGGTAGCCTGCAGGAGCCCTGAGAACACTAGTCCTTAGCATAGGGCAGGCGAGCTAGAGCCAGCACCCAAAGGCAGAAAGGTGCAGGGACAAGCCACTAAACAGCTGGCAAACTGATCCCACAGGTCAAACAGGCCGGATGACTCAAGTGGATAGCTCAAGAAAAGTGAAGTGCGGTGCCACTAAGATGGCTGGGGTGGGCGTGGGGGGGCGGGGCAGGGGAGAAAGGCAACTGCTGCCAAGGCTGACGACCTGAGTCACTCCCCAGGACTGCCAGGGTGGCAAGAAGCAACTCCCACAAATGTCCCTGAAAGGACAAGACATTTATCTCTTCTTTGGCCTAACTAGACTTGGGAGGTGAAAACAGTCAGAAACACTGTAATTCCAAGGAGACCACCAGTTTCATTGTGAATGTACAGCCGGCCACCGACAGCCTGGAAGGAAGGCTGGGAAGGTGCTGGGCACAATGGTGGCACGTCTTTAATCCCAGCACTCAGGAGGTAGAGGCAGCCAGCTCTCTGTTAGTTCAAGGCCAGCCTGGTCTACAAGGTTGAGAGTTCTGGGACAGCCATGGATGGCTACATGAAAGAAACCCTGTCTTAGGATGTTACTCTCTCAGCCTCCCTGAGGGAAAGCTCCTAAGAAAAACCAGCTGAGAACTGAACAAAGCAGAGGGTCAACTAACCTGGCCCATGGAGGCTCACGGGGACTGAGCTGCCAACCTAAGAGCATGCAGGGCCGGTCTAGGCCTGGAGCGGTGGAGTGGAGCCGGTCTCGGACTGCTGCCCCACATTCGATCCTGCTCACCTACCTGGACAGCCTAGTTGGGCCTCAATGGGAATGGATGTGCCGAGACCTGCTGGAACTAGATGTCCCAGGGTGGGGGAGTACCCAAGGGGTGGGACAGTAGGGCTGAGAGGGGAGGGCTGGGATCGGGATATAGAGTGAATAAAAAAATTATTGAAAATTAAAGAAGAGAAAAAGAAAAAAAGAAAAACCAGCTGGGTGTGGTAGCAAATACTTTCAATCCCAGCACTTGGGAAGCAGAGGCAGGTAGGTCTTGGTGAGTTCAAGGCTACTCTGGTCTGCATAATGAGTTCCAGGACAGCCAGAACTACATATGAGATCCTGCCTTTTTAAAACTCAAATAAAAAATAAAATCAGAACCCATACATAGCCCTAAAGGAGAAGCCTTAATTCGTAAAACCTGTAATGTTTGCAAGCAAAGTACGCTATTCTAAAAGGGAAGCAAAAACACAAGCTGGATATGGTGGCACATAAATGTAACCACCACCTGAGAGGGTCTTAGGGCACTGCCAACCTCGGCTACATAATGAGACCTGTTTCAAACAAACTGGAGCTAAAAGCATCAAGAAAGAAAAAGCTCAGTGGAAGCAAAACAGCTTCATGCTGGGAAGCACAGAGGGGGAGAGGGGTGCCAGGGCTAGGGGTAGAGTTCCGTGGAGCCCTCCCAAATATGTGCAAGGCCCAGGAGGAACTAACTCCCCGTCGGTGGGGAATGGACCGCAGACGAGAATGTGTGCACTTGCACGACAGAACAGCCAAGGCATCTTGAGAGGAGACAGACAGAGGGGAGCGCGGCCACAGCAGACACTGCGTGGGCAAGAAAGGACTCCTTAAAGGCTCTTGGTCTGCTGCCTGGGGGCCCATAGCTTCACACTAGCTTTGCCCTTCAGACAGGGTTCAGATGAAGATCCAGCCAAGACAGGCTTCGGCAGGACTCAGCACATGCAGATAGATACACAGCTGCTTCCCTGCACTCCTGAGCCACCCACATACTGTAGGAACAGCCTAGGTTACAACAGCAGGGACCAGATGCATAGCCAAGGGGACCCGGGACCACACCAGCCCTCCAATTCTGAAGTTCCCGCTCTTTCCAGAGAGCTCCATTCTGAACTCAAAAACTGAAGTCTGCATGAAGTGGCACTTTTAAGTATGTGTGCTAATGTAAGGACACAAAGCTTGTCTTCTCTAGGGTGAAGTCATCCAAAATCCTTCTCCAGGATAACACAGGGTTCCGCTGGGGAGAAGTGGGACAGGGGCCAACCTTAAGTCCAAGGAGTAGCACCTCACACAGGCTCCATCTACCCCAGTATTCATCTAGATGAGAAGACAAAGTAACTTGTGTCCCATCCAAGCGATGCTCACAAGCTAGTTGGGGACAAAGTGCAGGGTTTGTGGCCAGAGGGTATCTTTCTGCCAGCATCTGTCAGGAAGTCACTAATCCAAAGATTCACTGCAAAAGAAGACCAACCAATCTAGGATGGCTGCCTGTCCCTAAGGTTGAAGCAATAAAAGGGATAGGGAGTGGTAATACAGCCAACACACTGGAGACTAGCATGGCTCCCAAGAATGTCCGGGAACAGCAGGCAGCCAGTGCACATGAAGAGCCCTTTAAGACGCACTTGGACCTACAGGTGAAGATGTAGAGGGTCCCAAGGACTGAAAGTAGAAAGCAGGACAATGATGAAGCATGACCCCGGAGAGGCTCAAAGGAGACCTGTCGGGCCAAAGTGCGTGTCTCCTGCACCTAGTTCTGATGACTGGATACTCTTGTTCTGCTCCAGGGAGCAGGAGAGCAGCAGGTGCTCTACCCTCTGCCCATGCCCCGTGGCACAAAGAAGCCAGAAACCAGACCATGGGAGTAAGCTTCCCGAGGAACTGCCTCCCGAGGGACTGCCTGCCGGGCCCCCCAAGGGCCAGCAGAGCTCTACGAGGCTAGTTTCAGGAACTCTGAGCAGGGTGCCTTGTCCTTTCAGCTAACTGCCCACGCTCTCAAGCACTGCCTTCTCAGAGATCTTCTCTCAGGAGCAGGTCATGGGGAACCCACCTCTGCACTGCCTACCTGCCCAGACCATAGCCTCCAGTACAATGACCAGAAAAGGGTCTACTAAACACAGTCCCCATCGTTCCCACAAGCTCGGTACTTTCCAGACAGAAGCAGAGAGACTGCAGACTATAAAGGTCCATGCCAGGACAGCACTGGGTCCCCAGGGCAGGCAACTAACCTCCAGGGCTGCACTGGTGCTAGTGTCAAAGCCATCACAGACAAGCACGGTGAGGGTGTCACCCACGCTGCGCAGCAGCTGCACCGCCTCGGCATGTGTAAGGCCCAGCAGGCTCTGTTGGTTCACTTCTAGCAGCCGCAGCCCCACACGCAGTCGCCCATCACGCCCGGCAGCTCCCGTAGGGCTCACCTACAGGGAGAACAGTGTGAGACCAGCACCAGGCACCTATCCACAGTCCCAGGAAGAGAGAGCCCTCACCTTGGAGATAAAGATGCCCTCATCTGTAGGGTCACAGGGATTCCCGGCGTGACCCTTGGCGCCTCCTCGGATGCTGATACCCAGCTTCTCCCCAGGGGCCTTCTGGATGCAGAGTTCCCGCATGCCTGGGGGTGGTGGGTCCCTCCGCACAAGCAGACACAGCTCCAGGCAGGGCCTGAGCAGGGCACTAACTGCCTCTTGATGTGTGGCCTCCCGAACATCCTGCCCATTCACTGCTAGGATACGGTCCCCAACCCGAAGGCCACAGCGAGCAGCTAGGCCCCGAGGAAGCACCTGTAGGATAGGAGAGCAAATCCGGTAGACTGGGCTGCACCGATGGCTGCCCCAAGTGCCTGGGCTGGCTGCTTCCTGCAAAGTCGCCTGCCAGGCCTACTTACCTTGGAGATGAATACACCAGGATCCTGGACACCAAATGGGTGGCTGGAGTGATCAGAGCCTCCTACAATGCTAAGCCCCAATGGACCACCAGCCCTGGGCAGGCAGATTTCCTGGGGACACAGGGTGGACCTCAATCAGATAGAGCAAAGGTTAAAGGGACTAAAATGCTGGCCATGGGCTCTGTGAGGATGGGCCTATGCTGCCCCATCTACCTACCTGTGTGCAGTCTATACCCAGATATGCACACAGCCTGACATCTCTACATCCATATGGACTACAGCATGTAACAGAGCAGCCTACTGATGGAAGACTATGCTCGGGCAGGTGGGAAACACCATGGAGGACGACCAGAGACCTGAGCTTCTTGGGCTCCTGTCGAAAGGCTGTGTACTGAACGGTCATGGACACCACAGGCAAACAGCCCACAGAATCAACTAACCAGGGCTCAGAGGGGCTCACGGGGAGCCAGTGTGGTCTGAGCTAGGTCTTCTGCATACGCTGTGGTTGTGTAGCTTAGTGTTTTTGTGGGACTCATAAGAACAGGAGTGGGGGGCTGTGTTTGACTCTTTTGCCTGCTTTTGGGACCCCTTCCTCTCCTGAATAGCCTCCTCAAGCCTTAATGCAAAGGGATGAGCCTGGTCTCACTGCAACTCGATTTCTGAAGGGAGAGGGAAGAGTGGATGGACGGGAGATAGGGAGAAGTGAGGGAGGGGCTGGGAAGAGGAAACTACAGCTGGAATGTGATATAAATAAGAAAAAACACTGAAATTAAAAAAAAGAAAAAGACGGCCGGGCGTGGTGGCGCATGCCTTTAATCCCAGCACTTGGGAGGCAGAGGCAGGCGGATTTCTGAGTTCAAGGCCAGCCTGGTCTACAGAGTGAGTTCCAGGACTGCCAGAGCTATACAGAGAAACCGTCTTGAAAAACCAAAAAAAAAAAAAAAAAAAGAAAAGAAAGGAAAAGAAAAAAAAAGAAAAAAAGAAAAAGAAAAAGAAGAAAGGCCTAGCGTGGTCACAGCACTTATGAGCAGAGGATCCGGGAGGGGTTTGCTCACCACCCGGAGCTGGGTGGACACTGAGCAGGATGTGGACAGGTGTCTCACCTCCACAGGGTATGGTCCTTCCAAGGCAGAGGCCAAGAGGCTAGGGGACAGCCTAGGCAGCAGAGGTTCCCCGGGGACGGCAGTGGCCATGGTAGCAGCAACAGTTGCGGTCGGGGTTGGGGAGGAATGTGGCGGGGGGCTGGGTGGGTAAGTCCCTCCCGTCTCCCGCTCCAGAAGCAGGGAGATGGTAGGGGAAGCAGCAGTCAGCAGGGAGACAGCATGATCGTGCCTTGCCTCGGTCATGTCCACTCCATTGATCTGCAGGGACACTCACGTCAGAGAGGGGAAGTGGGACAAAGAAAAGCATTAGTCAGGCCATACCTGGCCCCACTCACCGAGAGGACACGGTCGCCAACCTGTAGAGTGCCTGCCCGGTGGGCGGCCCCTCCCTCTGCAATGCGAGATATAAAGATGCCCTGTAAGGACAGAGAAGGCACACTAAAGCAATGACACTGGAGCCCTGACATGCCTCTCCCTTCAGGGATCGCTCCCTCTGCGTCCCAAGCCGTGGTCTCACCGCATCACCAGCCCGGTACGGCGTGGAGCCCTTTCCCCCAGCGATGCTGAAGCCTAGTCCCCTTTCACTGCGCACAAGACAGGCAGCGTGGCGCTGACGGATGGGTGTGGGGGTCTCGGGCTGGAGCAGGGGCAGGCGCAGGCCACCTCCCCGCCACTCCCGGGGGCTATAGTCATCCTCAGGGCGCAGTGGAGTGATGGTGACCGCGTTCTCGGGCTCCACCATCCTCTCCCTCCACACGCGCATCTGCACAGCAGCGCCCGCTCCCCGAAGTGCTTCCACGGCCTCATGGTGCTCTGCATCCTGCAAGGCCACACCGTTCACCTGTGGCGACAGAAGGCGGCGGCCATGGCACAGGTTAGCTTCCAGGCATAGCCAGCCGAATGTCAGACTGTGTGCTTCTGCTCTTTCTATGTCTGCTTCCACGCCATGGTCCAGGCTAGCCACTCTATACCGGTGCCCTCATTCTCAGGAAATGTCATCTGCCTAGCAGAGAACATGTAATGCACTCCTAGGTAGAGCTGGGGTTAGAGCTGGGCAGGAAAGCACGAGGAACAGCAGCCTTCCCTTTCCAACCCCACAGCCCTCTTCTGTCTCACTCATCCTTGTCTCCACAGGAAGATCAAAGTGTTCCTGGAAGCTCTCCAATGGCCAAGGGGCCAGGTAGAAGCCTCCAGGGCTTCCACAGAGGGCCAATTCCCACCAGGGCTACAGAGGTCTGACCCAACCCAGCTACTTAGAATCTGGTTGGTGCCTCTTGCCTAGTCCGAGGGCTGCTTTTTTTTTAACGTCCCATTCTCTGTAGAAATGGAGATTAAACCCAAAGTATCATGCATAGTAAGCCAGTGATCTACCACTATAACCTATATCCCTAGACGCAGATGAAGAGGGAACTTGGCCTGGAGGACTTCTAAGCCTACTGTTTAAGAGCGCAATAGCCTTGCCCTGGCCTTCTGGATGGGAAGATAGGGCCCCACCTTCTGATGAGGACAGCCAAGTGTCTCAATACTCAGGACTATGTGGACCTTGGAGGACACTGCAAGGCAAGGAGGTCACTACTTACCTCGAGAAGTTTGTCACCAACTCGCACTCCAGCACGGGCTGCAGGACCCTCTTCAGACACTCGAGAGATGAAAATGCCCTAGAGGACAAGTGAGAACTAGTCCACGAGTGCACAAGCAGAGGCAGGTTCCCGCTCCTCGTGGTGGTGAAGGTGCAGAGGCTACTAGACAGTAACAGAACTACTTCCTACAAAGACAGCTCTGGCCTGCCCTCTGGAGAGGATGAGAAGAGCCCAAATATATTAAGAACAGCAGGCCTCGAGGCCAGAAGGGCTGTTTGCAGGCTCTGGGACGGCTCCAGCTCATGAACTATACAAGCCAAGCTTAGAGGAGACTGTTGACCCGAGCTGGCATGAGAAAATGGGAACAGAAACCCTGTCTGGGGAGGGAACAGCTCAGCTGCCCTGCTAATTGTTCTCAGACTCCTAAGACCCTGCTTAATGATCACCCACTGATCTGTCACCCTGGGGTGACCCACGCAGCACATTCTAAAGGACACTAAGCAGGACTTCTCCCGAGACAAGAATGGCAGGCGTGTGCAGGACAGGGCTCCTGGAGACTGGAGACTGGTTGCTCCAGTACAGCCGCTCACCTCATCATCTCCTTTGTAGGGGGTGGAGCCTTTCCCCCCTGCGATACTGATGCCCAGGCCCCCTGTCTGCCGCACGATCGTGAGTGTTAACTGGAAACAAAAGTGGACATAGATGCCTGAAAAGACCTGGGATGCCCTGGTGCTTGCAGCTGCAGCAAAGGCTAGCTGGAGACACCACATTCAGTTCATATCTGTGGATATCTGTGCCCACTTGGGTCGCAGAGAGAAGCAGGGAGGCTCCTGGGATTCAAGGGCAGGCACAACTTCTGTGAGCTAGCCCGTGCAATACGAAGCTAGCTGTCCTCTGGAAAGTGAAGCCGGGCCTTGCTCCTATACAGAGATACCTCAAGGCTCATAGTAGGATATAAACATGGCCCGATACCTCCACTTACCCCTACAAGGCAGGCTGCCCCAGTGTGGAGACACGCTTGCCCTGCCAGGGGGCCAGGAGGCCTAGGGAAGTGGAACCGGAGCCCCAGTTTTGTGGTGGCTGTCGGGAACTCTTCTGGGAGAGGGTGTGAGTTGGAGTCACGGAGGTGGGAGAAGTGAGAGCCCGCAGCCCAGTAAGCAAAGTCAGCAGCAGCCCCGGGCCCAGAGCACAGAGCAGCAGCGAGCAGTACAGACCTCTTCCTCCTCAATGCGAGCAGGCTCTATCAGCAGGTTATTGGCCTGGTCAAACGACACCCCCTGTTAGGACAGGAGCAGCGAGGCATGCAGGTTAGCCACCGCTGGGAACTGCCACCACCTTCCCCAGCCCTCACCACGAGTAGACAGGACAGAGGAAGATCCCGTCAAGCCCCTGTGATCTGGGAACTGCCACCACCTTCCCCAGGCTGAGCTCACCATGAGTAGACAGGACAGAGGAAGATCTGTCAAGGCCCTGTGATCTGACCTCCCTGCTAGGTTCCCCAAGTTTCTAAAATCACGAGCCTTTCTGCAGACCACACAGATGGTGAGGCTTGGCTGGCTAGGATGAAGGCTCTAGAGCGACAAGTCTATTCCTGGCTGTCTCGGACTTAAGCCCAAAATTGCCCCAGAGATCATATACCAACAGCCCATACTCTCAGGGAAGGGGTTGGACTTTTAATAGCTGGGGCTTTCTCTAGCCTTGAGGAGCCCCCAGTGAGTGGGTAAGCTCTTTCTGAGCCATCAAAATCAAATACAGGATAAGAGATGCCACTGCCCTACAGATCTGCCTAGATCCCAAAATACAGGATAAGAGGGGCCACTGCCCTACAGATCTGCCCAGATCCCAAAATACAGGATAAGAGGGGCCACTGCCCTACAGATCTGCCTAGATCCCAAGATACAGGATAAGAGGGGCCACTGCCCTACAGATCTGCCCAGATCCCAAAATACAGGATAAGAGGGGACACTGCCCTACAGATCTGCCTAGATCCCAAAAGGACTTGACAAGGCACAAGGGCTTCTCCCAGACCCACAGGATGGGCCATGGGCCAGCAGCAAGGCCTCAAGGCCGGTCACTTCCTGAGGCAGGAAGGATCCTGAGAGCCAGCAGCTCCTGAGGAGGACTTTGTCCAAGACTCCCCCCAAACACAGGACACAGAGGGACTCTCAGTTGCCAAGTGCCCTTGGCCTCCCGCCCCACCAGGTAGGCCCAGGGAACTGCCAAGAATTTCAAAGATCAATGGCAGGGAATCCTGGGACTGAATGGCAAGCAAGGCCAATCACAGCACACATTCATTCCCTCTCCTGACAGCCGAGGAGTCTGGGCCAGGGCCTGACCGTGCCCACCAGATTAGGGCTGGATGTCCTCCATGCTGTTACCCATCAGGTTCCAAAGCGGCCTGCCAACAAGCCAGCAGAGCCCGGGTCAGACAGGGGTACGGATGACAAACCTTAGCAGAGGGAGCAGAAGCCACAGCCTCTTCTTTGTCATCTTCTTCCGTGGTGGCCTCGCCTTCCTCCTCATCCCTGTTCTCCTCCTCCTCTTCCTCCTCCTCATGGGCTCGAGGAGCCCAGGGTGTGTGGGGGCCATTGTGCCAACCTGCGGTGGGGCCCTCCCTGTCCGTCTGCACCCCTTGTAGCAGGGCCACAACAGCTTCCGGCTGCGGGAGCTTGGAGATCTTGAAGTGCTTCTTATAGTGGGGTGTGTCTTTGCGGATGAGCCTCTGGCGCCCACTGGGCGGCGGCCAGGCGGACTCAGGCTGCCCCTCTTCACTTCCACCATCTTCCCTAGGGGTCAGTGTGTCCTCTGCAAAGTGCACTGTGGGCTAAGTGGGAGGAAAGAAGAGAGTGGCAGCCTGGCCCTGGCTCAGTCCTCCCAGAGCCCAGTTATGGGGCCCACAGGCTTAGCCCTGCAGGTAACCACCTGAGGATGACCAGGTCCCCACTATACATGGAGAAATACATAGAAAACATAGCTGCTAAAATCACAATGCGAGACACACATGGGAATGCAAATGGAAGTTTAACAACATATGAAGACCTAGCAGGTGGGAACATTATACTGGCACCAGTCAAGTGGGGGACAGCATTTAGGGAAAGCCCACAGGTACTAACTATGACAGTACTGAGCGTGGCTGAGAAGTGAAACTGACCCACCCTGAACCTCCTTCCCAGGAACCCTCAGGACCACTGCCCTGTACTGCACTTTAACATCTCACTATTGCTCAACCCATGACTGGTGTGGCCCCAATCACACAGCTGGCTCTGGAAGACATGTGAATGAGTGGGCTTTCTTCCTGTCTGCTCTTACCTCATTATAGTCCTCTGTGTATTCCTCCTGTCCAGGCATGGCCTCGTGCTGGCCTAGTCCTTGTACCTCAGCTGGGAGGATCTCAGGCTCTCCTTCGGAGGCTGTGCTTGCGGATGGGTCAGAGCCTCCACTCAAGGCAGACTCTGCACTCAGCCTCTTCTCCTACAGCAAGTGGTGATGTCAGGCTGCACAGAAGCTGTTACCTAGAGGCTACCCCCGTGTGGCAGATCTCCTAGGCTTCCTGCTGCCCTGGTCGGACACCCCAGCAGGCTCACTTCTTACCATCACCCCCAGTCAGAACCCAGTAATGCATGGCCACGGTCCTATGGCCCAGACTTTGGCAATGCCTTCTCCCGGATCCAGGAAAATAAATACAAAGATCCTGGGAGGATGTCAACCTGCAGTGAGCTCTATCCACAAAGTTGGGAAGGAGTCATGCACGGTCAGTACGCGCCATGTTCATCCAGCCACTGTCTAGATACCTAGAAACATGCCACAGCCCCAACAGTGGAAGCTTCGTGAGAAGCAATGACCCGCCCTGTTCTAGCACCTAACTCCTTTCCAGGTACAGGCGGGAAAATGAAGGTAATAGAGCCTTCCCTCAGCCCAACCCCTGGCCAACCTCCATCCTGGGGCAGCATGGCATGCCTAGCACTTGGCTCTGCCTTACTCCAACTCCACGGGGAGGGCCTACGTGAGAGCCACCCACCTGCACGCTTCGTCCAGCCCAGCCCGCAGCGGCTGGCTGCCTGTGTGGTCAGTTCCGTTCACCAGCTCATCTGCAGGCCCTCCCCCACGGAGCCTCACAGCTCCCACTGCCAGGATGGATGGCCACCGGGGGCTCCTAATCCCTCCTGGCCTACCTCCTCTGAAGGCGAGGGTGGGCTGGGGTCAGGCTTGCAGACAAAGGCCTCATTCCGGCGCTCTTCAATGCCCCTCTTCATCACCTTGAGCTCGCTGGGATGAGGGGTGGCCCTACGCTGTAGGCCCTGCCATGGGGACAGGGATGAGGAACAGAGGTCGGGAAGGGGTCAGGCAGGGGTGGGGCGGAAGTGCACAGCCCACAGTCCCCACCCCTCCATACCCGCTTCTCGGCTGCAGCCTCCTCGGCATCCTCTTCACCTTCAAGGGTGTCCTCGAACTGGATGACACTGACACGGCTCAGAGGGGCATCACTACAGCTCTCGGAGGGACTGCTCTGCTGCCCAGCGTCTTCTGTGGGAAGCAGAGTCAGAGACCCGTACTGGGCTCTCTGCTTCCACCACCCGCCATTCAAGGCCTAGCCAACAGCAACCTACCGAGACTTGGCAAGGGCTGCTGGGGCAGCAGGTAGCAGGTAAGCACCTTTTCACCAGTCTGGGCGTCATCCTCAGTCTGGAAGCGGAGCATGGGTTGTGCCTGGTTCTCAGCCAGCCACAGTGCCTTGAGGTTGAGGTGGGTGAGCGCAAATGGCAGACTCCGAAGCCTGGGGGCCAGGCGGGCAGTCAGCACATCAGGATGCCACCTGCACCCCAGGGGTCACACAGACACTCACCAGTCCCAGGGGTCACGCAGGGGTCCCCAGGACCACACAGACACTCTCACCAGTCCCAAGGATCACACAGGGGTCCCCAGGGCCACGCAGACACTCACCAGTCCCAGGGCTCACACAGGGGTCCTGAGGGTCACACAGACACTCACCGGTTCCCGGCTACGTCAAGCACATGCAGCTCAGCTGTATGGGCAAGCTCAGGAGGCAGGGCAGCCAGGCGGTTGTCTCTCAGAGAGAGGACACTAAGGGCCACACAGCCTCCGATTTCAGGTGGCAGCACCTCAAGATGGTTCCGGTCCACATTAAGGTTAGTCAGTTTGGTTAGCTTGCCCAGGGAGCGGGGTAAGGCCTGGGGGGAAAAGGAAGATCTGAGGCTGACAAAAACCCCCTGGCTAGGAGGGAAAGTAAAGGTCCCCCTTAAGGTAGACTCCACAGCTCATCAATGCTCCCCACAGCCCAAAGGTACTGTGGTTGGAGGATCTAGGCACAGAACCAGCTGGCACCGCCTCCCCCTTTCCCTAAGGACAGCATATCCCTTGCCAGGCTACTTGAGACCCCAGACTGTCCTGTCTGGCCCTTTCCCAGTGCCACCCAGTTCAATCCGCTGAGGTCACGTTTCTGTGACTCTTCCGCTACTCAAGGTGCCTACGACTTACACCTGCTTGTTCATTCCCACACCACCCTCTTCTCTCACTACCATGACTGTGGGTACCCACGTACAGGAAAATTCCATACCATTCCATACTGTCTCTCACCCTGAGACTCACACTACCACAGACATCTCTAGCTTGACCCTAGGACTCTGCTCACCCTAGTTACATGGAGCACACATGCTCCTGTCTGCCTTGCCTTTGTCTTCTTTCCAGTCCTCCCTGAGCCCATACTGCATGTCCAAAAAAGTACGCCCTGGGCTCTTTAACCCCTATGGGGTCCCATAGCTCCAAGGCAATCTCATGCCAGTGAGCTCCTCCTCCTGACCCTAAGAATGCCCTAGCAAGCACTTCCCTTGGGACAAACCACAGCACGTGCCATCGCCATCAGATGCTTGTGTTGCTGCTACATGTCAGCACTGACTGTACTCATCATACCCTAAGATAAGAGGCTCGGGGCCTCAGGGATGCCCTACCGTTAACAGGTTCTCTGTAAGGATCAGTTCTGAGAGGTTCTCACAGTCCCCGATGGCCTCAGTGACCTCACAGAGCCGGTTCTGGTCCACCTTCAGGATAGACAGCTGCTTCAGCTGACCTGGCATCAAGGAGACATGGTGACTAGACTGAAATCAGGTCAAGGGCACTCGAGTGTGTCAACCCTCTGCACAGCCATAACCTAGTTTATACTCCGGCGACAGCGGCTTCCCTGGGTCTCACTACGCCCCTACCCCTCTTACTGCAAACTTGCTCAGCTTCCAAGACTCTCCCCCACCCCTGACCCTTGTAAACCTACGTTCCCAACTCTTGACATCACAAACTACCCTGACGGTGGAAGATTAACTGGATGAACGGTATCTGGTCTCAGCCCTATCTGACTTAACCTGCCTCTTTGGACACCTCTAGCCTGGTGCCAAGTCAGATCCTAACCCAAGCCCCACCCTGGCACCTCACAAGGCCACTGATGAGAGCGACAGTCCCCAGGATCCTCTGGGCACACTGACCGATGCCCTCTGGCAGCCGCTGAAGCAGATTCTGGGAGAGCAGCAGATCTGTGAGCAGTGCCAGCCCACCCAACTCCACAGGTAGCTCCTCCAGCCTGTTCTCTGACACATCCAGGCATACCAGCCGCCGCAGATTGCCTAGCTCCTGAAGACAGACAAAAGGTCAAAAGGCAGTAGGGAGGGGACAAAGCCAGGCCCACCCTCACTTACCGGGGGCAGCGCCGACAGTTGGTTCCGGTCTAGCCACAGCTCTCGAAGGTTAGGCAGAGCCCCCAGAGTGTCAGGCTGCAAGAAGGGGCAGAGACAGGAGAAAGCACTGTGTCACCCTCTAGCTGCGGCTGCCCCACACCACGCCCTTGCTTCCCGAGGCAGCCCTCACTGCACCAGCACTTCCAGATCATTGCCTCCCAGATCCAGCTGTTCTAGCTTCACCAGGAAAGACAGGGACCTACAGAAGAAAACACCTGGATGTGGCCACTCCAGCCAAGCCCCAGCAGAGCTCTACCACACCTGGGTAGAGGCCCCAAACTTACGCAGGGAGAGATTTAAGCAAGTTCTCCCGGAGTTCCAGGGTCACCAAATTGGCCAGGCTGAAAGAGACCAAGGGCCAGGCTGAGGAGGGCAGGGCCACATGACAAGCACTCCCTGTATCCGAGCCACTCGTCAAGGGGTACTCACCTGCCCACATCTCCGGGCAGTGCCTGCAGGGACACGTCATTCAGGGCCAGGTGAGCCAGGCTGCGCAGCTGTGTGAAGCCATCCGGAAGCCTGGAAAACACCCGCAAAGAGCTCTAGAACCTCCCATGGCCAAGAGCCAAGCCCCAGGATAGGGTAACGCTCACCTGGATAGGGGGTTCCCGCTGAAGTCCGCAATCTCCAGGGCCTTGCAGAACTTTATGCTCTCAGGGATCTCGGGAATGTCTGTGTGTGGACAGGGGTCTGCTGTGAGGATGCACACCTCAGGAGCTCGCGGGAACACCCAGGTTTCACCCTACTTTCAGGCACAGCGCCACCCCGACCCGCCTGCCTACCATTCCGGGACACATCCAGTTCCACCAGCTGCATGAAGTTGGCCACTTCAGGAGGCAGCCGCTGGATCTCGTTGTCACTGAGGCCCAGCTTTCTTAAGTTCAGCAGCCGGAAGAAGGGCTGTGGGCACAATGGGCAGGTGAAGAGTCTCTACAGCCAAGCCCCGAGGGGTTAGAGGAGTTTCTAAACCAGGAGCATCATGGCCACAGGTTCCTGGACCTCTGTGTGTCTCAGGTCACACAGGGTTCTGGGGGTCTAGCCATGATACCCAGTGTGCTGAAAACCAGACAAAGAAGCCTGCAGAACACACTCCTGCCCACCTGATGCTTGTCTCTGCAACTGCTGAGTGGGACTCTCCTAAGATACTGTCAGATCTACTCTGTCATCCCGGCAGAGAGCAGACCTCTGACTGTGACCAAGATGCCACCCAGATAACATGCCCCAGGCGAGGCGTCATCAGCTCCAGAATGGATAGTTCCTGCCCTCTGCCCAGTCCCTCTCAGTATCCTTCAGGAATCCCAACAATGAACAGCAACAGCTTGGCAGAGAGCAACAATAAAAACACCAGAGAGCACCGGGGCGGGTTGTGGGTGGTGCACTACTTTAGTTCCCGCAGTCAGGTGGATCTTTGAGTTCTAGGCCAGCCTAGTCTACAGAGTGAATTCCAGGATAGTTAGGGCTACAAAGGGGAAACCCTGTCTCAAAAAGTCAACAACAAAAAGTCAACAACAACAACAACAACAAAAGGTGCCAGAGAGAAACACAAGTGCAAAATGTCCAAGATTCACACACGGATACCATAAAGGCATCTGATGAACGGAGCTGTCACAAATACACCCAGAAAGCCAGCAGGCAGCAAGAATATCAGACCACCCAGCCACCTATCTCAGCCGCCTTCATAACCTGCCTCCTTTGGCCTTCTTTCTAGTGTGGCTTCAGAACAACAACAAAAAACCCCAACAACAAACCGACAGGAAGGAACACAGACAGTGAGGTGGGCTTTCTGCTGAGTGATGACAGAATAGATCTGACACTGCAAGACTCTTAGGAGTTCCACTCAGCACTGCAACCCGTCTCCTCCCAAAACGAAGGCAGAACACAGCACAAGAAAACCAACTCCCTACCCTTAAAGCAGCCCAGCTAGCTGTTAACAATTGCTAACCCAGGCGGGCCTCGCACCCTGGACCCATACTCCTCCTGTGCTCTCCCGGGTTTCTCTGTTGGCTCCCCTTTTAGGTTCAGTATCCACTCAGTCCCCAGACTGGCTGTCACCAGGTGCCAACACAGGCGGCTGGAGGAGGGTGGGGCTGGCTGGGGCGGGGCTCTGACCAGTAGGAACCTGCAGGGCCGGCTGGAGGTTGCGGTGCCCAGGCCGGGCAGCGCCTGCTGAGGTCTCGCTCCAGCCGGCTGCCCCAGAAGTCATACACTACTCAGACAACTGAGCGCGGGGTAGCAGGTGCGGCGGCCACTCACCTTAGGTAGCTCGCGCAGCTGGTTGGCGTCGAGGAGCAGCTCCTCGAGGCTACGACTGTAGCGGTAAATCTCCTCTGGCACGACCTGCAGCGAGCAATGCCGCTTATCCACCGACTCCACGTGCCGGTTGCAACGCCAGAGAGGGATGCACTTCAGCATGATGCGGGCGGGCAGTGAGCGCGGGCTCGGGAGGCGCTCGGCGGGCTCGGGCCGGGGGGCGGGGCTCGGCCCGCATGAGCGCCGAGCGCGGGCGGAGCGGCGCGCGCGGGGGTGGGGCGGGCAGCCGGGACCGGACTGCGGCCGGGGTCGGCGCTAGGCTCGGCCCGCGTTCAATTCGAGCTGTAGGCTCGGCCGGCGGCACACAGCTGGCAGCGCGGCCTGACCCGGCAGCGCTTTCTTAGACGCTGGGGGCGCGGCGGCGGCTCCGCATCCCGCCCGGCCTGCTCACCTAGCAGCTCATCCGCCCGCAGCACCGCAGCCGGAACCGCCGCCGCTGCCCGCGACAACCGCCCAGCCGCGCAGCCCGCCGGGAAGCCTAGGCCCGCCCTCTCTGCTCAAAACTACAGCTCCCAAAGGGCCTCGCGGCGTGGCGTCTCCGACGACCCGTAGCGGTCTCGCGCAGAGCATGTCGGGACTTCCGGCCCAGCTCTGGCGTGACCCATACTAGCAGGTGTAATAACTTAGATTCCGTCCTGCCCGCCCGCCCGCCCACAAAATGCTCACTTGCTCCTGCCTCCTACAGATCTTGGGTCCAGACTGCTCTCAGCACTATTCACGTGAGCAAGGGCTGCAAGCCAGCACTCCCCACAAGATAAAGCAACGCCTGTCCACCTTGGTCCCTCCTGTTCACCCCTGCACAACATGCTCAACACTCTCCTTGTCACTGGGGCCTTGGAACACAGATAAGACATTCCACACACAACCAGCCCGGGTCACGGGACCAATTTCAGACACAGGGACTTCAGGGCCAGCAGTATCTGCATCTTTATGTACACTACAGGGTGGGCTGGGCAGAGTGCCTGGTCCCAGGGACACGCCACTTTTAACACTTTACAAAACCCAAAGGAAGTAAGGGGCAAGTGCAAGTCCAGGAAATGAGGCCAAAGTCACGCAGAGAGGTCGCTGTTATCAAAACGCTCCTGGTCATACACTTCAGCCACCACCTTGCGACCACCAAACCAACGCCCATTTAGGGCCTGGATGGCCTTGTGAGTCTCTGAGGCCATGGAAAATTCCACAAAAATCTTGACGATGATTTCTGCATCTTCCTCTTCTCCCTGTTTTTCTTGGTAGATAATGACCCGGTTCACAGCACCAAATTTGCCACACTCCTCTGTCACCTCTCCCTCCAGGTCATCATCGATGTCCTTGGGGTCCACCATGTTTCGGAGAACCATCACTGTAGACTGTGGGAAAGACAATTGAAAGCTGTGACTGTGGGAAAGACAACTGAATGGTGTGACCTCTATCAAACACTACATCACATCCACACCACCCTAAAGCGGTGGTGGCACTAGCCCGCCTACCTACCTCCTGTTTTCTGAGTAGCTTCTGCATGACCATGTGGCGAGCGCTGCTCCCCGAGATGCTCATGTGCTCCTGCTCACTCAGCATCTCTGGCCGCTCTGACTCAGGGAACAGTTCCTCCTCTTCCTTCTCCTTCTTGGGCTCCAACAGACCCAACGTTGGCGGGCTGGCTAAGATGGGGTTCACCACTCCCACAGAGGGGATGGTAACGGGAATAGGAGGGCGGGCTGGTGTCACTCCTGCAGCAAAACCAACCAATTTTAATTAATAGCCACACATACACTCTCCTCCTTGGGAAGGAGTAGAGAGAGACGGTTGGCTATAGCCAGCCTGCCCTGGGCTCAAGGGATTACACTAAAGTAAGTATGGGTTGGGAAGCTGAAGGCAGACCCTAGAGGAGAGGGGAAAGGAATGGTGGAGAACCTCATCCACTCAGACTCACCTGTGATGACTCCAGGGGCCTGGGCAGCCATGACAGCCTGGGGTAGGGCCCCTAAGGGCTGGGCCAGTGTCAGTGCTGGGGACACTAGTCCTGGTGTGGCTAAAGTACCCAGCACTGCTGCTCCAGCCACTGCTTCCTGAAACCAAAAGGCAACCATAGTCAGTTTCTAGTCTGTTTTCATAGTCAGTTTTTAGTTTCCACCCAAAACCATCTAAAGAGCCAGTTCCCGAAGGCTTAGTGGGTCTGTCCACCCACTGTCAAACACACATCACTGTGCCAGCTCTCACCTGAGCTGTAATCTTGGCTGTGGCTGCAGCTGCGGCCACAGCAGCAGCAGGCGGGAGACCTCCAGGCGTGGCAGGTGTTAGCAGGGGCATGGGGGGTGTGACGGCCTTGCCCACCCTCAAGTACTGGCCACCCAGATCAAAGAGGTTCATGGAGGACACAGCATCCTGGGACGACTGGGCCTTCTCATATTCTGCAGGGCAGGATGAGCAGTGAGAAAAGCCAGCCCCGGTAGGAGGTGGGCTCCCTCTTCTTCTTGGCCCTTCCCAAACTCACCGATAAAACCATAGCCCTTGTGCTTGCCGGTTGTAGGGTCCCGGGCCAGCGTACAAGACTTGATCTTGCCAAAGGCTTCAAACACACTCTTGATGTCGTCATCAGACAGGTCCTGATGTACAGAGGCCACGTATATCCGGTTGAAAGCCCTAGCCTCCTCAGCCAGCTGGTCTATGATGGGTTGGGCTTGTCCAATGTTACTGGGTCTTCCCACCTGAAGAAGGTCAAGAACAGACATCAGCCTAGGCCTGTGGTGACTGCTTCTACATATGTAACTTCACAAAGCATTCAATTACTCTAGGCCCAAGACCAAACTTTCTTGTCCTCACCTTGATGTTCCTGCCCCCAAGCATCACAGAGTTCATCTGCTCCAAAGCCAGCTGTGCAGCTTCGGGGACCTCGTACTCCACGAAGGCAAAGCCCTAATACAGGAAGGCGTTATAAGGCAAGGAAAGCGGATACAAGGGCAAGCTAGGGCACCAGGTAGCTCTGATCTGCTTACCTTATGCTTCATGGTAACAGAGTCCCAGGACATATCAATGCTCTTGATGGGGCCAAAGGGAGCAAAGGCCTGGCGAATGGTGTCTTCTCCCAGCTCATAGTAGATGGAACCCACATAGACCCGGCACATGATAGCCAGTGCCCGCTGCCGCTGAGCTGCCATCTGCAGCAGGACAGAAGGAGAGAGCCACTGGCTTGTCAGGAAGGTGGGAGACTCAGCAACCCTCTCCCATCCTGGCCCACCCGCCCAGCTCTGCTGTGGGAAGGACTCTCCACGCAGCAGTGAGGTGCAGGCTGGGCCCTTGCAGCCAGGGTTTAGGGGTCGGCAGGACCCCACCCCAAGGAAAGCCAGGCCCAACAGCAGGAAATGGAAGTACCCAGCCCGCCCAGGTCCCAGACAGACTTTGGCAGCAGAGCTGACAGGTGGTCAGAAGGCAAGGCTGAATGACCTATAATTCAGCCCACTTCTGTAGTCTGGAGGTACCTGGGCTGGGCTGGGAGATCCTCCCACTAGCCCAGTCAAGTATTGGGACAGAAGAGGGAAGGAGGAGCTGTCCAAGCCAGACACACCTACTGGCATGGAAGCCAGAAGAGAGGGTGGCAGAAGACAGGGCAGCCATTGCCCAGAAGAGATCCCAGGGAAGGAATTTGGGAGCCCAGAAAGGGGCTCTCTGGAGAGAACAAGGAGCAAGTGCTCATGCAGGGAGACAGGTGAGGACTCAGTGTGCTCTATACTTCCCCATCCCAACACCTCCCACAAAAAAGAGCTGCTGGGAGCACAAGAGCTGGCCCAGGTAAGAGCATCACAAGGCAGCAGAGAACCCAATGAAGAAGCCTCAGGGAGCCTCAGGGCTGGGAAGCTGGCAGGACTAGCAGTGAGCTGGGCCACTGTAACGAGGGACCACCCATGCCCTGGGAAAGGCTCCTTCCAACACTTCATCGATATGCCTGGTAAGGGGTTCTAGAGCCAAATAATGGGCCACAGGTATGGCCCCCTGGGCCGGGGCCTTCCTCCTTAACACAAACAAGGGCTCCTCTCACCCTAACAAAGGTCCCAGTGGCAAGAGACCAATTTACTACTTCAGACATTAGCAGGCCTAGTGCAGCCCAGTCTCCCTGAGAGAGGACTAAAAGGTCCACCAACACAACTCATCCAGGTAGGGCCTATCTTTCCTCACGTTAGGAGCTCCCTGAATTTGGGACCATTCCCTCAAACTGGCTGCTAACAAGCCTCAGGCTACTGTCCAGATGAAGGGCCCCAATGGTAGAGTCACTCCTTCTCTAAGGCCCACACAGACATGAAGCCACATCTGTCCTTCAGGTCACAGTCTGACAAGAGAGTGCCAAGTCTCCCCTTCAAGGTGAGACTACCCAACTACAGATCTCTCTGACCATATCTCCCAGGACTCCAGAGCGTCAACAGCTCCCTTTCAGACATGCTTTCCACAGTAGACAAGAGTATGTCTCAAATGTAAGGGCAACTCATCCAGGGGTGGCCCTCCAAGTGGACACCCAGAGAAAGGGCCATGTCTTTCCCACAGGATCTCCCCAGGATAAGGCCTGGCCACTTCTACTTGCCTCTGGGCAAGGAAGAGCCATCTCCTTCCCAGACTCCTCTGCTTAATGCATGGCCATGTGACTGCTACCCCTTGCTGAGAGCTAGGTCTATGACCCCCGTTACTGTTTGCCCTTCCCTCTCTTGCTCACTCAGGCCCCCAGCCCCCAACCCATCCATCCATCCTCCCTCCAGAGCATGATGGGGCCACAGTTAGGACCCCTCTCTTATCAAGGAGCTTGATCCCAACCCAAGAGCCCGGGCAGCCTGGAGACTGTCGGAGCTGGAGGCCCACAGGTACATCGCCCACATGGGGTGGCAAGGCACAGATGAGCCTGGTATTGGCAGCTACCCTCCCTGGCTGGCTGCCGCGGCTGCCCTCCGCAGTTACCTGGCCGTTAGTTTTAAGGTGGGCCCTCAGAGCAGATGGTGGCCTCCCCAGGGGCGGTCCCGGGGTGAGTGCCCACACCACTGGCCCCACCATGCCTGGCGCTCTGCTGTGCTCGTCCAGAGCTGGCGGGCAGGGCCGGCCAGGGGAGCAAGGTCCCCAGCAGTGGGCTGCACTGCCCCCCACTAGCCCTGACTAAGGACATGAGCCCCAGAAGAAGTGAGCATTTCTATTGACCGATTGCAAAGGTGAGAGAGGATCTCCAAAGCCCATTGTCACTGCTGCCATCTGAAAGACAGTAAAGACAGAGTTCAGTCTGTTGGAGCCGAGCAGTCTCCCGCTCTTGTCAACACCTCACGCAGACAGCAGCAAGGCGCGGAGTCCCCGCCCTGCCAGGGAGGCCCGCCTGCCTTCCCACACTGCTGGCCACTCTGGCTGGTCACTGGCACCTGCCCAGGGGGGCTTCAGAGCCCCAGGTGCCCTGCCCCACAGCCTTTGCAGCAGGACCGGCGAGGGCAGAAGGAGGGAGGTAGGAGAGGGATGGACAGAGCACAGTGAACAGCCAGTATGAATGTCCGAGGGTTGGACCTGGGGTGGGGAAGGCTCAAGGCCCAGGAACCTGTCAGCTTTACATATGCTTCTTCCCATAGATATCAGCCTCCAGCCTAGAGCAGGGCCCAGTGGAGCACACCCCTAGACTGCCCCTTCAATCGAGGGTCCCAGGGATAAAGGCCTGACCACAGGGGCAGGGAGGATCACAATCTACATGCTGCCATCATGGCTGTACACAGCCTGGGTGACAAGGGTGTGGTAAGACCCAGAGGCACTAGTGGGAAGACCAAGAAGGAGAACTGGGCAGAGCTACAGAGAAGGAGTGGGAAGGGGTGGAGAAGGGGCCTTATCAAGCAACCAGAGGAAAGGCCAGGCCAATCATGCCTCAGAGAGGACCCTGGTGGTCCAGAGAATGAATCTTGAGAGTCTGAGAGTCATAACACCTTCTGGGGGCAGTCGGCCACAGGCACAGGAGGAGGCAGAGAAGAGGAGGAGATGGTGGAGGTAGTGGGGAGGGGCAGTGGAGGCTTCCTGGCCCAGGCTGGGCAGAAGGGCCTCCAGCAGAGCCAGCCCCAAGACAGTGGCTGTGGCGTGCAGAAGGGCGGTAGGGCTCACCTGCAGGTTGGTGAGCTGCTGCTGCTGGTGCGCGATGGTCTGTTTCACCAGCACACTCTTGATGCTCTGCTCCATTGCATATTTCTTGGCCTGCAAGAGATGGCAGTGAGGAGCACTGGGGGGCCCAGCCTGCAGGGGGATGGCCTGCCTTTCCAACTCTAGTTAAGTAGTTGTGCCCAGGAGATTCACTCTCACCTTCTGGAGGGCCTCCTGCTGCTCGGGCGTCAGGGGAGGCAGCCCCAGCTTGGTACCTGTGCTTTGCCCATTTTCCATCTTGATGGATTCTGTGCCCTGGAGTAGGAAATGGGGAGTTGTTTAGCAGCAAACTCAAGATTTCTCATGTGGTCTCAGAAACCCCACAGGCCATTTTCCCTAGACTCTTAAACCAAAGCAAAAGATAAGCCCTAATACAAACTACCTCCTGCCTGGGTGAAATACAGGCTCTCCCTCTCCCTTCAGACACTGCTATATCCACTCAGGCCTTTGTCAGATATGACTAGTGGATGGGACACATTAAACCAGGCAGGTACCCAGTAGGGCAACACAACGGCCTCTTCATGTAACACAGGAGAGCAGTTTGCCTGCCTTTGTTGACAATTTGATCCCAGAGTCTCTGATCTCAGGGTCTTGTAGAACAGCCAAGCTTTATTGTCCTCCAGAGTCCAGAAAACAGAACCAGGACCAAAGACTCATTATTCATAGGCTACCAGGCACTCTAGCCTCTTAATTTCCTCAACAGGTCTTGACAGGGCCTCAGGTCACCCCAGAACAAGTAAGGCAAGGGACCTTCTCTCCAACAATGCCCATTTTAGGTCTGAAGACATTCTTTCAAAACCTACCTCCCAGAGGGTGGGTGTTACTCCTCAGCTCAAGAGCCCTAAGCGGGGCTACAGCCTACTTCATTAACCAAGCAGCACTCTAACCAAATGTATGCAGAACAGGCAGTGCTGGCCAGGGGAAGAGCTTGACACTCGAGCACTACTAGAATTGTGTTTAAGTTCTCATTAGGCCATTTACATGTCATTTGCAGGAGAGAAACACAATCATGTAAACAAGGAAAGCCCAGTGTCAGAGCCAGCCAAGTGGGAGCAAGGAACAGGGACAGCCTGTGTAAATACTAGTTCAAAGTACCTCTGGTTACTCTTCTAGGCTTCAAGAAACAACCTTTGAGAGCAACAGCAGAGAAAGGAAGGCCCTCAACACAGAAGTAACAGCCAAGGACTTAAACACAAAGAAGACAGAACAGGCCTGACTGACTCAAATGCCACAGACCCACCCCATCATGGATGCCAGAGTGCTGAGTTTCTGTTCAAGGGTGAAAAGGTAGGAAGCTCATAAGGCCCCTCTGGAGCAGTCTCACGAAAACCCTCAAGTCCCTTCAGAACTGCCAATGGATGGGACCAAGGCTGCAGTCTGGCTCGTACTAGATCTATCCTCTGCCCTCTCAGCTGGCCCCAAGCCTATAAGACTGTGACACTAGAGTAGGCTGTCACCATGGAAATCAATGCCAGTTCTTCTCAGCCCCCTAGAAACTTTTCAATCTCTTCTTTGTCTTGGTGAACAAAAGGCCCTTCTCCCACCAACCAACAGCACACTGGCCGGCCAGTCAGGACAGAACTTCAGCTCCCACAACTTCCCAAGATCCCCCGATGCATACCAATATCTGTCTGCACCCCCCTCCATCCACCCACCCACACCAGTGCCCAGAGGGCCTAGCCAGAGGCCACCACAGTATCTTGTTGAAACCTTCTGGGACTCTTGTGGAGGCAGGAATAAAGAATCTATCACCTAGCAACAACAGAGCCCAGCTTCACATCCCAGAAGATTTACTCCCATGGGCCAGTAGCTAGAGAACAAAATCCACCCATACCCACCCATAACGCCAGAGAAAGGGGGAAGCCCCCCCCTAACACACATGTGCTTTTGACTTACATGTTATTTTGTTTTTACTTACATGAAAACAAAGAGCTAAAATGGAAATCCCTATTTCCTGCTAGACACAACACTGCCATTCTGAAAGAGAGGGCCCATCCTTCTGCACAATGCTAACAGCTCAGAGCCAGCACCACTGAGGGCTGACGTCCTCCTGCTAGCCCACTGTCGGGCAAAGAGAAGCAAGCTGAGGAGGGGGCAGGGCTAAGCCCCAAGATTTCCCCTACCCATATCTCCAACTTGACTCAATCAGGTCTCTCTAGGCCCAGAAATGCATTGGCAGGCAGGCAGGCGAGGGAAAATCGTGTTTGAGGTTAATACCTGTGGAGGTTTCCATTTGTCTCCTGCTGCCACCACTGCCGCCGCTGCCGCTGCAGCTGCTGCTGCTGGCTCCGACCCTCCTCCTTGTTGGCCATTGACCTGCTGCCGGCAGGAAGGAGATACAGTTATACAACCTATCACCCAGACCCTCTCCTCTTCCAAAGTTGATGGCTGCCTTCCCATCTAGAATGAGGGAAGCTAAGCAAGGGCTTAAGAAGGTCCACTGAGTGTTTGGTCCCAGAATCACTCCCACCTTGTACTGCCCTTATACCCTCTAGCCTGCCAGCATATACACAGCTTCCCAGGGTACCGACAGAAAGCAGAGCAGCAGCTGGGCCAGGCCCAAGTTGACAGTCTCCCGGCAAGGGACAAGAAAAGGACAGAAGCAAGCAGCGTTCTAACCCAAGGCCAAAGAAAGCCACCCTTTTCTGCTGATAGACTGATCTAGATTAGATGACCAGCTGGCTGTGTCCTCCTATCTTTCCCAAGGAAGCAGGAACAATGCTTTCATCACTTGGGCTAGGCCTCATAGCTGAACATTTATTCCAATAGTTCCATGAGCTCTGGGCAAACCCAGGCCTCCCTCACCCAGCAGACAAAGTGAAAATCTGTCCTAGGATGGCAGCTGAGAGCTTGGCTCTCACCATCAGAAGGGACACAGAGTCCCTTGTCCAAAGGCAGCCCTCAGAAGATGGAGCTCTTATCGGCCTGTGGTGTGGTCCCTGCCACCCCATAGACCTCACGTAGAGGTAGGCAATATTGTAAGGCATGGGATGATGTGGTGGAGGCCCTAAAACCCAGCCCAACTTCCCAGAAGACTGCAGTAACAGAAGAATGTGCTTACCCTACCATCAGCTAAAGTACATGATCTACAAGTATCAAAAGACAGAGAGCGAGATGGTTGTGTCCATTCTTAGATACAAGGCCAGAGGCTGGCAATTTGGACAAAGTCTCTCAGGTCATCAGGCTACTGAAGGAGGGACTAGCAACACAATGTAATTTACTGCAAAGACCTCGTGATGGAACTGGAGACTATGGCTGACACAGCCTCTACCCGGAGCTCTTCCTGGCACTACCAACCTGAGTGTGCACTACTGGCTGTCTTTGCTCCACTATGAGTCAGAAGTAATACCCCAGAGAAAACTAGAGGAGTGGTGCTGTGGCACGGGCATCCACACGACAGAGGCTGCTTCTCAACACTCAGTCAAAGTGTGCTTCAGGCACTAGCCGGACACCAGTGACAACGTTGACCCCGGGGCACACACATAACTCTCTGCCTCTCCAAGTGAAGAGCCACCCAGGGACAGGAAGAATGCAGAAAGCAGCAGACAATACGTAAGCACAGTTCCAGAGAAAGCTCACCTGTGGACACTACATAGAACAAACCTCAGCACAGAGTTCTCCAATACAGAGTCTAAATTTCTGTTCTAACCAGTCACTGGGAGAGCCGAGAGAAAACTATCATTTGTTATCGCAGCTGGGCACTAATATGTATCTCAGCAATAGCGCATCAAGAGAGGGGAAGATCTCTTGAGGGATTTATTTGCTACTGAGTGTCTCAGGTACGCAAGCCAAGCTCTGCCCTTCACCAGCTCAGAATAAAAGAGTTATTTCTTTACAAAACATATTAAATAACCTGAGCAAGTCACCTAAAATCTAGTCCTGAAGCTCTTCTTGTGCAGGGGCATGGCCTATCTCTCAGGCAGCAGTGAAGATTTACGGAATCAATTTCCATGAAGTCCCTTAAGTCTCTGCATATGGGAAATAAACCGCAGGTTCTAGCAACATTAGTACCATTGAGAGCAGTGCCAGATCCAGAGAACAGGACCGGCTGAAGGACGCTGTCTTCCATCTGTTCAGGCCCCTTCCCAGGGTGTAATGCTACTTCCTGGGTAGCCAGGCTGAGCACTGTGGATGCAGCAAAACAAGAGAGAGAGACAATTCTCGGGGCCCCATAGTCAAACACTGGCAAAGACTATTCCAGCTGCTTCAGGGGTGAGACTCTGCTCGAGACCATCTTGATGATACTACCTGTCTGGCATCGGGCTGACCTTTCAGTCTGCAGGACCGCCGGGAAGCACCTGCTCTGCTCTCCTCCAGTGCTGGTCAAAATACTGCATACTCTGCCCTCCCCCTTTCCTCTATCTTCGACAGCCACTTATGGGTAAATAGTTATCAAGGCCTCAACTCTCGGTTTGTCTTTACGCAAAGCCATTCCCACCAGTAGCTTCAAGCAGTGGAACATGATTTTTTTTTTTTTTTTTTTTGAAAGAGGTAGTCCAAGCCGCGTGGTGGTGGCACACGCCTGTAATCCCAGCACTTGGGAGGCAGAGGCAGGTGGATTTCTGAGTTCGAGGCCAGCGTAGTCTACAGAGTGAGTTCCAGGACAGCCAGGACTACACAGAGAAACCCTGTCTCGAAAACAAAAAACAAAAAACAAAAACAAACAAAAAAAAAAAAACCCTGTCTCGGAAAAAAGAAAAAAAAAAGAAAAGATGTAGTCCGGATGTGATACATACTAGATCCCTCACAAGCTGGAGCAAGTGCCCCTCTCCCGATATGAAGGTGCAGTAGTTCCCAGCTAAGGCTGAGGAATGACAGCCCATGCACGCTACTAGACCCTACCGTAAGTCTGGCCTCCAGGCGCCTGCTTAAGTGGTCTCAGACCCTGCCTCATCCCTCGGGATGACCGCAGCGGCTAATAAAGGGCAGAGTTGCAGTGGGGATAGGTCCAAGGGCTAAGTAGCTCCTAAAGTGAGTGGGGAGGAAGACTTGTGGTAGTCATTCCCGGATCATTCCTGATTGACCAGGGGGAAACGCTGAGCAGGGCAGAACGAAGTTCAGCCCTTGGAGCGTCCATTACAAGACAAGGGTCCTATGATGCCCACCAGACCAGTGGCCGAGGCAGAGCCAGGGACAGGAGGACTGAAAGGTGTGCGTGTTGCGGGGGGAGGGGATGTTCTTCTCCTCCTGCGTGGTAACAAATAGGAAACCCTCTTCTCCGTGCACCGTGGCGTAGAGTAAATGCCAACGGGCCCGCCCCTTCCGCGTCCCCCAAACGGGGCGTAGTCGCGCAGGTCTGGAGCAGGCACCAAGGCTCCCTAACGCCACCCGGCGCCTAGACAGATGTCGCCCAGTCTCAGCAAAGAGAGGACCGCCCCGCGGGGGATCGAGCTGAGCAGCCCGCGGCCGGCCCACCCGCCCAGCTGCCGGAAACTGGAGTCCTCGAGCCGGAAGCTGCAGTCAAGCCACAGCCTCGACCGCGGCCGCGCGCTCCCGCTCCGCCTCCGCCCCGCGTGCCGGGGACCACAGGAAAGTCCGTATGAGGCCCGATCAGGCCGCTGCGCACCCAGGGGCCCCTCCGCACCCTGTCCCAGCCTACGACTCACTCCTACCAGCTGGCGGCCGCCCCCAGCCGCGAGGGACTCACTTACGAGAGCTATAGTCGCCGTCGCCATCTTGCGTCCGTCGCGGCCGCCGCGCGCGCCACAAGCATCAGCTCCCTCCGCAGTCTCGCGCGATCTGGGCTTCGGACGCGGAAATCTCGCGATACATGACGTAGCTACGTGAGCGGAGACCGGAACGCATTTCCGGACCGGAAAGCAGTTAATGTACCGGACGAGGACGGGACGAGCCGGAGTTCTGGAGTAGAGACCCGTAGGGTTCTCCCCTGTTCGGGGGTCAACATTTTTGAGTCAGTTCCGTCTGCCTATTTTACCAGCACCCTATTTCAGTTGGGTCCACTCGCTGAAAGCAGGAAAGAGACCGATTCCTCTTGACTCCGTTCGTAGACAGCTGAGACAAGACAAAAAGACTGATGCATCGTCTTTGCATTGTCTAAAGTCAGGAGTCCTCATTTATTCTGAAATATGATCTCTTTCCTAGTGAGAGAATAGCCTTTTAGAACGATTGACATGCAGATGGCCCCAAAAGATGGTTCCCCAGTCAGCCCAGTGTGAATAAATGTGCACGTTAGTCCCCAAGTAGTCCTGAGCTATGTGTAAATCTGTGTGTTCATCTGTGCTGGGTGAAGACCTGGCCTGACGTTTGCCTGAGCTGCACTCAGTAGCAAGCCCCTAAGACTGCCTGCAAGACACCAACCTCGTCTGTACGCTCAAGCAAATTCAAACTACACCGGATAGCCATTCTGTTTTCAGAATTTAATACAGAGATGTTTAGCAAAATGAAGCAGAATATTTTCCTCCCTTCGGGGGCCCCCTATTAAACGAGAGAGGGCTCTATTG
The DNA here is from genome assembly GCA_964023405.1 of Apodemus agrarius. Taxonomy (NCBI): domain Eukaryota; kingdom Metazoa; phylum Chordata; class Mammalia; order Rodentia; family Muridae; genus Apodemus; species Apodemus agrarius. Next base: position 27,874,562 of record OZ030022.1, on the reverse strand, counting down.
AAAGCAAAGCCTAAGTGAACAGAGAAGTGGACTCCTGGGGAACCAGGGGCGGGCCTCAGCAGACTGATTTGTGATGCTTGTGTCTAGAATTCTCCGGAAAAGTGCAGATAGAGGGAAAAAAAAAAAAAGTAGGTGCCTCCAGACTTCTATCCCTACTACAGGATGTTAGTGGTTCTGGCTCTGCCATCAGTGGCTGGAGATGAGCTCCACTCTGGGAAAGAAGCATTGAGATCCAGCGTAGCTTCTCACTCTTAGGCACAAGTGGCCAGCCAGAGTCACCAAGCACAAGAGCAGGAGGAAATATGATACAGAAGAAACCAAGACAACAAAGGAAATGGAGCCAGGCGGTGGTGGCGCACGCCTGTAATCCCAGCACTTGGGAGGCAGAGGCAGGCGGATTTCTGAGTTCGAGGCCAGCCTGGTCTACAGAGTGAGTTCCAGGACAGCAAGGGCTACACAGAAAAAACCCTGTCTCCAATCCCCCCCCCCAAAAAAAGAATAGAAACTGAGAAAGTAAAGACCATGAACTTAGATTTCTTCCCAATTTTAAAAAAAAAAAAAAAATGAAGATGGCCAGGTACTAGTGGTATACTCTTTTAATCCTAGCACATGGGAGGCAGAGGCAGATCTCTTGAATTTGAGGCCAGCCTGGTCTACATAGTTCAGGCCAGTCAGGGCTACACAGAGAGACTCTTGTCTCAAAAAACAACCCCACCAAACAAAACAAACAAAAAAAAAAAATCTGCAAATGAGCAATTCAGTAGGTTGAAAAAGTGGAGCTGGGTGTGGTGGCATATACCTTTGATCCCAGCACTTCAGAGGCAGAGGCAGGGAGGGTCTCTGTGAACTGGAGGCCAGCCTGGTCTACCTTCCCAAGTAGTTCCAAGCAACTTCCAAGACAGCCAAGACTACACAGAGAGATCCTGTCTCAAAACACAAAACAAAAAACCCATAAAGTTGAAAGTTCCAAGAAAAACTATAACAATCACATTGGTCAATATTCAAGATTTAGAATAAGATGGGCTCACTAGAGCCTCTGAAAACACACACGCACACACACACACACACACACACACACAGAAGATGTTGAGTGGACTGGGTCTTACCACCACCACCAGGGGGAACCCCAGGTACCACTGTCTGATAGTGATGGACCTTGCTTTTCAGAAAAATCTCTGGCAAGCTAATAAAAACTTTAAAACTCTTTGAAATGTTGAATCTGTCTTCTCTAGAAAAACTAACCAGAGGTCAGACTGCATCGTGACAGTATTTGGTTGCCTTAGGTATCCTGTGAGTTAAGAGCGAAGCCTCAATGATTTTTAGCAAATACCGCTTCTGAGTGCCTGTTCCAAGCACGGGCGAAGGGAATCTCTGTGAGTTGGAGGCCGTCCTGGTCTACCTTTCCACTTAGTTCCAAGCAAATTCCAAGACAGTCATGACTACATAGAGATCCTGTCTAAGAAAAACAAGACATAGGGGCTGGAGAGATGGCTCAGAGGTTAGGAGCACCGGCTGTTCTTTCAGAGGTCCAGAGTTCAATTCCCAGCAACCACATGGTGGCTCATAACCATCTATAATGAGATTTGGTGCCCTCTCCTGGTCTGCAGGTGTACATGCAGGCAGAACACTTCGTACATGATAACTAAAGGAGAAGGAGGAGGAGAGGAGGAGGAGGAGGAGGAGGAGGAGGAGGAGGAGGAGGAGGAGGAGGAGGAGGAGGAGGAGGAAAAATAAGAAGGTATAAATGCCATGGTTGTTAGCTTGGTGTTTCATGGGACTCCTAACCATGGGAACGGGGCATATGTAGCTATGCAGTTGGGCAGATATCCCTGGGAGGCCTGTTCTTCTCTAAAGGAAAACACCAGAGTAGATGTGGTTGGGGAAAGGAAAGCTGGGAGGGGTGGAAGAAGAAACTGCGAGTGGGATGTACTGAAAGCAAAACAAAATTAAATTAAAAAAAAAGTCGGGCAGTGGTGGTGCATGCATTTAATCCAGCACTTGGGAGGCAGAGGCAGGTGGATTTCTGAGTTCAAGGCCAGCCTGGTCTACAGAGTAAGTTCCAGGACAGCCAGGGCTACCAACAGAAACCTTGTCTCGAAAAAAACCAAAAAAGAAAAAAACAAAACAAAAACCAAAAAACAAAGTCTTCACTCTGCTCTCGAACCTCCTCACAAGCAGCTTCTGCGTGTCTTTATCCATTATCACCTGATAAATAAATGTAAAACAATAGAAAATACAAACCCAACATCTCAATAACGTATCCAGGAAATAGGAGAGAAATCAATAAACAATTCAAGAAAATGTTATTTTTCTTTCTTTTTTTTTCCCCTCTTTCACCCCTCACCCCCCCCTCCGCCCTGGCAGTTCACTGATAATTTCCAAAACACTAGGCAAAGAAAAGATGAGGAGAAACAGAAGAGCTCTTACACAAAAGGTCAGAATTCAGAGGCTTGGCAATTCCCGGAACTAGAAGAATGTAACACGACACCCTGAAGTCCCGAGGAGAGAGGGTTTTCAGCTAAACAAACATACCTCCTCACATTCTCAAACGGCTAAGATTTGAGTAAGAATAAACAGGCAAAGATTCCATAAGTTCCCATCCACTCTTCTCTGGGAATCTGAAGGATCTGCCTTTTCAAGTGAGGTAAGTGAAGAGGAGCGCATGGGACCCCGAGAGAAGAGAGAGGCGTGCAGACTGCTCCTGGTGCAAGGCAACCCACACCGGCTAACCCACAGCACAGGAACAGGCAGCAGGCTCACTCGTGGAGCTCCAGTAAGAGAGGAGTGGTCAGTCGTGCTTAGTCCTAAATATTGAGAGGAGCCCGAAGATGAATTAATGGCAAACACGTACCAGAAAGTAAGGAGCAGAGCTGGGGAGTTTCTCAGCAGTTAAGGGGGCTTGCCACCAAGCCTGATAACCTGAGTTCAATCCCTTGAGCCCACATGGTGGAAGAAAAAAAAACCAAAACTCCTACAGGTTATTGTCTGACCTCCTCATGAGCTATGGCGTGTGTGTGTGTGTGTGTGTGTGTGTGTGTGTGCGCGTGCACACACACACACACACACACACTATTTAAAAGGACTAAAAAAGAAAATTATTAACTTCAAGGAAAACAAAAAAAATTGTGCAATAGGGAAAATATAATGTAGGACACGTTGTTCTCTGCTAAAACCTACGCTGATGGAACTGTAATACTCCTCAGTGATGCCCAGCAAACTGGGGTGATGCTGGGGCAGGCGACCGGCCCTAAAGACTGCCATGTGGGGGCACCATATAAAAACCAGTAAAAAGGACTAAAAGCATGCTTGTGGCTGGGCACGGTGCACACGCCTTTAATTCCAGCATTATGTGAAGTTGAAGCAAGCCTGGTCTATGTAGTTGAGTTTCAGACTGTGATGGCTATTCCTGGTTGTCAACTTGACTACTTCTGGAATGAACTCCAGTCCAGAAAAGGAGGGCACGCCTGTGATCCAGATCGTGAGGCTGGAAGACACAGGCTTCTGACTGGATACTGACATGGAGTTCTTGATGCAATAGTGGCCATGAAAAGCTTAGGTCCAGGCAAGGTAGTACATGCCCTTTGATCCCAGGAGACTGAGGCAAGCAGATCTCTGAGTTCAAGGCCAGCCTGGGACAAAGTGAGACCAGCACACCTGGACGAGCCTACTTCTTCAGGATTCTAGCTTAGACCAAAGGCCAGCTTTAACTAGTAGCCTTGTGGGTCTGAGCAACTACTAGATTTTTGGATTTCCCATTCACAGCTGACCATTGTTGGGTTAGTTGGACTACAGACCATAAGTCATTACAATAAATTCTTTTACAATATACAGACATTCCATAAGTTCTGTGACTCTAGAGAACCTTAATACACCAGCTGGAGCTAAGAGATTCAAATTTGTGTAAAATCACAGTAGAAGAAGGCATTTTTTTATATCAAAGTTTTTTCTTTTTTTATTCGATATATTCTTTTTTTTATTTAATTTTTATTTTCTATATTCTATGTTTACATTCCAAAGGCTTTCCCCTTTCCCAGTTCCCCCCCACCATATGTCCCATAATTCCTCTCCCCCCCAACTATTCCCCAATCATCCCCCCCCCCACGATTTCTCTGTTCTGGGTCTACAAAGCTGGATCCAATCTTTACAGGCCCAGGGTCCTCTCCTCTCTTCTTCTTGGGAGTCATTTGACTTGCTAATTGTGCCTTGAGCATTTAGAGCTTCTGGGCTCATTAATATCCACTTATCAGTGATTGCATTTCATGTGTATTCTTTTGTGATTGGGTTAGCTCACTTAGGATGATATTTTCCAGATCTAACCATTTACCTACAAATTGCTTGAGTTCATTATTTTTAATTGCTGAGTAGTACTCCATTGTATAAATATACCACATTTTCTGTATCCATTCCTCTTTTGAGGGATATCTGGGCTCCTTCCAATTTCTGGCTATTATAAACAAGGCTGCTATAAACATAGTGGAGCATGTGTCTTTATTGTATGAAGAAGGCATTTAGTATTCTTTTTCTTTTCCTTTCTTTCTTTCTTTCTTTCTTTCTTTCTTTCTTTTTTTCGAGACAGGGTTTCTCTGTGTAGCCCTGGCTGTCCTGGAACTCACTCTGTAGACCAGGGTGGACTCGAACTCGGAAATCCGCCTGCCTCTGCCTTCCAAGTGCTGGGATTAAGGCATGCGCCACCACTGCCTGGCTATTATTCACTATTGATCCTGCCCTGCAAGTCAATTTTCAAAACAATATGCTTGCAGTAAGGCATGATGGCTCACACCTATAATCACAGCACCAGCCTACTCTGGATACTGAATTCCAGGCAAGCAGAGCTCAATAGCAAGACTGCATCTCTAAAGATAAGCTCAACAACCGTATGGTGGCACACTTGGAAGGCAGAGGCAGGCGTCTGAGTTTGAGGTCAGCCTTGTCTACAGAGTGAGTTCCAGGACAGCCAGGGCTACACAGGGAAACCCTATCATAAAAAAATCAAAACCAAACCAAACCCACAAAAGACGCTGAAGTACAACATTGATGCTTTCAAGTTCGGTTTAATTACCTTTACAATCTGTTGTGGATGTTTAAAAAAAAAAAAAAACAACTATGTCAGACCATGCATAATCAGAGTTCATTTAATTTATTAGATGTCCCATGACAAATTTGCTTTATTTTAGGTTTTGGTTTTGGTTAAGATGGCATGGTTGGTAACAACAGCAACACCACCCACTGCCCATGCCCATTCTCCAAGCACCAAAACCCAGGATGATTAGTCGAGATAGCCGAAGGGACTGTGCAGGTGTGGTGAATCTACAGACCCTGAGAAGGAGATCACCCTAGGTTATCCAGATGGGTCCAACCTACTCACAAAAGGCCCCAACACTTCCTAGCAGTAGAAAACCAGACAGCTAGTCCATGACAAAGATTCAACTGGACGCCGCTGCCGATCTTGAAGGGGGTTGGAAGAAGAGCTAAGAGAAGTTGGTGGCCACTAGACGCTGAGAAGGGCTCTTAGTTGGCAGCTGTTAAGAAAATAGGAGTTTCTGCCTTACCATTGCAGGGAAGTGAATTCTGCTGATAGCTCGAAGGAGCAGGAGGTGAGCCCCAACTTCCAGAAAGGAACTTAGCCTGGGTATTAATCTAGTGAGAGCCCGTATCAAACTTGTGATGTGCTGTGTGTGTGTGTGTGTGTGTGTGTGTGTGTGTGTTGTCTCAAGCCACTGGATTTAAGAGATGTGTTAACAGCAGCAATGTGGAACTATTAATAATACACCAGCGAGCTTTCCTGGTTTCACACATGAAGTGTTTAAAAAGGAGCGTGAATACATTAAATTTATATATACATTTAAAAAACGTTTAAGACCGTAAATTTGAAGTTGGAAGAGAGACAGTTCAATAACCAAGAAGTCAGGGTGGTCCTGAAGGGAAGAATTTACCAGGACTTTGAAACCAGTAAGAATGAGAGGTGAGTTGGGCTGGGGAGAAAGAGGGAGCCAGGAGCCCACATCCTCAGACTCAAGCATACAACTTCCCCAGGGAGGAGATGCAGAGGATGCCTGACCTCTGAGCCCCTAGGCCAGAGGAGTGATGAAGAGAAAGATCCTGCCCAAGGGCTTTGGGGAGGACACAGGTCCTGGTCTCAAGAGTGTGGAAGATCAGAGAGAGGGCTCAAGGCAGGTCTGCAAGGGGTGGGGACTGGTTTGAGCGGGACCGTGGAGTTTCCTGGCCATGGGTCCCACTCCAAGCTCTCTAGTCTATAGTTCTCCAATCCGGTCAGGTCTGGTCTGCCTGATGCCCAGCACTGTGTCTGACACCTGAGGGGGCTCTATTACTTTTGAGTTCAGGCTCCTTCCCTAGGTTTCTATGCCACCTGAAGGCACGGCTGTTGTCCAGTACCAGATGGAGTGGTTCCCCTAACTGACCTGTATCCACTCCCATCCAGGCTCAGGGTCCCACACTGCTGCAGAAAGCTGGGGGGTGGGTGTCTTCCCCAGCAGGGCCTGTGTTCAGTTCCAGGCTACACAGGCAGAAGGCAGCTTTGAGCAGTGTGGGGCTCTTTGCCAAGTGGATAACCCTGAGCCCCAGGTTTCTCTTGCTGGGCTGTCAGGACTGGGATGGTCACGCCTGTGTCCCACGGTACTTGAGAAAAGTGGTCTCCAGAAAGGCTGCTAGCTTTGTCCGGTCATCCTGCAGTGGATGGGTGGGGAAGCACGGTAGTACTGGGCAGCTAGGCAGACCCTATACCTTTCCACACCCGAGGCGCACCCGCCCACCTCGTGCAGGAAGCCATAATGCACTAGTTCAGCGGCGAGGTCCTGGGCACTGTCGGCTGAAGAGAGAACACGGGACAAGTGAGGAGCTATGGCACTAGGTAGTGCCTGAGCCCCAACCCACCACCTGAGCCCCTACCAGCCTACTTGGGAGCAGATCATAGGTCAGCTGCCGATGCAGACGGTCTTCAAGCACCAAAAGCAGCGTCAGCTGTGGATGGAAGGGCGTGGTCAGGGCGGCGCCAGAGCTGATTGGTCCCCATCTTCCCTAGTCCCACACGGCCCTTGCTCACGTGCCACCGCGCCTTGTCCTCGCTTCTTTCCAGGTTGCACTGCATCTGGACCACCTGAGTGCAGGGAAGGTGTATTAGCCACAGAGTACTGCTTAACAAAGGCGCCCAGACGGATCAGCTGAGACCCAAAGGTGGTTAACATCTCCAAGGGAAATCCGGCAAGCACATCTGACTGCACCAGCCTGAGGTGTTAGGGAAGGCTTCCAAGACTAGGCCTTCTGTTTGGGTACTGAATGATGAATACAATGCCAGAGAGACAGACAGACAGAGAGACAGAGAAAGAGGACCATGGAAAGCAAAGGCATGCTGTGCCCCGGGGTGTAACTGTACAGAAAAGCAAGATGCCACCAGGATTTCCACTAGCTCTCCGGGCAGCTGGGATCCAGGACACCGAAGACTACTGGCATTTGAATTTAGGGTGTGTTGAGAAACGAAGGAAGGAAGCTAGGAGGAGGGAGACCGGAGAGATGGCTCTAGATCCAGATGGGAAACGGAGGTGGCCAAAGCCTCTGGAAGAGATCGTGCAACAGGATGGGGGAAGGCCTGTAAAAGCAAGAAGCCTCTGGGGAAATGGTTGTCTCGGTTCAGTCACAGCTTCCACAAAGGGGTCAGCTTGGGTTTGGACTCTGGCAGCCTGGGGGAGAACTGGGATGGGGAGAGACAGGTCCCCAGAGAAAGGCACCCATTCCCTGATTGTGGTCAGCCCCGAGAGACAGCAGAGTAGAGCAGGACTTGAGACTCACCTTCCTGGTCTCTGAGTCAAAGGGCTCTGGTGTTGGAGTTTTGGCTTTCTGGGCCTCCTCTGGGGGTGGGGCCAACACACGGGGAAGTCCCAAGGGCCGGGCAGCCGCAAAGTTCATCAGTGGATAGATGCCATTCCTGGAGATAGACAAGGGGGTAGGTAGGTGGGGGCTCAGGCCCCACACTGCCTTTTCTTCTGTCTCATGCCAGCTCTCACCTGACATCCTCCAGGAATTTGTCCAGCTCTAAGAAGGAGACCTCCGAGTACCTAGAATGGTGTGGAAGGTACAAGAGAGGCGTCAGGCCAAAGCCTAGCCAAGCAGCTAGGAGGGGAGGACTCATTTAGTCAGTACTCACCGCCACTGCATCGGGGGCCCATGGGGCTGGGGCATCTCAGCCAAGACTGCATGGAGGTCCATGGCCTTGGTCTTTTCCTCTACCACATTCTCAGGCATGAGGTCTGCGAACCACACACAAGCTCAGGGAGATGGACCCAACCTGAGGGTCCTGCAAAGACCCTTCCACAAGCTGACCCCAGGATCCTCCTGGTCCACCCCAGCCCTTCTGCCCCTCACACTGGTGCTGGATGAAGCAGTGAGCCGCCAGCAGCTTCAGCGAGTGCACCTCGAAGAGCACTCGGTGGAAGAGAAGGTTGTGGGCTGAGGGTCGGCGGGCAGGGTCCCGGGCCAGGCATGAGAGAATGAATTCCTAGGTTGTGGAGAAGAAAGGCAGGTGGTGGGTGGAAAAAATCCTCACTCTAGAGGAGGTCCTTGAAGACCCTAGACCCCACAGGTCCAATCACCACATCCCCCCACTTCAGGGATGCTGGAGGAGCCTTCCCGTATGAATGAGGAGAGAAGGCATGCCATTAGCAACTCAGGAGCTGATTCTGTAAACTTGAGGACAGGCAGGCCTTGGGCTCCAAACACGCATGCCCTACTTCCATTCACCCTCGTGGAATTTGTGAGTTTCTAGAAGAGGTCTTCCTTTCAGGTAGATCAAGGTCCATCTGCTACGCTTTCAGATGCTAACACTGTCAGCTGTCCTGACCACGCTAACCCCATGAGCCTGCCTAGAGCACTTCAAGGCAAGCGGAAGCACCTGCAGCCAGTCCTGGAGGGGCGAGGGAAGCTGCTCACCCGCATGTTGGGGTCGCTCAGCGAGTGCCTGGCTCGGGCGATAGCCTCTTCTGTGACTCGGGTGTCCCCGTTGGCTTGGATCTCCAGTACAGCCATCTGGGGGGGCAGGGGGGGAGTGCAGGGACAGATTGGAAATGGCAGGATGGAGTAGCGCCCAGAGCAGAGGCTATGAGGAGAGTGGACAGTACCTCCAGCGCACACATCCCGAAGGAGAAGATGTCCACAGCAGTCCCATCGTTGACTTCTGAAACAGGAAGAGCAAGGCAGGGTTGGTCAGTCTGATGTCCCAGCAGGTCAGATGCCCACGAGAGCGGCTTATTAAGGACTCACCGCCATACTCTGGTGGGAAAAAGTGCAGGTTCCGGAGTTCCTCCCGTTCAGCTCGAATAGGGCTCCGGAGGTCATCAGGAAGTGCTAAGGAAAAACGTGGTGCTAAACAGACCAGTTTCTCCATGGGCCCCCACACACCCAGAGACCCCACACACCATTGGAGAAGATGCGGTACCACACTGCAACGGCCAACACAGAGAAAAAGAGAGGGCGTCAGTGGGGCCAGGAGACCGGGCAAGTCTCTGTCCTGGGCTCCCGCAGGTTCCCCACCCCTGCCCCCTGTCACGCCCCGCCCCGCCCCGCCCCGCCTCGCCAGCACCAGAGCCGATCTTGATGAGGCCATTGTGTTGGATGAAGATGGTGTCGCTGGTCAAGTTCCCGTGGATGATGGGGGGACTGCAGGCGTGCAAAAAACTGCAAGCACAGAGGACGAGAGGCAGGAAGACCCGGGTCAGAGAGCACCGGTAAGGTGCAGAGCAGGGGGCAAGACGCGTGCGCAAGGTCAGGCTCTCACCTGAGTGCAGACAGGATCTGCGTACACCAGCGCTTCCAGGCCTGGCAGCGGACGCACGACTCCGTCGGGTGGGCACCAAGAGGCTGCTGAGCCTGCGGAGCCCGCCCGCTACCCCGCTACTGAACCGAGGTCTCTCGGAGTCCCCCGCCCCACTACTGTCCCTAAGTTCTGCTGGACTCCCCTCCAGTCCCCAGCCCACTCCCCATACCCGGGCGTTCATGGCCTTGTGGTTCTTCTTGGTCTTTTTGAGGAACTGCTTGAGGCTGCCAGACGACACGTATTCTGTGATGAAGATGACCTGCGGGCAGGCGGGCTCCGCCGTTGCGGGTGGGTCCCCATGCTGCCCCACCCAGCCTGTGGCTTCACTCCGCCCTTCACCCGCCCCTAGCTCACCCTCGCGCGGGCCTCAGAGGCGTCCAGCCAATACTTGTGCAGCTTGACGATGTTGGGGTGATCCACCAGCGCCAGCTGCTCAAACATGGTCTGGATTTTCTCCTGGGGAAGGAGGACGGTCGTGGGGCCAATCAACGGTATGGGGCAAAGGGGGTATAGACAGGCCTCACCTCATGGGCCGCAAAGGCCTTCCTATCGCCGAAGTGAAGTTCGTTCCACACCACTTCTACCCCCTCCTCCGTGTCCATGGCCAGAAAGGTGCTCTGGATCCCCGGCATGTTGCCTTGGTTCACCTAGGTGAGAAGGATGCGTGTCCTGATACGAGTAGACCCAGGGTGTGGACGTGGTGTCTGTCACCACCTTCCCCCAGCCATGAATGTGTAGCTAGCCCTGCCCAGCTCAGTGGAAGAGCTGAGGTGCTAAGACTGGGGATCTTGAACCCAGGAGGAGAGGGGTGGCGTCCAGGGGCTGGGCCAGAAGGTACAGCAGGTTTTAGAGGTGGGGGAGATCCCCAGAGGGGTAGTGGGGATCCAAGAGGCACGTGGAGGTGGTCCCGGGATGACACTGGTGTTCAAGGAATGGGGGTTTCTCACCAGGGCTTGGGGCCAAAGGGATCCGAGGGCCTCCAGAGGCTAGGGCGTCCGGGGAGACCCTCATACAGGCTCGGCCCCACGGATCCCCTGGCCTCCATCCTTAGGCTACGGGACGGCGGCGTCACCCGCACCCGTGCCCACCTGCTCCCGCCGCTTCTGCCAGCGGCCACACGGGCTCTCCTCCAGGATGTCGCTCTCGTCCTCGCTCTCGTCCTCCCGCTCGCGCTCCCGGCCTCTCCTCGGCGCCGGCTCCGGGGCCGCCATGGCTCGGCGAGCCCAGGCCGCCGCCCTCAGCGCAAGCCCTCTCCCCGCTCCCGCCCGCCCTGGCCCAGCGCCCGGCAGCCCAACCTGGAGCCCAGCGGAGCGGCCACCGCGAGCCCTCCTCGGCTCCGGGAATTGGGAGGCACGGGCTCGCAGCGGACCCGAGGGAGGAGCCGCCCCGCCCCTCCGGAGCCGCCTCTGCGGGCGGGTGCTGGAGTGTAGCTCGATCCAGGGCGGCAGAGCCCCGTCCCGGACACGCCCCGGCCGTCCAGACCACTCCTGCTTCCCTCAAAGCTCCGCCTCAAAGAGACGCGCCCCTCAAAGGCTCCACCCATTCCTGCGGAGGCCTCTCCAAGGTTTCCCAGGCAGCTGTGGTTCTCCCAGCAGACTGTGTCTGGCCTCTTCCTGAGCCGCTTCTGCCCAGTTCTTGGAGCCAGTTCTTCCAGTACCGCATCCCGATCCTGCCCCTATGACAAATGTCCTGAACTCGACCCGATGTAGAGAGTCTGGATGGGGCAGCAAGGGTCAAGGGCATCAGGGGCAGGCACTTCAGGGGTAGGAAATGGGGCTCAGGTAGCCAAGGAAAGCATCACTAAAGATGCACAGGCAGCACAGACCGACAGGATGCGCGTTAAATCCTGACCACCTGGCTCTTCCTGGCCCAGAATTCCGTGCTTCTCTTTCAGTGTGCAAGACCACTTTTCATAATGGCAAGTTTCTCTTTTCTCCCCAAATGTGACCCTCTCCGTTCCACTATGGGCTCCCTAGAAGCAATGGGATCGTGAAGAGGGAGCATTTCTCACTTGCCACATCCAGCAGAATCCCCCTGAAAACCTCTGCCCACCCCTCAACTGCCCTTACTCCTACCTCTGCCCTCCTACCCAGGGTCACCTCCCGTTGCTATATAGGGACACTGGCTGCCCTCTGATTTAAACACCCTCTGTCCCCTGGCCAGTTCTGCCCGGCCCTGCTCCTGCCTTCTGTCCCAGCCCGCTCAGAATGCTGCATCTTGCGGTGGACTTGTACCTATCCTATCCTGAGAAGGGTTAACTAGTTTAGCAGATCAGGAGGCGTTAACCCTCTACTGGCCCCAGAAATCAGAACAGGGCCAAGGCTTGGAAGACAATTCCCAAGTCCTTGGATCTACCTATTTGTGTCTGTTTAACTGGGACCCTAGTCACACTGGAGAGTCTGTACTAAGAATGCAAATGACAAGAAGCCTTGTACCACAGTGTTAACAGGGCCTCTTAGGGGGCCGGGCCAGGCACTACAGATGGAACCTATGGTTTAAAAATGTTGTGATACGGCGGGCTCGTTGGTTAAGAGTGCTTCTGCTCTAGCACCCAAGTTCAATTCCCAGCACCCACATGACAGTTCACAATTACCTGTTACTCCACTTCCAGGGGATCTGCTACCCTCTACTGGTCTTGATGGGTAACAAACACACATACAGTAGTACGTGTACTTACACGTAGGCACTCATTATTACGTACACATAAAATAAACCTTCAAAACAATCCCATAACACCAAGGCTAGCGGCCACGCACACGTCACGGCCGGAGAAGAGCATGCTGTCTAAGACGGGAAAAGGACAGGGTAACTGGATGCTCACACAGGCCTCCCCTGGGTTCCATTCCACAAGACCTTTGCCTAGCTGGCTTCTATGAGCAGCTTTTGTGGAGGTCACACCCGCCCTGGGCACCCTGGGCCTCTGACTGTTTGCTACACTTGACAGGCTCACTCCTCTTTGTGCTGACTGGAGCTTGCACACCCTGACTCCTCCCTGGCCTCACAAGACTTTCCCACAACCCGCCTGTGCTGGTCTGTTTCATCTGTCCATGGCAGAATGTGGGTCTATAAGGGCAGCGTCTATAAGGGCAGGGTGTCTGCTCTTGGTGCCAAGGGTAAAACTCAGTGTACGCCACGCCCACATCAATGGATGCACGCGGGGGTGGGGGTGGGGGGACATGCATGAAAGCTTAGTAGATGATCCAAAGAGCCTCCTGAGGCAGCAACATAGGAGCCAAACCTCAATTCATTTTCTTCCCCCTTTCTGTCCTAAAGCCAGTCCCGTGTCAAATAGGTGTGTGCACTCTAACCCCCAGTGCCTGGGAAATGGCCTTATTTTGAGATGAGCTCTTGCTGGATCTAGAGAGGACTGCGGAATCCAACATTTTTGGCGTGGAGGCTGAGGCCGAGGTATGCTCTTGGTCACTTTCCTCAGTCACTGCTCCGGATCCGGTTGCCTTCCTGTCTCTGCCTCTGCCCCCGGCCATCTGCACATTCTGCCAGGCGCCTGCTATTAATGAGGTGGCCTCTGGGCTTACCCCCTCTCTGTGGTCATCACTCCCTCAACACCTTGCCTGGTGCTTTAGCACCCAGTGCCTTTCTTCTGACTCTTGTCTATCTGCCGTAGGATCCCTGGGTGTCCCTTCTGGGTCTCTCTGAGCCTGTCCCTGCTGATGTCACCAGGCAGGTGACATCCCTGACCATTTCCTTCCCCCTGGCAGGTGGCTTTCAAGGCTTAGACAGATGTCCCCAGAGGCCAGGTATTCCAGGTAGGAAGAGAGGAGGCCCTTTGCCTTGCCACAGCACCTGGCCTCGTGCTGTTAAGCAATACCCTCCAGGACTGTAGACTGGGTTTAGAAACTTGGTCAAAGACCAGAGGAAAACAGTAGCGAGAGGCTGGCCCCTTGGGGATGGGCAACAGGACTGGCTTCTGTTCTTGTTCCGAGTAAGCCAGCATCGATCTCCCAAGCTCCTTTGCGGCGTTCACCCCATGGGGGAGGAAACTACTGCCTCCTGACAACAGTCAGCGAGGGCCAAGCAGCCAGGCTGTAACGTATTAAGATTGGAAGTGGTTCCTAGGAAGTGTGTGTGTGTGTGTGTGTGTGTGTGTGTGTTTGGAAGCGACCAACTGAAAGGGGGAGGGGAAGATCAGCTGTCTCGAGATTTCAGGAGACTAGGCACCTATTTAATCATTAATCACTACTAGGAAATAGAGGCAGCAGTGCTAAATGGCAGTGATGGGTCCCGCAGCCAAGCGGTACTCGGGTACCACGCCCTCCTCAGGGATGGAACTCCATCCTACCCACCAAACTGCCTCCAAGCAGGACTTGAGCATTACGTTTTTATTCGTTTCAAAAATGTGCCCAAAAGATCAATTTGCACTCGGGGTCAATACAACAGTGCAAGCAAATGCGCGTGAAGCTGTATGGCGGGCACACCTCGAAGTGGATGAGCTTTGAGCTCTTCATGGGTTATCAGTCGTGGCAGCATTCGGAATGCAGGAGACACTCAACAACTATTCCGCTGCATTTAGAGAAGGAGAAAGGAGAGGAGGGAGAGAAGGAGGAAGAGGAAGGGGAAGAGAAGGAGGAAGAGGAAGAGGAAGGAGACTAACGTGAACATAGGAGTTATTTCCCTCGTTGAGATGGTTTACTAGATGCCACAGAGAAGGCTTATTCACTTTTCAATATTGGCTAAAAATAGATGGCTGTCTAAGACAACAATGAACTTGTGATACAATGTATCATTTCCCCTTTCCTTAAGAGAGAGATTATTGCTGGGCAGTTGTTGATGGGTGGTGGTGGTCAGCAAACCTTTTATCCCAGCACTGGAGAGGCAGAGGCAGGCAGATCTCTGTGAGTTAAAGGCCAGCCTGGTCTACAGAGCAAGTTCCAGGAGAGCCAGGGCTACACAGAGAAATGCTTTCTTGAAAAAAAAAAAAACAGAGAGGGTTATTTGAGCTATCATAACCACATATCAATACCACAGGCGTGGTGACTTAAAGAACAGAAATTAATTTTCTGATAGCTCAAGGCTAGACATCCAGGATCACAGAGGGACAGGGCTTGTCCCTCTTGAAGCCCTCCCCTTGACATGTAGACAGGCTCTCCTCTCTGCATCCCTGAGCAAGACCTGTCTGTATGTGACTTCTTTCTTTGTTTCTTTTCTTTTTTCTTTTTAAAAAGATTTATTTATTTATTATATGTAAGTACAATGTAGCTGTCTTCAGACATACCAGAAGAGGGCATCAGATCTCATTACAGATGGTTGTGAGCCACCATGTGGTTGCTGGGATTTGAATTCAGGACCCTCGGAAGGGCAGTTGGTGCTCTTAACCACTGAGCCATCTCTTCAGCCCCTTTGTTTCTTTCCTTTCTTCCTGGATTTATTTTATTGTATATGTGGCTCTTTGACTGCGCGTGTTGTGTGTGCTGTGTTCATGAAGTACCATGGAGGCCAGAAAGGAGTCAGCCGATACAGGCAGTTGTGAGCCTCCACGAGGGTTCTGGGAATGGAACCTGAGTCCTCTGGAAGAGTGAAAAGTGCTTTGAGCTGCTGTGGTGGTTTGAATATGCTTGGCCCAGGAAAGGAGGCGTGGCCTCATTAGAGGAAGTGTGTCACTGTGGGCGTGGGCAATGAGACCCTTCTCTCAACCACCATGGGAGCCAGTCTTCTCTTAGCAGCCTTCAGATGAATGTGTAGAACTCTCAGTTCCTCCTGCACAGTAGCTGCCTGGATGCTGCCATGCTCCTGCCTTGATGATAATGGGCTGCACCTCTGAACCTATAAGCCAGCCCCAATTAAATGTTGTTCTTATAAGAGTTACCTTGGTTATGGTGTCTGTTCACAGCAGTAAAATACTGAGACAGCTGTTACGCCAGCTCTCCAGAACCTGACATCCTCTTCCTTAAGTGTATCAGTCAGTACTGGGCATGCTGGTGCACACCTGTGATCCCTGAATTGAGGAATCCCAATAGGAGGATTGGGAACTCAAGGCTATCCTGAGCCATACATAGCTATACTACTGTAGTGACCTCAGTGTATCTTAATTTCTCCTGAATGATCCTGTCTCCAAAGAGTGACATTTTAAAGCACATTTAAACTAAAGATTAAAATGTCTATATTTGACCTTTTTAAGAATAATTTTCATATAAAAGAATCATACCTTTTCAAGATAGGATTTCACTGTGTGGCTCTAGCTGTCCTAGAACTTGTTCTGTAGACCAGGCTAGCCTCAAACTCACAGAGATCCTCTTGCTCTGCCTCCTCAGTGCTGGGTTTAAAGGCGTGCAACGTCACCATTTATTCTAAAACTACTATTGTTTGTTAGTAGATTATTGCTTAGAAAGATGCTTTTGAAGGTTTATTTTTATTATCTGTGTGTGTGTGTGTGTGTGTGTGTGTGTGTGTGTGTACATCATCTGGGTGCCAGATCCACTGGAACTGAGGTTTTGGGTGGCTGTGAGCTGTCTGATGTGTGTACTGGCTGAGCCCTGCCCCTCTGGAACAATAGTAAGCATTCTTCACTGCTAAGCCATCTCTCCAGCTGCAGAGAACAGCCTTTACACATTGGAACCCAGAAAGATGACATGTTGGCATATACCTGTGACCTTAGCACTTGGAAGCAGGAACATGAGAACCAGAAGTTCAGGAACATACACAATTACATAAGGAGTTTGAGGTCAGCCTAGACTACATGAGGCCGTGTCTCAAAAGACAAACAAAAGAGGTAAACATAGGCTGGGGAGTTTGCTCAGAAGTTTAGAGCCCTGACTGCTCCTCCAGAAGACCCAGTTTTACTTCCCAGCACCACATGGGAGCTCACAACTATCTACAACTCCGGTCCCACCCCAGGGAAACTGATGATTTAGAGCCCAGTAAGTACCAGACATGCATGTGGTACACAGGCATACATGCAAGCAGGATACTAAGATACATAAAATAGAATTAAAATGATTTAAAAATTGAACATAGAGTTGTTTCTTTTCACTATAACAAGAAATAAGAACAGCATAAAATTCCCAAGTTCTTTAAAAAAATAAATAAAGGAAAATGCCCCTGGGAATGTGGTAAGGACCCTTGACCAGGTATGGGCTGAGTGTAAAGAACACGTTATCTATGGCAATGATTGTAGCCTAGCTGTGGGTATCACTCCGGCCAGAGCCTCAGCTGCAAGAACCTCATCTTGTATAAAGGAAAGACTGCCACACAACACGCAGACATCCCAGCATGCCCAGAAGAACATGCGGAACATTTTGAGAGTGTGCACAGAGTAGGAACAAACCCTGAGGAATCAAAGAACAAGGTCCTAGGCAAGGGCAGCTTGTGAGCTGGAGGTGTGTGTGTGTGTGTGTGTGGGTGTGTGTGTGTGTGTCCTCTAGACAGGCAGACACCACACACGAACCAGCAGAATCCTGACGAAACCTCGAGGTGGAGCAAACCAAACTAAGTCTCCAGCTCCCACTGTCTGGGGGGGTCATATTTATATTCCTTCATCACGCGGCCTTTCATGTGTTTGCTTCAGCAGACACCCTTTCACCTGTGTCTGCTACAGGAAAACATTCTTTCACCGGTCTGTGTGCCCCAGCAAACCATCACCTAACTTTCCAAAGTCACATGGTAATCAACCCGACTTGATTCACAAACTTTGCTGTAGACCATTAGCTCAGAGGCCAGACCTGGTAATAATCCTCAAAATAATTCAAACAAGACCCTGATAGGTGATGTTCGAACTCACCAGGCAGAAGGAGGCGCCTGGTTATTCACAAAACCTCATTAAGGGTCTGTATCTACGTGGGGATCCTTGGCTTTCTCTGGGTAGATCCTACCTTCTTTCTCCCTACTGCTTTGGAGAGCTCAACTGTCTGCCCAATCACCCTTTGCTTCTCTGAGAGACTCCTGGATGTCTGTGGGTTCACTGTGTCTTGGCGGGGGCTTTGGGCTTTCTTGCATATGCCAAGCATGTGTTCTACCAGTGAGCTACATCCTCAGCTCTGGGAACTTCTTTGTGTTTTCTCTCTCTCTCTCTCTCTCTCTCTCTCTCTCTCTCTCTCTCCCTCCCTCCCTCCCTCCCTCCCTCCCTCCCTCCCTCCCTCTCTCTCTCTCTCTCTCTCTCTCTCTCTCTCTCTCGGCCCTGGCTGCCCTGTAACTCACTCTGTAGACCAGGCTGGCCTTGAACTAACTCACAGATCACAGACATCCACCTGCCTCTGCCTCCACCTCAAGAGTGCCGGAGTCATTGGTGTGTGGCGTCCCATACAACTTCCTGGAAACTTCTTAAAAGTAGACATTGATGTCTGATCAGATCCATTTCATCACCCCTTCCAATACTTCCTGTTTTCATTTCCCAGCCCTTCCCCCTGAGGAATTGGTTGGTGTACATCAGGAAATCCTACTGTGTGGCTTTCTTCCCACCTTCCCTTCATACTGGGTTCCCCACAACGCCTGCTGCACTGTCTTGCAGTTCGCCCACATCGGTGGGCAAGTTTTCTGACACGCTGGTTAAATCTGTCTGTTGTTAAACCTGATTAATTCTGCTCACTGTAGTTTTCAGTCTGAGAGTTTCCGGGGGACATTTCCAGGTGACTGCCGTGGTGACCAGGGCCTGCGCCTGTTGCCTGCTCCGTTGTCTCTGGAGCTCTTTCCTGCAGCTGTCAACCTTGCTGTGCCCTGGTCTCTGATGATGCGAGGGGCACTACTTCATTATCTGTTTTGAAGTGGGATTCTCAGTATACTGTTCATGTTGTTTGTGATGGCTCAGAGGCACCTTCTCATTTTAGACTCCCAACCGCTGGGACTAGGAAGACAAGAAGACAAACTGTACCATCGTGCCTGGATGGCGCTGCTATGAGGAGTAAACTGAGGAACTGAGGGTGCCACAAAGCACAAATTCTTCCAGAGAAATCTGATTGTGACTTTGAATGCCTCTGGTCTAGAGCCACGTTACCTGAATTCGAGACCTCATTTTCTAAAGACCAACCAGTGGGAGTGTGGTGCTGGCACACCGATTCGTACTTCCTGGATCCTGAGATTATTAGTGTGAGCTGCCACGTCCTGTCCTCGAGGGCCTTTAAAAACAGGTGTTTGAGGGCTCTCCAGTTTGGCATCTTTGCTGACCCCCAAGGTAATCCTGTATTGAAGAAGTCCAGCTTCTTCTGTGTCTATAGAAACAGTTAAATGTGCAAATGTGCTAGATCCCTGGGCCACATAGGAATTAGGTGCTTCCTGACCACCCAGAGTCCCAGCCCCACTGCAGGAGGGAGGTCACCCGTGTGTTCGGCTGCGAAGCCACGTGTTCCCACTGTAGGGTCAGCTCCTCCCCCAGCCTCCACACAAGGAAACCTGAAGGGGCTCACTCAGGTGGGTGACTACACCTCTCTCACTCTTGTTGTCCCCGCTCTGCTCTGCTTTGGGTGGCTTCCTGCCCTTTTAGGTTTGTTAAGCAGCTCCTCCTGGGCCTGGATAGTCAGGGACGACTAAGCAAACGGAGGGAAAAAGGCCAAGCGCTGGACTGCCCCGCCGCAATCTGTCCTTCATGTCCCCAGGAAAAAGGAACGAATCGTAGGTTGGCACCTGGACAAGAAGTCATGTCTGACCTGTAGGGAATAAAGCAGCCAGAACCAAGTTAATACCTGGCCATTCAGCCTTTAGCTTTCTGTGAGGTCTCCCTGCCTCCTAGTCACAACACCCCCTGCCGTGTGTGTGTGTGTGTGTGTGTGTGTGTGTGTGTGTGTGTGTGATATGTTTTGTGGTTGTTTTGAGGCTTGTTCAAGGCCACGTTTTCCTCAAACTCATGATCCCCCTGCCTCAACCTCTGAGTGCTGAGATTATAGGTACAGGCTTCTATGCCCAGTATAAAGTCAGTTTTGAACACAAGCTATTAACTAATGTGTGTGCCTTTGGATTGTTCCTATAGCAACCTTAATTTCCTTGGCCTGATTTTTTTGGGGGGGGGGGCGAGGATCTAAATCTTTCTTTTTAGATAAGAAGAGAAGAACTACAAGCATGTTAAAAGCTGTTTCTCGAAGCCACCACTGCAGATGTTTTTAGATCACTTCCAGGATACATTAGACGCGCACACACGACTCCCTCTGAGCCAGGGATAACATACTGTTATTACGTCCCTTTGATTAAAAATAAATAAATAGAGCCGGACGTGGTGGTGGCGCACGCCTGTAATCCCAGCACTTGAGAGGCAGAGGCAGGCAGATTTCTGAGTTCGAGGCCAGCCTGGTCTACAGAGTGAGTTCCAGGACAGCCAGGACTACACAGAGGAACCCTGTCTTGAAAAACAAACAAACAAACAAAAAACCCCAAACAAACAAACAAACAAACAAACAAATAAATGGAAATAAAAGAAACTGGAATGTCAAAAACTCAGTCACTGGCCAAAGAGTAGGTGGAGGTTGGTCAAAGGTGGTACTAGGAGTTGAAAGGAGTGGATGGATGGAGCCTGGAGCCCGGAGCTACTCTTTCTGGAAGCCAAGGTCAGTTTGTGGCTGACTGAGGGGGTAGGAGGGAGGGGGAGGGAGACCTGGGATGCTCACAGTGGTGGCAAGACAGGATCAAAGAACAATTGGTAAGGTGGAGTGTCCTCTCGGTTACTCTTGTGTTGTGCCCACGGTCTCCATCAGAGGATGGCAGAATCTGAGCCCTGCAGTGGATAAGCTAAAGTCCTGAGGGAAACTCATTCATGCCTTTGCAAGATCTAACCTGGTGGTTCTCAACCTGTGGGTCTCAACCCACATATCAGATATCCTGGTTATCAGATATCTACATTATGATTTGTAACGGTAGCAAAATTACAGTTATGAAGTAGCAATGCAATCATTTTATGGTGTGTGTGTGTGTGTGTGTGTGTGTGTGTGTGTAGGGGGGTCCCCACAACATGAGGAACTGTATTAAAGGGTCGAAGCATTAGGAAGGTTGAGAACCACTGTATCTAGAGTGTACCAGAAATCCTGGTTCCTTTGTTTTCCCCAACCTTGTGGTGTCAGAGTGGGTGCCATTACAGGGACCTAAGAGCCTCCAGTATTTTTTTTTTTAAAGATTTATTTAGTATATGTAAGTACACTGTAGCTGTCTTCAGACACACCAGAAGAGGGCGTCAGATCTCATTACAGATGGTTGTGAGCCACCATGTGGTTGCTGGGATTCGAACTCAAGACCTTCAGAAGAGCAGTCAGTGCTCTTAACCTCTGAGCCATATCACCAGCCCCGAGCCTCCAGTATCTTTACTTTCGTGGACAAAAGGTTCAGGTTCCGGGTCCTGGTAGGACATAGAAATGTGGTAAGGTCTCTTTCTCTCTGGCTGCACAGTTATATGCAATTTCCTGTCAGCACAGGAAAATAAAAGATTGGGACAGGTCCTGGTATCTAAATGGCGGATCACAAGAATACCGCTGGGGCCCAGGGTCCGTGTGTGAGCGGGGCGGAATCCAAGCAACCTAGCTGGAGCTAGAGGAGAGGCCCTCTGCTCTCCACACACTTTGCCCAACGCTGTGGGGCACCTGCTGAGAAAGGGCTCCCACGGTACAGCAAAAGGCTTCAAACGAGAATGGGAACTGAGACCATCACCTCAGTAGGTAGACAACGCTCATGGGCCAAACCTAACCAGAATGAGGGCCAGGTTCACAAAAGGCCAACATTCTCAGGAAGCCTTAACAGGATCCGGTAGGTCATGAAATCATCTAAGATAAAGGACAAAAGAAAAAAAAAAAAAGGCTCTACATTCTAAGTGCAAGAATGAGTGAGTCTGGAGGGGAAGATGGTTGACAAATGGCAATAATGATGGCCCAGGTGTTAGAAGTATCAGGAGAAAGTCTAAAACAGCATGTTAGGTTTACTGCTCAGTGCCAGCCAATCAGCCAGCCAGCCAGACTCACTGTTATATTTATAGGACTCTATACATTTATATTATTTATAGATTACAGACAGAAAAAAAAAAAAAACTCCAATCTGAGATGTGGAAAAGAACTTCAAAGAGACGAACAAGAGCTAAGAAATCTGCTTTTGAAGTTTTGAAGGGAGAAAGAGGCCCATAGGAAAACAGTTGGAAACAATGATACTGAGAACGTCCCAGATTTGGTGAAAGATATAAATTCCTGGTACAAGGAGGTTCAGCACACTCCAAATAGAATCAGCTTGGAGAAACCTATGCCCAGAGACATTGCAAGTAGCCCGGGAAGATTCTTCTAAAGGCTGTGAGGCAGCCAAGGCCAAGACAGGCACCCACACTACTGAAGAGATCAGACCACAGCCCTGTCCTCCGTACCTGACCCAACCAGCCACATAACCATGATCAACTGCATTCTGGGGCCCTGGGGGCGTGGCTTAGCAGCAACCTTGGACTGTGTAACCCAGATTTCAGACTGTTTGGTTCCTTCGTTTAATCTCTGCATTAAGAATGAAAGTTTTGCCGGGCGTGGTGGCACACGCCTGTAATCCCAGCACTTGGGAGGCAGAGGCAGGCAGATTTCTGAGTTCGAGGCCTGCCTGGTCTACAAAGTAAGTTCCAGGACAGCCAGGACTACACAGAGAAACCCTGTCTCGAAAAAAACAAAAACAAAAAAACAAAAACGAAAAAAGAATAAAACTTTTGTGAATGAAGCTTCAAACACCTGAGATGCAAACAAGAGCTTTGGGGATGGGGTTGGGCGTGGGGCTGGAGAGACAGCTCGACATTTAAGAGCAGTGGCAGACGCAGGTTCAATTCCCAGCACCCACATAGTGGCTCACAGCCACCAGTACCAGGTGACCTGAAACCCTCTTCTGATCGTCACAGAAGCCAGGCACGTTGGGTCAAATAGTCATACATGCAAAGCAAAACACTCATACAACAATAGCAAATAAAGATATAAAATTTTAAAAAATGATAATAAATAAATAAAATTAAAATTAAAAAAGGAGTTTTGGTTGATTTTTTTTTCAGATTTAATTCACTGTATGTCCTATGAGTATTTTGCCTACCTGCATGTATGTGTGCCACCTGTGAATTGGGTGCCCTCGGAAGTGGGAAGAGACGGGTCGAAGCCATTTGAATAGGAGTTATGGTCGTGAGTCACTATGTGGTGAACCAAATCCAAGTTTGCTGAGAGAACAGCCAGACGCTCTTACCCTCAGAAACACCTCTCCAACCTTTGTTGTTTTGTCCTTCTGGCTTTCCTGAGGTGTGCTAACTACTTTGGGACTCTGCCAGCAGGAAACCCATGACCACAGGAAAACCTTGCCCTTGAATCTTCCCAGCATGGAATCCAGATAAACCATTTTCTCCGTGAAACAAAAGAAAAGCCTTAAATCACGCAAGGTAGCAGGAATGTTGGTCATATACAAACACATTCTGGCAAATTACCTCCCTCTTTGAGGGAGGTTGCTTAGCGAGTCCCTACATGTGGGGACCAGGAAGACTGAACTGCACACGGATCAGACCAAGCTGATGGTGGATGGCCAGCACACACTGACAGAGCAACTCATACAGGTGACAGAAGTGCAAATGAGTCCCCATGAGAGTGGAAGATTCATTTATTATCAAAAGACATGTCGGCACTAAAAGTTGTAATACACCAAACTGTGAGATGTTTCAGGGGTACGTGGAGAGAAGATGAACGATATCCTACTAAATATACACAGCAAATCAAGACACACCATGTTCAAAGTGGCCCTAAATTGTAAGTGTTG
Source organism: Apodemus agrarius (assembly GCA_964023405.1). Taxonomy (NCBI): domain Eukaryota; kingdom Metazoa; phylum Chordata; class Mammalia; order Rodentia; family Muridae; genus Apodemus; species Apodemus agrarius. The sequence goes on along the minus strand of OZ030022.1, from coordinate 27,851,065 downwards.
AAAACCTTGCCCAAGCATGGTGCTCTATGCATGCAATCCCAGTGCTTGGGAGGCTGATAGGAAAGATTGCCAGCCACTTCAAGGCCCATGTGCACTACAGAGCGAATGATTGCAGTGCTGACTGGGATACAGAGACCACTTCCTTGGCTGGGCAGCAGTGGCACATGCCTTGAATCCAAGTCCTCCAGAGCAGGAGGCAGGGGAATCTCTGAGTCTGAAACCAGACTGTACAACAGAGTGAGTACCAGGACAGCCAAGGCTTCAGCAGAGAAACTTGGTCATGGAAAGAAAAGCCAAAAACCAAAAAGCAAAACACTCCCTCTGAGCTCATGCTCCCATTGGAACAAGAACAGAAAAGAGTCATAAGACACAGCATAAGATTTTAGAGGGAAAAAGAAGAAGAAAAAGAGGAGGGAGAACATGACACAATATTACCAAAAGAAGCAGGCAGGTTAGGAAGAAAGGAAGATAGCCAATACCCTAAAAAACAAGAACTGAGATTATAGAGGGAATCTAACCATACAAGTCAAGGTCTATAAGAACCCAGAGGTGCTTTCCATAGAGCCTCAGGACATCACAATGAGAAATTCAGCCATTAGAGAGGGAGAGAAATAACAATCCCGTCTCAGGGTCAACTGTAGCTCTCTGCAAAAGCTGCAGATACGTGAGGTTCTCGTGTGTGTTGGGGTCAAAGAAGCCCTTGGTGTCATCACCAGGGTCAGCCAAGATGCTGTTCATCTCCTCATCAAAGTAGCCACGTTGGTAGGCCACGTCCACGGGCACACGGTGGCTGTGCACGGGGTCAATGACACCACCCGTAGCGATCTGGGCTTCCAGCAGACGAATGCCATGGTTCTTGACAATGAGTTCCCTCTGCATGGCCTGGAAGAGGGAGATCTGCTCCCCAGTGTAGGGGTCTGTATAGCCAGTGACAGCTCGCTCAGCTGACAGCAGCTTCTCCTGGATCTCCCCACCCACCAGGCCTGCAGCCACGGCCTCGTCCACAGACAGTCTGCGGTTGTGCACTGGGTCGATGATGAAGCCGGTGGCCGCCTGAGCCTCCAGCAGCACCAGGGCTGTGCCGGGCCTCAGCACCCCCTTCCACATGGCCTGATAGATGCTCATCTTCTCCTGACGGCCGGGCTCTCCCTGGACGGGCACCAGGACGCCCGCGATGCAGCTGGTGCCCCCCAGGTAGCGCTTGACAGAGTCCATCTCTGTCACCTCATCAACGGTCTTGGTGCCCTGGGCCAGTTCTTGCATGGTATCCCGGTCCAGGATGCCAGAGGTAAACAGCTCAGAGGCAGAAACCTGGCGCCTCAGGCCTGGGAAAGACACCTTGCTGAGCCTTTCTTCTGTCTCCTCGATGACTTGGAGGAGGATGGAAATTAGTTCCTTTACACCCAGCCTGCCAGCCAAGTACTGGGCTAGGAGGTCCTCTCGGCGGCTCTCACTAAGGTAGGACGAGAACAGCACTGTCCACACTGAGACCTTCTGGTCCTGGAACTGCCCACGGCTGACCTGCATGGTGGCAGCTCGCAGAGTCTGCTCCTGCTGCTGCTTGGCACTCTCAGAGCTGTCAAGAGCACCACCATTGTCTGGTGAGGTCCCTGAGCTCCTGGGCCCAGTCTCCTGTTGGCTATGGGAGGTGACACTCTTCTCCAGTTTGGACTCCTGTGTCTCCTCGGCCTCCTCAATGATGGTGGTCAGTCTCCTCTTGAGCATGGGCAGAGTCAGTGTCCCAGAGCTGAACTGGGCCAGCAGCTCCTTCCGGGTGTCCCAGCTCACATAGTTGGATGTCAGAATGTCCCACACTGGGACCTCACGGCCCTGCAGGTGACCCCGTTTTACCTCCATGGTGACCTTGCCCAGGGTTCCCTGTGGATCCGCATGTGGGCTCGCATCCTTGGCCCGGGCCAGCACTGAGGTGAGGGTGGTGCTCACGTCCTGAAGGGTCAGCCCACCTGCCTGGTAGCGCCGCAGCAGATCCTGGCGCAGACTCTCAGGCACCTCTCGGTAGAAGAGAAGCTCCCAGACAGAGATGCTCTGGCCCTGGAAGTCGCCTGTGCCCGGGGTCACGCGGGCTTCCCGAAGGGCGCGCCTCAGCTCCTCACTCAGGTGGTGCACACTGGAGCCCTTTCCTGCCAACTGCAGCATGTAGAAGCCAGTCTCCGGGTCCCGCACACAGCGTCGCAGCAGCTGCAGGTACGTGAGGTTCTCGTGTGTGTTGGGGTCAAAGAAGCCCTTGGTGTCATCACCAGGGTCAGCCAAGATGCTGTTCATCTCCTCATCAAAGTAGCCACGTTGGTAGGCCACGTCCACAGGGACACGGTGGCTATGTACAGGGTCGATGACACCACCCGTAGCGATCTGTGCCTCCAGCAGACGAATGCCATGGTCTTTCACAATGAGGTCCCTCTGCATGGCCTGGAAGAGGGAGATCTGCTCCCCAGTGTAGGGGTCTGTATAGCCAGTGACAGCTCGCTCAGCTGACAGCAGCTTCTCCTGGATCTCCCCACCCACCAGGCCCGCAGCCACGGCCTCGTCCACAGACAGTCTGCGGTTGTGCACTGGGTCGATGATGAAGCCGGTGGCCGCCTGAGCCTCCAGCAGCACCAGGGCTGTGCCGGGCCTCAGCACCCCCTTCCACATGGCCTGATAGATGCTCATCTTCTCCTGACGGCCGGGCTCTCCCTGGACGGGCACCAGGACGCCCGCGATGCAGCTGGTGCCCCCCAGGTAGCGCTTGACAGAGTCCATCTCTGTCACCTCATCAATGGTCTTGGTGCCCTGGGCCAGCTCTCGCATGGTATCCCTGTCCAGGATGCCAGAGGTACACAGCTCAGAGGCGGAAACCTGGCGCCTCAGGCCCCGGAAAGACACCTTGCTGAGCCTTTCTTCTGTCTCCTCGATGACTTGGAGGAGGATGGAAATTAGTTCCTTTACACCCAGCCTGCCAGTCAAGTGCTGGGCTAGGAGGTCCTCTCGGCGGCTCTCACTAAGGTAGGACGAGAACAGCACTGTCCACACTGAGACCTTCTGGTCCCGGAACTGCCCACGGCTGACCTGCATGGTGGCAGCTCGCAGAGTCTGCTCCTGCTGCTGCTTGGCACTCTCAGAGTTGTCCTGGGCACCACCCTTGTCTGGGGAAGTCCCCGAGCTTCCAACCCCAGTTTCCCTTTTGTGGGATGAGCTCTTTTTCAGCTGTTCAGTCTCCTGTGTCTCCTCGGCCTCCTCAATGATGGTGGTCAGTCTCCTCTTGAGCATGGGCAGAGTCAATGTCCCAGAGCTGAACTGGGCCAGCAGCTCCTTCCGGGTGTCCCAGCTCACATAGTTGGATGTCAGAATGTCCCACATTGGGACCTCACGGCCCTGCAGATGACCCCGTTTTACCTCCATGGTGACCTTGCCCAGGGTTCCCTGTGGATCCGCATGTGGGCTCGCATCCTTGGCCCGGGCCAGCACTGAGGTGAGGGTGGTGCTCACGTCCTGAACGGTCAGCCCACCTGCCTGGTAGCGCCGCAGCAGATCTTGGCGCAGACTCTCAGGCACCTCTCGGTAGAAGAGAAGCTCCCAGACAGAGATGCTCTGGCCCTGGAAGTCGCCTGTGCCCGGGGTCACGCGGGCTTCCCGGAGGGCGCGCCTCAGCTCCTCACTCAGGTGGTGCACACTGGAGCCCTTTCCTGCCAACTGCAGCATGTAGAAGCCAGTCTCCGGGTCCTGCACACAGCGTCGCAGCAGCTGCAGGTACGTGAGGTTCTCGTGTGTGTTGGGGTCAAAGAAGCCCTTGGTGTCATCACCAGGGTCAGCCAAGATGCTGTTCATCTCCTCATCAAAGTAGCCACGTTGGTAGGCCACGTCCACGGGCACACGGTGGCTGTGCACGGGGTCAATGACACCACCCGTGGCGATCTGGGCCTCCAGCAGACGAATGCCATGGTTCTTGACAATGAGTTCCCTCTGCATGGCCTGGAAGAGGGAGATCTGCTCCCCAGTGTAGGGGTCTGTATAGCCAGTGACAGCTCGCTCAGCTGACAGCAGCTTCTCCTGGATCTCCCCACCCACCAGGCCCGCAGCCACGGCCTCGTCCACAGACAGTCTGCGGTTGTGCACTGGGTCGATGATGAAGCCGGTGGCCGCCTGAGCCTCCAGCAGCACCAGGGCTGTGCCGGGCCTCAGCACCCCCTTCCACATGGCCTGATAGATGCTCATCTTCTCCTGACGGCCGGGCTCTCCCTGGACGGGCACCAGGACGCCAGCGATGCAGCTGGTGCCCCCCAGGTAGCGCTTGACAGAGTCCATCTCTGTCACCTCATCAATGGTCTTGGTGCCCTGAGCCAGCTCTCTCATGGTATCCCGGTCCAGGATGCCAGAGGTACACAGCTCAGAGGCAGTCACCTGACGCCTCAGGCCCTGGAAAGACACCTTGCTGAGCCTTTCTTCTGTCTCCTCGATGACTTGGAGGAGGATGGAAATTAGTTCCTTTACACCCAGCCTGCCAGCCAAGTGCTGGGCTAGGAGGTCCTCTCGGCGGCTCTCACTAAGGTAGGACGAGAACAGCACTGTCCACACTGAGACCTTCTGGTCCCGGAACTGTCCACGGCTGACCTGCATGGTGGCAGCTTGCAGAGTCTGCTCCTGCTGCTGCTTGGCACTCTCAGCGTTGTCCTGAGCATTGCCCTTGTCTGGTGAGGTCCCTGGGCTCCTGGGCCCAGTCTCCTGTTGGCTATGGGAGGTGACACTCTTCTCCAGTTTGGACTCCTGTGTCTCCTCGGCGTCCTCAATGATGGTGGTCAGTCTCCTCTTGAGCATGGGCAGAGTCAGTGTCCCAGAGCTGAACTGGGCCAGCAGCTCCTTCCGGGTGTCCCAGCTCACATAGTTGGATGTCAGAATGTCCCACACTGGGACCTCACGGCCCTGCAGGTGACCCCGTTTTACCTCCATGGTGACCTTGCCCAGGGTTCCCTGTGGATCCGCATGTGGGCTCGCATCCTTGGCCCGGGCCAGCACTGAGGTGAGGGTGGTGCTCACGTCCTGAACGGTCAGCCCACCTGCCTGGTAGCGCTGCAGCAGATCCTGGCGCAGACTCTCAGGCACCTCTCGGTAGAAGAGAAGCTCCCAGACAGAGATGCTCTGGCCCTGGAAGTCGCCTGTGCCCGGGGTCACGCGGGCTTCCCGAAGGGCGCGCCTCAGCTCCTCACTCAGGTGGTGCACACTGGAGCCCTTTCCTGCCAACTGCAGCATGTAGAAGCCAGTCTCCGGGTCCCGCACACAGCGTCGCAGCAGCTGCAGGTACGTGAGGTTCTCGTGTGTGTTGGGGTCAAAGAAGCCCTTGGTGTCATCACCAGGGTCAGCCAAGATGCTGTTCATCTCCTCATCAAAGTAGCCACGTTGGTAGGCCACGTCCACGGGCACACGGTGGCTATGTACAGGGTCGATGACACCACCCGTAGCGATCTGGGCCTCCAGCAGACGAATGCCATGGTCTTTCACAATGAGGTCCCTCTGCATGGCCTGGAAGAGGGAGATCTGCTCCCCAGTGTAGGGGTCCCTGTAGCCGGTGACAGCTCGCTCAGCTGACAGCAGCTTCTCCTGGATCTCCCCACCCACCAGGCCTGCAGCCACGGCCTCGTCCACAGACAGTCTGCGGTTGTGCACTGGGTCGATGATGAAGCCGGTGGCCGCCTGAGCCTCCAGCAGCACCAGGGCTGTGCCGGGCCTCAGCACCCCCTTCCACATGGCCTGATAGATGCTCATCTTCTCCTGACGGCCGGGCTCTCCCTGGACGGGCACCAGGACGCCCGCGATGCAGCTGGTGCCCCCCAGGTAGCGCTTGACAGAGTCCATCTCTGTCACCTCATCAATGGTCTTGGTGCCCTGAGCCAGCTCTCTCATGGTATCCCGGTCCAGGATGCCAGAGGTACACAGCTCAGAGGCAGTCACCTGACGCCTCAGGCCCCGGAAAGACACCTTGCTGAGCCTTTCTTCTGTCTCCTCGATGACTTGGAGGAGGATGGAAATTAGTTCATTTACACCCAGCCTGCCAGCCAAGTGCTGGGCTAGGAGGTCCTCTCGGCGGCTCTCACTAAGGTAGGACGAGAACAGCACTGTCCACACTGAGACCTTCTGGTCCCGGAACTGTCCACGGCTGACCTGCATGGTGGCAGCTCGCAGAGTCTGCTCCTGCTGCTGCTTGGCACTCTCAGCGTTGTCCTGAGCATTGCCCTTGTCTGGTGAGGTCCCTGGGCTCCTGGGCCCAGTCTCCTGTTGGCTATGGGAGGTGACACTCTTCTCCAGTTTGGACTCCTGTGTCTCCTCGGCCTCCTCAATGATGGTGGTCAGTCTCCTCTTGAGCATGGGCAGAGTCAGTGTCCCAGAGCTGAACTGGGCCAGCAGCTCCTTCCGGGTGTCCCAGCTCACATAGTTGGATGTCAGAATGTCCCACACTGGGACCTCACGGCCCTGCAGGTGACCCCGTTTTACCTCCATGGTGACCTTGCCCAGGGTTCCCTGTGGATCCGCATGTAGGCTCGCATCCTTGGCCCGGGCCAGCACTGAGGTGAGGGTGGTGCTCAAGTCCTGAAGGGTCAGCCCACCTGCCTGGTAGCGCTGCAGCAGATCCTGGCGCAGACTCTCAGGCACCTCTCGGTAGAAGAGAAGCTCCCAGACAGAGATGCTCTGGCCCTGGAAGTCGCCTGTGCCCGGGGTCACGCGGGCTTCCCGAAGGGCGCGCCTCAGCTCCTCACTCAGGTGGTGCACACTGGAGCCCTTTCCTGCCAACTGCAGCATGTAGAAGCCAGTCTCCGGGTCCCGCACACAGCGTCGCAGCAGCTGCAGGTACGTGAGGTTCTCGTGTGTGTTGGGGTCAAAGAAGCCCTTGGTGTCATCACCAGGGTCAGCCAAGATGCTGTTCATCTCCTCATCAAAGTAGCCACGTTGGTAGGCCACGTCCACAGGGACACGGTGGCTATGTACAGGGTCGATGACACCACCCGTAGCGATCTGTGCCTCCAGCAGACGAATGCCATGGTCTTTCACAATGAGGTCCCTCTGCATGGCCTGGAAGAGGGAGATCTGCTCCCCAGTGTAGGGGTCTGTATAGCCAGTGACAGCTCGCTCAGCTGACAGCAGCTTCTCCTGGATCTCCCCACCCACCAGGCCCGCAGCCACGGCCTCGTCCACAGACAGTCTGCGGTTGTGCACTGGGTCGATGATGAAGCCGGTGGCCGCCTGAGCCTCCAGCAGCACCAGGGCTGTGCCGGGCCTCAGCACCCCCTTCCACATGGCCTGATAGATGCTCATCTTCTCCTGACGGCCGGGCTCTCCCTGGACGGGCACCAGGACGCCAGCGATGCAGCTGGTGCCCCCCAGGTAGCGCTTGACAGAGTCCATCTCTGTCACCTCATCAATGGTCTTGGTGCCCTGAGCCAGCTCTCGCATGGTATCCCGGTCCAGGATGCCAGAGGTACACAGCTCAGAGGCAGTCACCTGACGCCTCAGGCCCCGGAAAGACACCTTGCTGAGCCTTTCTTCTGTCTCCTCGATGACTTGGAGGAGGATGGAAATTAGTTCCTTTACACCCAGCCTGCCAGCCAAGTGCTGGGCTAGGAGGTCCTCTCGGCGGCTCTCACTAAGGTAGGACGAGAACAGCACTGTCCACACTGAGACCTTCTGGTCCCGGAACTGCCCACGGCTGACCTGCATGGTGGCAGCTCGCAGAGTCTGCTCCTGCTGCTGCTTGGCACTCTCAGCGTTGTCCTGACCATTGCCCTTGTCTGGTGAGGTCCCTGGGCTCCTGGGCCCAGTTTCCTGTTGGCTATGGGAGGTGACACTCTTCTCCAGTTTGGACTCCTGTGTCTCCTCGGCCTCCTCAATGATGGTGGTCAGTTTCCTCTTGAGCATGGGCACAGTCAGTGTCCCAGAGCTGAACTGGGCCAGCAGCTCCTTCCGGGTGTCCCAGCTCACATAGTTGGATGTCAGAATGTCCCACACTGGGACCTCACGGCCCCTCAGATGACCCCGTTTTACCTCCATGGTGACCTTGCCCAGGGTTCCCTGTGGATCCACATGTGGGCTCGCATCCTTGGCCCGGGCCAGCACTGAGGTGAGGGTGGTGCTCACGTCCTGAAGGGTCAGCCCACCTGCCTGGTAGCGCCGCAGCAGATCCTGGCGCAGACTCTCAGGCACCTCTCGGTAGAAGAGAAGCTCCCAGACAGAGATGCTCTGGCCCTGGAAGTCGCCTGTGCCCGGGGTCACGCGGGCTTCCCGAAGGGCGCGCCTCAGCTCCTCACTCAGGTGGTGCACACTGGAGCCCTTTCCTGCCAACTGCAGCATGTAGAAGCCAGTCTCCGGGTCCCGCACACAGCGTCGCAGCAGCTGCAGGTACGTGAGGTTCTCGTGTGTGTTGGGGTCAAAGAAGCCCTTGGTGTCATCACCAGGGTCAGCCAAGATGCTGTTCATCTCCTCATCAAAGTAGCCACGTTGGTAGGCCACGTCCACAGGGACACGGTGGCTATGTACAGGGTCGATGACACCACCCGTGGCGATCTGGGCCTCCAGCAGACGAATGCCATGGTCTTTCACAATGAGGTCCCTCTGCATGGCCTGGAAGAGGGAGATCTGCTCCCCAGTGTAGGGGTCTGTATAGCCAGTGACAGCTCGCTCAGCTGACAGCAGCTTCTCCTGGATCTCCCCACCCACCAGGCCTGCAGCCACGGCCTCGTCCACAGACAGTCTGCGGTTGTGCACTGGGTCGATGATGAAGCCCGTGGCCGCCTGAGCCTCCAGCAGCACCAGGGCTGTGCCGGGCCTCAGCACCCCCTTCCACATGGCCTGATAGATGCTCATCTTCTCCTGACGGCCAGGCTCTCCCTGGACGGGCACCAGGACGCCGGCGATGCAGCTGGTGCCCTTGAGGTATCTCTTCACGTCTTCCTTCTGTTCAATCTGATCTACTGTGGCTCTGCCTTCTTCCAGGTCCTCTAGAGTCTGTTTTGTGATGACCTCTGACCTCAGCAGTTCCTCAGCTGTCACCTGAGTTCGTAGTCCTCGGAACCAGTGTCTCCTGCTTTTACCTTCCTTGTCTGCAATCATTTGTAAAATAAGCTTCACCACCTTTTGTAGTGCCCGGGCAGTGTCCTCTTTGTATATCTTAACTAGTTCAATCTTCTTCTCCTCAGATACGTACTCTGAGTTCAGCAGTTCCCACACAGATCGCCTCTGGCCTCTGTACCTCCCCACTGTCACTTCCACCTGCTCTGCCTCCAGGGCCCTTTTGGTGGCCTCATCAATGTATTCCATGTCCTTTTTGTCCTTGACCACTGGGAACAGAGCCCAGCCTGACTTCTCCTCCCGCTGGCACCGGTCCTGCAGCTCCTGGTATGTGACCTTTTCTTGTGTGTTGGGATCCACAAACCTTTTCCTCATGTGCTTTTGGTCAGCAATGAGAACAACCGTTTCATCACACAGGCAGCCCCGCCGGCAGGCCGTATCCAGTGGGACTCGATGGCGGTGCAGTGGGTCAATGACCCCACCTGTGGCCGCCTGCACCTCCAGCAGCCTCAGCGCCTCCTCCCTCCCGACTAACTTCTTCTCCATGGCTTGGAACAGTGGGATAGTCTCCCCTGTGGCTGGGTCTTCGTAGCCCTTCGCTGCCTTCTCTGCATTCAAAAGTCTCTCTCTCAGGTCTTCACCCACCAGGCCAGCTGTCACGGCTTCCTCCACACACAGCCTCTGGTGGCTGCAAGGGTCCATTAGGTACCCAGTGGCGGCCTGTGCTTCCAGCAACTGAGCTGCAAACCCTGCGGGGATGAGTTCTTCCCTGCTGGCCTCATAGATGCTCATTACCTTCTGGGTTAGAGGTGCTATCACTCCAGCTATGCAATTGCTGCCTTCCAGGTAGACATTTACATCCTGTAGCCGGTGGAGGTCCAGGCACGCGCTCTCCCTGCTCTGGAGCGCATCCAGGGTTTTCTTATCTAGGATCCCAGAGTTGAACAATTCTGCAGCTGTCACATCACCATGGATGCCCGGCACCTTGAATATTTGGCCTTGCTTTTCTGTTTCTTCCACGGTAGAGGTAATCACCTCCAGCAAGTTCTCCAGGCCTATGTTCCGGGCTCTGTACTCCTGCAAAAGCTTTCTTCTCCTTCCTTCTGTAAAATACTGGGAGGATAACAGGTCCCACACAGACACCGTCTGGCTCGCAAACTTCCCTACATGCATTTCCACAGTTCTGGATCTCAGAGCTTGCCTCGTGGCCTCGTCAATGTACGTGTAGGTTTCTCCTTTCTTGACAATTTCCAACATGTACAGGCCTGTCTCAGGGTCCTCCACGCAGCGCTCCAGCAGCTGCAGGTACGTGAGGTTCTCGTGCGTGTTGGGGTCGAAGAAGCCCTTGGTGTCATCGCTTGGGTCAGCCAAGATGCGGTTCATCTCCTCATTGAAGTAGCCACGTTGGTAGGCCACGTCCACGGGGACACGGTGGCTGTGCACGGGGTCGATGATGCCTCCCGTGGCGATCTGGGCCTCCAGCAGGCGGATGCCGTGGTCCCTGACGATGAGATCCCTCTGCATGGCCTGAAAGAGAGAGATCTGTTCTCCTGTGTAAGGGTCTGTATAGCCGGTAACAGCCCGCTCGGCTGACAGCAGCTTCGTGTAAGTTTCCTTGCCAAACATCCCTGCCTGGAACGCCTGCTCGACAGTTAGCTTCCGGTTCTCCACGGGGTCGATGATGAAACCGGTGGCTGCCTGTGCTTCCAGCAGCACCAGGGCTGTTCCCGGCCTCAGAATGTGCCTTCTCAAGGCCTCTGGGATACTCATCTTCTCTTTTGTCTCCCGAATAAGGACCCCAGCAATGAAGTTGCCTCCTTCCAGGGACCTCCTCACGCTGTCCATCTCTGTCACTTCCTGGACTGTCCTCTTTCCCTGATTGAGCTCATCCAGCGTCTGCTTGGTGATCAGCTGGGACCTAAACAAGTCCCCAGCTGAAACCTGTTTCCGGAGCCCTTTGAAGGTAGCCTGTGGGGGCTGCTTCTCCGCAGCTTCCACCAGGGTGGTGAGCATGCTGATGACCTGCCGCAGAGCAGCAGCCCTCCCGGAGCAGCAAAGTGCCACCAGCTCCCTCCGCTTCTCAGCTCCGACATACTCAGAGTGTAGCAGGTCCCAGAGTGACACGCTGTGTCCTTGGAACCTCCCCATGTGGATGGGGACCTTCATAGCCCTCAGTGCCACGGCAGTGTGGTCATCCACCTCAAGCACAGTGTCCTGGGGCAGTGGCAGCAGCCACAGGCCAGTGTCAGCATCCAGCACACAGAGTTCCTTGAGCTGCTGGTATGTCACCTTCTCACGGGAGTTGGGGTCAAAAAAGAGCTTGTTTTCCTTCCCAGGGGCGGTCAGCACCCGGCTTGTCTGCTCATCCAGGAAGCCAAGCTTGTAGGCCACTGCCTGGGGCAGACGCACTCCATGGACAGGGTCCACAACACCCCCTGTGGCCAGCTGGACTTGCAGGAGAGGAAAGGCCTCACTTTGGGTTACAAGCCCCTTCTCCATGGCCTGCCATAGAGATAGGGAGCCCCCTGAACAGGGGTCTGAGTACCCTGTCACAGCCTTTTCAACCTGCCTCAGCTGGTCACTGAGCTCGGTGCCCACCAGGCCAGCCTTCACCGCACCTTCCACTGACAATCTCTGGTTGGTTAGCGGATTGACAAGGAAGCCAGATGCCACCTGGGCCTCTAGCAGCTGCTGGCCCAGGCCCGGGGGCAGGAGGCCATCTCTTACAGCCTGGTCAATGCTCAACTTGGTCCCTGAGGGCTGGAGCAGCACACCGGCCACACAGCCCGTACCCCAGAGGCAGGCCTTCACAGCAGGCTGTTTGGCGACCTCATCAGGTGACTGCACGCCCTGTGCCAGTGCTTCCAGTGTCTCCTGGGTGATAATACCAGCATCTCGTAGCCAAGTGGCAGGGACCTCACCCCGTGGGCCTGGCACAGTGATGCGGGCCCGGGCCAGGAGCCTCGCTGCGTGCACCCAGCTGCGTATAGTGTCCTGTAGCTGTGGCACAGAAGTCTTCCCAACCCTCACGTCCTCAAGGAAGGCCCTGCGCTGCTCCTCAGTAAAGTGACAGGAGGTGAGCAAGTCCCAGAGAGACAAGCCATCTTCAGTGCCAGCTGAGGCTTCCAGGGTCTCCTGGATCTGTGCGTCAGTGGGGACACTGGGGGCATCTTCTGTCAGGGGCAAGAGGTGAAGCCCAGAGGCCTTGTCCTGGAGACACTGTTCCAGAAGCTGGGCATAGCTGGTGTGTCCCCTGCCATCGGGGGTGGGAAAGGTCTCAGGAGATCTGGACAAGGCCACCTCCATCTCTCGATCAATGCAGCCACGCTGGACCGCCACAGGCATGGGGAGGTGGAGGTGAGTTGTGGGATCAACGACCCCTCCTGTGGATACCTGGGCCTCTAGTAAGCGGGTCGCCTGCTCCACAGGGACAAGGCCCTTCTTCATGGCCCTGAACAGGGACACCTTTTTCCCAGAAAAGGGGTCTCTGTAGCCAGTGATAGAATGTTCTGCTCGCTTCAGCCGGCCGTACACCTCTGCCCCCACGATTCCCCGGCACACGGCCTCATCTACTGACAGGGTCTCCATACTGCAGGGGTCGGTGATGGCTCCAGTGGCTGCCTGGGCCTCCAGCAAGGCCAAAGCGACACTAGGTGCCAGCAGCTTCTGTTTCATGGCCTGGTAGAGACTGATTCGCTGGTTGGAAGGCTGTAGCAGCACACCACCCACAGTGCCTGAGCCCTGAAGGTACCTGTGAACGTCGCCCATGTGAAGGAGGGCATCTGGGCTGACCGTCCCTGTCAGCACCTGGTCCAGGAGCTCCTGGTTGATGATGTGGGCCTCTAGGAGCTGGTAGGCAGTGACCCGGCCTTGTAGGGCAGGCAGTGTGATGTCTGTCCACCTCCTCATCTCTTTCTCCAGCAGCTGAGCGACCTGCTCCAGTGAGATCTTGCGCTGCCAGTAACGCTGCAGCAGTTGTCTCCTCCAGTCCTCTTTGAAATACTCAGAGTTGACCAGCTCCCACGCAGAAACTCTCTGCCCCCGGAACCGTCCATATTTCACGGAAAGCAGTAGATTCTGGAAGGCCTGCCGAGTGCAGCTATCTACCAGCTGTGGTCGTGTACTGCTAAGGGGCAGGAGGTGCAGGCCCGTCTCAGAGTCATGTACACAGCGCTCCAGAAGCTGCAGGTAGGTGAGATTTTCGTGGGTATTGGGGTCAAAGAAGCCTTTGGTGTCATCAGATGGATCCAACAGAATAGAGTTCAGCATCTGATCAAAGTAGCCACGTTGGTAGGCCACGTCCACGGGCACACGGTGGCTATGTACGGGGTCAATGACACCACCCGTGGCGATCTGGGCCTCCAGCAGGCGGATGCCGTGGTCTCTGACAATAAGTTCCTTCTGCATGGCCTGGAAGAGTGAGATCTGCTCCCCAGAGTAGGGGTCCTTATAGCCAGTCACGGCACGCTCTGCAGATAGCAGCTTGGCATATACATCAGGCCCAATGACACCGGCCCTCAGTGCCTCCTCCACAGAGTATCTCTTATTCTCTTTTGGGTCAATGATAAAGCCTGTGGCGGCCTGGGCCTCAAGCAAGATCAGGGCAGTGCCAGGCCTGAGGAGCCCCTTGCTACGGGCCTCATAGATACTGAGCCGTTCCTGGGAATCAGGAAGCAATAGGCCCGCGATACAACCCGTGCCCTGCAGGTATCTCTGCACCGAGTCCAGGCTGCCCACATCTCGGGCTGAAGTCTGTCCTCGTTCTAACTGCTCGAACAGGTCCTGGTTGATTATCTCAGCTTTCAACAACTCTCCTGGCGTCACGGTGTCCCTCAACCCGGCAAAGGTGACTTTGGCAGTTGCCGCAGCCTGCTCAACAACGCTGTTCAGTTCAGCTGCCAGCTCCTCCACTGGCAGAGTCCCCTCCTGGTACCGCTGGGCAAGCGTTGCCCTCTGTTTAACGGGCACCGCCTCAGAAAAGAGCAGTTCCCAGAGGGAGACAGGTCGGCCCTGATACCTTCCTGCAGAGACGGAGGTTGTGGCCTTGCTCAAGACCTGTCGAGTATGGTGATCAATAAATGTGAGTCCCCGGGGCTCGTCTGCGTGAGACATTCCAGGGAGAGGCAGGAAAGCCAGTCCTGTCTCTGGGTCAGTGACAGAGAGGGCCAGCAGCTGCTCGTAGCGAAGACGATCGTGTGTGGTGGGATCTGAAAAGCCCGTTGCCTGAGAGAGATGTTGCCGGGTCTCTTCATCCAGACAGCCAAAGCGCAGGGCCGCATCCAGGGGCAGCCGAAACCTGCGGGCCGGGCATATAAGCCCACCTGTGGCTAGCTGGGCATCTAGGAGGCGCAGAGCCAGTGGCTGGTCCACAAGCCCCTTCTTCATAGCCTGGAAAAGGGGGATGCGGGAGCTGCTGAAGGGGTCGTAATACCCAGTCACGGCCTGTTCTGCAACCAGGAGCTGCTCGTGAAGTTCTGGGCCAACCAGGCCAGCCTTGACTGCCTCTTCCACCCAAAGACGTTGGCCTGTGGTTGGGTGCACAAGGGTGCGGGTGGCAGCCTGAGCCTCTAAGAGTTGTAGCGCAATACCCTTTGAGAGCATGTGTTCTACCGTAGCCTGGAAAAAGCTCTTCTTGTGACCTCCAGGCAACAGGACAACCCCCGCTAACCCTCCAGTGCCTTCCAGGTAACGTCGCACCTCGGGACGTGCGCTCACATCTGACACCACCAGTGTGCCCTCCTGCAGGCCTCGGACTGTCTCCTCATTTAATACTCCCGCCTCCAGCAGCACTGCCGCACTGGCGGCTCCAGCCAGGGTGTGGAAGGTGGTCTTTAAGGGCAATAGGGGCAGCCCTGAGCTGGGGTCTTGCACACACCTACCCAACAGCATAGAGTACGGCAGCTGCTCCAGCGTGTTGGGGTCAGAAAAACCAGGGGTCCCCATACTGGGCTCTGACTCCACCAGGCTGAGCCATGTCTCCTTATCCAAAAGGCCCTGCTGGCAGGCTAACTCTGGAGCTACTTGCACATTCTGGGTTGGGTCCACCAGGCCCCCAGTAGCTAGCTGGGCCTCTAGCAATCTCCACCCCAGGGTTCTGTCTACAACTTCTTTCTTGATGGCCTGGAAGAGGGACAGCTTTTCGCCCCCATAGGGGTCGGGATAGCCAGTAACTGCACGTTCCGCAGCCAATAGTTTCTCCTTTAGCTCCAGTCCCACCAGACCCCGCCTTAGGGCCTCAGACACAGGAAGAAGCTGGCCCTGGGTAAGGTCCACCAGGCCCCCAGTGGCTGCCTGGGCCTCAAGCAAAGTCAGCCCAAGCCCGGTGGGCAGGAGGCCCTTCTTCATAGCAGCATAGATGCTCTGGGACTGGCCTGAGGCCTCCACGTATACCCCGGCAATACATCTGGCTGGGGTAGGCAGAGCAGCCTCTGCTTCGGGCCTCGAAGGAGTGCTGGCCCCCAATTGGTTCTTCTTGATTTTAGGGACAATGAACTTCTCAGTCCCATTGGCAACTACGACATCATGAGGAGGAGCCTGGCCGTTCATCGTGGACAACTGGTAGCGCAGAACTTGCCTAAGGTCTGCTTGTGTCCTGTAGGGGACAGAAAGAGTCAGTCGGTCATGGGGTCAGACACAGGTCCTTCTAAGTTGCCCGAGTCCTGCATCCACATCCACATGTGAGGAGAGGAGGGCCTCTGAGCAGCCACAGTGTCTCATCGTTTCCCTCCAAAGCCACAAGCAAACCCCATTGTTGGAGAAGGTCCCGACCTGCAAGTCCCTGCAAGAGGGATTAAGACAGGCTGCCCTGGTGCTGCATGACTTTAATCCCAGCACTAGGAAGGGAGAGGCAGGTGGATCTCTGTGAGTGTAAGGCCAGCCTGGTCTACTGAGTAAGTTCTAGGACAGCCAGGGCTGTAATACAGAGAAACCCTGCTCAAAACAAAACAAAGTACACTGTTGCTCTCCTCAGACACACCAGGAGAGGGCATCGGGTCCCATTACAGATGATTGTGAGCCACCTTGTGGTTGCTGGGAATTGAACTCAGGACCTTTGGAAGAACAGACAGAGCTCTTAACCACTGAGCCATCTCTCCAGACCCCTGTGAGCATGTTTTTGAGACAAGGCTGTGCCCTACTTTAAGTTATACTACATTGTACCAAACAATGTTGGGTTTTGTTGTTGTTGTTGTTTGTTGTTTTTTGTGTTTTCAGGCTATGCCTTGCTCTAGGAGTCTCCGCTTTACAATTTGACGTTTGCCATTTTGAGGGAAGTAGCTTGCAGGCCCCGAGTGGATCCGCAAACAGCACTAGATTCTCTCCTTTGCTACTTGACTCCGTGCCCACCCGTCTTTCTGTCCCTCTGGACCCGGACCTGCCATTTCCTCTTCTTGGACCCTGCTTTGGCCTTTCACCTTTGACCTCTCACTTCACAGGGAGACTCTACAGCCTTGCTCTCAAACCCTGACTGCGGCAGCTCCCTCCCGACACCGGTCTTACTTGTTGTTATCAGCTGCAGCCTCTCAGAACTCTGAGGGCTCTCTTTGATCCAGCCGCAGCCTCTTTAACTAAACCACATATAAACATATAAACACATAAAGAGATTGACTGTGTGCTGTGTGGTAGGTGAGAAAAGCTGCTTTAGTCATCAGGATTGGAATAAATGAACTCGCCTTCACCTTAGCTGGCTTACCGGTGTAGGTAAATTCATATATTTTGTAGATGGCAAATTCATATATTTTGAAACTGCAGGACCCTATGGATTTGTTGCCGTTCAATACATTCTGACAGTGTAGAAAGACATAAGCATGTTTGTCCACATTTCTAGCATAGCATACGCATAACACATAGGGACCAGAGGCCAGCAAGGAGCTACTACCACAGGGACTCCCTGTGGAGCACATCTGGCTTCTATTTCAAGCATCCAGGATTCTAGAGCAGAGGGCTTGGGTGGATCCTTCCTGAGCACTCGTCTTTCCCAGTCTGCCTTATTTAGACTCAGATGTGTGTCAGGCCTTCACGCCTGCCTGGATCCTTGGTCACCTAGCTGCAGGCCTCGGTCAGGGAGTGGAGCTTTAGAGTTGGGCTGAATTGATTGCCCAGAAAGGCAACTCAAAGTCCTAACCTGCAGGACACAACTGTGACCTTATTTGGAAACAGGATCTCTGTGACTGCAACTAAGATGAGATCATCCTGAAGTCCTGTTGGCCCAGATCCAGTGCACCTGGCCTCTCCTAGTTGATGGCAGTCTCGCTCAGGGAGAAGAAGACAACCGCCCTGTGAACTGCGTCTACACGCTGTGTCCTCTCCTTAGCCCCACAGCTTTAGCATTGCCAGAACGTTCTCTCTGCTCGGAAGTTCATCAAGGCTGTTCCTAGCACGAACTCTGGGAGGTGCCTGTCTACCCCTCCCCAACACACATTCGTACTGTGGAACTTAGCAGACAGACTTTGAATCTGTGTGCCCAGTGAATCCAGAAATGTTTGGCCTGTTCCCCAGATCATTAAAACCTACGGCTTGAGCCAGCCAGTTCAGTTCTGGAGTCATCCTTCTGGATACAGATCACCTTTCTCTCTCTCCCTCTCCCTCTCCCTCTCCCTCTCCCTCTCCCTCTCCCTCTCCGTCTCCCTCTCCCTCTCCCTCTCCCTCTCCCTCTCCCTCTCCCTCTCCCTCTCCCTCTCCGTCTCCCTCTCCCTCTCCCTCTCCCTCTCCTTGGTTTTCTGAGACAGGGCTTCTCTGTGTAGCTCTGGCTGTCCTGGAATTCATTCTGTAGACCAGGTACCTGCCTCTGCCTCCCAAGTGTTGGGGCTAAAGGCATGCATACCGCCAGTCTGTTCTTAAAGGTGCTTCAGTGGGGATAGCTGCATGCTGGATGCCCACTGGTCTACCTCGCACCCATCTGAGCCCTCATGGCACCTCAGAGTTCATCCTGTCACTTCTCAGCCACACTTCCTGTGACCCTGGCTTCTGCACCACATACATCGGAGAGTCCTCCATGCCACCACCTATAAGGCTCCTCACCAACGCCTACACCACACGCAGAATGTGGAGGACAGGTAAATGGGAGCGAGCTTGGTTTGCTGGGCAGCGTGGCCAAGGCAGGTGCATAGCCTATCCTGTGCATGATAAGTCAGGCTTTGGCATCACATGATCTGGTAGAATACACACTGATCAGCTTAGGGAGGGGTATGAGCAGGTGGTCCCACTAATCCTTTTGAGAATTGCCCTATCTGAGGACCTATGACAGGCTCAACCTCTTGATATCATTTGGGGAGTGTCTGAAGGCCATCAAGGGACACTACCGAGGTGGCACTCCAGCCACAGTTTTGACAAAACGTCATTCTTCATTCCCCTCCTCAGGCTGCTCCCGAGCCTTCTGGAGTATCCCACCGCCAGCCTGCTGCTCAGAGTCTCAGGCCTCAGGCCCACAGCCTGGCAGGTACCTGGACAGGGTCAGCAGTGTCCACCACCAACCTGCAGCCGAGCAGGTAGAGCCCAAGCTGCCAGCATCAGGACCACCACTCAGCTCTTGGGGTACAGGGTGGGGCATGGAAGAACGTATAAGATGCAAGATGGCAGGGGCAAGGGCACAAAAGACTGAGAGTGACCAGCTGGCAGCTGTGAGGGAAGGCTCAGGCAGATATGTTGTTAGGGGCCCCAAACCAGAACGGCGAACAGCAACATGGAGCAGAAGCCATCGCCAAGGATGAATCCTAAGTCGGGGTAGTCAGGGTTCTAACTTACGAGGTGTGTCTTGGTTAATACATCCCAAACTCTCAAATCCAAAGGTTTCCTTGATGTCCCTGTATCTGTGGATGTTCCTCCTCATAGTCAGTCTGCCTCCTGCAGGGACCAAAGCTTGTCTCCCACAGCTCAGCCTTGCAGCCCAGAAGGAGGTCAGGAACCAACCCAAGAGGGTGGCAGGGACCAAGCATCAAGTTGGCCAAGGAAAAGATCTCCCAGAACAAGGGGACAGTCAGAACTTAGTGGTAAGAACCCTTGGAAGCATAAACCATCACCAGGCTGATTCTGGAGCCCGTGCCAGGCTGTGACTCCTAAGGAAGACAGCCACACATGGGCAGTTTGCTTGTGACATGGGCTGATCCTGGGAACTCCCAGGCTAGTCTAGACTTATCGATTGGCTTGCAGGCCCTGGGTAGGGCCCACAGACACGGCAGTAGAATCCAGGTGCTAGTGACGGCTTGAGGAGCCAGAGGAGGGGGTAGCCAAGTGGGTCTAGCCTCACAGAGTTCCCAAAGGAATTAGTAGAGCAGGTATCCCTAGAAGAAGGGGCTATTGACAGACTCACATGTGAACGAGAGTTCAAGTCAAGTGTCTGGGGTGCAGGGGCCACCCAACCTCCACCTCCTGGACCTCAAGTGAAACAGGTACCCGGAAGGAAGCTAGGGCGGGGCCAACCAACCCTTCTGGAGAAGAGCCCTGGTCAGCTACTCATTGACCATACCTTGGCAGTGACATGGACCAGTTCCTACAGCCTGAGAGTGACTGGGGTCCTGTAACAGCTTGGTGGGGCCACGGGGCTACTTTATGGCTATCTCAACAGTGTCTTTAGGAAGAACGACCTAAGGAGTTCCTTGGCCATGGAGAGGGGTGTGTCCACTGTAGGAAAGCCAAGAGGTCAGTGAAACTGGCCAGGGCCCCTTTCACTGCCTAACAGAAGTGGCTGGCACATGGTGTGTGGGGACAATGACTAAAAGCACAGCCTAGACTTCTGTTCCCAGGTGACACCCTGAAGTCTGAGCACTATCTCTCCTAGTATTTCCTAAGGGACACAGTATTTCCATTCTAAAACATGGATTTCCCCATAGTGCCGGGTCCCAGAAGAGGTACTCAGGTCCAGGAAACCGAGGCCTGGAAGCAGTTGCCTACATACAGGAAGAGTGAGTTCCCGGGTCCATAGAAAAACGCTTGTGAGGGCAGACCTGACTGTCAGGGGGAGAGGGACCACTACTCCGTGATGCAGTGGTTCTCATAGCCACGTGGCCAGAGAGTGTACTCTGGCCAAAGAGAAGGCTCCCAGGGAGGAGGGGGGGAGGGTCTGGTCACGCCCCAGCGGCCCCAGCCCACTGTGTGTAGTGAGTCAATGGAAATTTTTCTAGATGAATGGAAGAGATAACAGACCCCCAGTGTGGCCAGAAAGCTACTGGAACAGGGACAGGTCCATCCCCCAGACCTTCTTTTTCCTCAGGTAGCACCCAATGGCATCCTAAAGTCTGCTTCCGAGTTCTGCCTGGACTTGTTTCTTCTCCGGGACAAGTTAGACAGCACGGCAGCCCCAGCCTCTGCCCCCAGCCTGCCCTCTGTCCCTTCCATGGCAGTCTCTAAGACCACCTCTCATTGTTCATCCCAGGCTCCGCTTCCCAACGTTGCTTTGGGTACCTTTGCTGCCTCCCTAAAAGCACTGAGTTGTGGGGGAAATTATACATGGCGGGTGCCCAGGACAGGGCAGAACACAGAGAGGCCCGTGGGTGGTGGAGGAGGCTAGTGTCCCCTGAAATATGGGTGGATGAGGGTGGGGATCCAGGACAAGCGGGTCACTGGCCAGAAAAGGTGGGACACGGAGCCTTGGAATTAGAGTTGGGACAGAGACTGCCGGAAGGACGTGGTCTTCGGTGGTTCCTGTCCTGGGCACGGACAGTCAGTCCCGACAAGCAGGCTTTGTGCAGAAAGGCAAGGCCGACGTGAGAAGCCAACAGAGGCTGAAGCAAGCAGCTCAGGTTCCCCGGACAAAGAGGAGATTCAGGGTGGGAAGCCACTGACAAAGATCCAGAGAGCGCCGACTCTGGGGAAGGGGTGGGGCTGAGAGAAGGAGCTGTGGTGTGTGAGATGCAGCCTGTGGTTTCCAGCCCCTCCCTGTTGGCTTGTGGGTGACCTTGGGCCTGGTATGACTCTCCCTTGGACCCTGCCTCTTCCCAGGAGGGTAGGAGAGGAGACGCTTGGCATCTGTATTGGTTGCCTGGGAAGACAACCAGACAGACACATGGGTCAAGAAGTCAGGGTGCCCGAGGGCTCCATCAAGGTGGGCAGGAGACCCAGGTAGTGTTGATAAAGGTAAGAAGTCAGGGTCCCAGGGTTTGGGGTATCAGTAAACCATGAAGGGGCTGGGGAAGGCAGGAAGCACACATTCCCCAGGCAAAGAGAGCTACAAGAGACGAAGCTCTCCCTGTCTCCCTAGGGACCCACAGGCTTCCCTAGGTGCCAAGAGAAAAGAGGGTCAGGATTTCCGGGGCATCGAACACCCTCTGTCACCACACTGAAGGGTGAGTCCCTCACCCCAGGCAGGGACAAAAATGGGCACAAGGGCCCACTGCTACTGTTGCTTGCTCCGTGCTAGATCAGAACAGAACCAGGAGGCCAGGCAGACAGCCCAGCGCACATGGAGATCGAAAATCTGGCCTTTGCCCCCATTGTAACTGGCATCAAGAAGGGCACCAGGAGTCAGTGACCGCGTGCAAGGTTGGCATGATAAGCAAGTGGGGGTAGGGATGCAGCCGGGTCCCCTTCCTCTTCTTCCCAAGGGTCCTGATACCACCCAAGGGCTATCCCTGTGGATGCTCACCCTGGATGGACAGTGATTACCCCACCTGCATACCACATATCCTGCTAGAAACCACGAGATACCCCCAACCCACACCCTCGCGCCACCGCACAGCAGCCTGGCAGGGGCCTCAGTTTCCCCACCAATCCCAGAGACTCAGGGGCTTCCCACTTCCAGCCCTGAGCTCAGATTACCCAGGTAAATGGGGCCCAGAATGGGCCCCTTGGCCCTCGTTAAGTCTGCCTGTGGCCCGCTGGCCTCTGGTTCCCACAGCATTTCGGTTTCATTACTCCAAACTGCCCTCCTTCCCCGACCTGTGCCCCACCTGTAGTGACAAGGCTGGCGCAGTGTCTCTCGTCTCGTCTCTCGGCTCTCGGCTCCCTCCACGCCGGGAGCCCCGCGCCACAAGCATTTAAATCTGCATGGCCCCTCCCTATGGTGGCCCAAGTCCCTTCCCCATTGAGGGCGGTAGGCGGGGCTGAAGCCAGGTTGGGCACCCACAGGACAGGTGAGAGTGGGTAGGTGAGAGCAAACTACAGCTCGGGGCAGGGCTACCTCTGAGCCACTCAAGCTGGGAGAGGCTGCTGAGTTGCAAAGTCCCTCCTTTCCTCCCTCCCTACCACAAGTCACTGAACAGGAATGCGGGACCGGCACTGGGTGGGGGTGGGGAGCCACGTGCTCCGGGGCCCCGTGGCTTTTGAATGGAGTTTGCAAGGGAAATGAAGACCCACCAAAGAGAGTTTCAGTTCCCCAAACTCCTCTTTATTGCTGAGAGTGAGAGACACAAGCCTACTCTGTGCGCTCCCAGCTCCTGCTCAGTCCCCAGCCGTGCTCTACCGCGGTTTCCTCTCCCCTATCTTCTGGATCTTGGAGTCTTCATAGCTTCTCCTCAGCAGGCTGCGCTGAGGTTTAGACCTTGTAGGAGCTGGGGTCTCTGTGTTCTTTGACATTTGGCAACCCTGTCTGCAAGGGGTGGCTAGGCTTCACCTCACCATTCAGCTCCCCACAACCCCCACACACACACACACACACACACTCCCGGGCTCAAATAAGGTCCTTAGTCCATCAGGAGGACCTAGCATCAGACCTAGCCCTGGCTCTGAAGCCCATCCCAGCTCTCACCTTTGGAGACAGGGGCCTGCTAGAGCCAATTCCGACGGAGGTCCAGAGCCTCAGGGTGATGACTTCAGGGGCTGGCACCCTGGGGGTCCAGCACAGGAACCTTTCATGGATCTTCTGGCTGGTTCTCCCCTTCGCTGCTCAGAGACCGCATGTCGCTAAGCCAAAGTGGCTGGCACACCTCTCCTACCCACCCACCCCCAGGCCCCGATGGCTCGTATGTCCCCCTTCCTACCCCAGCTCTTCACCTCTGACTGGGTCGTTTTTGACCAGAAATTCATCCAGAGCTGCCCAGCCGCCTCCAACACGAACCATCATGGCTCCCCGAGCTGCCTGTAGAGCATGGAGGTGGGGGGCGGGGCGGGATGGGGTAATGGCGTCAAGCCTTCAATTACAGGGGTTGGGGGCAGTTCCTGAGGCTCTGTCCTCCCCACCGTTACAGGCCCACACTCACACCTGCTCACCAAGGCTCCCTGGACCTTGGGCTTGCCTCTGGCCGCTGGTGTGCTTGTCCCTTCCGTGTTCCTTGCTCTGACCACGCTATTGGGCTGCCTCTGGCCGCTGGAGAGCCCTGTCTTGGACGAGGTGGAGAGCTTGTGGCGAGACCCACGTCTCCCCCAGTTATTATAGCAAGGCCAGCCTTCTCCAACGCGGTCCTGCTCCCCAGCCGCCAGGAAGCTGTCCACAAGGTCCTACTGGGAAATGTTTCAGTGCTGCCTGTGGCTTCGGGTACAAAGCATACCCCGGACCACTTTTATGACCTAGGCAATACAGGTTGTGTCTCCACAAGACCCCCGTGTATGTTGGCCCCTTGCTGTGAGGTGAAACCAAGTTCATGTGCCCAGGAATGAACAGAGTATCGATCTATCTGCCCTTACCTGTCCCTGGTGGCCCTGTTGCAGCTGTTCCCACTGGTCCCTTGCCTCCTGGTTCCTCGTACTATGCTCTGGCTTCCTAAGACTCCAGTTGTCCATGACCTCTGTCCACCATGGCCTCCAGCTCAGTCCTTCTGGAATCTTCCCCGGGAGGCAGACCTTAGCTCTACTCATCAGATCCCCAGGCAGCCCCTGGTCAAGACTCCTCAAAGTCAGTATCTCCCTTGGGGCTTGAGTCCAGTACTTTGGGGTCAGGGCCTGAGGCAGCTTCTGTAGCACCCAGCTTTGGGCTTGTGCCACCTATGTATTAGGGGAATATGTTAGGGAACTTGGAGGACCCCATGACCAAAATCGCCCACCACTCCATCACCTCTCGAGCCAATGCTCCCATCCCCCAGAACCTCTCCGACGCCCTGCCCAGCACTTTAGGCTGGTAAAGTGCCAGCACCTCCTCCAAATGGTCGTACAGAGGGTGTGGCTCAAGGACAGATGTGCCCAGTGTCATTAGGCTAACCCTGGATTGATCCACAGTGACAGTGCAGGCCAGAGCCTCTGGCCACTGATCCCACCTTGGTTCCCAAGGGTTCAGCCTGGCTCAGCCTATGCGGGCACAAGACCAACTTCTCTATAAGGTGGCCGGCAAGCAGCAGCAGCCCTTCCAGGGTGTGTGTCCTGGAGAAGAGATGGACAGACATGAGCAAGGCAGAGGGCCAGCGTGAGTGGGGTGGGAACAGCTGGCGGCGAGCAGGCTCACCTCTCGCAGGAAGGGCTAGACATGGCAGCCCGGCAGCCCTGCAGGTCCACCAGCAGGCCTAAGTGGCAGGTGCTCCCATAGGCAGCATCTCCTCTCCTTCCTAGCCATGTCACCGCCAGGGTTTGCTGTCCCCACAGGAGCTCCTGCTATCAGAGTAGCCTGCTGTATGATTGGTTTTCAGAGTGGGAAAAGTTGCGGGGCAAAGTCTCCGTGCCCCCTGTGCCTCCTTGAGCCCTCTTCCTTACTCCATTCAGCCTGTGCCTCACCCTATCCGCCACCTTAGCAAGAGGACCACATGTGCTGGCCCAGACCTTCCACCCCTAGGCCTCTTCAGTGTAGGGAGGGTAGCCACACCCCGCATTGTGCTGATGCTCAGGGCAAGGTGAGGAAAGCCAACAAGGTCCTCCCTGGGGTGGGGGGGGTGGGGAAGTGGGAATTGTGTCCACCATCACCACTGCCCATTCCCATGGTGAAGTGCCAGCCTTAGAGAGAGACAGTTGGCAGGGCAGTGGTGGCACATGCTTTTAATCCCAGCACTTGGGAGGCAGAGGCAGGTGGATTTCTGAGTTCGAGGCCAGCCTGGTCTACAGAGTGATTTCCAGGACAGCCAGGGCTATATAGAGAAACCCTGTCTCGAAAAAAACAAATAAGAAAGAAAGAAAGAAAGAAAGAAAGAAAGAAAGAAAGACAGGAAGGAAGGAAGGAAGGAAGGAAGGAAGGAAGGAAGGAAGGAAGGAAGAAAGAAAGAAAGAAAGAGGCAGTTGCATGTATAACTAGCAGTTATACACGTGAGATCACAGTAGAATGTAGGCATCGATGTAACTGCTGCCCTAAAACAAACAAACAAACAAACAAACAAACAAAGATAGGGAGTCCCCCAACAACTGTAGCAGGGGCCGTCCCATTCCCCCAAGGACCTCCTTGCCTGGCCTCAGTGGGTGAGGACCCGCCTAGTCCTGCAGTGACTTGATGTGCCGGGGTGGGCTGACACCCAGGAGGGGCCTCCTTTTTCTCAGAGGAGAAGGAAGAGGGAGAGGAGAAGGGGGAAGGGGGAAGAGAAAGGGCTAGATGAGGAACCGGGAGGAGGGGGGGGGGCACTGTGATCAAAATGTAAAGTGAATAAATAATAAATTAATTAATTAGAGGGAAAGAGATGGGGGATTTGGGGCCTGGGACGATAGCTCAGCGGGTAAAGTATTTGTTGAAAAGCACGAGGGGCTGAGTTTGATCCCTAGCATCTACGTAAAAAACAAAGAAAACAAATTAGTATGTGGTAATCTCAACACTAGAAGAGCAGAGGTAAGATTCCAAATAAGAACTGCAGGTTCAGGGAGAGAGACTCTGACTCATAAAATGAGGTGGAGGACCAGAGAGAGATAGCTCAGCAGTTAGAGCACTTGCTGCCCCTGTGGAGAGCCTAGTCCGGTCCAGTACTTAGGCCAGGCGACTCACAACTGCCTAGAACTTCGGCTGCAGCGGATCTGGTACCTTCTGGTCTCTGTGGGTGTCCACAGGTATGTGTGCACACGAGTGAGACACACCCACAATTAACAACAAAATAAATATATCTACATAATATATGAAAATTTCACATTACATGTAAATATGTAATATAATTATAAATATATAAGTATATATTATACTTAATGCACTAGATGTCAACTTCTGGCCTCCACACAGGTGTGCACAAACACACACACATTAACGCGCACATACAAAAGGGGACACAAAGTACACCAAGTGCCCAGGAAGAAGACATTATCCCTGGCAAGGAACGAGGTGGACCAAACCCCTCCTCACAGCTCCCAGGAGCCAGCCCTGTCCATTTCAAACTTTTAATTCTCAGAACTTTGAGTTAGTGTGTAACCACAGTTTGAACTTCCCAGTTGGTGACAGTTGGGTCCAGTAGCCCAGGAGATCATCAGAGTCCCAAGAATGAGAAAGGAATCTGAGAATCAGGGAAGGAACCTAAAACTTCTAGGCAAACAGCAAACCTCAGGAAGGGTGTTATGAGCCGGGTAGTGGTGGCACATGCCTGTAATCCCAGCACTTGGGAGTCAGAGACAGGCAGATTTCTGAGTTCCAGGACAGCCAGGGCTACACAGAGAAACCCTGTCTCGAAACAAGAAAAAGAAAGAAAGAAAGGAAGGAAGGAAGGAAGGAAGGAAGGAAGGAAGAAAGAAAGAAAGAAAGAAAGAAAGAAAGAAAGAAAGAAAGAGAAAGGGAAAAAAAGGTGTCATGCACCTTAGTCAAACCCATGTTATAGAAAGGGGCGCCACATGGAGGCCCACTCTTTGTTACAATAAACGCTGGACAGTCCCAGACTGTGTGTCTTAAGTGAGTAAATTTCTATCTTGGTCCTTACGTAGCTTCTTTCCAGCTGTTGCATAAATAGGACTCATTCATAGCAATGTTTTAGCCTTAATTAAGAACTCTATTTGCTAGAAAAGGCATGTAGAAACACCAGCTCCTACCTCTGCCCACACAGCCTGGAGGCTCCCGGTGCTCTCCAAGGAGGACCTGGCCTGGCAGCCAGGCATGGGCTGATCTTAAACCCTGACCTCGCTGGGAGAGCTGCGGCCTTAAATGGGGATTTGAGGCTGTCTGAGGCTGGGAGCAGAGCTAGTCATCACTGGCGATCCCTCTAGCTGGCTCCACTGCCCCCACCCCTTCCCCGATATCATGCTATCTTCATTCCCAGAGTCCTCGACCTCAGATCCTCCTACCAGCAAACAACAGCTCAGCCTCAGAGTACCCTAGTCGTCCAGTGTCCCCATGATCACCTCTCCTCCCAGGAGACTCCTAATGATGCCTTCCTCTCCCAAAGTTTTCGAGATACCTGTAAACCTGGGTTCCGGTCACTCTCAGGCCTCCACTGCTCGATGGCTGCCCGCTCTGCCAGGCCACACGAGATCCGCACAGCTGGCTCCCAAAGGGCCTCCAGCCCAGCGTCCTGTTCTCGAGTCTCTAACCAGTGCCCTTCCAGGGACTTCGTATTTGCCTGAAGCGTGGCTAGGGAGAGACGTGACCGCCTGAGAGCCAGCTTTGGCAAGACCTTAACACACACCCCAACCCTGGCTTCTTGAACACAGGAAGGCACCCTTCCTGCCCTAGAGCTTAATCCTACCCCCAAGCCTGGCAGAAATGTCCCAAGTTGCTCCCAGGTATCCCCAAGGCCCTGGTGTACCTGATGAGAGGCTCTGTTCCCAGATGGTCACTGTGGGTGCTGCTGCCTGACTAGAAGTCTCTGCCCACTGTGCCAGCTGCTCAAGCCGCTCTGCTAGGTGGACCAGCTGGTCACTCAGCTACGGGAGGAAACCAGCATTGTCCTAGACTGCCCTGACTCAGAAAGTACGTACTCCCAGCAACCCTAGCTCCCTGGTACAGTCTCCTCAGAGGGCATAAGGTTGGTTGGAGGTATTTCGTCTACCTGGAGTCAAGGGGGGTACAAACACCTGCTTCAGATCCTTGAGCCCTGGGTGTGTTGAGGCAGACCCTTCCAGTTCGAGCTGGGCCTCCGGGCCTGCCGGTGGCGAGGGCTTGGAAGACTCTATCCTTTGAGCAAACAGCAGCTTCTGCTGGGCACAGGCGACTTGTGACTCAGTCAGCGTTACACGCTCCTGGAATTGATTCAGCTGCTGTCGCACGAGCTGAGCTTGGTCACCTGCAGCCAGAGGCAAGAGGCCAGGGAGGAAACGCTGACGTTGAAGGAGAACCGGTAGCAGGGATGAGAGCATTAGAAGGGGCCTTGGGAACCATTAACCAGGACAAAGACATCGAAGCCTTGAACTCGGGACCTGGGAAACGGCACAGATGTGGTCCCTGAGCTAAAGGCAGGCTTTCTGGTGGGCTCCAAAATACGAGCCCTCGGCACTTCTTGCCTGGGGTGGCTGGCCAACTGAGTGACGGGGCTGAGGTCCACTTACTAGTGAGAAGCTCTGCCAGCCTCTGGCCAGTCTGCAAAACCCTCTCCAGGTCCCTGGCACGTGCCACAACCCCCTCACACACCTCCTGGGAACAAACACAAGACACTGAGCCTGCGGCATCCCACCGGACTCCCACCCCGAGCCTGGGCCGTACCTGGAGGTACAGCGACGATTCCTCAAGGCCCTTGGGCCCCAACCCCAGCTCGGCCAGTAGCTGTTCACTGGGGCCCAGCTGCACCAGCAGAGCCTTGCGGGCTGTTTCAAAGCTCTGTGCTGCTGGGAGGAGCTGCTCCAGGAGCCTCCACCTTGGGGTAAGGATGGCGGAGCTGTCAGCGGTGCCCTTCCTACCCTAGAACCCTCCCAGCCCCCATCGGTGGCCTCACCTGGTTTCTGCCTGTTGTACCAGTCGGTGCCATCGTGTGCACAGCTCGGATGGGCTCCCAGCCTCTTGCAATCTTGGCTCCACGTGTGGCGCACGCTCCCTCAGCAGCCGCAGGAGGAGCTGCCAGACATGAGGTTGGGGGGCTTGTGCAGGGTTCTGGGGTCCTTGTCCATCCTCTCGCCACTGCCCCTCCCCCCTTTCAATCAAGGAGAATCACCAGCCAAGGGAACATGACAGCTATATGTATTCAGTTTATCCCGGGGGGGGGGGGCGGCAGATCTATTGTATTTAAGCACAGGGTAGTGACTATTATTTGCCAGTGGCTTGGCCTGGGACTCATAGGACAAAGTGCCTGCGCCTGTCCCTATTTCCTGGCCCCCTGTACCTCCTGTTCCCGCAGCTGGGAAGCAGCCAAGGTGGCATCTGCAGCCAGGGGTCCTTGTGAAGCCTGCAGTTCCTCCATGCCGTCCAGCCAGCTGCACAGCGTGTCCAGGGGTGCTAGAGGCACCTGAGAGAAGGACCCACTCACCCCACCTGGCCTCCACCTGAACGCCCCACGCGCCAGGGCCGTCCTGCCTCACCTGGACCGGCTGCTGCTGCTCACTTTGCTTGCGGGGCCCCATCTCCACAGCCTCGGTCACTACTGTCTCTGTCACCACCGTCTCTGTGACCTCTGTCACCTGGACGGCACGGGAGCCCCACCAGGCCCAGGGGATCCCTGGCGGAAGTGGGTCGTGAAGAGCTTCGGATGGAGAGAGATCCCCTTGGGTCCCGGGGCTGGTTTGAGTCCTAGGGCTGAAGCGTGAGCGGCTTCTCCTCCCCCCAAGGCAACCAAGCCTTGAAGCAGGGTTTCCCATCGCCGATGCTGAGCGGGTTGCAGGCGTGCCCGGGACAGCAGGAGCAGCCCTACAAAGGCAGAGGATCCAATTCAGGACCAGGGGAGCCACAGGCCCACCTACCCTCAAGCCTTGCATAGGCTGGTGCCAGACTTGAGATTGGGTAGACTGCCCTGGCCTAGGGGACTGGCGGGAACAGCTCTCAGTCTAGCCCTGTGCACCCTACCTTCCTTCCTTCCCTCAGGCCACTGCTCCACTAGCCCCAGACAGTCTGGCCCCAGCACTTTTCTTCCTCCAGTTTCCTAGGAAACCCTGTACCCATCCTCAGACATGTGGGTGGGGGAAGGGCTACAAAGGGGAAGGGGCTTCTAGCTGGAATCTCTGGCCCCTCCCCCCATAGTTTCTATAAGAGTGTGTGTGTGTGTGTGTGTGTGTGTGTGTGTGTGTGGTGATTCAGGAGCTCACTTCCCACCCAAGCCCCAAACAGGCCACTCACATGGCCATAAGGGCTGAGATCCCTTTGGGTTAGGAGGCCGAGGAAAGGGAGCTGCTGTCATGGGTGCCAGGTTTGCCCTGAGGATGACGAGGAATTATAGGAAACCGGGAGGGGGGCATCCACACACACTTTAAGAGGGATTGGAGAGTCATGGGAATTTCCTACAGCCATATGGTCCCCAGGGAGTCCTGGACAACACCCTCTCCCAGTCACATGGCCACTCCACGGGACTCAGACAACCCCCACCCAAGACTTCCTGGCACCCTAGACTGGTCTGCTCTGTTTCCAGAAACCTCACACTTGCCACACAGTCCCTCACCTGAGCCTGGTATGAACTAGCCCTTCCTCTAACCTGGAATCCCCACTAGGGAGAAGAGCAGGAGGGCGTGGATGCTAGGGGGGGATTTGTGGGGAGGAGGGATGGTGTATTCATGGAGTATGGACTCCAGCATGAGCTCATCCATTCCCTCTCTACCTACCTGTCATTGAGTCTTCATATCAAGGAGTGGAATTTGTGCTCAACAGAGAAGCTAAAAGCCCTCGCTTGCCCATGGCCATGCTGGTCCCGGGCCCACCCTCAGTGCTGACAGAGGTGACTTGGGAGTCCCTGAGGCCTAAAGCTAGCCCTGCCCCATCCACCCACCTCAAGCCTGTGACCACCCACCACCACCACCACCTCCGCCACCCCACCCTGAGACCTGCCCCTGCCTGGTTCATCTTTGTCATGAGTTTGTATTGTCGTTACCTTGGGAACATTCCATGGAAAATGTTGGGTGAGGTGGGCAGGCTGACAGGCCAGGGCAGGCCACAGACGCACTGTGGGTGGATGGCTGGTGGACGCCTCTCCCACGAGGCCTTGTCTGTCTCACACCCTAGGACGGCCCACCCTAACCTACCTGCTCTCTTTTCTCAGCCCCCACCCCAGGCCAAGCACCAAGCATGTGCATTCCTGGGGGAAGCTTCAGTGGGCTGGAGGGGCGTGTCCCAGCACAAACTTGTCCATACCTGGCGTGCAAACCTCACCCCATCCCATCTACCCTTCTGCTGTAAGGGATTGAGTTCCTGAGAACAGCTGCCCCGTCCAGTCACTGGCCTTTACCCCAGATAGGATGCTTAGTCTGGGGTGCCCTTCCCCCTCTCTATACTTATCCATGGGCCTCTGTAGCTAAGCGGGACTAGGGGAGCCCCTGCCTCCGACATCTTACCTCTGGTTTGTTTTGCTGCCCAAGGTGGAACCAGGTCAACTTTCTGGACAAGCCTTCCTCTCACTGCTCGTAGCTGGGGTAACAGAGGCCCCAAGTCTGGAGAGGTGCTAAAGTCTATTTAGTTCAGCCTCTACCTTTCTCAACTTTCCAAGGTCAGGGTCTTATGTTGAGCTTGGACCTCCTGGACTAGGGTGGACATCCTCCCCAGCAGGACCCTCTCTGGCCCTGTCAACCCTACTCTGATTCAAAGGCTCCTCTACTCACACTCCATAGAGCCTGGCAGCCTAGGGGCCACACGAGGTTCCTGAATTACAGCCGACGAGTAGTGGGTGACCAGGAAGGAGTTGTTCAGGGCACACTCCTGACCACCCAAGCCAGGACAGCTGGCTTACAAGAGCCCACAGCTGTGTGACTTGGAGCCTCTCCTTGGCACTGCCCTGGGCCCTCACATGGGTCCCTCTCCTTGAATATTCTTTTAAAGGCCCCACCCTGGACATTCACACTGAGAACACAGCAACCCACAGAAGTGGAAACTTCAAGTTCTTTGATGGTTTGCTGGGGCACACAAGCGAGAGAACGTCTTGCTAAAGCAAATGCATGAAAGGCTCTTCCTGAAGCAGACACAGGCGAAAGGACGTGTGGATATAGCAGACACGGGAAAGGACGCTTGAAGAAGGAATATAAATAAGACCCCACAGACAGTAGGAGAGGAGCACTGAGCTTTGGTTTGGTTTGCTCCGCCTCGCTATTCTTTGCTAAAGACACATACGTGTTGGCTCGCCTTATAGAGTGTTGTTGGGCTCAACTTGTGATAACTGACATTGAGAGAAACTTGCCGGAGAACTTCTTGTGAGGTTCCTGCAGCAGCTTGCTGCTTCAGCGGCCTTGCCTCAGGCCAGCTGGTGACTCTGGCAGTTTCTTCAGGATTGAACTCCAGCTGCCTGGTGTCTGCTTGCTGAAAGGACTGGACTGTCGCTGCCGGTTTGTGCCTGGTGTCTGCCTGCTTAGAGGGCTGGTCTGCAGCTGCTGAATTGTGTGTATTTAGTATTCGCTACAGGACTGAACTGTTGCCCAGGAAGATCAAGTTCTCCCCCAAAGAACTCTTGCGGAACAGGACCATTTTCTTCATCTCCTAATAACTTTTCTCTTCCACTGCCTCTGGTGGGTGATAGGCTTGAGGAGAGGTTGAACCCTTATTTAAAGTAGGTTGCAAAAAATTTATGCTTACAACCCCATACCCCACCCAGGGGCCCCCGAATAGTGCCCTCTGTCCTGCTGGCTCCAGCCTTCAGGAGGCCACAGCCCTGTCATTAGGGCAAGCAGCCACGAGCACAGGGGCACACACAGGGCCTCACTGCATGCTGAATCTGGGGTGAAGTTCAGATAGTTCCAGACTGCCGAGAGATACACAGGCTGCAGCAGGTCTGCCACACAGCCCGAACCAGTCCTGGTCAGAGCAATTCCCACGAGTGGACACTCACGACACTTCTAGTGGTGGCCAGTCGCCCATCCGGACCAAGTTAGCTCCCGTACATTTATGGAACCACAGATCCAGGAAAGAGTGATGGGCTTGGGCTCTCTGCTGGCAGGAAGGCTGAGATAGCCAGGAGAGTTGCCTATGCCTGTGGCCCAGGGTTGGATGGTGTAGAGGCTTCCCCGTGAGAAGCTTTGATATCAGGGTGTCTGAGCCCCTGGAGGTAGGAGTGGCATGGGAAGGGCTGTAGCAGAGCTGACTCAGAAGTCCCTGATGACGAGGGTGTACGTCAACAGGAGTGGTTCTTCTTTGCAAGACAGGAAGCTTTCTAGGAAAGAAACCACGATAAAAGAGTGTGGTGGTTTGAATGAGAATGGTCCTAATAGGTTCATATACTTGAAACTTGGTCACAGGGAGTAGAACTGTTTGAAAAGATTAGAAGGATTAGGGGGTGTAGCCTTGTTGGGGTGGGTGTGGCCTTGTTGGAAGGGATGTGGCCTTGTTGGAGGGGGTGTGGCCTTGTTGGAGGGGGTGTGGCCTTGTTGGAGGAAGTGTGTCAATGGGGGTAGGCTTTGAGGTTTCAAAAGCCCAAGCCAAGCCATTAGCTCTCTCTCTCTTCTCTCTCCCTCTCCCTCTCCCTCTCCCTCTCCCTCTCCCTCTCCCTCTCCCTCTCCCTCTCCCTCTCCCTCTCCCTCTCTCTCTCTCTCTCTCTCTCTCTCGGTCTGTAGGTCAACACATAGCTCTCAGCTACTGGTCCAATACAGTAAGTTCTGCTATGCTCCCCACCATGATGATAATGGACTAAGCCTTTGAAACTATAAGCAAGTCCCCAACTGAATGCTTTCTTTCTTTCTTTCTTTCTTTTTTTTTTTTTTTTTTTTTTTTTTTTTTCGAGACAGGGTTTCTCTGTGTAGTCCTGGCTGTCCTGGAGCTCACTCTGAAGACCAGGCTGGCCTCGAACTCAGAAATCCGCCTGCCTCTGCCTCCCAAGTGCTGGGATTAAAGGCGTGCGCCACCAACGCCCGGCAACTGAATGCTTTCTTTTTGAAGAATTGCCATGGCCATGGTGTCTCTTCACAGCAATAGAACAGGGACCAAGACACAGAGCAAAGTTTCCACACTTGGTAGCATATATGTTTTGTGATAGAAAAGCCTAGATTGGCCGGGCGTGGTGGTGCATGCCTGTAATCCCAGCACTTGGGAGGCAGAGGCAAGCGGATTTTTGAGTTTAAGGCCAGCCTGGTCTACAGAGTGAGTTCCAGGACAGCCAGGACTAGAGAAACCCTGTCTCAGGAAAAAAAAAAAAAGCCTAGATTGTTTGGGGGTGCTGAGTCCTAGGGCTTATATCCAGCCTGGGCAGTAGAGGCTTTTTAGCTCTTCAAGTTGGGGACAAATGACTGGCCGTATGACAGGTCTGAAGTGCTGAGGTCCCAGGAGGAGTAGGCAGAACATGAGTTTTGATGGATGGTAGAAACAAACAAGGCTAAAAACTAAAAAAAAAAAAAAAGATGAAGGAGGAGGGGAGGAAGAAGAGGAGAAGGAGAAAGAGAAAGAGGCAACAAGCAGGGGCTGGAGAGATTGGAGAGATGGCTCAGTGGTTAAGAGCACTGACTGTTCTTCCAGAGGTCCTGAGTTCAATTCCCAGCAACCACATGGCAGCTCACAACCATCTCTAATGGTATCGGACGCCCTCTTCTGGTGTGTCTGAAGACAGCGACAGTGTATTCACATATATCTTTTGTTGAACTCCATCCTGAAAGCTATGTTCAGCTCCTAAATCCAACCCAGAGAGTGAGACTTTGTTTGAGAATGGGTTTTTTGCACTCATCAAGTTGAGGTCGTTAGAATGGGCTGCCATCCAATGGGAATGTGGCCTTGTGAGAGAATTCTGGGTGAATAGGAGACACTCTGGTGAGAAATGATGTTGTGAGGAGGCGGAGACAGGAAGACTGCAGCCTCTGGATTGGAAATGGGGTGGAAAAAGCATAACCTGAAGATCAAGGGGATCACACACTACTTAGCCCCAGAACTGAGGGGAAAGGGCTTTTCTGTTTTCTTTAAACCCTACATGTAGTGACCCTTTGTTACAGTGGCATCAAGACCTGCCTGCATAGCTGTCATGATGTCATAGCCAGTTATGATGACCAGGCAGGTGACATCCCATTGGCTTAGTCCAAGTTAGGCTATCCTTGGAGTTGGTGTGGTACCACTACTACCTCAGACAGCTTCTCTGCATCCAGTCCTGTCTAGAAACTGCATGGAGTCAGAAAGAAGGGTTCTGAGGGTCTGGGGACCCCAGGTCTGGGGGTTCTCACACTGGGCATCCAGGCATTGCTGGGTTGCCATGAGTTAGGAATGGAGTTGTACTCCACGGGTCTGTGATGAGGCTGGGGCCTGGAGGAAGGGAACTCTAGCTTAGCACATCTGCAAAAGTCCTTAGCTTAGCAGAGGTTGTCCGGGAGCACAGAGGAGGGGCCTTCAGTGAGAGGCTTAGGCAGCGGAGCTCAGGAGGTGAAGGCTTTCTCCATGCTCCCCACAGTGCTTCTTGATGAAAGAGGCAGTCCTTGGCTTCAAACTGTTTATGGACTGTTCATCGTGGAAAATGGGCGCATCCCCCTTTCTCGGGGTGGATCAGTTTAAACAGCTTTTGCAGGAAGGAATATCCAGGAGGAGATGCTTATTGGCTCTACCCTCTGGGCTCATCAGGACACCGCATTAGCAGGAGAACTCCATTCTGATCTACATGACCACAGGACACATTTCCTATGTAGGACGTGTGACACATGTCCCAGGCCAGGAATCTGGTAGGGTGCCTGGGTTCCAGAGACTCTGAATCTGTTCACCCTTACCAAGTTTCCTGGCATGGTCTACTGTCCCACAGGTCAGCACTCAAGGCTCCAAGCAGGGCTCTGGCCCAGCACACAAGCTTTCAACAATAAGTGTTGGGACACAGAGGGTGAGTGTGGTAGCAACGCCAGCACCATCAGTAGCTCTGTGTCTGTAACATGTCTCTGCTGCCCCATTTCCACCCCCACCCAACCACCCCAACTTATGAGTTAATATTATTATTCTAGAAATCACAGTTCTGAAGAATCAGTGAGGTGACCCTAATGTGGCCAGTAGGTAGGTCTGAGGGTACTGCATGAACTCCTGCATATAGCACCAGGACACCACGGCAGCCCAGGGCCTTGGCTTTTGTATGCACCATCTCCTGGCTCACCTGCCCCATTAATACCCTGAGGATTTGCTTGGCAGATCAATACAGATATAACAAAGGTGTGTGTGTGTGTGTGTGTGTGTGTGTGTGTGTGTGTGAGAGAGAGAGAGAGAGAGTTTAAGTCCCTAGGTGGATTCAGCTTAGTGGCAGAATGTTTTCCTAACAAGTACAAGGCCTTGGATTCATCCCTGGCACTGGGGAGGCAGGGCCAGGAGGATCCTCAGGTCTCTTGCTGGCCAGCCATTCTAGCTGAATTGAGGAGCTTTCGGTTTAATAAGAAGCCTCGTCTCAAAAACTAACATGGATGGAGATGGAAAAAGAGACCTGACGTCGATCTCTGACCTTCCCATGCATGTGCGCATACGTAAGCCACACACGTGTACAAGCTCTCCACACACACAAATAATTTTAAACTTGTAAAAGAAAAAAAAAAAAAAAAGCCGGGTGGTGGTGGTGCACACCTGTAATCCCAGCACTTGGGAGGCAGAGGCAGGCAGATTTCTGAGTTCGAGGCCAGCCTGGTCTACAAAGTGAGTACCAGGACAGCCAGGGCTACACAGAGAAACCCTGTCTCAAAAAACAAAACAAAAACAAAAACAAAAACAAAAAATAAAAGAAAGAAAAAAAAAAAAAGCCAGGCGGTGGTGGCTGTAATCCCAGCACTCTGGGGGACAGAGGCAGGCGGA
Source organism: Apodemus agrarius (assembly GCA_964023405.1). Lineage (NCBI taxonomy): Eukaryota > Metazoa > Chordata > Mammalia > Rodentia > Muridae > Apodemus > Apodemus agrarius. The sequence goes on along the minus strand of OZ030022.1, from coordinate 27,814,488 downwards.
TTTCTGAGTTCGAGGCCAGCCTGGTCTACAGAGTGAGTTCCAGGACAGCCAGGGCTATACAGAGAAACCCTGTCTCCAAAAAACCAAAAAAAAAAAAAAAAAAAAAAAAAAAAAAAAAAAGAAAGAAAGAAAGGAAGGAAGGAAGGAAAGAAGGAAGCAAGAAAGAAAGAGAGAGAGAAAGAAAGAAAATACAGATGTGATGGCATGTGCCTTTAGCCTGAGCACTCTGGGAAGCAGAGGCAGGTGGATTACAGAGATGAGCCTAAGGGCAGCCTGGTCTTTGTAGGGAGTTCCAGTCAAGACCCTGTTTCAAAACAAATTGATTGGGACTGGAGAGATGGCTCAGAGGTTAAAAGCACTGGCTGCTCTTTCAGAGACCCTGGGTTTGATTCCCAGCACCCACATGGCGGCTCATAACTCCAGTTCCAAGAGATCTGGTGCATCTTCTGGCCTCTGTGGGCACCAGGCAGGCACACGGTACACAGACATACAAGCAGGCCAAAACGCTGATGCACATAAAATAATAAAAATAGTAATTAAAATTTTAAATTAATTAATTAATTAAAAAGAAAAGACAGTCCCCTGGGGCAGCTGGTAGAGAGCTAATGAGAGGGAGCTTTACCAGCCCTGCCCAGCCCTGATTCAACCAACAGGTGCCTCAAGTTGCCCTTCCTGCCCCGCCCGCCCGTCCCTCCCCGCCCTTGCCCCCACCCTGACACTGACTTTCTGGTTTTACTTCCTAAGAGCACTGAGAGTCCATCTCAGGTCTAGATCTTCCCGGCCCCTCCATTCGGGCGGCTCCATATGCCCAGCAGCTGTTTGCTTTTGGGGAGGCACCTTTACCCCAGTTAAAGAGCGCTTTAGCTAAAACATGTCTGCCCACTCCAGAGGTGCTATCAAGACAGGGCACGCTGGGCATATCAAAACAGACCTGTAATCCCGACTACTCAAGAAGCAGAAACAGGTGGATTGCAAGTTCAAAGCCAGCCTGGGCAATTTATGCAGATCCTGTTTTAAAACAAAAAGGTCATTTCCTTCTTCTCTTCCTTCCTTCCTTCCTTCCTTCCTTCCTTCCTTCCTTCTTTCCTTTTTTTTTTTTTTTTTACGGTCTGGGGCTAAAGCTCAATGGTAGGATGCTTGTCAAGTTGCCACCCATTTTGTTGTTGTTGTTGTTGTTGTTGTTGTTGTTGTTTTGAGACAGGGTTTCTCTGTCTGGCTGTCCCAGACCTCACTCTGTAGACCAGGCTGACCTCGAACTCAGAAATCCGCCTGCCTCTGCCTCCCAAGCGCTGGGATTAAAGGCGTGCACCACCACTGCTCAACTAAATTGCCACCCATTTGCAGGGTCCTAGATTCAGTCCTTAGCACAGCCAAAGGAAGGAAAGAAATCTTCAGTTGATCACTGAGGGGGATTCATGCTTGTAACCCCAACAATTCAGAGGTTGAGGCAGGAAGATAACAAGGTTGAGACCAGCCTGTGTGACATAGGAAGTGACAGACTAACTCAGACACTGTCTCAAAACAAACAAACAAGCAAGCAAACAAACAAACAAACAAACAAACCACCAAGATCCAAGCTCTGGACGGGAGCCCATCAAAGCATCAGCTTCTTGTCTGCTGAGCTCTGGCTTTAGCCTCTCTAGGGTTGTCCACTAGACATGGAGATGCCGCACCAACTCACCTGTCACACCAGGACCAAGTCCCACACACCTGGTGAGCCTTCTCCCCAAGGTGAAGCCACTAAGTTCAAAGGCAAGGAGACTCTCTCCCGGGATGACAAGGCTCCAATGTGCACTGGGACTCTGAGGTTCTCCTCGGGCCTGGGAACATCGCTAGAGCTGTGGAGAAGAAGGCTGGGGCTGCTGTGGACAGGACCAGACAGATCCAGCGAGGGAGTGAGCAGTGCACCTCCAAGCCCTTGGCTAGAGCTGAGACTGGGAGCTGAGAAAAATCACAAGAAAGACAAATCCTGTGATGAGCTTGACTCAGGCAAGCTGTGGCTGTCAGCTTACTCCAGTCAGAAAATGCCCAGGGAGCAGGGGACACGCTTCCTCTGCCAATCCTGCGTCCATCTCAGACCAACAAGCAACAAGGAGATCTGAGCTGCCCACAAGGCCAAGGATTCTCTTGCTTTTTTTCCTCTGTTCCAATAGTATAAATGCACAGTAAGGACCGGAGCCCAAGTCAGATAGGGAGCCTGCCCCTCCTGCATACCAAAGGAACTGCTCCATTTTCAGGTGAACCTGAGGAGACTTGAGTTGCATGAGGGGGTCAGATTCAAGTACTTGAGCAAGCAAGGCCAAGCTTCGCATAAGACTGCCTGATTCTACCAGCATGAGCCCAGGAGCTTGGAATTCTGGATTGGGGTTTATAGCCCAGCAGCAGGAAGCTAATTAGCAGAGGCCTGGCTGTAGCCTCCTGTAGATCTATCCATCCCCATCTCTGCCTCAGATTCAGGTCATGAGGCGAGGGCTGAGAAATCACCACGGGCTCCCGAGGCTTCGCAAAGTCACTACAGAGAACAGGCAGTTCTTGGAGCTAGAGCGTCTGAAACAAGAAACTTCCTGCAGGGCTCCATCTGACGGGCCTTGAGAGGGTGCTGCTTGGTCCTGGCTGATTTCCAGTGTCTGCCAGGACACTTTGGGCTCAGCCAGATTTCGTGACAGGGCTCTGTGCTTAGAGTCCCTGTGCCAGGGCCCGGATCCTTGGCAGTACAGCTGCCAGTTTCATGACCTCATAAGCAACCCCTGGGTGACAGTCTGTCATGGAAAGATGTCCCCAGCTCCTTGGAACCCCCTCAGCATAGGGACCTTCTTCACACCTGTATCCACTGAAGGGGACACTATCTCAAGCCCTTTTTTCTCTTGTTCCTTCATCTCTGTTCTCCAACCATCTTCCTGACCACAGGCCGCTCGCTGCCCATGGTGGCTATCCAGACACAGAGCTTCAAACACTGCTGGCTGGAAGAATGTGCCTGGGGGCCTCTGTTGGGACAGTGGGAGGAGGGCATCCTTCCAGCTGGGTGAATTGCCATCTCTGTCATCTGGTGGTGGGTCCAATCCCTGCGGGTTCCAGGTAGGGGCCCAGAAAGGACAGCCAAAGCAGATATAGAAGGTAGCCGCCGCTCATGTAAATGGGCACGCGCCCTGGGACCTGCTGGTGCCTGTGGCCTGTGCTGCCTGGTTCTCTCTACCCTGGCATTCCGTTGCTTGTCCCCACCCAACTTTATAAACCCAACAGTTTATGGCAGGTGGCTGGAGAGGCGAGCTTTGCAGCTGTCTAGTTCATGTCTACCAAGGCCAAGGCGCGGGAGAAGGGTGTGCTAGCCTCCTATCTGAAAGCTGTTAGGAGGGAGTCCACCCTTTTTTGCTGGGCCCTGGAGTGTCAGGAGAGCTGTTTCCTGGACTCTGCCCAGGGGCCTCAGCCTGAGAGCTTTTACTGAACAGTGATACCTCTGAGGACACTCCCCGTGCATGTCTGAAGGTTCCAAACAAGGTTTAATCCCTACCTTTAGATGAAGTGTGTGTGTGTGTGTGTGTGTGTGTGTGTGTGTGTGTGTGTGTGTTGGGGGAGGGGAACTTATGAGTTTCCCCTCTCTGTTTCTGAGATTAGTTTCAATCCTATAGTCAGAAGACTCCTGGGGGAACTGGGAAAGGGGAAAACGTTTGGAAAGTAAACAAAGAATATAGAAAAAAAAGAAGAAGGTTCCTGAGGATTGCTTGTCTACACACCAGACAGGAAGAAGACAAACCTCTCTCCAGCTGTGAGAAGTAGGAAGACCCCACAGGGTATAACTTGGCAGGGCTGATGAAAATTCAGAGTGAGTTCAGAGGTCAGCATTCAGATGGAACTGACCCCAGGTAGCCCCAGACCACTACATTGCTACCAATGACTTACCCTGGGCAATTTACTACCAATGGCTTAGTCCAGGCAGCCTGCTTGGTAAAGGCAGACCAGAAAGAACCCACATGGATCCTGCCAGGACATTAAAAGACACGTTCCATCTATGTAGCCTAACTCTAGGTAGCTGGCAGAGAGAGAAAAGGTTATAGAAACTGCTGAAGAGGGGTGATCAGACACTGGGACCTCAAAGGAAAAGGAAAAGGGTAGAACTGTCACGTCGTGTGACATTCATAGGGAAGGAAGTGTTCTTTTCTTTAGTGGGGATGTTAAAAAGTCATAACCTTGATGTCTTAAATAACAAAAATACATTCTTTCATGGCTCTGGAAGCCGGAAGCTCAAAAACCAAGGTGTCCTTGGCTATATTTCCTTCAAGTGTCTGAGGGGGAGGGGGTATTTCTTTGCCCCTTTCTGGCTCCTAGTGGATCCTTGGACATGGGTGCCTGGCCCCAGTCTCTGCTCCACATTTTCAGTTTTCTTCCAGCCATGACCTTTAGTCAGCTACAGTTCTCTGCATGGCCTCTGATTATTGTGGCAACCTCAGGTTCACTTTAGCACTGACCTGACCAGGGCTATGGGGAGTGAAGAGAGGGGGAAAAGACAGACAGACAGACAGACAGACAGGCTCTGATGGAGACACACCAGCCAACTCAGCTTACTGATTATAAATGCCATGGACAAGGAGTTTGCTCATTTCAGTAAGGGGCCTCAGGATGAGGAGGAGGCGTTTCCATGGATCTGAGGTTCTCACTCTGGGGTTCCTCTGCTCCTCACAAATTACAGTTACAAAGATACTTATCCTAAGTAATTCCCCAGGTACCTGGAGTCAACATTCACACCGTGGCAAGGAAGAAATACACATACATGTTTGCTTTAACAAGCCCCAGAAAGAATGCACGTGTCACTGTCCTTTGGACCCAATGACCGGGTTTGCTGAAGACAAGGTAGCTGAAAGCCGAATGTTCTGTGACGCCACTGAGCTCATCTGAAGTTCCCTGGCTCACCTGCAGGGCCCTGGGTACCAGCACTGTCTGGGCTCCCATAGAGTGCTCCGTGTTAGACCCCTGACCTTCATGGTCACTCTACAACTACTGCTTCTCTGCGACACTGGGTTGGTAAGGAAGTTTGTCACAGCTTACCCAGCTCAAACAGCTCAGATCAACAACATGGCGAGGACAGAAACCCATCCGGAGACCAGAGCCATAACTCATTTTCGCTCATAACCCCCCAGGCCCACCAAAGGAGGGACCAAACTCCATTTGTCACCTATTGATGATAAATGAGTTGAATTTAAAACTTCCCCCCAGATATGCATGCAGTTCTTAGTCCTCAGGCATCTCAGAACATGACCTTATTTGGAAATAGGGTCTTTGTGACTAGTTGAAATGAGGTTAAACTAGTGAAGGATATGTCCCCAATCCAACATGACTAGTGTCCTTAAAACACTGCTGTGTGCAAGCAGTGACACAGAGGCAAAGACATCACGTGACAGTGGGCAGAGTGGGTGATGTATCCAAAGCTAAGAGCTTCCTAGGACCACAGCACCAGCAGAAGCTGGAGGGGCCAGGACATATTCCCCTTAGCCTCACCAGGGCCAGTCGTGCCTGACCTCCATCCAAATGTCATCAGGGGGTATGAGAACGTGTTCCCGCTGGGTGAGACCTCCTAGCTTTGCGTGCTGGAGGCATCTCCAGGTTCTCCTGAACCAGCTCTAGCCCCTGACCATGAGCTCAACCGAGAAGCGCCTGTCACACAGGTTTGCCTGGAACTCTCCAGAGTAGCCTGGCAAGATGATCAAAGAAAACATTGGAAGGCAGAAGGTGGACATGGCGCTTCCTCCTCAGAGCTCACCCTTTAACACACAAGTGCCTGGACCGTATCTGATGCAGTCTGAGTATGTGACCCATCTCTAGCGAGTCCTCGGCTCCTTGGGAAATCCGATCAGGGCCCCCAGGGACGCTCATCTGCTTTGGTTGCTGCGACTACTGACCTCAAGGACCCATGGGTTTTGGTGCCCCTGACAACCCTCCTCCTGGTGGTCACTCGTGTTTCTATCACCCAGGCAGAGTCAGAGAGCCTCGTGGGCGGAGCCTCCCTCTGCGATCCCTCAGCTAAGGTGGCTGTGCAGCTGAGCCTGTGGGGAGTTCCGTTGCCTGGTACAGAGCTTGCTCCTTCCTCCGCTTGTTCCCAGGGCATCCAGTTTGCAAAGCCTGACAAAGCTGTCGATAGGTCTGACATCAGGTGGCTCTCAGAGCACTTACCCTGAATATTCCATCCTTTACCACACACCTGTGTCCACAGGACCAATGCGACTACCAAGTGACTCCCCCCTCCCCAGTCAGAGAGCCCTGGGGATTCAGTGGCCACCTAACGAGGTCCAGGGAAGCAGCACGGGGGAGGTGAATAGCTTAGGAGATGAGCAGCTCCGGAAGATGCTCCGTGCTCCCCGCCCCCTTGCCTGGCCTGAGGACTGTGCTTGATCTCCCCTTGGGGCACGGTTGCTGCTACAGTCTGTGGTGACTTTGAGAAAGATCATGACCATAAAACAACTCATATAGGTGCCCACCTGTGACAACAGGCGTGGGATGACTGTCCACCTGACTTCTTCCCACCCTCAGGCCCTATCCTCGAAATTCCAAGGCACCCCTTCATATCTGCCTGAGTCGATCTGCAAGAGGGTCTAGTAGCCCTGGTAATTTATGCTCACCTCTTTGACCCAGACACCCTTAGGCATGGCCAGCAGTGCTCCCTGCTCTGCCAGACACAGGGTGGAGAGGCACCGCAGAGAGAAAGGAACTTATGACGGGGTGACACAGACTGGAAGCCAAGATACCAACATAGAAGTAATGGATGCTTAGAGAAAACGGAGAACTTCACAGAGTATACTACAAGAGGAAACATGGTGCAGAAAGTAGAGAGGCGGCAGGGACCTAGTGAGTCTGAGGATCAGGCCAGGTAGAAGAGACATTGGAAAGACAAACTTTATCCCAGTGGGGAGAAGTATTTGTCCTGCAAGCCCGACCAACATGAATTCCACTCCTGGAGCCACTTTGTGCTGTAGGACTTGTGTACCCCCCACACATCCACACACAAACACACACACACACAAAACACACATAGACATTCACACATGCATACATGCACACACACATATATACATGCACACATACACACATAGATATGCACACATATGCATATATACATAATATGCACACATATACATGCATGCATACACACATTCACACATGCACACATATATACATACACACATATACATGCATGCATACACACATTCACACATACACATATACATGCATACATGTACATATATCACACACACATGCACTCTCTCACACACATTCATGTCAGCAACAATAGCACAAAATTAAATACAAGTAACTATGTTTTAAAAAAGAACAGAGTAAGAAACCAATGTCCAGGCAAGAGGTTGCAGAGGCAAGGACATTGCCCCAGAGGCTGTAGAGGAGAATGGAATCAGGCCTGCTTCCTAGAACTTGAGGGAGGGGAGATCACAGGACAAGAGGCTCGGGAGGGTCAGGGAAGATGGAGCTGCATCCCTGGGCCCATGGTGAGGCAGGGAATGCTGAAGACAAGAGGGAAATTGTATGGGTCCTGATGGCCAAGGAAGAAAGCCAGGGCGGGCTCCATGGAGGGTTTCACAGCCGTGGTACAGAGCGTGAGAGACAATAAAGTGTTGTTCTGAGGCACTGACAGGAAAGGCCTCCAGCCTTAGCCATTTATACACGGCCATTCAGTCAGCATTCAATGAAAGGTCAGGATAAAGACAACACCCTCAGACTCCAAGACTTCCCAGGGTGAGAGCATTGTGGGGGTGTCAGAGGCGAAAAAGGCAGACATGAGAGATGGGGGTGGGGGGGTCCCGCAGACTGGAGAGAAAGGAGACAGAGAAATTGAACAGCTGCAGTGAGCGCTCACACCGACTGGCCTTAGAGTAGCCCTGGGTTTGGTGTCTGTCTTCCTCTTCAGGGACGTTGGCATAGGTGAACCTCAGAAGATAGAAAAAACAGACAGGAGTGTGAGCCTTAGGGGCAGCCAAGCTACAAACAGAAGGCTAAACATTGCTAAATCAGCAAGAGAAAACACGATGATAAATCCACGGGAAAGCAACGTGGAGAGGAAGTAAAATCGCACAGAAAAGACATAGAGTAGAAAAGACTCAGCGGGGTGGTGGTGGCGGCGGTAGCGCACGCCTTTAATCCCAGCACTTGGGAGGCAGAGGCAGGTGGATTTCTGAGTTCGAGGCCAGCCTGGTCTACAAAGTGAGTTCCAGGACAGCCCGAACTACACAGAGAAACCCTGTCTTGAAAAAACCAAACCAAACCAAACCAAACCAAAACAAAACAAAAAAAGGAAAAGACTCTACTCTGTAGAGTTCCAGAGAAGACACACAGGGAAAGTGGATTAAATTCACCCAAGGAAATGACTCTTGGGGGGGGGGGTGTCAAGACAGGGTTTCTCTATTCAGTCTGGCTGTCCTGGAACTCACTCTATAGACCAGGCTGGCCTTGAAATCAGAAACTCACCTGCCCCTGTTTGCTGAGTGTTAGTATTAAAAGCATGCACTACCACTGCCCAGCAGAAAGTGACTTTTAAAAGAATTATTTATTTTTATCTCCTGTACATTGGTATTTTGCCTGCATGTCTGTCTGTCTGTGTGAGGGTGTTGGATCCCCAGGAACTGCAGTTACAGACAGTTGTGTGCTTCCATAGGTCCTGGAATCGAACCTAGGTCCTCTGGAAGAGAAGCGGTGCTCTTAACTGCTGAGCCATCTCTCTATTCCAGACAATGACTTACAATAAGATCCGTCAACATGTTGCCTTCTATTTAGGAGGAGGCAACTATCCCTTGCAGCCCAGGCTGGCTTCAAGGATGACCGTAATTTTTATGTTCCTTTCTATATTTCCTATGGGGTGGGGGTGGGGGGCACGGTATGTGCATGAACTGTCACATGGTGGAAGACAACCTCGAGTGTTTGTCTTGCCGTCTACCTTACCTGACATAGGGTCCTGTCCTTTGCTGTTTGGACGCAGCATACACAAGGCTTAGCTGGCCCCACACTTCCTCCTGCCCTGCTTCCTATCCTGCTCGGGGACCACTGGGGTTACAGACAGACGCTCCTGTGCCTGCTTTGTGTTGAGGGACATGAACTCAGATGTGTATGGCAGGAGCTTTACCCCTGTACCATCTCCCTAGCCCCGTGCCTGCTTCTTTTATTTATTTATTTGTTTGTTTGTTTGTTTGTTTGTTTGTTTTTCAAGACAGGGTTTCTCTGTGCAGCTCTGGCTGTCCTGGAACTCACTCCATAGACCAGGCTGGCCTCAAACTCAGAAATCCACCTGTCTCTGCCTCCTCCCAAGTACTGGGATTAAAGGTGTGCGCCACCACTGCCTGGCCCATGCCTGCTTCTTGCGGCGCTGGGGATCAAACCCAGGGCCTGTGCATAATAAGCAAGCACTCCGCCAGCTGAGCCACCTCTCCAGCCCCGAGAACACTTTGAAAATGAAAGAGACATATGAACAGAAAGGAAATGGCCTTACTTTTAAAAAATGTATGTATGCATATCCTGAGCATGCTGGGTATCCCTGGAGGTCAGAAGACAGACTCCTACCCTTGAACTGGAGTTACAAATAAACTACCATGTGGGTGCTGGGAACCGAACCCAGGCTCTCTGGAAGAGCAATGAGTGTTCTCAACTGCTTAGCCATCTCTCCAGCCCCCTTAGGCAATTCTGATCAACTAGACTGGAGAACTGTGGAAATCAAAGTTTAAAATACAGGGCTTGCTTGGCATGGCAGCTCACATATCTAAGCATTTAAGAAGGAGACAGCCGGGCAGGGGGTGGCGTACGCCTGTAATCTCAATACTCTGGGAGGCAGAGGCAGGTGGATTTCTGAGTTTGAGGCCAGCCTGGTCTACAGAGTGAGTTCCAGGACAGCCAGGGCTATACAGAGAGACCCTGTCTCGAAAACCAAAATCAAAAAAAAAAAAAAAGGAGACAGAAAGACCTCTGTGAGTTCTGAGCCAGCCTGCACTACAGAATGAGTTATAGACCATCTATAGCTCCACACTGAGAATCTCATCCCCGCCTCACCCCAAATAAAGGTAAACTAAACAAAGAAAAACAATAGGGTTGGAGAGATGGCTCAGTCAACAAACTACCCACAGTGTAAGCTTAGTTTTGAACCCCAGCACACAGAGGAAGTCAGGTGCGGTGTAGTACCCACCTATAATCACAGCTCTGGGAGGCAGGGACAGAAGGACACTAGGAGAGAAGGGGGGCTTGCCGGGCATCCAGAGAGAGAAAGAATACAATGACCCAAGGACACCTGAAGTTGGCCTTGACATTCACTCGAACTGTACAACCTCACACATGTATGTACCCCCATACACATAAGACAGACAGACAGACAGTCAGACAGACAGAGACAGAGAATGAGTTCAAGTCCAGCCTGGTCTACAGAGTGGGTTCCAGGACAGCCAAGACTACACAGAGAAACCCTGTCTCAAAAAAAAAGAAAGAAAGAAAGAAAGAAAGAAAGAAAGAAAAAAGAAAGAAAAAAGAAAAAGAAAAAGAAAAGAAAAGAAAGGCTATCGTAGACTGGGTCCTGGTGCACTCTGCTGAGAACTATCACATTAGACAGAAAACACAAGAAATTCCAACCAGGAGGCTCCCTAGAGACAGCTCCCAGCAACAGGCTGTGGCACTGTTGAGCGGCCGCGGAGTCCCGCAGTGGACTAAGGAGCTTTGTTTCAAAGCAGCGCACAAACATCTCCTTTCTGGCTTTAGAACTTCTCCTGGCTCAGCCTCCTCCTGCACTCTACCACCCCTGATGGTGCTCCTCCTGGGTGTGCAGGTACTGTCCTCCCAACGGACCTCATTTTCTTCAGAGAATCTGTTATGCAGAATTCCGAGCAGGGGTCTTAAAGAGAGGATTCACACTCCTGACAACAGAACAGGACTCACAGCCCCGCCCTCTCCTTTCTGGTCTCCACGGAAAGGCGAACGGCACAGAACTCAGGATGTGAAAGCAGAGCCACATGGATCTCTTGGACCGTCGCTTCCCAGATGCTGAGGGACCATAGAGATGCGCCCCAGGTACAGCATGCCTGCGGCTGACCTTGTGCAGTTATCAGGCCCCAAGGACATTTCTGTCACAGCAGGTCAATCCCAGCAAGGGGGGTGGGGGGGTGTTGGGGCACACACTAAAACCCAGCGCTCAGGCAGATTTCTGTGAGTTCGAGGCCAGCCTGTTCTACATAGCCAGTTCCTGATAGGCTAGACCTGCATAGTAAGACCCTGTCCAAAACCACATACACACACACACACACACACACACACACACACGCGCGCGCACGCACGCACGCACACACACACACACACACACACACACACAGACAGAGAGAGACAGACAGACAGAGAGAGAGAGAGGCCAATACCACTGATTGACCTGGGACAGAAAAGCAACAACCAAATTACATTAATATTAATAATCTCTTACAAAGAAACCCGTAGAGCAAATGACCGAAAGTGCTTTCACATACCCTATGTTTCCTCATTAGCAGGAATGCCAGCTTGGGTGTGTGGGCACATACTTCCCATGGTAAGCTGTAGATTACAACTAGGTGTGAGTCAGAGTGGCTTTCCACCCACTCCCCTCAGACTCCTTCTCCCCATCAGCCCATTAGTTAAGACACTGGCCCAGCAGTGGCCAATGCTTCAACTAGGGCAGGAGAAGAACAACTCGGTGAGGGGAGAGGGGAGGGACAGAAAGAGGCCAGGCAGCCCCACCTCCCTGTACACCTCTTTTGGGGGCTTTGTGATAGAGGAACAGACTTCTATTTAAACTCCGACACTCAGGGGTCTCTTTGTAGCCTTATCCCAGGCCAGCCCGCACATAACATACCACACTAGATACCATCGGGACATGACAGCACAGATCTTTAATTCCAGCACTCAGGTGGCAGAGGCAGGCAGATAGATATCTGTGAGTTCAAAGCCAGCCTTGTCTATATACAGTGAGTTCCAGGACAGCCAGGGCTACACAGTGAGATCCTGTCTCAAAGGGGAAAAAAATAACTAGACATCATCTCACTAAATAACTCTTGCATTATCCTAGAGACTATAAAGCAAATTTAGTTTTGAGACAGGATATCAGTAAAGCAAATTTTTAAATACTGAGGATCAAATAGTGAAAATATCACATGTACTTTGTGATAAAGTCCTTTGAACTAATGTGGTGTTTTAGAAACATGTTATCAGGAAACAAGAGAAATTAAAAGCAAAAGAGTTAAGAACTCGAGACTGCCAAAGAGGCCTGGAGCAAACCAAAGAAACAGGAGGCAGGAATCAGTAAGAGAAAACCAAAACAATATGACCCCAAACCAACTCGAATAACTAAACAAAGGCTAGTTCTTTAGAGATTAATCAGGAAAATGGTTGACAAAAAGAATTATAAAAATAAGAGGGGCTGGAGAGACGGCTCAACAATGAAGAGCCCTGGCTGCTGTTCCAGCGGATCTGGGTTGAATTCCCAGTGCCTACACTGTAGTTCAGAACTGTCTATAACTCCAGTACCAGGGGATCTGTATCCCACACGGACACCCATACAGACCAAACACCAATACACATGATAAAATAAAAATAAATTTGAGAGAAAAGGTGTAAATCAAAACTAAGAATAATAAAATGGGGGAGCAAGGGTGGGTACAAAGAAAACATTTCTTAGATAAGACACTCAAGCACCTGGATGCAATGGACACATTCCTAGAGACATGGGGGGGGGGGAACCCAAAACTTTAAAAGAGCCAGAAGGTTTTAAAAAATCAATAAAACATTTCCCTCTGTAAAGACTCCAGACTCAGATCATTGAAAAAGGAAACGCTACAAGGTTTTTGTGGTGTGAGTGTGGGAGAGAGAGGGGGAGAGGGAGGTAGAGAGGGAGGGAGGGAGGGAGGGAGGGAGGGAGGGAGGGAGGGAGGGAGAGAGAGAGAGAGAGAGAGAGAGAGAGAGAGCCTGTTTCAAAAAACACGGTAAACAGTGATTGAAAAAGACACCACAAAGCCAGCTTCCACGTACACCCACATGCACCCACATGCATCCACATGCACCCACACGCACCCACACGCACCCACATGCTACTTCTCTAGCAGGGGACCTGAATTCTTCCACATAAGGCAACTCACAACTATTTGTAACTCTAGATCCTGGAGAACTGACACCTCTGGCCTCTGTAGGTGCCTGCTGTCATGTGCACATACCCATACACACACACACACACACACACACACACACACACGCACACGCACACGCACACGCACACACACGTGCGCGCACACACGTATATAATTAAAAATAAAATAAAACTTTTAAAAATAAAACATGAAGGGGCCTGGAGGGACGGATGAGGGGCAAAGATCACTGGGTATTCTTGCAAAAGACCTGGGTTTGATTCCTTGCACCCACACGCTGGCTCATAGCTGCCTGCAACTCCAGTTCCAACAGATACAACATCCTCTTCTGGCCTCTGTGGGTACCGGGCACACAAGTGGTATACAGACCTATATGCAGGCAGAATACCCATGCACATACAATTAGAACACATAGAGAAAAATCCATCTACGAGTTTTGAGCTTTAGGAAAAATATGCCCTAGACGGCATGCCAGTCACCCTCCTGACTCTCTACAAGAGAGAGGAAGGGCCATGTGCTCGGCGTTTATAAAGATGGCTCTCTGTCTCAGTCCACAAACCTGCCATTCTAGACTGATGCCTGGCTTTGCAAGCTTATGAAACAGACATCTTTGCGTTTCGAGAACTGATTCTCACAGCAGATAAGGATGTCTGTGGATAATTTACGACCTAGGCAGGACAGAGTATGACGGTATGATATGATATCTCAACCTGTCATTCAGAATACTGTACAATTTAAAAATCTGTGTTTTTTTTCTGGAATTTTCCACTTAATATTTTCAGTGGTCTGTAGAATCTAAGCACATGAAACCAGCGATCACCAAGCCGCTGGCCAGGGAGACGGCTGTACTCATTTTTAAAAATCTTATTTATTTTTATTGTTTCTGCTGAGTGTTTTGCCTGCATGTCTGTGCACCACATGCACACAGTGCTCAGGAGGCCAGAAGAAAGTGTTGGGTCCCCTGGAACTGGAGTTAGAGATGGTTGGAAGCCATCATTGAGTTCTCGGAACTCAACTCCCGCCCTCTGGAAGAGCAGCCAGGGCTCTTAACTGCTGAGCCGTCCACCTCTCCAGCCCCTACGGTCATTGCTTCTGTCTTTCAATTTTCCACTAGAAGAACTTCAAAGAGAAAACAAAATGCTTAGCTTTTTCTCCATCTGTTCAATAGAGCGCAGGGTGCCAAACAGCCAGGCCTCAGCTCTTTCTCAGAGAGAATTTGCAGATTTGGTCTTGACTGTGCACAATCAGGGTTCTTTTTCTTGACTTAATCCAAAATACTTCAGTCACTTGGGGGACCTTTGGTCTCCTATCCTTGAGCCATTTTGGTTCTTGGAAGGATTAACCAGGTGCCTCCCTAATCCACCCGGAGAAAGCTTGCCGAGACTTAGCTTAGGGTGTGCTGCCCGCCCTGGCTTGGTCTTGGTTTAGGGCTGGGATACAACAGGCTGCTGTCACTCAACACATTCGTGCCTGGGAAGGAGGCACGGCTGTCTCTTCCAAGTTTATGCCAATGACGTATGTACTGGCTCCCTTCTCCTCCTAGTTCCAGCATCCAACCAGCCCACTCTCGCCTGAGGGCCCCCTCCCTCTTTCTCTTTCTTTCCCTCCCCTGCTCTCCAGATATCACGCAACTCACCCCTGTAAAGTGTACGGCTCCGTGTTTTGTTTTGTTTTTCATACAATCACAAGGTTGTGCAAGCACCACCACTATCTAATTTCAAAACACTTTCATTGCCCAAAAGAGAAACTCTATACCTTTGTTTTGTTTTGTTTTGTTTTTGAAATGGGTCTTACTGGGCTGCCCTGGCTGGCCTCAGCTGAGCCTCCTACCTCAGCCACCAGAGATGAATTGCCTTCTCTGAGCTTTCAATATTAATGGCATCATAATGGCTTTTAAAGTCTGGTTTCTTGTTTGGTTGCTTGGTTGGATGTTTGGTTGAATGGTTGATTTTTGTGAGACAGGGTCTCGTGTAGCCCAGGCTGGCCTCAGACTCATTTTACAGTCAAGAATAACCCTGGATCTTCCTGCTTTCGTCTCCAAGTGCTGGAATCCCCGATATGTACCACCATGTATAGCTTGCGTGTGTGTTTGTGTGCGGTGTGTCATCTGTGGTGTGTGTGCATGTTTGTGTGTAGTGTGTGTTTTTATGTGGTATATGGTACATATATATGTGTGTGTTTGTGTGGTGGGTATATGTGAGTGTATGTGATATGTGTATACGTATGTGAGTGTGGGTGTGGTGTGTGTATGTGTCTGTGTGGAGGTGTCTCTGTGTGTGGTATTGTGTGTGTATGTGTGTGATTATGTGTGTGTTTGTGTATGTGTGTGTGTGTGTGTGTGTGTGTGTGAGTGTGTGTTATAGGAAGATGGATTCCAGGGCCTTGCACAGTCTAGATAAGTACTCTAAGATCAAGCTACACCCCAGCCCTCCTTTTTTTTTTTTTTTTTTTTTTTTTTTTGGTTTTTTGGAGACAGGGTTTCTCTGTGCAGTCCTGGCTATCCTGGAACTCACTCTGTAGACCAGGTTGGCCTCGAACTCAGAAATCCGCCTGCCTCTGCCTCCCAAGTGCTGGGATTACAGGCGTGCGCCACCACGCCCAGCAGCCCTCCTTTTTTAAAATCGTTATTTTCTTACTAGTTGCCAAGAGCTTCACAATTACCATCTTAATGGAAACAATTTACTTCAGATTATTTGAACTAACTGTACTTAATAAGACACAAAAGTTCCACTCATCTGCAGCTCAGCTACCACCTCTTCTAATGCTGTTACTGTCCAAATCCTGTGTGCATCGTATTACCATCAACATAGTTTTATAATTACTGTTTATGCAATTGCCTCCTAAATCAAATACGCAGTACACACTCTGACCTAAGCTAAGTAGAGCACCATGATTATGCAAAGCTGCAGTACTGTAGATGGAATCAAGCTGCCAGGCACCGTGACTCCTTCCAGTTCCAGCAGCGCCAGGGCAGGACAGACAGAAATTAAGGTCGTCTTGGGCTACAGACCAGTCTGAGTCTAGCCTGGGGTACTTGAGATCTCATTCTTGAATTAGCAACAGAGTCAAGGAGATGGCTCAGCAGGTTAAAGGCAATACTACAAAAGCTTAGGTTCCTGAGTTCAGTCCCCAGAAGCCACATAAAGGCAGGATGGAGAACCAGCTCCACAAAGCTGTCCTCTGACTTCCACACATATGGGATGGCTCATGTGAACCGCCCCACAATAATAATAAGTAACAGTATTATTAGTGTTAGTATTTCAAGACAGGGGTTCTGAGTGGCCTGGCTGCCTGCCTTTGCCTCTCAAGTACTGGGATCAAAGACACGTGCCACCACCACTTGGCTATAACTAACGTTTTTAAATAGCAAAGACAAACAAAAAAGGATTATACACACACACACACACATATATACATATATATACGTACACACATACACACACACATATATATATATAGTATTAACAAGAAACTATTTTTTCCCCTTTTCAAGACAGGCTTTCTGTGTAACAAACAGCCTTGACTGCCTGGAATTCTCATAGACCAGGCTGACCTCACAGAGATCTACCTGCCTCTGCCTCCTCAGTGCTGGGATTAAAGGCGCCACCATGTGGAGCTTGAAACTCTTTCATTACCTAAACATATCCAAAATTTTTCATCAGTTTTTGAAAGTTAATTTTTGCTGGATATGGGATTTCTTGACTGCCTGTTCTTCCCCCCCCCCTTTCCATATTTTAAGAGCGTTCCCTCATGTTCCCTCTGGCCAATTTGTTTTCTGATAGGAAATCAGTTGCTAACCTCGTTGGTGAAGGAGTTACTTGTGCGTAGCTGCCTTTAAATTTCTCCGGGTCTGGCCTTCATCGGTGTGATGGGATGCATTCGCTGGGGGCTGTCTTTATTGCAATAGCCTTTGACTTTATCCTACTTGGAGCTGAGCTTCTTGTCTATGTGGATTTGTGTATTGTAACAAACTCGAGGGGCTTCTCTCTATTCTCATTCAATGGCTTTCCTATTACTGTTCTTTCTTCTTCTGGGACACCTACTATGAGCTTGTTCTGTTTAAAGGTGCATCACAGGTTTTGGAGACTCTGTTTACTTAATGTTTGTTTGTTTTTCAAAACAAGTTTTCTCTGTGTAACAGCCCTGGCTATCCTGAAACTGGATTTGTAGACCTGGCTGGCCTTGAACTCACAGAGCCTCTGCCTCGACTGACCTCCTGAGTGCTGGGATTAAAGGCATTTGCCACCATTCCCAGTGTAATTTTTTTGTGTCTTATACTGAATATTTCAGTATTTTTCCTGCCAGGCCCACACTACAAGTTATCTCATAAGGTGCAACCCTGTCTCGAAAAACCAAGAGGTTTCCTAGGACTGAGGGCCCCAAATCAACTTAAAATGGAGCCAAGTGGGGCTCTCTAAACAACCCAAGCCTTTCTCAGAGGCACTTAGACAGTTCGGCCGCTTACCCTTGTACCGACAACATAAGGAGAAATATCTCCTACCAGGTATGTCTCCAGCAAGGGATGGGACAGGGGTAGCATTTATACGAAGGCTTAAGAACCTGACTAGGGACAGAGGTGGTTCCTTCAGTGTCCAGGGCCAAGGGCTTGAATAATTGTATTAGTGCCTGGAAATGTCCAAGGCCCAGGCTTGGCCCCAAACCTGCTAAGAAAAGTGCCGGGCAGCGGCGGCGCACGCCTTTATTCCCAGCACTTGGGAGGCAGAGGCAGGTGGATTTCTGAGTTCGAGGCCAGCCTGGTCTACAGAGTGAGTTCCAGGACAGCCATAGCTACACAGAGAAACCCTGTCTCGAAAAACCAAAAAAAAAAAAAAGAAAAGAAAAGGCCGCCGCCACCCATTTACAAATGACTCAAGGCATGGTGATTTTTGTATGCTGATGGCGATTTTTCAGTCAGGAAACACAGAGAGAGAGAGAGAGAGAGAGACAGACAGACAGACAGACAAGGGAAAGGCTTATTTCACTTAACACCCACAACACAATCCATCATCAAAGGAAGTCGGGGCAGGGATTTAAGCAAGCTAAGAACCTGGAGGCAGGAACCGACACAGAGGCCATGGAGGAGTGCTGCCTACTGGCTTGCCCCTCATGACTTGCTCAGCCTGCTCCCTTATCTTTTGGGTTATGAGCCTTTAATGGCTGAGCTGTCTCTCCAGCCTTCAGCCTGCTTTCTTACAACACCAGGACCAACAGCTGAATGCCGGCACCACCCACAGTGAGCTGGGCCCTCCCGCATCAATCATCAATCAAGAAAATGCCCCACAGGCTTGTCTGCAAGCCAATTCTATAGAAGCATTTTTCCTCAACTAAGATTTCTTCTTCCCATATGACCCTGGATTATGTCGAGTTAATATAAAAACCAGCTAGCGTGCCAGTTAATCATGTGGTAAGATCTTGTTCCAAAAAACAAAATGGGAAGACTATGTGGTTTTCTTTTTATTGTTTTTTTTTAATTTGTATGTTTGTAATGTGCACGTATGTGTGTATGTGTGTTCTCACATATGTGGGTACATGTGCACATGGAAAGACCAGATGGTGGGTGTCTTCCTCACTCTCTTCCACGTATAGCTTATACACTTACATCTCTCACCATAACTCTCTGATATGACTAGTCTATCTAGCTAGTTTTTTCTGGGGACCCCCATCTCTGCCTCTAGGATTGCAGGTGAGCTGGTGTTTATACAAGTTTGGGGGAGGGGTCCAAAAAACCTAAAGTTGTGTTGTTTACGCAGCAAGTGCTTTGCCCAGTGAGCCCATCTCCCGATCCCCCACACCAGCTATTTAACACAATACAGTGCTTTAACCACGAGACTACAGTCACCACTGCTTGTCCTTGCTGCTGTTGAGCACAGCTTACCCAAAAAGTGCCCAGAAACTCTTTTTGTGCCCTCCTTCCTGGTCCACAAGGTCATGAGCTACTCGCCCCACTTCCTTGCTATCTTGCCAAGTTGTTTTGCATAACACCGATCCCCTCCTTCTAACCACCGGAGGTTGGGGCCTGGCTGTGAGTCCTGATGTTAAAGTCACACAGGGGTTGATTGCAGCAGCGCCACGCCTGGCACCAATCTCCGTCGCACTGGGACAGGCTTGGTTGGGCCATACCTGCCAAACACCTCGGTATCATGGTTTCATTTCTGTTGCTGTTAGAAAACACTCTTTAAAAAACAAAAAACAAACAAACAGACAGACAGACAGACAGACAGACAGACAGACAGACAAACAAGCAACAACAAAACCCACCTTAGGGATGGAGAGATGGCTCAGCGGTTGAGAGCACTGGCTGCTCTTCCAGAGGTCCTGAATTCAGTTCCCACCAACCACAGGGTGGCTCACAACCATCTGTAATGGGGTCTGATGCCCTCTTCTGGTGTGTCTGAGGACAGCTACTGTGTACTCACACATTAAAAAAAAACACTAAACAAACAAACCACCTTAAGGAGAATGGGTTTATTTTAGTTCAAGGTTCCAGGTTACAGCCCTTTACTCTGAAGCTGTCAAGATGTCGAGAGCCTGAAGCCGGGAGGGAGTCACGGCATATTTATAGTCCAAAGCAGAGAGAAGTCAGTTCACGGTCCCCTGCTTAAAGAATAGCGCTGCTCACTGTGGGCTGGGTCTTCCGACACCAATTACAAATTTAGGCAATCTTCCATAAGCATGCTCATAGGCTAACCTGAATAGAGACAATCCCCTCACTGAGATCCCGGAGGAGCTTCTAGCTTGGGTCAAGCTGACAGTGCTAACTAACCATCATACCCAGCATCCCAGAGACTGAAGAGATACACCTTCTCACTCGTGTTGCCCACAGAGGTAGGCTGAGGCTCAGCTCCGCCATCTTTACTCCAGGACCTAGCCAACCATCTAGAGCAGTGTGGTTCTTCCTGGCTGATGGTGGGGTAAGAGAGCTTAGCCAGGCACTAAACACCATTACCTTCCTGACTATTACTGGTTACCCAGCCTAGAGGACCACAAGAGGATAAGGCGGCGCTTCCCTCTGCCATGTGCCTGCGGATACAGGGACATCAGTGCACAGTCCCAGTGACCACCCTACATCTCATGCCAGGGAAAGAGTTGTCTCAGTTGGGGCTTTATTGCTGTGAAGAGACACCACGACTGAGGCAACTCTTACAAGGGAAACCATTTCATTGGGGCTAGCTTACGATTTCAGAGGTTTAGTCCATCACCATCACGGTAGTGGGCATGGCAGTGTGCAGGCAGACCTGCTGCTGGAGGAGCCAGAGTTCTACGTCTCTATGCAAAGGCAGAGGAGAGTGTATTCCACAGTGGGCGAGCTTGAGCGTGGGGGACCTCAAAGCCCACCCCCACAGTGACACACTTCCTCTAAGAAGGCTGTATCTCCTAAGAGTGCACTCCCCATGGGCCATGAATTCAAACACATGAGTCTATGGACGCCATATCTATTCAAAGCACCACAAGAGTCTTGGTCTTGTGAGGTGCGCTTTAAGTAGGAAGAAGGAGACACGGTGTGAATGATGATGATGATGATGATGATGATGATGATGATGATGATCGTTCTGCTTACGTACCACGATACCACATTCCACTCTATCTCTGCCAAGTGAAAAGTACTCTCCCGTCTCCCAGGTTGGCTGGTTGGTTTGGGTGTCTTCAGAGTCCTGGATATCAACCCTCTGAAGGCCGATGCTGGCCCCTGCCACTTCGTATCTTCAAGCTTTCTCACGCCGAAATGTTAGGGAATACATGTGCCTCTCAGTACGCGTCTTAGCAGAATTTCCATACGGACATTTTATTTGTATATTCCCAAAGAGCGATAAAATAATTTTATTAAGACCATGTGGGAAAAGCCTTCTTTGGTTCCCTTTGAAAAACAATGAAGACACTGCTGTGATAGCTTTGCATAGCCAGAGGGCGGGAAAGGAGAGCGTGGGCGTGGCCGAGCAGAGGAGGGGCTGGGCCTGGAAACTCCGAGGCAGCGGGCTTACAGTTTTATATATATATATTTGGTTTTTTCGAGACAGGATTTCTCTGTGTAGTCCTGGCTATCCTGGAACTCACTCTGTAGACCAGGCTGGCCTCGAACGCAGAAATTTACCTGCCTCTGCCTCCCAAGTGCTGGGATTACAGGCGTGCGCCACCACGCCCGGTGGGCTTACAGTTTTATAATTCATGTTCAAGTTTCTTTTCTTTTCTTTTCTTTTCTTTTCTTTTCTTTTCTTTTCTTTTCTTTTCTTTTCTTTTCTTTTCTTCTTTCTTTCTCTCTCTCTCTCTCCCCTTCCTTCCTTCCTTCCTTCCTTTCTCTCCCCCTTCCTTCCTTCCTTTCTCTCTTTCTCTCTCTCTCTCTCTCTCTCTCTCTTGATTTAGACACAAGAATTCTCTCATCTCAGATATTCTCAACAGATGATGTCAGAGGGCGCAGGCTCTCAACCTGAGGGTTGTGACCTCTGTGGCAGTTGAACAGCCCTTTCACAGAGGTTGCCTAAGACCATCAGCAAATGCAGGCATTCTCATATCACAAGTCATAACAGTAACAAAATTACGGTTATAAAGTAGCAATGAGATAACTTTATGGTTGGGGAGTCACGACAATACTAGGAAGTGCACTGAGGGGTCACAGCAGTAGGAGAATCGAGGGCCGCTGGCATAGGGAAACGTCAGATCCTTAAGAGGCAGGGTCCTGACACTGAGGGCCCCTGTGGGGGAGGGGCACTGAGCATCATGGCACCAAATCTGCTTCGAGTCTCGTCTACACTGCAGGCTGCCTTGTCTTCCCAATGTTTTCCTACTTCCTGTTCAGTCTTACTGCGACATGCAAATCAGGCCTGCAGGTTCCCTGGCTGAGGCTGCAGGGCACCCACTGATGCTGCCAGGGTTTTTGTTCATCCTCTTTTTTTTTTTTTTTTTTAAAGATGTATTTATTTATTATATGTGAGTACACTGTAGCTGTCTTCAGACACCCCAGAAGAGGGAATCAGATCTCATTACAGATGGTTGTGAGCCACCATGTGGTTGCTGGGATTTGAACTCAGGACCTTGGGAAGAGCAGTCAGTGCTCTTAACCACTGAGCCACCTGGCATAGGGAAATGCCCCTTGTTCATCCTCTATGATCAGATGGTCACACACACCTCCTCCTCATGTCCAGAGAGACTTAAAATAAAATAAAATGCACATTCTTTTCCTTTATGTATTATATAAAGTAACTGGGATCTAGTTTTTAAAAATACTCAGCATGGGAAAGACAGCAGAAGGGTTAAGAGCACTGGCTACTCTTTCAGGGGATCTAGGCTTGACTCTTGACACCCATATGGAGACTCACCCCATCTGTAACTCCAACTCTAGGGGACCCCCTCTGACTTCCACAAACACCAGAACACATATGATACACAGACATACATGCAGGCAAAATACTCACATACACGAAATACAAATACATCTGAAAATGTTTTAAAAGAGAGTATCTGTGGCAGGGGAAGGGCATGGTAGCACAAGCCTTTAATCTCAGCACTCAAGAGGCAGAGGTAGGTGAGTTTGAAGGCCGTCTGCTCTCCACGGTGAGACCCTGTCTTAAAAGAAGAAAAATCATCAATTAGAAGAACTCCTATCCAACGACTTTCCTAAAGCGTTTCTGCCCCCGGCCACAGTTTTGGAGACTCGGAATCTGTGTTTGAGGAGAGCCCGTTCCAGGATACACTGTGTGTTTGCTATCCCCAGACAGCGACGTCTCTTCAGAGACCGTGGTCAGCTGTGTGTTCAAGTGTCAAGGGCACGGGTTGTTTGAGATGATGTCAGACTGCCCAGGCCTTTGGTCCTGCGAGAGCTGAGGTGGCTCCTCTCCGACGCAACACAATACCCTCTTTCTTCTGTTGCAACATGCATGAGCCGCGAGCCGTTGATTTTGTTGGAACAAGAGCCTTTGCTACCATCTGCTGGACGAGTCTCATAAGAGCTCATGGCTGCTTTGTTAACAATACACATGAAATTATGAAACATCTAAGAGAGAAGTCAGTGACACGATAGGTCATCTTAGAGGTGGCTCTGCGGCCCAGGGGTCCTCGCCAGAGCAGCTCTGAGCTGGCCTCCAAAACAGAAGAAAGGCCAGGTCAGGGGAGAAATTTGAAGTGCTTCTAGCATAGCTCCAGATCTGCCCCCTTGCAGTCCCTGGCCTCAAAGGGGGCCTCAACTGGTGAGATGTGAAGGTGAAGACAGGGCCTAGCCAGCATCCTGAACATCCAGTGTCCCCCAGGGCCCCAGGGCCCAGCGTCTTCTGACCAAAGAAAGAGAAGGTTTGTCTTCCGCAGAGGGTCTTAATGACTCCCATCTATTACTCTCTGACCTTGTGTGTCTGATAGTCCTTTGGACGGTGGCCCCATCACCAGCCCTACAGCAAATGCCCCCTCTTGATGCTGCCCCACTCTCCTGGACATCCCCAGGCTTTGGAATGTGTGAAAATCAAGGCTGGTGAATTCAGCAAGCAGGGTGCCGATGGGGGTGGGGACCGTCGACTGTGTCTGCAATACACAATTGGTGTTCCCAATCTGTTACTTTCTCATAGGCAGAAATGTCCCTGTTCCAGCATTTGAGTATCTAGAGGCCCAGCTAGTGAAGGGTTATATTATATAGGGTTATGAACCAGGCGTGATGACAAATGCCTGTGACCCCAGCATATGGAGAGCTGAGGCAGGAGGATCAAGTTCAAGGCTAGCCTCGGCTACACAATGAGTTCAAGGGCAGCTTGTATGTACTTTTTTTTTTTTTTTTTTTGGTTTTTTGAGACAGGGTTTCTCTGTGTAGCCCTGGCTGTCCTGGAACTCACTCTGTAGACCAGGGTGGCCTCAAACTCAGAAATCTGTCTGCCTCTGCCTTCCAAGTGCTGGGACTAAAGGCGTGCGCCGCCACCACCACCCGGCTAGCTTGTATGTACTAAGACCTTCTCAGAGAGAAAGAAGATTCTGAGAGAAAGAAGAAAGAAGGAGGAGAAGGAGAAGGAGAAGGAGAAGGAAGGAGGAGGAGGAAGAGGAGGAGGAGGAAAAGGTGAAAGAGAAGAGGAGGAGGAGGAGAAAAAGGAGGAGGAGAAGGAGGAGGAGGAGGAGGAAACAGATAAAAGATTCACTTTTCCCCCTATACATGAGTTTACAGATTATGGTTGGCTTCCAAGAGCTCCTGAAGATGAGCATCTGTCTTTGTAATGCATAGATTTAAGAGGTCGGGCAGAGGAATGTTCAAGTCCCATCTTGCAAGTGCATTTCCAGGCGATAAAGCTTGTGTTCTGAGTGAATCCGAGATCAAGAAACCTTGTTCTTTTGAGGAGATGTCTAGCCCCTGGCTGGATGTGTTACACACCTATAATCCCAACAGTCCAGATGCAGAGGCAGGCGGATCTCTACGAGTTTAAAGTCAGCCTAGTCTACATATAGTGAGTTCCAGGACACCAGAGCCAGACGGAGAGGGAGACCCTGTCTCAAGCAAAACAAAACAACTAGCAGTTGGCTGGCCCTCCACTGAGGCGCTCTAGAGGTATCTTAACCTTGGTGCTCCCTGAGTCCCACTGGCTCCTTTTTATCCCAGGAGAACGGGGGTGGGGGGGTCGGGGGGTGGCGGGGTGTGTGTGTGTGTGTTCAGGATACCCTGCTGTGTCAGACACTGAGACACAGTGGGGCTGGGAATAAGAGGCTCAGAACCTTCTGGAGTGGATGGCCTGACACCTCCCATCCCTACTCCCACCACCACCCCACCCCCGCTTGCTGCTCTATACTCCATCTGTCTGGAGCCTACGAATGCAGCTGACTGTGGAGAAGCTTCCATTGCTGCGGGATGGCCAGCCAGGGTCCCACAAGGCACCCGGAGATCAAAATCATGCTGTTCCTGCCGAGCCTTGAGGAGGGAGAGCCCTCGTGAGCTCGCCTACCTGCCTGTGAAGGAGCAGGCTTGGAGTGACTCCAAGGGCTTGGGGTGGTGCTCAGCAGACTTGGGAAGCTGCCTCCTACCCACAGTGGACATACAAAGCCTCAGAGGGGGCAGCAAGACTCAGTGGCACACCTGCGGACTGTCCCCGAACCACGAGCACTTTCAGGGCACAGTATATCTCTCTGCAACTCTAAACATCACCTTCCCGCCGGGCGGTGGTGGCGCACGCCTGTAATCCCAGCACTTGGGAGGCAAAGGCAGGTGGATTTCTGAGTTCGAGGCCAGCCTGGTCTACAGAGTGAGTTCCAGGACAGCCAGGGCTACATAGAGAAACCCCGTCTCGAAAAACCAAAAAAAAAAAAAAAAAAAAAAAAAAAAAAAAAAAAAAATCACCTTCCCTAGCCGCCCAGTGAGTACAGACGCCCTGCCCTGGAGCTACAGCATGAGGGAGACAGCCATAGGCTCCCCAGGACTTCAGGCGCCACATGTGCCCAGGTTGGGGCTAGTCTTTTTTTTTTTTTTTTGGCAGTCGCTTTTGAAATATTAATGTGTCACCCGAGGCTTTTACAGAACCAGGAAAACAAGCAGCAGATAAAACACCCTTGGAAACAGAGAAAAGAGAAAAGAACCCCACCCTGGCAGGGCTTGGCCGTTCCCACCCCCATCTGCCTGATGTAACAATTACAAGTGTTGGCAGGTCAGGGACGCCACCCTCCCCAGCTCGCCTCCCCTACCACAGCTTTATAATGCCGCCTCTGTTTGAGCTCAGCTAGCCTGCTTCCCGGTTGACAACCCCTGTCCTTTCATTCCTTTAAAGGTTACTTTCATATTTCTTACACGGGCATTCAACAGAGCCCAGAGTCGGCCAGAAACTCTGTGTCCCTGAGAAAACACACAAGCGTTCAAGTGTTCAGCTCAGACGCTGCGTTCTGATCAAAGGTTTTAGCTCTCCCGTCTTTCATCAGCGCCTCTGCTCAGTCCTGTGGGAACAGCTTGCCTGCTGGAAGCCACCAGGCTACACAGGTTCTAGGAGTTCATTCCAGCTTTACCCCCACGGCCCAGGAATGTGGCAAGTGCAGGCACATCTCAAGTATGTCTGTAAGACTTCCCTAAAGTAGACAGAGCTGTACGAAAGCCAGCTCACAGGGGCTGTTCTCAAATACGGCATTGTTCTGGGGTTTCTTCAGTAAGTTTTTCCTTCTTAACAAAAAGTCACTTTGAATAAAAAAATAAATATCAAATGGTGTGTCATACTTAGCAAAGGTCAGATACACATTTTCTTGGTACTGTCCATAGGAATAATGCCAACTTCAGAAATGCTCCCATCCTACGCACCGCCCACCTGCTAAAAAAAAAAAAAATTCAGGGGACTGGAGAGATGGCTCAGCAACTACTGAGCATTGGACCTGGAGGGTCCAAGTTCAATTCCCAGCACCTACACGGCAGCTCCCAACCCTCTGTAACTCTAGTTTCAGGGGATCCAACACCCTCACACAGATATTCATGTAGGCAAAACACCTACACATACAATAATAACAATAGTAACAATAATAGTAGTAGTAATAACAATAGTAATAATGAATAAAGTACAAAAAAAGCCAACCTTTTATTCTCTACATTTTTTAGCATTAGATTCTCAAAATACTGAAATAACCTAAACAACTCAGGGATTGTGATATTAAAATCAATATGCACAAATATGTATAAAGTGCCCTATCCCATTAAAATAAGGCATATTTAATATACAATCTAATATACAATGAACACACCACTTTTTGTTGTTGTTGTTGCTGCTGTGCTATTGCTATTGTTTCCAAACAAAGTCCCACATGCCCGAGACTGGTCTCAAACGCCCTGCATAGCTGAGGATGACTTCCTTCTTTTTTTCCTGCTTCCATTTCCGCTTTAGGACTGCGGATGTCTTCTACCACGCCTTCCTGACCCCTTCCTAGGAACCAACCCAGGCCTTCCTGAATGCGAGCCCTCTCCCTACAGAGCCATAGCTCCAGCCTCCTGTGTTTTCTTTCTTGCCTTTTTTCTTTTTCTTTACTTTTTTTTGAGGGGGTGGGGTTTCAAGAAAGGGTCTCACTATATAGCCCCGGCTGTCGTGGAACTCACTCTGTAGAATTAGCTGGCCTGAAAACTCAAAGAGATCCACCTTCCCAGGTGATGGGATTAAAGACATTGACAATGCCTGCCCCATGAACATTTTTCTTCTTCCTCTTCCTCTTCCTCTTCCTCTTCACCTACTCCTCCCCCCCCCACCTCCTCCTCATCTGTCTTGGGGTTTTTATTTTTATTTTTGATGTTGTTTTGATTTTGGTTTTGTATTTTTTTTTTTTCTAGACAGTTCCTTTGTGTAGCCCTGGCTGTCCTGGAACAAGTTGGGTAGACCAGGCTAGCCTTGAACTCAGAGATCTGCCTTCCTCTGCTAGGACTGAAGGCATGCATCACCACCACCTGGATGAACTTTCTTAAAATACAGCAAAACTCTAAGATCTTAACAATGTTGAAGAAGAGAGACCAACGCCAAGCGATCAGTGACCAAATTCATCTAATTTACACTTACTTGTGTCTCACACAACAGCAAAGATAGAGCAATGAAGACTATTCAAATATATTTATTTCACTAAGCTTAACCTCCAGGTTGGACCCAGGGCCTTGAACATATCAGGTAAGTTCTTCCTAATCTTTCTCTCATTTTCTGAGACAGGATCCTGCTAAATTGCCCAGGCACGACTTGACTTTGATATCTTCTTGCCTTGGGCTATCAAGAGGTTGGGATTATCAGTCCATGCCACTAGATCTGGGTCAATGAAATATTCTTTTCCAAACTGGGCAGTGGTAGTGCACACCTTTAATCTCAGCACTTGGGAGGCAGAGGCAGGCAGCTCTCTGTGAGTTCGAGGCCAGTCTGGTCTATAGAGTGAATTCCAAGACAGCCAGGGCTGTACAGAGAAACCCTGTCTCGAAAAACCAATCTTTCCTTAACGTTGATTTGAGTGTATAACTACGGATGTATACACACAGGCCACACCACAGGCCACACCCACATCAGAGAGCTATCTGTGAGTCTGTTCTCTCCTTCTACCATATGGGCATTGAACTCAATCTTAGCAGCAAGCTCCTCCATCTGCTGAGTCCTCTCACTGGTCCTTCATTAAATATTCTTACTTGGTATTTTCTTTGCCCACTAGAAATTTGAAAAATAGTTGTTTTCAAATAGGACAGTAGGTGATTTCCCACCCACCCCCATTCCTTAAACCTTATTTTTAAGGGGTGGAGAGATGGCTTAGTGGTTAAGAGCACTGGCTTCAGTTCCTAGCATCCATGCGGGGGCTCTCTAACTCTGTAACTCTGTACCAGGGAATCCTATGCCCTTTTCTCTTTTCTTTTTTCTTTTTTTTGTTTTGTTTTGTTTTGTTTTGTTTTTTTGTTTTTTTCGAGGCAGGGTTTCTCTGTGTAGCCCTGGCTGTCCTGGAACTCACTCTGTAGACCAGGCTGGCCTCGAACTCAGAAATCTGCCTGCCTCTGCCTCCCAAGTGCTGGGATTATAGGCATGCGCCACCACCGCCCGGCTTCTATGCCCTTTTCTTGCCTGTGCGGGCACCAGTCACATATATGGAGCACAGACATGCATACAAGCAAAATATGCATGCACAGAAAAGTGAATCAAATCAAATAAAAATAATTTTAAAGTTTTATTTTTAAAACTCGATTTTGCCGGGCATGTTGGTACATAATCCCAGCACTTGGAGACAGAGGCAGGTGGAGCTCTGTGAGTTCAAACCTAACCTGGTCTGCATAGTGAATCCCAGGCCAGCCAGGGTGATACGGTGAGACCCTGTCTCAAAAGAATACAAATAAAGGGGCTGGAGAGGTGGCTCAGTGGTTAAGAGCACTGATTGCTCTTCTGAAGGTCCAGAGTTCAAATCCACATGGTGGCTCTCAACCATCCATAATGAGATCTGATGCCCTCTTCTGGGGCATCTGAAGACAGCTCGGTGTACTTATATATAATAAATAAATAAATATTTAAAAAAACAAAAATGGAAGTTAAAAATCTACTTCAAGAAATTTCTATCATTTTTTTTTTTTTGAGACAGGGTTTCTCTGTGTAGTCCTGGCTGTCCTGGAACTCAGAAATCCACCTGCCTTTGCCTCCCAAGTGCTAGGATTACAGGCGTGAGCCACCATGCCCGGCTTATAAATGTACTTCTTTTTCTTTTTCTTTTTCTTTTTCTTTTTGGTTTTTTCGAGACAGGGTTTCTCTGTGTAGCTCTGGCTGTTTTGGAACTCACTTTGTAGACCAGGCTGGCCTCGAACTCAGAAATCCTCCTGCCTCTGCCTCCCAAGTGCTAGGATTAAAGGCGTGCGCCACCACCGCCCAAGAAAATTCTAACATGGTGTTTTGTAACATTTTTAAAAGACCACTTATAACACATTAAATGTCTATAGAGTTATCAAAATAACCAACTGGATTTGAAGTTCCATTGTTTTTGTTTGTTTGTTTCCTGACTACCTTGTAGGTCCTGGGCTACAGGGCCAAAAGGCGGGGCAAGGCAGCTCTCAGTATCTGTGGGGAACTATGTTCTCAATTGCATAAAGAGCTTTAGGTCTCTAAAATGTAGAGCGTTTTTTTTTGTTGTTGTTGTTGTTGTTGTTGTTGTTTTGTTTTGTGTTTTAATGGGTTGGTTTTGGTCTTGTTGCTATTTTTATGTCTAAATGTTTCCTTACATTTCAAAGCCAATTTAAAATTGGGCTAAGTGTATCTTTTAAATTCTGTGGGTGGAGATGGTTAAGCCAATAGCCCAACAGTGTGCACTTCCAGGGGTAAGACCAACCAGAGGAAGACCAGCGCTCCCCAGGCAGGGGTAAGACCAGCCAGAGGAAGACCAACGCTCCCCAGGCAGGGGTCACAGCTCTGAGAGTCTCACTTTCATTTAGAAATCTAAATTTCACTCTTAAAAAATAATGACAAAAAAAAAAACAAAAACAAAAAAACAAAAAAAAAAAACACCACGAACCTGGAGTGTGGACTGAAGTCGAGTGGATCCTAGCCCCTTTGGTGGGTTTTGTTGTTTTAAAAATAGTTTTTGAGACGAGGTCTCACTCTGTAGCCCAGGCTGGCCTCACACCAACAGAGATCCTTCTGCTTTACCATCCCGAGTGGTCAGGTCACAAGTGTGGGCTACCATGCTCCCCACTAATTTATTTTTAAGTCTGCAGAAAACATACACATAAAGTAAAAAAAGTAAAACTGCCACTTGCACAAAGCCAGGTCTCATTACTACACGGCGCGACACACATTACCCTGAAGATGTTCTCTGAGCGTCCAAGTGCCACCCGGAGTCCGTCCTTCTTTAGAGGACACCCTGTTCCCTGTAAACTCTTTAGGATCCTCTAAGCTTGTGGTGACACATGCTGAATTAACAATTTTGCCCTTGAGATGCAAATTCTTCTAACAGGTCCTTTCTGATCTCCTAGCACAGCCTTGACGCAATCATTCTGGTAGATATACTACAGATTCTTAAGAAAGCACGGAGAAAGGTCTGACTCATTTTCATACTCGAACTTGAAGCTCCATGGCCATCAACCCATCTTCTGGTGTTCAGCTTCTCTGTAGCCCCCCAAAAGGGAGAGATTCTCCAGGTATCCTTCCCTAAAGCTTCTGCATTGCCTCCCCTGGGTCGGATCAATACCTCCAGGCTACCTGGCACATTCCTGAGAGTGTTGAACTCAGTCCCAAAGCCACAGTCAAACGTTATCTCTAAAGGTTTGGGAGATAACAAGGAGAGAGAACCTGCAGTTGACAGGCTAATTACGGCGTCTTTGTAGTCTTGGCCACTGTCCAGAGTCAGAAGGAAGCATCCTTGTGACTGCTCTAGGCCATACGACAGCCTGGGCAAGAGGTGGTAGCCATGGGTTCCTGCGCTAGTCCCTGTGGTCCTTAAATATGCTGGGACCCACAAGACTATAAAGCTATGGGCCAAGTGTCTTTGATACTTTAATGTTTGCCCGTACGTGTCCCATCCTTAATAACTATTAACTGGTCATCTGGCCCTGCAGACTCGTTTCCATTTTCCACAGCTCACAGTATAGATGGAGCCAAGCAGAAATTCTGTTGTTTGTGCGTGTTTGGATGTGTGTGTAGGTGGGCATGTGTTTGTGCGGGTGTGGTTTTTTTTTATTCATTGTGTGTTTTTACTTTAGATGGGATCTCTCACTGTCCTGAAACTTACTGATTAGTCTAGACTGACTGGCCAGCAAGCCCTGGGGTCTGTCTCTACCTTCCCATGTTAGCATTAGAAGAGTACACTACCTGCCGGGCGGTGGTGGCGCACGCCTGTCATCCCAGCACTTGGGAGGCAGAGGCAGGCGGATTTCTGAGTTCAGGGCCAGCCTGACCTACAGAGTGAGTTCCAGGACAGCCAGAGCTACACAGAGAAACCCTGTCTCAAAACAAAACACAAAACAAAAACAAAAACAAAGAGTACACTACCAGCCCTATCTCCTCCAGGGTTCTGGGGCTCCAACTCTGGCTCTCAAGGTCTCTGAGGGGCACTTCAGCAGCAGATCTGTCTGCAACAATGGCTGTCGTACACTGGAGAGTCTGAGAATGGAACCCATTATGGGTTCTTTCACTAATTGCAGATTTCTGTAGGTTTCAGCTACAAGTCTTATCCATTAAGAGACTTATAAGGACTTTCCCCAGACTGTGGCTTCTCTTTCTACTTCCTTTGCATACGTTTTAAAGAACATTGTTTCTAATTTTGATGACATCTGATTTAACAGTATTTTCCCTTGGTGGTCTACATTCTCGGTGTTATATCTCAGAGATCTTTGCCTAACCCCAAAGCAGAGATTTTCTGTTTTCCCCATATTCTTCATGGTCTTAGATTCTGACAGTGACCCAGCCTGAGATCCTTCCTGTACTGCACAAGACTCTTTTTTTCTTTTGCATATATATATAGACATATCCAGTCACCACAGCGCACTTGCTAAAATGACCGCCGCCAATGCTCTATACCTTCATTCAGAACCAAAGGAATGAGATGCGTAGTTTGTCCCCATCTGCCCATGTTAGAGCCACCTCCCTGTCTCCATCACCACAGAGTGGCGCCGAGACTCGTCAGCTCCTGGCATAAGGCCTCTAAATTTATTTTCTTCTTCAGGTTTGTTTTGGCTGTTCTTAATCTCTATTTCCATGTTAATTTTAAGATTAGCTTTAAGGTTTAAGTTCTATTCGCTCCCCTTCCTTTGAAGAGAAATCCAACAAAATTTCAAGGATTTTGCCAAATCTGTGTGAAACTGAAAGGCAAATTTGAATGCTATGCCGTTCAAAAGGCTAACGACGGAATTGTTTGTGCATCTGAATGTGTGCATGCGCCATGGCTTGCATGTGGCGGTCTGTGTGGCGGTCTGAAGAGAGCACTTAGAGGTTGGCTCTCTCCTTCCACGTCGTTTGTGAGGCTGCATTCACTCACCCCAGCTCTTTCTTCATTAATTTTATCTTATATTTTCTTTATTAATTCTATTAATTAATTTTATTAATTTTCTTTAAACACATGCTTTAGTCACATCTCTCTAACTTTGATTTGTTTTTATTCAGCCTGAAATACTTTTCAGTCTCCCTTTTTTTTTTTTTTTTTTTTTTTGCTTCGAGACAGGGTTTCTCTGTGTAGCCCTGGCTGTCCTGGAACTCACTCTGTAGACCAGGCTGGCCTCAAACTCAGAAATCTGCCTGCCTCTGCCTCCCAAGTGCTGGGATTAAAGGCGTGCGCCACCACCGCCTGGCTTATCATTTACTTGTTGTTGTTGTTCTGGTTGTTGTTGTTGCTGTTGTCTTGTTTGCCTTTTTGAGTCGGGGTCTCTCTACATAGCCCTGGCTATCCTGGACCTCGCTATGTAGACCAGACTGGCTTAGAATTCACTGAGAGCCACCTCCCTCAGCCTCTGCTTCCCAAGTACTAGATTAAAGGTATGGAACACTAGGCCCAACAATTGATGTTTTTGAGATGGAGACTCACTATGTAGTTCTGACTGGCCTGGAACTCACTGTGTAGACTACGCTGGCCTCAGGACTCACAGACACCCACCTGCCTCTGCCAAAGTGCGGCATTAAAGGAAGGTGCCACTACACCTGGCCGTTCGTTTCTAACTTAATTCCAATGTGTCTGATGACATTTTTCTTTTTCCGTGTGTGTGTGTGTGTGTGTGTGTGTGTGTGTGTGTGTCTACATGCTCGCACTGTGTGGATGTACCTGTGTATAGGGGGTGTACATGCATGAAGTTGACATCTGAACTATTCTCCATGTCTCTCCCACCGTAGACATCAGAATAGCACTTCTCAGTCCGTGCCAGAGCTCACCAATACGGCTAGTCTTGCTAACCAACATACCCCAGGGATCCCCTTTCTCCCACCTGCCAAGGTTAGAGCTACAGCAATCTGGTATTTCTATTTGTTCTGAGGATCTGAACTTGGGTTCTCAGGTTTGCACAGCAATTTAACTTCGGAGCCGTCGATCTGCCCAGCACCAAGACAGCATATCTGTGTGGCCTCCATCTTTCACGGTTGCTGATACTTACTTTACAGCTTAGACTCTGATATGGCTTAGTAAGTGTCAGACATGCTTTCGGGGAAGTATATTCTGCAGCCACTATAAACACAGAACACGAATCCACAGTAAACATTAAAGACTTGGACATCCCAGGAGCACAGGCCTGGCACTGCCTGGATGGCCAGGAGTCAGAGGTAAGACAACCCAGAGACCCCAAGAGAGAACTAAACATGACTGGCAAAAACAATTAATAAAATGATTCCTATAGTCATTGATCAACCTAGCCCGATTGTCGTCATCAGAGAGGCTTCACCCAGAAACTGATAGGAGCAGATGAAGAGACCCACAGCTGAACATTAGGCAGAGCCAGGGGGACCCCCCCCCACCCAGAAGCGGAAGATTTGAGGAGCCAGAGGAGTTGAGGATACCATAAGAACATGGCCCACAGAGTTAACAGAGCAGGGCTCGTAGGGGCTCACAGAGACTGAGACAACGAACATGCACCCTGTATGGGTCTGAGCTAGGTCCTCTGTGTATACTGTATGGTTGTGTAACTTGGTGTTCTTATGTGACTCCCAACAGTGGGAATGGGGCTTGTCTCTGAGCCTGAGATTGGGACCTGTTTTAGTCAGGTGTGTATTCCTGCACAAACATCATAACCAAGAAGCAAGTCGGGGAGGAAAGGGTTTATTCAGCTTACACTTCCCCATTGCTGTTCATCGCCAAAGGAAGTCAGGACAGGAACTCACACTGATGCAGAGGCCATGGAGGGTGCTGCTTACAGGCTTGCTTCCCCTGGCTTGCTCAGCTTGCTTTCTTATAGAACCCAAGACTACCAGTCCAGGAATAGCACCACCCACAAGGGGCCCTCCCATCCTTGATCACTAATTGAGAAAGTGCCCTACAGCTGGATCTCATGGAGGCATTTCCTCAAGGGAAGAAGCTTCTTTCTCTGGTAACTCCAGTTTGTGTCAAGTCAATACAGGAAATCAGCCAGGACAGGACCCTTTTCCTCCTGTTGGGTTGCCTCGGCCAACCGTGATAGAAGGTCATACTTTTGTAACTTGTTATGCCGTGTTCAGTGGATGTCTGCTCTTTTTTCCACAGGGAAGCACAGGAGGAGTGGATCTGGGGGAGAGGGGCAGATGGGGGGTGGGCACCACTGGGAGGAGAGGAAGGAGAAGAAACTGCAATTGACATGTAAGGAATGAGAGGATTTGAAAATTTTAAGTAAAAAAACCTTTCATCAAGCCGGGCGTGGTGGTGCACGCCTGTAATCCCAGCACTTGGGAGGCAGAGGCAGGTGGATTTCTGAGTTCGAGGCCAGCCTGGTCTACAGTGAGTTACAGGACAGCCAGGACTACACAGAGAAACCCTGTCTTGGAAAAACAAAAACAAACAAACAAAAAACTTTCATCCCTTCTGATTCATTTTTATTGTTTGTTTTAAATATCTTTTTTTTTTTTTTTTTTTTTTTTTTGGTTTTTCGAGACAGGGTTTTTCTGTGTAGCCCTGGCTGTCCTGGAACTCACTCTGTAGACCAGGCTGGCCTCGAACTCAGAAATCTGCCTGCCTCTGCCTCCCAAGTGCTGGGATTACAGGCGTGCGCCACCACCGCCCGGCCGTTTTAAATATCTTTTTAAATATTAAATATAACATTGTGTGATGAGGAACTCTCTATGTAGATCAAGCTAGCTTCCAGTTTAGAGATCCCTATCTCTGACTCCCAAGTGTTGGGATTAAAGAGATACACTTCTCTGTTCACCAGTAGAAGGGTGTGGAAACCTGCTTAGGTGTGTTTTGTGGTTATATTGCTTTTGGCTTGGTCTACCTTCCGGAAGCATTGCATTTAAATGCAAAAAAAAATTAGTTTACTTCTTTATGCGTATGTATGGGTGGTATGTACCCACTAATCTGGCTGGTCATGGGACCCAAGGATCCACCCGTCTCCACCTCTCAGTGCTGGGTTGGCACACCCAGCCACGCCTGACTTTTTTTATATGGGCACTAGGGGTTTGAACTCTGATCCCCTTGCTTTTCTAGGAAGTGCTCTTAACCTCTGAGCCACTAGTACGTCATATTTGGTTGGTTTTAAAAAAACAGATCTTCTATGTGTTTTCTGGTAGTGTATTCTCCAGTCACTAAAACAAGAATCCTAAAGTTCAGGCTGACCTCAAACTCCGTGTAAGAAGTTTGGTCTTGAACTCTGGTCTTTCTGTCTCTACTTCCCAGGTATTGAAATTACAGACGTGTGCTACAAATACCTGGTGTGCTTATATTTTTTACGGTAACATGTCCATTGTCTATGTGATGCTAATCCTACCATGCCAGGAGCCACCAGATTCATGAGAAGAATGTCCCTGGGGCAAGAGTAGCCATAGGGGAAGGGAGGGACATTAGGGTTGACAGCTTGGACGCCCTGCAATAGGTAAGAGGACCCATTTAGAGAGAAAGCTCGATTCTCCTGGAGTAGTGGACCCAGGGGCCACAAAATTAACCCCAGGTTGATAGGTGGCTAGGCAGGATTATAATACATATGTGTCATATGTACATATTGGGGTGTGTGTGTGTGTAGTATCACTGAGTATGTATCACTGGGTATGAAGGTCAGAGGCAGCATCTAGAGAGTCAGTTCATTCTCTATCCCTTGTTTCACGGCAGGATCTCTCGTGTATCTGTAGCTGAGCTATGTATTAGTAACTAGCTAGCCTACCAGCTTCTGGCTGACTCACTGTCTCCACCTCTGATCTCACTGTAGTACTTTGATTACTGACGTACACTGGGGCATTCAGATCTTAATGGGTGCAGAGGTCGAATTCAGGTCACACTTAACCTGCTGAGGCATCTCCCCAGGCCCTATTATTTACTGAATAATCATGGTATCCTAAACCTTGGGGTTCTATTTCTGCATTATCAACTTATTCTCAGTGCACGCTTTCATATGTGTGATAATCTTGGACTGTGGGATCATACTAGAAAGCCTGGGTTTTAGTGTGAAGCCTTGGTTGGGATCAAGACAGACCCCCAGATCACAGGATGAAGATTTATGCTGGGTACCACACCAAAGCCAGTTGATGACCATGTGGATGTAACCTCTCTGAACAGGGTGCTCCAGTTCCCTTACCAAGCCTGTCAGCCAATGGTTGGTCTGATTCCGGCCCTCGGTGGGGAATGTGCCTTGGATTTTAACAGGTCCTTGGGAGTCACAAGAAAGGACTCGGGCTTGTTAAAACCTAAGGCTTTCCAAGGTGGTAGCCTTTTAGTGGGGTTATCAGACAGGGAAGTCCCTCTTCATTACACTTCCCAAGGACTTCCTCTTTATGATTTCGGTTAAGTGGCATCTTCCTCGGCATGTGCTCAGGATATCCAGGGCAACCACATGACTGCACTCAGAACCGTCGCCAGGGGCAGGTGGCCAGTGGGTAAGAGTACTTGCTCTATAAACATGAAGGTGAGAGAAAGGCAGCGATACTAGGCTACCATACCCTCCTCAGCATATACCACAGGACACAATCCACACTTGAAAAAGGAAGGAGCTGTTGATGGCCCACCTGAATCCCACCAGGAAGGGCATGTCTTCCTGACCACCCCTGGCTGCTTACTGGGCACACACCTTCCCTTCTCCGGGACATGGCCTTGTGCTAGCTAACAAGTGCAGCTATATTGGGAGATGTCTGGGAGCTAGCTCCATGCGCCACCCTAGCGCTAGCTTGTTTGTGGTACTGGCTGTTCGAGGCAGGGATGTCAGCCCAGACTCCATCTCTGCATAGGACAGACCAAAAACCCCAGGGCCCAGCTAATACTCGACTCCAGCAGAGGCGACATTCTGGTCAGCGCCTTGCTCCACATCTCTGTCTCACCCCTCCTAAGATGCCTCCTCCAGTCAGACACCTAAATTGCTACTTCAAGCCCAACCTCTGAGGAACTGGCCTGCACCAGGTGGGGCTCGCTGTAGTCTTGAAAACACAGTCCAAAGAGGGGACTGGAGTAAGGATGTCTACTGTCCCACAGATGGTAAGACCTATCTCTGGAGGCATGTGGAGACTGCCTGTCCTGTCATTCACCCACAGCAACTCAGTGACAATTTGAAAACACGACAGCATGCAGAGGGAAGGGTGGTGACGTCCAGAGACCCAGGTCAAAGGGGCCTGGGTCTCGGGGCACAGCAGATGGTTACAGCTGGGGGCTTCCCTAACTGTGGACTGCTGAGCTAGGCAGATCATTCCTGCCTGAGCAGCGTGTGCTGTGAAACACATTCTAGTCAACCCAGCAGGTAAGGCCGCTGTCACCTGACAAGGGTGGCCCTAATCATTCATCTGACATGGGGAGAGAAGAGCCCAACAAGTGCAGGCTGATCAAGGTCTGTAGCCCACAGGCAAGGGACGAAGCCACTGCTGCACTCAGAGCCAGGGGTTGTGGCAGGTTGTCATGTCTTGTAGAGCTTTTGAAAATTTGCAGTCAATCAGAGTCCACATAGCTTAAGACCAGGACCTACTGACCTGCACTTGAAAAGAACGTGGGCCCGGGATGTAAGACAGACTACACTGGAGGTGGGTGGTGCTGGTTCTTGGCAGCGGATAGTACTAAAGCCAGCCACCTTCCTAAAACAGCCGCCCTTAACCAATAGGAATCAACTCACTCCCCTCTTCCCCCAGGGATGAAAGGCACAGCCAATGACCAACGAGAGTGTGTGGGCACTCACTTCAGAGAATGCTTTTGAAGTGCCAACCCTGTGGCTGTCACAGTGATGTGCCAAGTGACAGGTCATCACCTAGATGAGAGGCTGGGCACAACAGGCCCACCTCAGTGTGCCTGCTCCCTTCTCCACTCTGCCTTCTCTGCCTGGCGACTCTCTAACCACCCCTTGGGTTTTCCTGGTTGTGATGCCCAGTCTCGGCCTAATGTCTTCGAAAGGTCTCATGTATCTACTCTGGCCAGTACACATCCGGTGAGCCAGGGCCTGGAGCCGGGAACCACAGCCTCTCCCCTCCCACCCATACACACATGATCTAGGCCCAAAGACAAGGCAAGACGCAGGTGAAGGTTGGAATTGCTTTTATTGAGGGGCGGACACCGCAGGGCCCCGCCCATGGTCAGGTTAGTGTTCTGCCTGGCATCTCCACCTGCCACCAGCTCAAGGTTAGTGGAACATGCAAAGCTCACTCAGAGGGTGGAGGCAGGGGTAGGAGCCACCTAGGCCAGGGACTGGCTGGACAGGAAGGGAGAGTGTCACTGGCCAAGTGTTTATGTTAGCGCAGATGGGCCAGCCAGTGTCTCGGCTATGGAGGGGCCAGGGCTCCCTGGGAGAGAGATGGGCAGCAGCACCCAGAGAGGGGTTCCACAGGAGAACTCTCAGATCTGCAGAACCCTCCAGCCCCGCCCAGCCAGAATGTCTATCTCCTACCCTGGGTCTGGGTCTTTAGGGCCTGGGTACAAGGACACAGAAGGCACTTACAAGGGGAGCTGAGGCTGGAAGGCTGAAGCAGAGGCTCAGGTCTCAGGGGAATCAGTATGGGGTTGTAAGCTACAAAGCGTAGATAGCTCCAATGGCAGCTGCAGGGGCCAGGCGGGAGGCTGGGGCCGGGACCAGGCCTTATCTTCCCATGGGGAAGGGGCTTCTCTGGGCAGGCTGGAAGAGATGGTTGGCCTGGGATCTTTCCTTTGCCAGCAAAACCCACTGAATATACAGGATATTCAGAGATACACTGGGGAGAAGCAGCTGGCTCAGGACAGAGGCCTCAAGAGGCCCGAGAGCTGTCTGCTCGCAGGATTGTCCCCAGTTCCCCTCAGCAGCTAGGACCAGCAGGTAGACATCCAATGGAGTTGGCTTAGAGGTCTGGGGGCCTTTCCCAGATAGAATCCTCCCAGGACAGACAGGAGTGACAGAAGTGCCCAGCTCTGGATTCTCCAAGGCACCTAGCTGTGGTGAGTGGCAGGTAGAAAGGATTAGGTTGGCCCAAAGAGAGTGAAATGGTGGTCACTGGGCCTGGGCCAGCCCTGTTTCCCAAGACACAGGCTGTCTGGACATCGCATATATATATTAATGTGTTAGTCTGGTCTTTTTGGTTAAATTTTAGGCACCGCTTGGGAGGAAGACACCTTTAAATGTTTAAAAAAAAAAAAAAAAGGAAAGAAAAGAACAGAAAAGACCCCAGCGCCTCCACGGGGGGGCCTGGCCACATGCAGAGCAGAAGGCAGGGTGCAGGCTGAGAGGATCAGGCCACTGCAGACTCAGGACCCCCAAGAGAGGCTGAAGGCCCTGAGGCATAGCGGCGGCCATAGCCTGAGGAAGAGTAGGACGAAGAAGAAAAGGTCATGGAGAAGCCAGAGCCAGTGGCATCAAAGCTGCCGCGGCGGGAGCCGGCTCTGGAGCCGGTGCGTGAACCAGTGCGCGACCCAGCAGTGGAACCAGAGCCGCTGACACTGTAGGGGCTGTAGTAGCCCTTGCTGGACTGTGCCGCAGCTTCCAGCAGCCTCAGGCCTGTGCCCTCCTCCACCATGCTGCGATCCAGAGCATCCTTGTAGGAGATCTTGAGCTTGGTCTTGGGGCACGTGAGGTACTTGGAGTAGGCACTGACATCACGCAGCTTCTGGGCTGTGCGGGCATCCACAGTGCCGCGCTGCAGGGCTTCGTCAAGAGACACGCGGCCCGGTGTGTCAGGCTCGATCAGCCCACCAGTTAGGTACTGCACCTCCAGGAAACGCTGGCCTGCCTCATAGTACAGCCAGCCCTTCTTCAGGGCCTGGGCAGCCGACATCTTGGTCTTGGTGCGTGGGTCCTCAAACCCACAGAAGGCCTTCTGGGCCAGGTTGATACGGTCTACCATGATCTTGTCCACCAGGCCCTTGTTAACAGCCTCAGTGACCGGGAAGCGCTCACCAGTGCTGGGGTCGATGATGCCCCCGGTGCAGGCCTGTGCCTCCAGCAGCCTCTGGCCAGTGATGTTGTCCACCAGGTTGCGGTGCATGGCCTCCGTGATGGACACCTTCTCCAGAGTCTCCGTGTCTAGGATGCCAGCCACTGGGCCAGACTCCTCAGTAGGATCAGACCAGGAGGCTAGCTGAGTCCTAGGGACAGCAGAACTGATGGGGTAGGAGGAAGATGAGCCCACAGAGGAGGAGCGGGAGCGGAAGCCGCCGGCATTGCCAGAGAGCATGTCAGCAAACTCAGTGATGGAGAGTGTGCCGGCGCGGTACTGGTCCAGAGCTGAGCGGTCAATGAGGTTCTTGGTGATGGCATCATCAATGTCATACTGGCGGCCAGAGCGGCGGTCGATGATCATAGACTTGACGACGCCGTCTGAGGAGGAGATGGTGATCTCTTCCCACTCACACTCCTGCTCCGACAACTCCAGGTACGTCTGGTGGTCAATGAGGCCCTTGCGGTAGGCCTCGTACACGGACATCTCCTTGCCCGTCTCAGGGTCCACGATCACCACACGGCGCTTGCGCACCGAGGACTTGGAGGATGTCTTTCGCTCCCGCTTCTTCTCCTTCAGTGGCAGGAGACACAGGCCAGTCTGGGGGTCAGTGATGCAGCGCTCCATCAGCTGCAGGTACGTGAGGTTTTCCTCTGTGTTGGGGTCGAAGAAGCCCTTGGTGTCGTCTGAGGGATCAGTCAGGATCTCGTTCATCTCCTCATCAAAGAGACCACGCTTATACGCCACTTCCACGGGCAGACGGTGGCTCTCCTCGGGGTCAATGATGCCGCCAGTGGCTATCTGAGCCTCCAGCAGACGGATGCCGTGGTCCTTCAGGATTAGGCCCTTCTTCATGGCCTGGAAGAGAGAGATGAGTTTCCCAGAGTAGGGGTCCTTGTAGCCAGTGACAGCTCGCTCAGCTGACAGCAGCTTGTCCTTGAACTCAGGGCCCACAATTCCCATCCGCACGGCCTCCTCCACGGTCAGCTTGAGTCCCTTGATGGGGTCAATGACATAGCCGGTGGCTGCCTGTGCTTCCAGGAGCTCGAAGGCTGTACCGGGACGGATGATGCCCTTCTTCATGGCCTGGTACACGGAGAGCCGTTCCTTGGTAGAGTCAACAAAGACTCCGGCAATGCAGCTGGTGCCCTCGAGGAACTTCTGCAGGTTCTTAGTGACCTCCTCGATGGAGGTCAGACCTTCTTGCAGCTGTAGCGCTGTGGCCTCGTCCATGACCTGTGAGCGTACCAGCTCCTCCACAGTGATCTGCTTGCGCAGGCCGCGGAAGGTGAGCTTGCGGGCATCAGAGAGCGGCAGCAGCATCTGGCCGCTGCTGTCGTCGCGGCGACAACGCTTGAGCAGCTGTGTGTAGCTGAGGCGCTCATCCGTGGAGGGGTCCACATAGCTGCGCACCTCACTGGGCTCCGACAACTGGTCATGCGTGTCCTTATTGAGGTAGCCACGTTGGTAAGCCACCTCCAGAGGGAGGTGGAAACCCAGGCGGGGGTCCACAATGCCTCCTGTGGCTAGCTGGGCATCCAGCAGCCTCAGCGCCTCCTCAGCAGGAATCAGCTCCTTCTTCATGGCCTGGAAGAGTGAGATGGTCTGTTCGGTGTAGGGGTCTCGGTAGCCAGTTACGGCTCGCTCGGCAGAGAGGAGCCGGTCATGCAGCTCGGGGCCCACCAGACCCTTGCGCACAGCCTCATCCACAGTTAGCCGCTCACCCTTCACTGGGTCCAGCAGGAAGCCTGTGGCTGCCTGGGCTTCCAGCAATAAGCGGGCCACCTCGGCGCTCAGCAACCCCTTCTTAAGGGCCTGGTAGATGGTTAGCGTCTGCCTGGAGCCTGGCAGGTACACACCAGCCACCGCTCCTGTGCCGTAAAGGTAGCGCCAGGCAGACTCCATCTCCAGAACCTCTCGGAGGCTCTTGGTGCCCTCTCGGAAGAGGTTGTAGGTCTCAAGGGAGATGATGCGGGCCTCGTACAGGTCCTCGGCAGTGAGGCGGCGCCGCACATAGTCATAGGAGGCAAGGTTCTGCTGGCGGATGATCTCCGTCTTCTCGATGATTTCGATGATGATGATGATCATACGTTCCTTGGTTACTCGACCTGCCTGGAAGTCAGCCATGAGCCGGGTGCGCTGATCCTCTGGGATCATGTCTGACTGCATCACCTCCCACAGAGACATGGAGGAGCCGCCGTGGCTGCCACCACCTGGGATGTCAATCTGCGTCTCCTCAAATGCCCTCCGCGTCTCCTCCTCAGTATACACCTGTGTGGTTTCTACCACCTCTGTCTTCTCTGCCCCTTTGAGTGGCAGGAGGCGCAGGCCTGTCTCAGGGTCCTCCACGCAGCGCTCCAGCAGCTGCAGGTACGTGAGGTTCTCGTGCGTGTTGGGGTCAAAGAAGCCCTTGGTGTCATCGCTTGGGTCAGCCAAGATGCGGTTCATCTCCTCATCAAAGTAGCCACGTTGGTAGGCCACGTCCACGGGCAGGCGGTGGCTGTGCACGGGGTCGATGATGCCTCCCGTGGCAATCTGGGCCTCCAGCAGGCGGATGCCGTGGTCCCTGAGGACCAGGCCCTTCTTCATGGCCTGGAACAGCGAGATGGTGTTGCCTGAGTAAGGGTCCTTGTAGCCAGTGACCGCCTTCTCAGCTGACAGCAGCTTCTCATGCAGCTCAGGGCCCACCACGCCCGCCTTGACGGCTTCGTGGACGTACAGGCGCTGGTTCCGCACGGGGTCCACCAGGAAACCAGTGGCTGCCTGGGCCTCCAGCAGGAGCGTGGCTGTGCTGGGCCTGAGGAGGCCCCGGCGCATGGCCTCGTAGATGGTGACTTTCTCCTTCGAGTCTTCCAGATAGATGCCAGCCAGGCAGCCGCTGCCCTGCAGCAGCGTCCGCACGGAGCCCACCTCTGACAGATCTTTGACTGACGTCTTGCCATCCTTGAGCTGGTCAAACTGAGCTCTGCTGAGGATCTTGGCGGCCAGGAGCTCACTGGCTGGCACAGGGGCACGGAGGCCACTGAAAGATAGTCTCTCCTGCCGCTGGGTCTCCACCTCCTCCACGATGGTGACAAGGATCTTGATGACCTTCTCCACGGTGACCTTGCCCGTGCGGAACTGCCGCAGCAGCTCGCGACGCTGCTCTTCAGTGAAGTATTCGGAGCTTATGAGCTCCCACACTGTCATCGTTCTGCCCTTCAAGCTGCCCACGGGAACCTCAACCTTGGCCTTCTCCAGTGTCTCACGGGCCTGGAGCTCAGAGTAGACCTCCTCCTGCCGTGCCCGGACAGCCTTCTCCGAGAGTGGCAGTAGGCTCAACCCGGTCAGCTGGTCAGAGCGGCACCGCTGTTGGAGCTGGCTGTAGGTGACTGGCTCCCGGGTGCTGGGGTCCAAGTACATTCTGGCATCATCTCTGGGCGATGTCAGGGCCCTGTTAGTCTCTTTGTCCAG
Organism: Apodemus agrarius; assembly: GCA_964023405.1. Taxonomy (NCBI): domain Eukaryota; kingdom Metazoa; phylum Chordata; class Mammalia; order Rodentia; family Muridae; genus Apodemus; species Apodemus agrarius. Next base: position 27,770,522 of record OZ030022.1, on the reverse strand, counting down.
GTAGCCCCGGGAATAGGCAACATCCAGGGGCACACGGTGGCTTTTGCTGGGGTCTACAATGCCACCAGTGGATAACTGGGCATCCAGCAGGCGCAGGCCCTGTTCTCGGGGGATGAGACCCTTCTTCAGGGCCTGGAACAGTGAGACACTCTGTCCTGAGTAGGGATCCCTGTAGCCGGTCACAGCCTTCTCCGCTGACAAGAGCTTCTCGTGAAGCTCAGGACCCACCAGGCCAGCACGCACTGCCTCATCCACAGTCAGCCTGGCGCTAGTGGCAGGGTCGATGATGTGCCCAGTGCCAGCCTGGGCCTCCAGCAAGGCCACGGCCACCTCTGGCTGCAGCAAATCTTTCTTCAGGGCCTCATAGATGTTCAGTTTCTGCCCTGCTTCTTCCAGCCACACGCCGGCAATGACATTGGTACCCCGCAGGGCCTGCCTCACACTGTCTGCCTCGGCCACCTCCCGCACGGAGCGCTCACCCCGCTGCAGCTGCTGGTAGAGTTCGTGGCTGATGACCCCACTGTCCAGCAGCTCCGCGGCAGGCACGAGGGCGCGGAGACCCTCAAAGCAGAGCTGGCCCTTCCGCTCGTGTTCCTCCACCACCGTGATGACAATCTTGATGATCTTCTCCACTGTGATGCGGCCGGTGCGGAACTGCCGGAGCAGGTCCCGGCGCTGCTCCGCTGTGAAGTACTCTGAGTTGATGATCTCCCAGATGGTCACGGTCTTGCCCTGGAACTTGCCAAATGGTGCAGACACAGTGGCCTTTTCAAAGACGTCACGAGCCTCCGTGTCGGTGTACACCAGTTCGCCACCCTTGGCAGCCTTATCTGTGAGTGGCAGGAGGAGCAGGCCTGTCTCAGGGTCCTCCACGCAGCGCTCCAGCAGCTGCAGGTACGTGAGGTTCTCGTGCGTGTTGGGGTCAAAGAAGCCCTTGGTGTCATCGCTTGGGTCAGCCAAGATGCGGTTCATCTCCTCATCAAAGTAGCCACGTTGGTAGGCCACATCCACGGGCAGGCGGTGGCTGTGCACGGGGTCGATGATGCCTCCAGTGGCGATCTGGGCCTCCAGCAGGCGGACACCATGGTCCCTGACAATGAGGTCCTTCTTCATGGCCTGGAAGAGGGAGATCTGCTCCCCAGTGTAAGGGTCCTTGTAGCCGGTGACGGCCCGCTCGGCTGACAGCAGTTTGTGGTGCAGCTCAGGACCCACGACGCCCTCCTTCACCGCCTCATTGACGGTCAGCCGCCGGTTGCGCACAGGGTCCAGCAGGAAGCCCGAGGCTGCCTGGGCCTCAAGCAAGATAAGAGCTGTCCCAGGGCTGAGCAGCTGCCGCTGGAGGGCCGCGTAGACACTCAGTTTCTCGTTGGTGGGCTTCAGTAGCAGCCCCGCGATGCTGCTGCGGCCCCTCAGGTATCGGTGCACATCTTCCCGCTGCGCCAGCTCAGCCACTGTGGTGTGACCCTGTGCCAGACGCTGCAGCTCCTCCTTGCTCAGAATGCCTGCTTCCTGTAGCTGCTGAGCCGGCACCTTCTGACGTAATCCCTCAAAGGCGTACTCGGGTTCGGCCTCCACGGACGGGCCATCGGGGGCATCCCGGCCGTTGGGCAGCGCCTTTGAGGCAGCAGCCTGGGCGGAGGCGATCTCCTCGGAGTGCGCCACCGCGGCTCGGTGCTCTTCCTCCAGGCGCTGCAGCCGCTCCCGCAGCCTCTGGTTCTCCTCCGCCAGGAGCTTCTCCTGCTGCTGCCGCTGCTGCTCTAGGCGCTGCAGCTCTTCTTGCTTGCGCCTCACACCGTCCTCCGCCTCGCGCTGCCGCCTCCTGGCCTCCTCCATGCTGGCCACCAGCTCCTGCTTTTCCTGCTCCATCTGCCGCTGCTGCCGCTGCTGCTCCTCGCGCAGCTGCTGCGCCTTCGCCACCTCGTCCTGGAAAAGCTGCTCCAGCTTGGCCTTCTCCTGCTCGATGAAGCGCTCCCGTTGCAGCAGGCTATCCTTCTCCGAGAGGAAGCTCTTCTGCAGGGCCTGTGTCTCCTGCAGTATCTGCTCCTGCTGCACAGTCTGCATCTGTTGGGGAGAAAGAAGGGGAGGGAGGACGCTCTCAGGGAGGACAGAGACCCAGGATGACTCACCACCACTACCCCATGGGTAGACTAGGCCCTCCCTGCTGCCCACCTGGCCACCCCCTGCCTGTGAGGAGTAGGAGGGCGGTACCTCCTCAGACTTTAGCTGCAGCAACTTCGCCTCCTGCTTGAGCTTCTCCTTCTCACGCTCCAGCTCAGCTATGGCCTCCCTCAGACGCTCGGCATCCTGGTCACTCTGCTGCCGCTGGATCTCGAGCGTCTGCACCAACGTCACCTTCTCCTGTGTAGCGAGTTCGGTGCGGTGCAGCTTTTCCCCGATCTCTTCGGCCTGCTTCCGGAAGCGCTGGGCATCCTCCTCGGCACGGGCCTGAGCCCGGCTCATCTCGGCCACGCGCAGTTTGAGGCGTTCGGCCTCCGCGCTCATCTCCAGCTGCCGCTGCCGCTCGGCCTCCAGAGTCCGCTGGAAACCCTGTGTCTCCTCTACCAGCTGCTGAGCCATTTGCTCCTTGTCCTCCTGCAGCCGCCGGGCCTGCTCCTGGGCAAGCTCCTTCTGCTGCTGCAGCAGCTCAGCCTCAGCCTTGAGCCTCGTGGCTTCCTGCACTGCCTGCATCTTCTCCTTCAGCATCTTCTCTGCCAGGGCCCGCTGCTGGGCCAGGTCCTCCTCAGCGAGCTGCCGCAGCCTGGCCGCCTCCTGGGCAGCCACGCTCAGCCGTGCCGCTTCCTCCGCCACCTGTTTCATCTTCTCGGCCTCCTCCTCCAGGAAGCGCTGGGTGTTGTCCTTGTCCCGAAGGATGAGCGCCCGGTTTTCGGCCTCGATGCGAGCCTTGAGCTTGCCCAGTTCCTCCATCTGCACACGGACGGAGAAGAGCTCCTCCTCCACCTGGCTCCGCTGCCGGGCCGCCTCCGTCACCTCGGCCTTCAGTCGCTGCAGCTCCTCGTCCAGGATGCTCTTCTGGTGGTCGGTCTCCTCTAGCTGCAGCCTCAGCGTGGTCAGCTCCTGCTCGACCTGGGCCTTCTGCCGCAGCGTCTGCTCCGCGAACTTCTTGTGCTTCTCCATCTCCGCGTCGGCCGCCTGCTTCTGTTTCAGCGCCGCCTGCTCGGCCTGCGCCCGGCGCGCCGCCTCCTGCTCGGCCTCCTTGCGCAGCTTCTCTGCAGCCGCCTGCGCCTGCGCCTGGGCCTGCGCCTGCTCCTCCGCGGACTGCTTCAGCCGCTCGGCCTCTTCCACTTGTTTCCGAGACAGCCCGGCTTCGCGCTCCGCCTGCTCCCGGGCCTCCTCTGCCTCCTCAGCTGCTCGCCTGGCCGCCTCGGCCTCGCTCCGCAGCCGCTCCAGCATGTTCTGCTCTTGCTGCAGCGTCTGCTGCAGCTCCTCTTCTCGCTGCTGCACCACGAAGGCGTGGGCCTTCTCCTCGGCCTGCAGCCGCTTCTGCGCGGCCTCCTGGGCCAGCTGCAGCTGCCGGGCCGACTCCTGCTCCGCTCGCTCGCGCAGGCGCCGCGCTTCTTCCACCTTGGCCTTGAGCCGCTCCACCTCCTCCAGCGCCGCCTTGCGCTGCCGTGCGGCCTCCTCCTCTGCCGCCAGGCTCTTCTGCACGCGCTCCTCGGCCTCACGGCGCCTCTGCTCCTCCTCGGCTGCCAGCTGCCGCTGCCGGGCCGCCTCCTGTTCGGCCTGCTCCTTGCTGCGCAGCGTGTCCTCCGCGTTGCTGCGGATGCGCCCGAGCTCCAGCTCCAGCTCCGCCTTGCCGGCGGCGGCTTTCTCGAAGCTCGCCTTGAGCGCCATGATCTCCTCCTCCACCTGCCGCCGCTGGCGCAGCGTGTCCTCCACCAGGCCCTTCTGCCGCTCCAGCTCGCTCTCGGAGGCCTTGCGCAGCTGGGCCAGGCGCTCCTCTATGTCGGCCTTGTGCAGTGCCGCCTGCTCCTCCAGACGGCGCCGCTGGAAAGCCTCGTCTTCCGCCAGGCGCCTCAGGCGCTCGTTCTCGGCCTCCTTCTCCTTGAGTGCGATCTCCGCCTCTGTCTTGAGCCTCGTGGCCTCACTGATGGCGGCCAGCTTCTCAGTCAGCACCCGCTCTGCCTCGGCCCGCTGGCGGGCGGCATCCTCCTCGGCCAACTGCCTCTGCCTCTTGGCCTCCTCGGCCAGAGCGCGCAGTCGGGCGGCCTCCTCCGCCAGCTCTCGGAAGCGGCCGGCCTCGGCCTCCAGCCTCTGCTTGGACTTCTCGCTGGTGGAGCGAGACTCTTCCTCGGCCCGTGCCTTGCTGGCCAGCAGCACCTCCATCTCCGCCCGAACCTTGGCCAGCTCGGCCTCCAGTTCCTGGCGCTTCTGCGTGGCCGCAGCCGCCTCCCGCTGCAGCCGGGCCAGCTCCTCCTCGAGCAGCTGCCGCTGCTGCTCCCCCTGCTCGGTCTCGGCCCGCAGGCGGATCAGCTCCTGCTCTGCGGCCAGGCGCTGCTGGGCGGTGCCCTCCGCCAGCTGCCGCTGCTTCTCCAGCTCCTGCTCGGCCAGCTCGCGCTGCCGCACGGCCTGCTCCTCTGCCTTGCCCCGCCGCCGCGCTTCGCGCTCTGCCTCTTCCTTCTGCTTCTCGGCGTCGGCCTGGGCCAGGCTCTTCTGCTGCGCCACCTCTTCAGCCTGCAGCCGCAGCCGCAGCGCCTCGTTGGCCTTCAGCTGCCAGCGCTCCAGCTCCTTCTCGGCTTCCTCACGGGCCCGCTCGGCTTCGGCCTGCTGTTGTGCCCGGCGCTCGGCCTCCTCCCGCAGCTGCGCCACCGTCACGTGCTCCTCCTGCAGCGTGCGCTCCAGCTGTGCGGTCTTCTCGGCGAAGGACGCCCGCTTGCTCTGCAGCTCCACCTCGGCGCTGCGCTGCGCCGTCTCCAGGGCCACCTGCACTTGGCGCGTCCTCTCGGCCTCGGCCTGGCGCAGCCGCCGCTCGGCCTCCTCTGCCTGCAGCCTCAGTTCGTCCAGGGCCTGCAGGGCGCGCTGCTTCTCCCTTGCGGCCTCGGCTTCTGCCTTGACGCGCAGGGCCAGCTCTGCCTCGGCCTGCCGCTTGCGCTGGCTCTCGTCTTGCACCTGCCTTCGCAGGCGCTCAGCTTCCTCCTGCGCCTGCCGCTTCTGCGCTTCCGCCTCCTCGGCCCGCGCGCGCAGAGCCTGCAGCTCATCCTCCGCCCCTCCGCGCTGCCGCTCGGTGGTCTCCAGCTGCAGACGGACGACGCGGATCTCCTCCTCGATGCGCATCCGGCTGCGTTCTGCAGCCTCCACCTGCTGGGCCTTGGCCTTGATCTCCGCCTCGGAGCTCTGCCGCAGATGCTGCAGCTCCTCCTGGATGCTGCGCTTCTGCTGTTGTGCATCCACCGCTGCCTCCTCACGCCGCGTCACCTCCTCCTGCATGCGCCGCTGCAGTTCTTGTGCTTCCCGCTCTGCCTGGGCCTTAGCCTGGGCGTGGGCCTCAGCGAGCTGCCGCTGCTTCTCCAGCGCGGCCTCCACCTCGGCCAGGCGCTCCCGCTCTTCCGCCCGCTGTTGCTCAGCCAGCCGCTGTGGCGGCCGCAGAGAGGGGAAGAGAACCAGAGTCAGTGTGAGCGTGGGGACGGCCCCGGTGCTCACACGACACGGAAGGACCACCACAGTTCACTTGGACAATGCGATTCAGGGATGAGGGAGAACAGAGATTCCAACCCAGCCAGAGACAGCGTGCACCCGCCCAGGACACTCGAGCAGCGAGCACAGCAGCCCCACCATGCTCACCAGCCTGGGGAAGGAGGCCCAGGCGTCCTCCCCTCTTCCCGCAGAGAGACGACGGAGACAGACGGACAGGGAGAGAGAAAGAGCAAAGCAGGAGGCTCGCAGGGCCGGCAAGCCATACGCACCACAGTCCTGCCTGAATTCTACCACCCTAGCAGGCCTCATTCCCACAAGGACCCTCTCCCCTCGCCGGGAGTGGGGCCATTCCCAAAGCCCAGTGGGGGTAGGCAAGGTGAGGCAGCCAAAGTAGGAACAGCCGTGCAGACCAGAACCGCTCGGAAGGAAGGCCTCTCAAGCCGGCAGACAGGCGCAAAGAGGAGGTAGGGCTATAGGCAGGCCAACAAGGCTACCTGGGAGGTAGGGAACTAGACAGAAGACACCACGCCTGGCCAAGTTACTCTGAGACAGCCCTCTCCAAACCGTAGAACCTCATACACCAACTCTTCCTAAGCAGCGACCCAGTGACACCAACACAGAACCCCAAGAGAAGCACACATCGGAGCCAGAAGGATGCACGCGGGAGCACTCGCCAAGGAGAAAGGGCGCACTAGCCACCAGGTGGAGAGCAGAGCCGGGCCAGGCCAAGGTGGGGGCCACAAGGGCGGACGACCTGGGCAGCCGAGCTGGGGTGGGGTACCGGACAGCACCAGGCATGGGCATGGAATGAAGTGTATCAACTATCTTACACAGGTCTCTACGGGCTGCATTTGGATCAGCAAAGATGGCTCCCCACCCCCACCCATGTGGCCCCAGGCTCCCCCACCCCCACCCACGTGGCCCCAGGCTCCCCCACCCCCACCCACGTGGCCCCAGGCATACCTCTTCCTCTTCCATGCGGCGCAGTGTCTCACTGATGAACTTGATGTACTGACTCGTGAGTGTGGTCAGCTCACTGTAGCGCGTGCGCAGATCCACGTACTGGGGGAAAGGGTTAGGTCAGCCACTGCCCAAGAAACCCCATGAGGTCCATCTGTCCCCTTTGCTCAGCTGAGGCTTGGCCCGCCTCCATCCTACCTCCTGGATGACACTCTCCGATCCAGACTGAACCTTGGGCTTCTTGGCGGGGGAGGCCACGGGCTCAAGCTGAGCCTTGTATGTGATCAGCTGGAGCTCATAGTCCTGTAGACACACACTGCAGTCAGCTACCTGCTCTAGACTCTGGTGGCCTGACCCTCAGGCTGCCTCACAGGCTTTCTTTGGCACAGTCCAGGCTTGGTGAGGTAGGGCCTCACCTTGATTGCATTGATGTACTGCTTGGCGAACTTCTGGCACTCCTCGACCTTCTCACCATGACGCTCAATCTCCTCCAGCAGGGCCTGAGAGAGGAAGGAGTTAGCATCGAGCTACAGTCTGCGCCCTGCCATGTGCCACGTCTTTCCTGGGCCTACCTTCTCCTGGCGCAGCTGTTCTCGCGCAGCCTGAATGTTGGCCATTGGCACGGCTTGGATCTGCTCTTGCCGCCTCTTGGCATCCTGCAGCCAGGAGCTCAGCGGATCCGCGCTCTCACGGTAGTAGCGGAGCTGGCGGCCCAGCTGTTCGAGCTCGCGCTGCCGCACATCGGTCTGGGCTAGCACAGCCTGCCAGCGCTCCAGCAACTGAGTGACGCGTTCCCGCCAGCGCTCTACTTCCACGTCCCGCTCGCCATGCCGCTGCTGCAGCCGCTCACCAACTTCCTGTGCCCCCCGCAACTCATCTCTTAGGGTGTTGAACACAGGCTGCTGTGCTTCGGCCTGGGCCCGCAGCTTCTGTTGGGCAAGGCAGGGTGGGTGTCACTGCAACATGGCCTCCTACTGACCCTGTCCCAGTGAAGCACAAGCCCCCAGAAAGGTACCTTTAGTGAGGCCTTGGTGGCTTCGAGCTCTTGGAGTGTGGCAGGCACAGCCTGGGCCTCCTTTAGCTGCTCCTCATGGGTTTTCAGCACCTCCTCAGCCCCGTGGGTACTGCGAATTACCAAGCTGATGGTCTTGAGTCTAGGCAGGAGACAGCAAAGCTCAGAGTATGTGGGCTCAAACAACACACCCTCAGCGAAGGAACTGGAACCACTAGTCCTCCTGCCATGGCGGACTCTGCCTGGGCAGAGCAGATGGTCACTTAAGCTGGAAGGTCCAGAGGGAGGGTATTCCAGTAGGAGCTACAGACTCTAAAGTCCTAGAACAGGCCATGTCACCTGCAGCGTAGTTTCAACCTTCCAGCTCAAGACTGGCTGAGGAAGCAGGAAGCAGGAAGGGGATTGTGAGCCTGACCGTGCATTCCTCCCAAACACTGTGTTAATGTTCGTCAGGAAAGGCTGGGTGCACTATGTAACACAGAACGCAATAAATGCTGGAAATCCATGCTGGGGCACAAGGCTTCTGAAGGTCAGGCCCTGTGAGTGTATCTACTGTGCCTCTCAATCAAAATACACTGAAACAACCAGAACGGGAGGTGCAGAAACTGCAGCTAGGTGCAGGAGGAGAGGCAGAAGGCTCTGGAAGGCTTCAGGACTTCAAGCAAGGAAGGATCTGAAGAGGCTGAGGTTGGAGGTCTGGGGAGTGTCTCGCTGCCCTGTCCCTTGAATGTCCCAAGCACTCTCCAGCATTCATTAGTCCTCTTAGGTCTCCATTTCTCTCCACCAAGAAGCCTGTCTGTCTCTCAAACTCACTGATGTCCTCCGTGGCTCCTTCCTCCTGAAGCCACTGGGCTGGCCACACCTCAGGCCACCCTCCCTCCCTCCCTCCCTCTCAGCCATGCTTCCTTCTACTCACAACCAGGAAGAGCCTCTGCTCTGACCCCTCCCCTCCCTCCCTCTTCACAGGGCTGGCTCCTGGTGGATGCCAAGTCTGACTTCCTGCCTTGGCATTCGGTGTCCCTTACACCCCCCCACACTTCACTTCCCACTAACAGGAAGACTATGGATATGATCTTCAAAATGCATCAAGCTCAGAGCATTTCTTCCCACCGCATGCTGCCATGTCGGTTCAAGCCCACTGTCCACTAGCCAGACTGGCCCCCCCCAAAGCCACTTTACACCCCACCTTCATCCTTCCTCTGTTCAGACCATGTTTGGAGTCCCTGCCCTCACCAGAGCAGCCCCACTGGATCTGAGACATGCAGAGGGACACTCACTTCTCCAGGTAGATGGCGGACAAGCTTCGGACCTGTTCCAGCTTGCTCAGGGTCAATTCCAACTCCGAGCGCAGAGTGGGTGCAGCAGGTGACGGCTCTGGCAAGGCTAGGACTTTCTCAGCCTCAGCAGACAGTCGGGCAACTCCCTTGCCCAGCCCTTCCACCTCGGCCTGTGCTTTCTGTAGAGAGACCAGGTAGGGGCCCAGTGACCACCAGGGCCTGACAGCCAGCTTCCCCTGAAGGCAAGAGAGGTCTGGATCGGTAGCAGGGGTGAGGAGTGAGTGAGGGCTGTGCCTGCCTGTTGCTCAGCGATGCGCTGGGCACACTCCCGTGCGGGGTCCTTATCCAGCGGCAGCCGCAGACGGTGCACAACCCGGGTCTCACAGGCCTCCAGCTGCAGCCGGATATCCTTGAGCTCCGAGATGCATCGCTGACAGCGGGACTCCTCCTGCTCGCCTGGGGAAGTAACCAGGTTATGGGGAAACAGCCTCCATACAGCCCGCCTACCCGCCGCCCTCACAGGGCCTTGCCCACCCCATACCCTGCTCCAGGCTTTGTAGCAGCTGCTGGTAGTGGCGGCTGCAAGATTCATACTCGCGCTCTGCCACTAGTCGGTCCTCGGGCCCAAAGCCGCTGGCGTCCTGGCTGTCTCGCAGGAAGGCCTGGTAGTGCAGCTCCAGGTTACGCAGGGCTTGCCGCTGCTCCTCGGGCTTCAGGGTGCGGAACTGGGGGTGGCACATGTCACTGAGAGGGTGCCTTCAAGACACTCTCTCCCATCTTTCCCAGGGCCCATGGCCAGTGCGCAGTCCTACCGTGACTAGGGACCAGGACCGGATGAGCTGGATGTCACGAGTGAGGCTCTGCCATGCCAAAAGACTCTTCATGTCCACGTGAAGCTGGTGCCACAGTGTGACCAGAGCCTGATGCTCGGCCTCCAGTCTGGCAGACAAGGACCATGGTCAGCGATTCTGTCTAGAGCCCTCTTCTCTCTCCATGAGCTCCCTCTAGCTGTGAGCCCCCAGGTTACCCACCTAGCCACAGCTTCCTGGGCCTCCTGGTTGGGCGGCGGCACGAGGAAGCATACAGAAGGCACGGCGGCCTCACTGCTGGGACCACTGAGCACCTTCCAGTGGGACGGCTGGGCAGGACCCACCAGTTGGCACTGGTCACCCTTGTGCACAGTCACCTGGGACAGTCAGAGCAGTAAATGATGCAGCTGGCCGGCCTGTGCCCTGGCCAATCCCGCCCCTCTGGTTGGGCACAGCCTGGCTCAGCCCTTACCTCCACCTGCTTGTAGTCACACACGGCAACGAGGGGCACGTGGCCCCGCACAGGGTGGGCAGGGTTGCGTGGCTTCAGCTGCACAATGGCCTTGGCCCGCTTGGCCAGGCCTGAGAGGTGCCCCTTGTACTCATTCAGCTGCTCCTTCTCGTCCTGTGGGGGAGGGGAGGTAGGTGAACCCAGCTAGCTCCCAGTGCAGGGCTACCGGGCCCAGCAAGCACCAGACCCCACCCATCCGGTGTCCTGTCTGGAGAGACTCCTGAGCTAGGAGCAAGGGCACTTAAAGGCAAGGCAGGAGCAGCTGCAAGAGGGGAGCGGTCGTCCCATTGACCTCCCTCCTCCCAACAAGACCAGGTGCCCCACCCCTACCATAGGCCACTCCTCACATCTTCTAAAGAAGGGGCGAGGCCTACTTACACTCCAGCCCCTGCAGTGACCTTGCCCCTGCTCCCTACCCTATAGAAGGCCATCCTCCTCCCCCATCAAACCTGAAGGGAGAGGAAAGAGAACCACTCTCACCAAGAGCAGTTAAGGACAGTGCCTATGCCACAGCACCTGGCCCTCTCCCGCCCTCTCGGGTCAGGGTTGTAGCTGAGGCCCAGTCTTTGCAGATCATACAATCAGCTTCCTCCTCTCCCCCCCACAGCCATGACTTCCCACCTAGAGTGCTGAGACTATCGTGGCTCGCCCCAGCCACGCCCCAGCCACGCCCCAGCATGTATGGGCATCACATCCAGCTGCCCTTCCCAGCAGGGCAGCTCCACCTGCTCCAATCATCAGGCCATAAAGTCAGAGCCTATTCACCACAGGGCTGGAGATCCCAGCTCACCTCCACTCCACTGAGGGCGGGGTGCATCCCGGCCCACCAGCGGGGCACCTGTCACTAGTTTTTCTGCTCTGTTACATGCATGCACACACCCGTGTGTCTCCCTAGCCCTGCTGGCCTTCTACCCCATCCTCAGGTTCCCTCACAGCCCATGTCCTATCTGATTCGTCCCTCTCTGCCTTGTTCTGCCTCACCTGGGCATCCTGCAGCAGGTCCTCAAGCCTGGTGACAGTGATGGAGCGGTCACAGCTGTATTTCCTGCGGAATGTCTCCTGTAGTTTCTGCAACTGTTCCTCAGTCTCCCGAACATCTGAGAAGAACTAGGACAGCAGGAGGGGTCATCGAGGGGTGACAGAGCCCAAACCCTTGGCAAGCCATTGGAGCAGAAGCCAGACCTGAGGGAAGAGGTAATGGAACGCCCCAGCCCCACCCCCGGAGGACGGTTAGCCAGGGCCACACATCTGTCAGGTGCTGTGAGGATCCTTTCAGGCTCCACAGCTGAACCGCAGGAGGAAGAGGCTCTGGTCCTTACCTGGAAGTAGGCTGTGTTCTCTTTCAAGTGTGCTTCAATGCAGCAACACAGCTGTAGCATCCAGCTCCACTGTGTCTGCAAGGCAGCCTGGAAGGACTGTGGACAACATGGTCCTTAGGACCCACTCCCGGGCCATCAGTCCCACAGCCCCACCCCCACAGATGCTCCCACGGCCCCTGCCACCGTGCCCCCACCTCCACCGTGGGCCGGGCGGGATGGTCTTCCCGCAGCAGTCTGTCCCCTGTGTTCTGGATCTCCTTGATTTTCTTTTCCTTCATTTCCAGCTCACGCATCAGAGCCTGACAAAAAGGAAGAGAGTCTGAAGGGCAGTTTCAGGCTCGCTGTAATGCAAGCCAAGTCCCAGGCCATCGTCACAGAGCCCCAGGGCTGGACTCAAGGGGCTGCCAGCACCGGGGAGAGGGGTGGGTGGGTGTGCATGCTAAGGAGGGGCGCTGCCTTACCGAGTAGCTTTCTTTCTTGGCGGCCATGTTGGTGTTGCGGTCACTCCAGTCAAAGCCCACTTCCTCCTCCTCCTTCTCATTCAGCCACATCAGCTCCTTGGTAGCTGCCGCCACAAACCCGTGCAAGCTCTCCAGGGCCCGGAGGCGGGCCTTGGAGGAGTTCTGTAAGGAGGAAAGCATTAGTCAGTGACTGTCTCCGCCTCCCCCTGCCAGCTGCTTGCGGTCCCCACTCACCAGCAGCTTTGCATACTGCAGGTCTAGGCGGCCCAGGCAGTCTCGGTAGGCGCCCCGGGTGGCAGGGGAGAGCTGGCTCTGCAGGAGATAAGTGAGTCGTAAGGTCTGCGGTGGCCTGGGCCTGGCGCACAGCCACGGCCTACCCCAAGCGTACCGCTCACCTCATCATTCCGCGCCCGCTCGATCTTCGCCCGAAATTCCTCGATAGACTGATGCATGCCTCGGTGGCTGCCCAGCTGGGCCTCCACACTGGGCAGGTCCACGCCCCACTCAGCACTGTCCATTCGACGCTGGTTCTCCTCTACCCATGCCAGCAGGTCTTGCAGGTAGCGCAGTGTGGAGTCCTCTAACTCTGGGCGCCTCTGTGTACTCTGCAGGGTCACTTGGGTCACAGGGGCAGCCACCCCTGCTTTCAGCCGGAGGTTGTATTCAGTGCGGATGGCTACCAGGCGCTCATGCAGACGATACACCCTGAGGAAGCACAGGAGTTGGGAGGGGGGTCGGGTGGCTCCCGGGCCTCCTCGCCCAGCCTTCCTAGGTAAGCCCATACCTCCGGTACATCTGTTCACTCTGTGGGTGCCGCCCATCTTTAAGGGTCTGCACATCGTTGAATAGCAGCCGGATCATACCATCAGCCTTGTCCAGGTCTCTCTCCACTTCCCCAGCCCGCTGAGCCACCTTGCCAGAGGCCAGCAGCCGAATGTCCTGCAACATGGTCCTGGGTGACTCGGCCTGGCTAACTCTCCTACTCGCTGCCTAGGGTTCTCAGCCAAGGCTGCCCCTTCACCCCTTTTCCCAGCCTAGAAATCAAGGTCCTGTCTGGCTCCCGGCCTTGGGATTCCCATTCGTTCCTTTCCCTCCCAGTGATCCCACGCATCTTCCTAGCATGCTTCTGGACTAATCTGTATCAGTTCTCTGGGGACTCGGGGTCCTGTTCAACAGATTCCCACGAGGTCCAAGGACAGGGGCCTTCACAGCTTTGTCCACAGGAGACTCTGCCTCCCGCCCCATCGCCCACCACATAACCTCTCCCGCCCAGGCCCACAGCCCCCACCTGCCTTATGGACCCCAGGGCACTTATCTAGCCATGAGGCTGGGGTCTCCCTACTCCTCATTCCCTGAGAAGGGAGGGGATGAGGGCCACGCTGGAATGAGGCAGGGAGGCAGACAGTCCTCCCTGGTGGCCAGAGGCCAGTTCTGCTCACAAGAGGAGGTCAGGGCTGGCAGCAGACCAGAAGGGCCTGCTTTTCCCGCCCTAGTGCCACGCCCTGGGCCCATAGCCCAGCAGGCCACAGCCCTGGCTGCAGAGTAGGCAGCCCAAGGCTCCTCCTACCACCCTCAGGCCTGGAGGGGTGCCCACCCCACCCCTCGCCCTGCCGCCCTGCCACCCCGCCCCCTCGCCCCGCCTCTCCTCTCTTCCTCACCGACTGCAGTAGGGAGTCTGCCTGGTTCAGCTGCTCCTCACAGAGCCCAGCCTCCATCTGCAGTTTGCTCACAATGCGCTGAAGACACTCCAGCCTATGGACCAGATCACGACTGAGCCCCACGGGTTGTCACTAGGAGCCCACCACACTCCAGGGTCAGGGAGGAGCTCCCCTCTGCTCTGGCCTCTCTGCCTGCCTGGGGTGTACTGGCCTGTTGGCCCCAAACACTGAAGCTTGGTTGGGGGGGGGTTTCCTCCTCAGGCAATGAGTCACCCTGGGGTGGTTCCCCTGCTACCGCAGGGCCCCACCCGCCTGCTGTCTCCCACACTGCCTGCCTCCCTCCACATGGCCCACCTCTCGAACTCGCTTCGGAGCTGCTTCTCCCGCTCCAGGATGGCCACGTGCAGCTTGCCCCACTCCTTCTCCACGTCCAGCGGGTGGTAGCCGGGGGGGATCTTGAGCTGGCCTGCTTGTACTGCCCCCTGTGAACAGGGGCAAGCTCAGGCCTAAACTGGACTCTGGGAATCCCGGCGCTCAGCTCCTCCACAACCTGGTACAACTTAGGTTCCTAAGCACTAGGCAAGGCCAAGCCATACTAGAGAGGCATAGAATTCTGGGGCTCCTACAGGCCTCGATTTATCTACCTCGGGAATACATGACCCTCATACCCACAGCTACCCCAAAACCAGGAGGCACCCCACTCACTCCCCTTAGAAGCATCTCACTTTACCTCCAACGACTGGTAGATGACTTTGGACCGGTTCTTGTCTGCCTCCTTGGCAGGAAGTTCTGTCTCCTTGAACTTCAAAAACTGGCACCATAGGATCTGTGGCGACAAGGGTGTCAGCAGCTGCACCAAGACAATCGAAGGACAGCAGCCCAAGTAGGCAGGCCTACCTCAATCTCTTCAAAGCTGGAGGGGAACTTGCGCTCCTCGAAGGCAGCGGTGTGGTGCCGGATCCACTGCAGCAGCAGCAGCACAAGCTCCCGGTATTCCTGCCACCGAAGCTGCAGCTCCTGGGAGCGAAGGGGTGCGTGAGCAGCCTGCAGGGCCTCGGGGTCTGGGCCTCGGCCACCGGGGCACCCATCCCCCCACTTACATTGGCCCTCACTCCATCCTGCGCTCCGGGCACACGGGGCATGGCGTCATACAGGGATGAGACATAGGTGATGATGGACTTCTCATCGGGCTGAGGGACATCCACATCTGCAGGGAGAGGCTGGTTCAGTGGGGCCCAGGCAGCAAGGGTGAAGATGGGGAAGCCAGTGGATCACCGTACCTTCTGGGTCCAGGAGCCTTGTAACTCCCAGGTCCCGCTCGGCCACAGAGAAGGCCTGGTCTAGGTTCTCTAGGTTGGTCTGTCGATACACTTTATTCATATCTATGAGCATGGGCCTGTGGACAGACAGTTGGGGTGGGTAGCAGAGACACCCAGTGAGCAGGACTACATAAACATTCCTTCATACACCCTAGCAAACAGAGCCTGGCCCTATCCCCTCTGAAAGACACGCTACCTGCTTCCCTAACATCTCCAATCCTGCCACGAGGGAGTTGATTCTAGTTTTGTGTTGGGGGCCTGTTGTTGTTTTGAGGCGGGGTCTTATTTGTAACCCTGGCTGACTGTAACTCCCGTGTAGACCAGACTCACAGAACCACCCACCTCTGTGTCTGCCTCTGTGTGCCTCCAGGGTTAAGGCATGCACCGCCCCACCCAGCAACTGGGCCCAGGGAGCCCATGTGGGCACCAGCAAGGAAGCGGCGCACAGGTTAGAGAGCATCAACGTGGGCTCCTATAGTATCCCTGCCATCGGGCTTCTTTTGAGGGTTCATGGGGACATGACCAGGAGGAACAGAGGTGTTTCTGAAGGGCCTGGCAGGAAACAGGCAGGGCCCTGCTCTAGGAACCTCCCAGAGGAAGCTGCTGGCACTCGGTGCACCCTGTGGGCATCAGTTCCAACAGTGGAAGATGCTCCTCCTGCTCCCTCTGCCCTGACTTGTCTGGAAGTCACCGGGTTGAAGTCACCCGCCCTCCAGCCTTCCTCGACTCCACAGGAACACATACTTGTGGCGGTGAATGATAGCATTGAAGAGCCGGCCGTCGCGCCAGCTGGTGGTGAAGTTGTCGCAGCGCAGGCCCTGGTAGCCCTCTACCATCCGCTGGGACCAGAGCAGCAGCTTCTCCTTGGCTGTCATGTCCTCCGACTGTCCGCTCACCTGGATGTCTGAGATCTGGCACACACAGCAGACGAAGGTGGGAGCTTGGCCGTGGCTGCCGGGCCTGCCTGACCACCCGACCACCCGGTACCTCGACTAGCTCCTCAAAGCAGAGCAGGGCTCCCAGGCCGCCTGGGGCACATCGGGGTTCCTGTGGCTAAAGCCATTACCTCAGACCTGGCTACACTAGGTGACAGCTTCCACAGAAGACAAGTGTCCCTATCTTCTACTGTCAAATAATTGGTGCTCAGGAATCCTTAGCTGTGGGGGGCTAGAATGTACCCCAAGCCCCCAGAGGCTAACGTGTAACCCAGAAGTTGGGCAGCAGACACAAGAAGAGCAGCTACAGACACTTAAAGTTGGTGGAGAAGTTGGGGCGAAAGGGCAGGTTGAAGCCCCCCCCTAGCTGCAGGCAGCACTGGGTCTACCAGCTTTTTGTCTGTTGGTCTGCCAGTCCACGTGACTCAGCTGCCATGCCAGCCTGGCTTTTAGGCCCAAGATCTTAGATTTGTGGCTTCCTGTGAGGCTAGCACAGGCAATAGATGAGTCACCGGGGCATCCCTGCAGCTCCAGAAACTTCCCCAGGCAACCAGAAATCGCATTCCTCTGCAAGGAGGTTCCACTGGCCCTGTCTAGCGAGGGCCTGAGGGCACAGGATAGGCAGGTCCTGGAGAGAGAGTTACGCCCTAGAGCTACAAAACTAGCTAGCATAGGCTGAGGCTGGCGGGAAGCTAAAGAGCACCACCTCCCAGGCCACACCCTAGCCAGAAATAGGGCCAGCCAACCAGCCATGGGGCCCACCAAATCCCTAGGCTAAGGTGGATGGAGGCAGGACAGCCACCTACCTGGCAGGACAGCCACCTACCTGGAAGTGCAGGATGATGGTCCAGATCAGGCCAAGGGTCAGCTTGGGGTTGCCGTCAGCGATGTCATCATTTCTGATGTTCACTAACTTCACCTGAGAACAAATGGCTCCGTTAAACAACCTGACACTCAGGGAGGTAGCCAGGTGTGGGGTTTCCGACCTTGAGCCTGGGGCCAGGCAGACATCTTATTTACCTGGCGATGTCGGAGATAGTCCAGGGCAATCTGAACATTCTGCAGCTTGTGGAAACGCATCCTCCCCTTCTCTCGGGGCTGAGGGGAGGCAAGGCTCAGTTAGGGTCCACGGGGCAATAGTTGCTTCAAGGCCCAACCCTTCAGTTACCCCCAGAGCAGCACGTCAGCTAAAGCAAGGGTCTCCCCTAGTGTATCAACAGCCCCTCCATGATCCCAGGTTCACCCTCTGTAGCTGGATGACCACCAGCCCAGGGGCAGGCTCGGAAAGCCAGCCACCCTGGCTGCTGGAAGGATGGAAGGGAGTGGGGGAGAGACAATAGCCAGGAAGCCACAGGCAGTGGGCAGTGGCATTGGGGGTGGGGGTCCTCAGTGGTACCCACTGCAGCTGCTGGTGAGTCTCTGGCCCAGCCCCAGGTAAACAGCATGGAGGACAGCAGGCAGCTTGACACACAGCCATCTGCCTGCCCACGAGCCAGATGTGGGCCAGGCTGGACCTTGCTGCAATCCCCAGGTGAGTTGGGTGGGCTCCACAGTCTTGGGAAGCCCAGGTGCCGCCGTGTCAGCAAGCACAACCACTCACCAGGCGCACACTCCTGATTACGTCCCGCTCCCTCGGCTGCCCAGCCAGAGCAGGGCAAAGGGTAAAGGGCAGAGGTCAAGATTCAGAGTCCAAGCAGCAGAGAAACCAAAGCAGAGCAGAGCATGAGGTTACTGTGTTAGAGCTCAAATGCGGAGAACAGCGGGGGTCATGGCCGCCAATAGGCCTGGCCTTAGGCTATAATGCCAATGCCTCGGCCAGGAGGGAGCAGTTGGGGTTGGAGGAGGCTGGAGAAGGTGAGAGACCGAGGAGGCTGGAGAAGGTGAGAGACGGAGCTGGACACTGAGTGAGTGGGTCGAAGGGGAAAGCCCTAAGGAAGGAAGGAAGGAAGGCGGAGACAGACACATACCAGGCTGTCTCCTGAGAGGACTTCCAGCAGGGAGATGAGGTTATGGCCATCTCGGAGGTCTTCATACAGGTCACTGATGTGCCTCTGAGCCTGTGGAGACAGCAGGAAGCAAGATGTCCACAGATAAGAATCCCCAGGCCCACTCGGGCACAGGCACTGCGGTGGGATGGAGAGGCAGGGCCACGGGGCACACCCCTGGCCCAGGCAGGCACCTACCTCTGCCCTCCAGTGCTACAGCGGAGCCATGAGAGACCAGAAAGAAGAGGAAGAAAGAGACAGGAGTAAGCGTGGGAGGAAAGGACGGAAAATAACAGGTTTCAGAGATGAAAGGGGAGCTTAGGACAGGTGGACGTGTGAGAACCCCAGGGAGCGGGGCCGTGGGCTGGGGAACCCTCCCAACTCATAAGCAGGCACCACTAACCTTGATAAGGTGTTTGTTGACCCACTTGGTGAAAGTTTTCTTCTGCACACGGTCTCGTTCATCTGGAGGAAACAAAACCAGTTTACCTACAGCCTGGGGAAAACCTAGAGAGGCCTCCAGAGGTGCAAGACGTAGTGGCCTGTTGTACCAAACCTGGCCCGACAAGGCTCCACCCGGGCAATCCCTGGCCTTTCCCAGATCAGAAGGTCGGGAGTCCACCGAGAAGCCTCCCCAGACAGACACCAGGGACCAAGGAGCCCAGGTGGAGCCAGGCCCAGCAGGGTGCTGCTGTTCAAAACCTCCATTGTTTCCAAGATGGGAGGTCTAGAGCCACTGTACAGAGCCCACAGCATACAAGTCCCAGCCTGCCCCACCCCACATGCTGGCTCCCAGGCTGAGCAAGAGCAGGGCAGGGCTGGGGCCAGCAGGGCTTTTGGAGGGAAAGACAAGTCTCCCTGACAGGGCAGCTGGCCTTCCCAGAAACACAGAGCCCCAGGTCCCCTGGCTTAAAGCTCAAGGACCAATCAGTATTAGGCATGGATCACTGACCCCCATCTTGGCTCCTTCCCCGAAATCCCTTATAACAGAGCCTCACCCGACTCTATGCCATGACTTCCTGATACAGGAAGGGACCCTTCCTGTCACCAAGGCCCTGCCCAGAAGAAGTGCCAGCTACCTTTCTTGCCCTCGGAGGCCCTGAGCACAGCCAGGTAGAGGTTGTCCTCTGAGCTGGTCCTCTTGCTACCCAGGCTTTCGGGCTCAGGCACACGGAGCCGGTGCTGAGCCATGGTGCTGCCCCGCCCCTTGGTCACCCTGTCCCTCGGCTCTCAGGTGCTGTGCTCCGTCTAGTCTAGGCAGCCTCGTGCGGTGGTACACAGGCTGCTGAAGGCTGCCGGGCTGCTCAGGACAGTAACTCTCACTCGGCAGAGGCTCAGCTCAGACTGGAGTTCCTGTGGCCACTCCCTTGCCTGCTCCTAGCAGGGCCGGCCTACCCAACAAGCTTTACCCCGCCTTGCCCGCCCCCCAGAGGGGAGTGTCCCTGCGGGAAAGGAGGAAGGCAGCCCCTCCCCCATGGCCACACCCTCAGCCCACCAGAAACAGGAAACCCGGGTTTCCTCACCCACCCTACCCACAGCAGTAGGACTGGGTATAGAGATGGGGGAGGGAGCTGGCCCAGGATCACAAGGGACCACATACTATCCCCATGGCCACCCAGAGGGATCTTATATCACACTTAATAAGCAGAGGTCCCTACCACACAGGGGTGTTAGAGTGTGGATACAGACCGCCTAGTTTCCTGCAGAGTGACTGTACAGTAAAGTCCTAGGGGTGGGGACCAGCCGCCTCTCTTCTTGAAGCTCCCCTAAATCTTATCTCATGCACCGAACAGGGACTATGCCCTACCCATTAGCACCCACAACCGCTGGGCTTTCAGGCCCTGCTGAAGGACCGCTGGGTTTGGCAGGGTCTCCCACAGGATCTCCAAGAGTCCAGCCCAAGCCAGCCCAGCCAGGCAAAGTACACCTCAGGCAAGAACAGCTCATAGCTCAGTGGTGACTCATCCCAGCGGGGCAGCCCAGCCCAAGCTGCAGGGACACCTCCCCAGTCAGGGTGGGAGAGAGGGTTGCTGGGGCAGGAAGGAGCTCACAGAGGGGCACAGCCAGTGAGTCAGACCTGGGGAGGGGGCCTGGGTGCCATGAGTCACTAGAAAGGAAGCTGTATCTTGAGGCAGGATGGGCTGTTTGCAGCAGGGTAGGGCTGGCAGATAGCAGCTGTCACAGGTTGTAAAGGTAGAGGACCTGGGCAAAGGGCATGGGCCCCTGGGACTGCACCTGTCTAACTCTGCACATCTCATAGCCTCTGACTCCCTGGGGTCAGGAAATGGAGCCACCTAGGGCCAGCATCTGGAACTACCCAACCGGCCTGACCCACTCTAGGAAAAAATGTACCACCCAGACCACAAGAATTTTCCAGCAGAGGCACTGATGTGATCCAGCTGTGCACTGCTGAGGATCAACCCGCCTCCCAGAGGCTAAGGCCCCTCTATTGCAGAAAAAGGTTGCCCTATGTTGCCCTTGCTGCTTCCCTAATGGCCACAAGAGGGCACCAAAACTCTGTAGGGCAGAGCAGGAGCGAGTGATTAAGTCTTGAGAGAGCTTGAAGCCCTAACCTCAGAGAGCTCGCTGCTCTTGGCCAGGCCAGGTGTCCTTCACCTGAGGGCTCCCCTTTGGCTCAGCACCCACTGCAACCCACCAGAGATGACTCCTCTCACTCCAGATGCCCTCTGAACCTCAAATCTGACTCCACACTGGTCAGTGTTCAGGGGGCTTCTCAAAGACTAGGCTGGTAAGCTAGTCAGGAAGCTCCAGAGGGTGGAGGCGCGCCAGCAGCGGCGGCACTGCTGCTGTGAGCTGTCACTCTGCTGAGGGCACAAGCTCTGGAAATGGGCCAGCAGTTGAGCACAGAAACCCACGAAACCACTAGACTGTGGGAGACAGGATCTGACATCAAAGATATGCGTGGACCCTAACCCAGACTCCAGCCGAGTACTTTCCAGCACCGTCGTCGTTGGCACTATGGTCTTCTAAGGATGCCGCCTGGGAAGTGGACTCGGACCCAGGGCAGGGTTCCCACCTCCCCTGGCACTCCTTCCCTCAACACTTGCCCACCTCTCCCAACTCTGCCCTGCTCCTCGCCACGGGCTGGAGATGTCCCCTCTCCTGCCCGTCCTTCTCACTCTCAAACCCACCCACAGGTGAATGTTCCCAAGATAGCCAGCCCCGATCTGGCCAGAGGTCAGGCATGCCCTCAAATGCTGCTGCACACCTCACGGGGGCGTGGGGGGGTGGGGGGGCGCTCTGCCACCTGTCCAATCGGCCCCCAGGGACACTCCCCACCCCAACACTGTGCTGCACATCTGTAGGAGGCAGCTGATCCTCGACACTAAGGCGGCCTCCCTGAAAAAGGAGGTAATTATGGTCCTTTAAGGAATGTCTTTCCCTGATCAACATACACTCTCTCTCCTCTCTGTGTCTCTGTGTCTCTGTCTCTCCTCCCTCTCTCCTCTGTCTCTCTGGGAGAGAACCTTGAAGGCGCCAGGGACAGCACAAACCGGAGGGCCAGGAGCCCCACCCTCAGCGCCCGAACGGCTCTGGGATCGCCCGAACGGCTCTGGGATCGCCCGCGTGGCTACTGCACTAAACCCTGAAAAACCCTCAGGCCCGCCCACTTACCATCCCCCTCCTCCAGAGGAAAACCTATCCCTGAGCAAGACAACTGTCTTCCTCCCCAGGTGTTTCCGGAGCTGGGAGGCGGGGCTGTACCTGGGCCAAGCAACACCCCAGGACAGGCTCAAGGCCTGCCCACCAACCTGAGCGGCCGCACCCACCTACACAACAGAGTTGCCCGTAGAGGTAGCCCCTGCGGACCTGCTCGCAGCCCCCATCCAGCCAGCAGGGCCGCTCCAGCAGGACCTCCCTCTGCGAAGTGAAGACGCCCTTCGCCGCCCACGTCCCTGCCATTGCCAGGAGCCCCGAGTGCCCTGGGCTGCTCGCAAACGACACGGAAGCCGTGCCTGTGTTGAAGGCTGAAGGCCCTGGCTTGGCCTTCCACGTTCGCCCCCGCCCACAGGACGCAATACCCAGACCCGGAGAACCTGCCCCTGCTGCAAGCGCCCCGCCCCGTGTGGGCCAGGAAGCCGCGCCCCAGCCCATCCGGAGCAAACTTGCTCGCTAGAACTCGAGGGAACCGGGGTGCAGGTGCCCTATGGCCAAAAGGGCCTGGGAACTGTCCAGCGATCGGAGTTTTCCGGGATTCCTCCCACGCTCGGGGTAACTCTGAGACTGGTGTCTGTGGGAGTGCCACACCCAGCAGGATATGCAAGGGTCACCCGCCCCAATCAGCTGAGGCAATGGGCAGAGTACAGAATTGCGGGCGACCACGCCCACACCTGGCACTGCAGGGCACCTAGTGAACCAAAAGTGGACACAGGGAGCTCTTTCCCTCTTGTGGTGACAGGGAACTACATTGAGCTCAGGGCGTCTTGGTCCCAAACGAAAAACATCTCCGAGGGGAAGAAGCTCTAGGCCTGTGCTTTCTGTTGGATGCCACTGATTGCAGCTGACTCACCCACCGGCTTCTGGGAAACCTAGAGCCACGCCTGGAAAACCCGCGTCCTGGCGATCCTCCACTGGACACTCAGACCCAGCATGCCCGCTAGGGGGCACTAGGCCACAAACCCATCAGTCCCGCCCTGAGGTGCAGCTCATGAGGGCAGTCCCTCTGGCCAGAAGCCCTGGTGCAGAACTGCCCAATCCCCAGGGACTGGCCCAGGCTGCGTTCACTTCAGCCCCACCCCATCCTGCGGTGAGCATGGCCTCCTCGGACTATAGCCCAAGGGTTGGTGACTTTGAGGAGAGGGCAGAACATAGCCCAACTTCTTGCCCCACAACTGGTTCTGGTATGCCATGTTTGTTGGAGGACACTCAGACAAACTTCCTTTGTGCAACTCAGCCTACACTCTGTGGGCAGGCAGGTCACTAGGCAGGCTTTGTGGCACTGCCCAGATCAGTCTGTGAACCTGCCACTCTGGTTTTTCACTGCTGTGGCAGAGACAGGGGCTTTCTTTAGAAGGTGGGCAGTCCCAGAGGCCTGTGCCTTCAATCCGGGGCTCGCCCCACCTCTTCCCATTCACCTACTCAGGGCCTGACGCAGGCTCGCCAGCCACAGAGTTCTACCCCAGCACGCCCCAACAAGTGGCGGGGTCTTCGATGCAGAGAAGAGGGAGATGGCACACGGGAGACAATGGCTTTCCACAAACACTGGTATTTCACTCAGGAACAGGAAGAGGAGGGCGCAGAAGGCGAGGGGCGGGAGGAAGGCGGACCCTCCACCCCCTGCCCCGCCCCGGGCTCCTGTCAGGGGCGGTGGCCCATGACAGTGGCAGAGGCAAGGGTGCTTACCTTGCTCATCCAGTGCCTGCCGATGCCCCTTACGCCAGTGCCAAACGGCAGCCAGAGTGACAACATGCCCCGCGACTACCAGGGAGGGAAACAGGCTGCCCGACGGCTCCATGGCTGCCACACAGAGTGGGCAGAGCCGTCCTCACCAGGGACCAGCGGCTGCGAAGTCAGACTGCACCTCCCTGCATGGAGGGGGAGCGAAGGGGCGCCCAGGAACCAGAGCCCGCTCTGTCTGCTGCTGCCCTGCCCTGCCCTGCCCTGCGCTGCCCTCAGAGACAGCCCTACTGTACCATCTGCACTCAGCCGGGGGACAATGTACAGTCCCCTCGGCACCGACTGCGCTCTCACCCAGCCTCCTCCCAGCCTCCTCCCTCCCGTGGCTCTTGGCCGCTCCCCACCCTCACTCCCCACAGGGCCCGGCTCAGCTGTCTCTACGCAGAGCCACCGACGCTCAAGGTTAACTGGAGCCTTAACCCTTGCCTACCCACAGCCACACCCGCCAGGAGGAGGGGCCTGCAGCTCTTCTCCCCAAGCCTCAGCCCCCCAGCCTAGCCTGGGCAAACTCAACACGGGTCCTCCTTCCCAAGTCAAGCGTAACCAGTACTCCCTGTCCACATCAGGAGAGGCCTGATGGCTTAGTCTAGTCTGAGGGTGCCCTCTGGGAACAGCCACCAAGCACAGAGGGTGGACAGATGTCATTGTCCTCCCTACAGCTGACCCCACCACCCTGACCCCACCACACGGACAGATGGGTGGGCTCCTCACAGCCCCAAGGTCCAATGTGAGGCCTCGAACAGGGTCTGGGGGAGAGGCCAGGTAAGGCTAGGCAGGCTGGGGCGTATGCAGAGGAAAACTGGAGTCAAGGCCTCCAGCCTAGCTGGATTCCCAAAAGACTCTGAAGGGCTGCCCCACCTACCGGGCACGATCTTCATTGGGGACAGCGACAGGAGCCCACGGGGCCAACAGGGAGCGGGTGAGGGGCGTGGGGAGGGTCACAGGCCCCTCTGAGGCGGCAAGCCTGCAGCGGCAGTGGAGAGGCCGGAGGAGGGTACAGCTTTCCAGCCTTGTCAGCAGAAGTTGGGGGAGGGGAGGGGAGCAGTGGGCAGGGGGCCCAGGGGGATATAAATATCCAAGGAGGGCAAGCAGGGCCCGTCACTTGTCCAGACTTAGTACATGACGTATGGAGCCCAGGCTCACTGGAGTCCCGGCTGGCTGGGCGGTCCCACAACACTTAGCCCCCTAGCGCTCTCTCCCCAGCCCCATGGGTGATGCTATAATAAGGAGGTGCCTGGCATCACGATCGCCCATGGACGGAGACGGAAGTGGACACAGGTTATGTTCCCTTGGGAGAGGGTGCTGCCCACACCCTGCCCATCTCCTGGGGTGCTCTTGGGAAATGCCACATGGGCCAAAGAGACACCAATCACTTTTCTCCCAGAGAGCTTTGTGCAATCACAACACCTGGCCCCAGGGCAGACAGGACTGTGTCTCCAAGGTCAGTCTACAAGTCAGAGACCCAGGCAACCCAACACTGGGCATTCACCTGCCTGTACCCACCAGGCTGCACCTCCCACCCCAGGCCTCTCCTGGAACCCCAGGAATTACAGAATGGGGAAATCCCAAGGCTCCCTGCACCCCTGGTCTGTGGAGGCACAGTGCCCACAAGTCAGCAAGCAGGCCCACAACACATCTGCCATATACAATACTGACCTGGACCCCAGTGCTTCCTGAGAAACACACTGAGCGTATGTGCATCCCTGTGCAGGAGGGGGAGACGCACTCCCGTCTCTTTCCTCCCAGGAGCCTGATCACACTGGGCCAGGCCCATGGGTCCTGACTGACAGGCGGCTGAGGGAGCTACCGTCTGCCCTCCATTCTGTAACACCTCCTGCGTGAAGCACCATGCTGTTACAATCTTGAGGGCATCCTATAGAGTCTTGGCTCTGAGTACGCTAGTCAGATGAGGAAACTGGGGCCTGGTCACAGTGAAGCTGGCCTGAGCCTCCATAGGATCAAATGAATCCCCAACATGTAAGGCCTTGACTAAATCAATACAACACAGCAAGCCAGCCTTGGACCCTGCCTGCTGCTGTGGGGCGCCCTGTTCACACGGGGCAGAAGAGTACATGAGAAGGCTGGGCCCACACTGCCTCATAAACTAGCCTATGGTGCTCAGCTCTGGGCAGCCAGGGAATGGGCCAACTGGGATGGGATATTGAAAGCCCCTTGGGCAGGCCACCCCTGATAACTGGCAGTGGACAGGGACAGAGATAGTCAGGCAAGGCTCAGCAGAGAGAACAGTACAGCATCTCTCAGCAGAGCCCGTGTCTCCACAGCCTCAGTGACTAGTCCCCCAAAGCAAAGTGCCCTGGCTCTGAGCAGCCCCCCACCACATTCTACACACCCTGAGCTAGCTGTGAGGGGCCATGCCGCCTTGTGTCCTAGTGCCTGAAGTCATAAGAACTACCAGTAGATGACATCTAGTCCATACTCCCTCTGAGAACCTGTCCCCTGCCAAAGACTGCCAACGTCTGAGCGGGAGACTTTGGTCCCTCCGCGCTCTACCCTCCTCCTGAAGCCTCCACTGCTGTTGCCCTACCTTGGCCCAGCTGGATCAGCTCCTCCATGCTGTACCTATCCATAGCTGCTGGCCAGGACACGCTGCTCCCACAACCAGCAGGGAGGAAGGCAAGGCAGGAAGGAGGGAAGGGGCGGGAAGCAAAGAGGGCTTGCTCATGCCGACCTCCACACCCAGCAGCAGCTCCTCCTCGTGACTGACTAAAGGGTCCCCACAGTCAGCCGCACCAACAGAACTCGAGCTGGGGACTGGCATCGGTGGGTAGCTTGGGCAGACCACTCTGAGGGTACAGAGGAAAGGCCTGCCTTAGTCCCTCAGTTCTGGGGGTTCAGGCCCCTGGCCTTCCCTACTGATTCTGCCAGGCACAGCCCAACTCACCCCACAGCATCTACTGCCCCCCAGACCCTCTCCCTGCCAGGTGAGCCCTGCCACCCCCTCGCCCACAAGTCAAACATCCACTTGCTGAGAGGCACACTCCATGTAGCCACTTGTATGCATGTGTTTGCGCACGCGCGCACACACACACACACACACACACACACACACACCGTTTTGGTGGTAGTAGGGATCGAATCAGTATCCTGACCACTCTGGGCAAGCACACAGCCACTGACTCACGTGGCTTGCCCCTGGTTCCTCCACTTCTTTCCTTTTTAGTTATGTTATTTGTGCGGTATGTGTGTGCCACAGCATGAAGCTAGAGAGAGACCAGAGGACAACTACGGGGGGGGGGGGGCTTCCTTCCCCTGCAGGCCCAGGGACCAAATCCTCAGACTCAACAGCAGGCGCCTTTATTTGCCAGTCACCTTGCTGGCCTGCCTGTCTACTTCTCCTTGTAGTCACATTCCCTCAGCCCCACAGCTGCCCCTCTGTTACCCAAGTCCCCTCAGCTATCTCAGTCCTCAGTCTGAGCAAACATGACATCTCCTGATGGGCCACACCTCCTTCCATCCAGGTGTATA
Organism: Apodemus agrarius; assembly: GCA_964023405.1. NCBI lineage: Eukaryota > Metazoa > Chordata > Mammalia > Rodentia > Muridae > Apodemus > Apodemus agrarius. Next base: position 27,743,720 of record OZ030022.1, on the reverse strand, counting down.
CAACCTGGGAAACGCGAGCCTGACTTGTCCACGACTTGGGTGCAAACCTTCCAGAGTTCGCCACATTCCTTCCTGCGGCCTAGCACCAATGAGCCCTGCCAGGAGCCGGAGCCCACCCGAGCAATGGGTGAGGAAGGCGGGGCAGCGCTGCAACCCCTACGCATGCCGCACAGTGGACGACTACGGGCAAAGTCAGGGTACTTAGCCACGTGTTGGCATGAAAATGAGAGAGCCGATGTCCACATGGGGACTGTTACATGATAACCCTCTGAAAGCCCACGCCTCAGAGGGCTCAGTCACTTCTGGGCCAGTTCTGAATTCTGAGCCAGCCGTGATACTATCTTTTGGAGTTAAAATGAAATTCACATACATAGACCACTCCACCAACTTTATAACACAAGGAAATCTCTGGGCGTCTGCCTCTTCGTGGTAACTCTCTTAGCGGACCAACTTCTTGATTGCCCGGTTAAGTTAAGCCCCAGCACCACTGATTGCTCCTAAAGCCACCTCCTACCACACACTGTCTCCTCACCACATCTGAAACCACAAGATATGACACCTCCACCTAAGTGTGCTGATTGGAGATGGGTGACACGTATTCCCAATTCATTCTGCCAAGCGTCTGGCTCCCTGGCCAGGTCCCATCAAACTGGGACCATGCTGGTGGCCAGCACTGCTGCATCGCAGACTTAATGTACAACCTCCTGGAGGGGCCATGCCACAAAAAGTGCCAATCTTGTTGGCTCACTGCTGACTTTTTTTTTTTTCCAAACAGGATTTCTCTGTGTAGCCCTGGCTGTCCTAGAACTCTCTCTGTAGACCAGGTTGGCCTTAAACTCAAGCAATCTACCTGCTTCTGCCTCATGAGTGCTGGGATTGAAGGTGTGAGCAGTTGCCGCCACCACCACTCAGCTCGCTCACTCATTTTTTTTTTTCCCTGAGACAGGGTTTCTCTGTGTAGCCCTGGCTGTCCTGGAACTCACTCTGTAGATCAGGCTGGCCTTGAAGTCAGAAGTCCACCTGCCTCTGCCTTCCAAGTACTGGGATTACAGGCGTGTGCCGCCGCCACCACCACCCAGCTTGCTCACTCTTTTTTTTTTTTTTTTTTCAAGACAGGGTTTCTCTGTGTAGTCCTGGCTGTCCTGGAACTCACTCTGTAGACCAGGCCGGCCTCGAACTCAGAAATCCACCTGCCTCTGCCTCCCAGAGTGCTGGGATTACTGGCATGTGCCACCACGCCCGGCTTCACTCACTCATTTTTAACCCAAAGGAGCTAATGGCTTTAGGTGGCATCAGATCTGCCCCAGCCTGTATATGGAGCCAGCCATAATGCCCCTGCCACCAGCCACACCCAGCACCTAAGGCCGGGAGCTCAGGCCTGAGGGTGTGTGTGGGGGGGTGAATCCGCCTGGGGCCCTGACTCAGTCTGAAGCTGGAGCTTATTTCCTGTTGGAAACTCTGAATTGCCACAAGCGGTTGTGGCTGGGAAGACTGAGTCACCTCCATCAGAGACAGGGGAGGGAGGTTGCCCCCCTTCTTGCCCACTACAGCCACACCCAGAACCCCCTCCTAGTCCCGCTGCCAACTGCTGGCCCAGTCCGGACACGGACAAGGAAGCAAAGCAAGAAAAGCAGGGGAGGGCTCCCCTCCCACTCACCACACCCAAAAGGACTGAGACATAGCCATGGTTACAGGGAAGCTGGAGAGGCCATCGACTTGCCTAAGGCCATGGAGAGCCCAGAGGCCATTCAAATTCCATGCCCCTTCCAGCTACACGCACCCTCCAACAAGCCACAGAAGTCCAACCCAGAAAGACCAAGACTGAGGCTTCTGCCCAGGCAGCTGTGCCAATGTAGGGTCTACCCTCACTCTAGACTCCCTCCCCCACTCCTAGAGAATAAGTCCCCGCCCACATACTAAGGCACAAGGAGGGCAGCAGATAGATCCCAGGCTGTTCTGGTGCCTGTAATACATGGATAGTGCTGGGGGGCCTGGGATGCCCTCACAGGCATTAGGACAACGTGCTCAGGAGAGCCTGCACAAGCATCATGCAGAGAGTACATATGTCTACCCATGGCCTGATGGTACACGGGCTTAGGGACAGAGGGAGGACTTTCTGGAAGCCCCTGGGCCAATGCGGTGTTGTCCCATCCTCTAAGACCTGGTTCCCAACTGGGGGGAAACAAACCCTCACCTAGACCACCGCTGGGCCAGCATCCCCATGCCCGGCCTCTGCCCTCCTAGGCGATGCTCCTGAGCTGTGCCCTTCTCACTGAGAGCCACTCCACCTCCAGATCATGGCCAAGTCCCAGCAGACCAAGCACCCAGTCATGGGCGCCCTCAGTAGTGTTCATATGATACAGAATCTGAGCCACTCGGCCATAGGGGAAGACAGACTCAAGTCTCAGTGGACAAGTAGTTTGCCTGAGCCAGTCCCATGCCAGTAGATCCTCTATACACGCCCACTTCTGAAAAGAGGGGCCCTCCAAAGGCCACTGGGTGGGGGAGGAGGTGGGGGCAAGGGCAAGGACAGTGCCTGAGAGGGGTACAAACAGGAATATGCCAACAGCTGGTCCTGCCAGTCTTGGGGCATAGAGGCCCCGCCCTCACCAGGATTTGCCGGAGGAGCACAAGCCACGTGGGTCCACTGGCTGGAACACCCAGCACCCTCAGGCAGAAAGGGCGCCACCTGCTGATATGAACAGAACCCATACACACAATGCGCTGCCCACCAGAGCCCACCAGACCTGAGCCCCAGCACCCAAAACACCTACAGTCACTTCCCATCCCTCACGGCCTGGAGCCAAAATGCAGCTGACCTGTGGCTGGGGCGGGCTCCGGGCCTGGCCTGGCCAGGGTCCCCACGGTGGTGGCAGACACAACAGGGGTTTCAGATGCCCCCTCCTCACGCTCCTTCCTGCGATAGACCTGCCGCTCCTCACGGGCAGGGTCCTCAGCTGGCAGAGGCCCCCTCTTTGGTGGGCAGCCTAGGGGACCTTGCATGGTCTGCACATGGGGGGAGCGACGACGTGCAGGCATCACCATGGCGACAGGGCGGCGCACACGCTGCAGAGAAGCAGGGACGATCTCCGGTGGCAGGTGTAGGTACTGGCGTAGGTGGTCAATGCCCTCGTTGGTCAGGTACCAGTAGAAGTGGCACCAGGCAAAGGTCTCCCGCACCAGGCCCCGAGCTTTCAGTGAGGTCATGGCACGCATGACCTGTAGATTGGTGACGCCGGGCACATGGGGATGCAGGCTGCGGGGTCGCCGGTCCTTCTTGGCAACCATCACCCCCTCACGAAAGAGCACCTCATAGATGGCCCGTAGCTGGTCCAGCGGCATGAGCATGCCAGCCACCATGGCTGCTGGACGCCTGCCGGTCAGCACAGGGTGAGGACAGCAGGTGGGGCACGGCCAGGAGGCTGATGAAGCTCCTTTGGCACAAGATGCAGCAGGGGCCACTGGCAAGGAGGCAGACAGGCTCCGGTTCTAAGCACAAGGGCGCAGGCTCAGGGGCAGCGTGGCTCCAGAGCCTTGCTCTGTGAATTCCTGTGCCGGCAAGGCTGCCTGTCTGAGCCTCCCGCCTGCCGCCTGCCCGCCCTCCAGGACGGCTGGGCCGGCCCCCTCTGACTCAGCAGCAGGGCCGGCCCCTCCCACCCACTACTGGCGGGGGCCCTTGAAGAACAGGGGGCACCAATAAACTGCCCCTCCACACCCGGGCCACATAACGCCAATGTCAGAAATTGCATCTGTTTTTAAAACATTTGGTCAAGGTTCTCAAGACTGTGTAAGGGCAGGATGGAGTAATGGATCAAGAATCAACACTCCCCCAGAAGATAACAGATGGGCAGAAAGCGGGGAGCAGAGAGAGCAGGAAGGTAAGGACAGCACCCCCTCACAGTGATCTCGGGGTGAGGCAGAGTCATCTGACCATAGCTATCTAAAGGAGGGGTTTCGCAAACTAGAAAACTAAAAAAATCCCAGGGAGGAAGATTAGAGCATGGAGAGGAATCTGGGGTGTGGAGGGTGGGCAGGGGACTGAAGGAGAACAGCAGGGGGGCCGCCAGGACCCAGACAGCTGGCTGCAGGCACCACTGCCGCTGTCCATCAGAAAAGGACCAGGACAGGACAGCGCCCCTCTCCCCAGATGACCACGGAACTTAACACTTCCACGCCAGGCTAGATTAGGGTGGGTCCAGAAACAAAGCGACTTTCCAGCCCAAGACCTCTGAAGAGAGCTCAGGGTGGAGGGCTCTGGGTGAGGCCTCTTCCCTCCCACACCTTCAGTGCAGCTGTTGGAGGCCAGGGACTCCCAGCTGCCATAGGGAATCAAAGTCACCAACACACCCCAGGCTTGGTGGCCCTGACATCTAAAAACTCCCTCCCCCCAGGCAGCCTGAGTGTCCACTTGTGGCCAGAGGGGCAGGTGCTGTGGAGAGGACACGAGGACACGTCAGGAACTGAAGTGAAAGGGAGAGGAATGGTCTCATGCCCGAAGGGCTGTCTAGCGCAGCTGTCAGCTCTGCCCGGTCCTCACAACTGAGGGTCCCACACGCACGCAGCCTGTGCTGGGTGCTACCACCCAATACCCCAACTCTCCCTGTTGTGCCGCACCAAACTGCCATGCCATTAAGGCTCTCCCTGAGTGGACACACCCATTCCCACCAAGCACTGCAAACCCAGGAACTGATTATAAATAGGGCGGAGGCGGGGGATCCTGCGGTGGGAGGTGCTGGCCAGCGGCGGGCGGGCAGCCAACAAAGCAGTGCGTGGGGCGGGTTTATGGGCTGTCACCATGGCGCCCCAGCAGACTCCAAACATACAGACACAGACGGGTGGCGGGTGGAAACTCTGAAGGCTCAGCCAGCAGTTCTCAAAGCCTTCCCTGAGGCCAGCTCAGCCAGCTCACTGCGGCAGGGCTCTCCCTGCACCACGCCCCAGCCAGACTTAGGCAGGAAGGGGGGCAGGCCCTGGGAGCCCAGCCCTGGAAGTGCAGAGCAGCACTAAGTTGGGTCTGTAGGGCCAAGAGTGTACAACCACCACACCCCCTTCCCCGCAGCACCTAAGGGACCAAGGTTTTAGTTATAGGACCAGTACCAACCCAGGTCTAAGAGCAAACAAGATCCGACTTGCTTGGCCTGTCCCTCAGACACCCCTCCACAGTCACCTCTTCTCCGCCATCCCCACTCAGAGTTCCTATCTTCCTGACATGATTTCCTAACCTAATCCCATCAAATCTCTAATCCCCACCCACGGAGCCAATACATAACCCCTACCATCCCCAAATGGTCTCCAGCCACGTCCACTTGGACCTGAAGTCTCCTCTGCCCAGTCCCACGTGGGTGCCCTTACAGTAACTAAGTCGCCCCTATCCCACCTTTAGGCAGGAGAGGGCAGTCGCTCCCAGCACCAGAAGCGACTCTCCCTCCTCCTTCCCACGGGCAGAGCACCTGCAGGCGTGAGAGCATGAGAGCCGCAGGGAGGAGCCTAGAACAACATGTCCTCCCACTGCCCCCACGTGCTCAGGCGCACACACACACAACCCAGGTCTGGCTCCGCGTGTCTTCAGGGTCCCCGGGCTCAGAACTCTCTGTGCCCTGTCCTACCTTGCAGAAACATTGAGAAGTTGCTGATTCAGCACTGAGCGAGACCAGCAGCACTCCCTGGGCGGCCCCTTCGGGTTTCCAGAGCAACCAGACAGCGCCCTTGGGCAGTCCCTAGACCCCCAACCCTGGACAAAGAGCCACAGTGTGGCCTTTCCAGGGCCAGCCCGTCTGGCGCCTAGTGCCTTGGGCATGAAGGTCCCCCCACTGGCCTACACTACCCCCTCATACACCAATCTGTGAGCAATCTGGCGGAGGCGGAGGAGTGCTGACTGCTCCAGGGCCACCCCCCACCCCCCACTCCTACTGATGCGGCTGCTGCAGTATTCACTGCAGGGTTGCAGGGCTGCTACTGGAGCTCCCCTCACCTAGCCCTAGGAGGAAACCTGGAAGGGTATGAGCCTGGGGTCTCCATCTCCAGCTCGGCCCATTTCAATGTTACCAGGGAGACAGCTGACCCTGAGAGTCCCCGTGAGTGGATGCACTCAGCCAGAGGTCACTGAGCCAGGCTCCTCCAGACTGTACCTTTGAGGGAGCTGATCTCATGCTGGATGGCTCTCGAGGGGTCCATGTCTTCACTTGGGGGCTGAGGACGGTGCTGCAGCCACTGTGTCCAGGACTGCACAGCACCGCACTGCCCAAGGCCAGCACTGCAGCCTGGAGGAGGAGCTGGGAGGTGTAGGGCAGGGCTTGCTGGCCGGAGGCGGGGCTTCTGCTGATCAATGTCCAGGACACTGGTGTCCAAAGCGCATGCTCCAGGCCATGCACCACACTGCCCCTCCCCTACTACACAGCCAACAAGGAGCTTCCTAACCAATAAAGTCCAGCCAGACTACCCAAACACCAGATAACGGCCAAGTATGTATGCACAGCCAGCGCCACAAGTCCAGGGCCTCTGCTACCTGACAGCCGTATGCACAGCCTGCAGGTTGTCCCTACACAGAGCCTGTCCGTCACACTGCAGTCCCAGCCTCCTAACCCACTCCCCGCAGGGAACACAGAGTCTGCGCCTACAACCTTCAGCTTTGCCCCAACCAGCAGTGTGCCCCTTCCCTCGGCCCTGTCCCATCCAACGTCTTTTCAAGTGTGATACTTGGTTACCCCTCCATCCTAGGCTCGAGATGCTTCAGTGTCCCAGCCGTTGCCCCTCCAGCCAGGCTGTACTTGACTGATCTGCCTGTCCAGCTCTGTAGTATCCACCAACCCTGTGGCTCAGGACACAAGCTTGGGCTCACCATTCTTCATGCCGTCCTCACAGGTCTTCCTGACTCTGCTCTTCTATATGTCTTCTTGTCATCACTTCCAATGCCACCCAGCATGACATGCAGCTCCTAGCAGGGCCCAGTCGTCCACCCCTGTACCACTACCATCACCAAGAAGCAGCCAACAGCAACTCTGGCTCAGCCAGCACAGAGGTTGCCAGCATACTGTTAGCAACTGCCTGCCTCCTGGACAGGGTGTCCACACAGGCAGAGACAAGTGAACATGGGGCCCACTGCAAGCCATGGGCGTGGTAGATCCTCTGTGCTGGGGAGCCGTGAGGGGTGAGCTTACCTCCATAGGACTGCTCTAGTCTCTCTTAGTCTCCTGTCATACTCCTGTCCACACCCAAGACCCTCTGCTGGCCTCTCAAGTTCATATAATGGCAAGCTGGCATAGAGTGCCCATCATTCTGCAGGCAGGCCTGCTATGGCTAGTAAGGTCACAGCCAAGGAGGCCATGAAAATGCCACAGGAGCAAGGTCGGCCCCAGCCCCAGCCCCAGAGTCCAGGTGTCAGTCCCAGTTGGCCTTAGAGTCCCTCATCCTTGCTCCTGCCATCTGGGGGACTCAGCCAGCCCAGGGCATGGGTGCATTTCAGGAAACACTAGTTTCCAAACTTGGGGAAAACAGTAAAAAATTAAAACACAACTTTCTAAATACTCCCTCTTTTTTTTTTTTTTTTTTTTTGGTTTTTCGAGACAGGGTTTCTCTTCTCTGTGTAGTCCTGGCTATCCTGGAACTCACTCTGTAGACCAGGCTGGCCTCGAACTCAGAGATCCACCTGCCTCTACCTCCCAAGTGCTGGGATTGCAGGCATGCGCCACCACGCCCAGCTAATACTCCCTCTTAAAATGCTACTCTTTTCTAAGTTGTATCTGGACAAGCTGAGATTCAGCTTACAAGAAAACAATTTGTGCTGGGCGGTGGTGGCGCACGCCTGTAATCCCAGCACTTAGGAGGCAGAGGCAGGCGGATTTCTGAGTTCGAGGCCAGACTGGTCTACAGAGTGAGTTCCAGGACAGCCAGAACTATACAGAAAAACCCTGTCCTGAAAAACTAAAAAGAAAAAGAAAAAAAAAGAAAACAAAAAAAGATGCCGGGGGGTGGTGGCACACACCTTTAATCCCAACACTTGGGAGGAAGAGGCAGGTGGATTTCTGAGTTCTAGGCCAGCCTGGTCTACAGAGTGAGTTCCAGGACAGCCAGGACTACACAGAGAAACCCTGTCTCGGAAAAAAAAAAAAAAAAAAAAAGAAAGAAAGAAAACAAAAAAAGAAAATTTGTGTGGGTGCATGTGCGTGTGTGTACACAGAGCCTGTACAGGCTAGAAGTCAGATTCAGAGGTTCTTCTTCAGAAGCTATCTACCTTGTGTTTTTGTTTTTTGTTTGTGTGTGTGTGTGTGTGTGTGTGTGTGTGTGTGCTTGTTTTTGTTTTTGATTTTTTTTGGGGGGGGTTGGTTTTTCAAGACAGGGTTTCTCTGTGTAGTCCTGGCTGTCCTGGAACTCACTCTGTAGACCAGGCTGGCCTCAAACTCAGAAATCCGCCTGCCTCTGCCTCCCAGAGTGCAGGGATTACAGGCATGCGCCATCACACCCGGCTATCTACCTTGTTTTGAACCCAAGTCTTCAGCAAAAATGAGTGCTCTTACCCGCCAAGCCATCTCTCCGGATCTTATGGTTGGAAATGGAGAAGGGCCTACAGGTAGGAGACCAGCCTTGGGGGAAGCGGCATGGTGGCACAAAGGCAGAATGCCCTGTCTTTCCAAAGTTGATGAGGAGCCTGGTCCCTCAACGCGGAGCCCAGCTTCCTCACACCCTTCGCCTGCCTCTCGGCACAGATTTCACAGCTCCGGGCCCCCGGAAACCAACGGTGAATTACAAACCTTTACTGGCAAAGCACACAGGCCTATAAAGCAGTAGGACATTCACTGCAGCTGGGCTCTCCAGCGTGGGACACGGCAGGAAACCCACAACCTCCAGTTTACTCAGGCCATCCTCAGAGGCTAGGCAGTCTGACGGGACACCGCTCCCATAGTGACTAAGAGTCCCATCATGTCATATGGCCTCAGGACAAGCATCATAGACAAAACCAAGTCCTCTTGACACTTTCTGCCAATACCAAGAAAGAAGTGAACACCCTGCGGCTCGAAGACCCAGGTCAGGCCGGAGCCTCTCCTCAGCATACAGAGCAACCCTTCCGCACACACGCCCGGTGACCCCAGCGAGCTCAGCCACGTGCCCAAGCCACAGAGCAATCCCAAGTCCAGCCATGCCTCCACCATCCTGGGCATCAGATGGGCCACCCCTTGAGTCCCTTGTGCCTTCCCCTTTGTTTTTCAAACAAGCTGGTTTCAACCTCAGGCAAGTGCTCTCAAGGAGCCCATCTTTAAGCCTGTCTGTCCCTGATGGCAGCCTTCCTGCTGGGCTCCCTGGCTGAGGATTATGTGAGTGGGGAGTGGACCTGTGCAGTGTGACCTGTGATGGCTATACATCACATCAGTAGATACTCCCCACTGCAGGAGACCAGGCTCAGCAAAACCCCGTCTCCAGGCGTCTGCAGAAAGGCCTCCCTGTGTGTTTCCTGTTGCCTAACTCCTTATTACCTCCTTGAGCAGTCATCACCCACTGAAGTGAAGTCCAAGAAAGACATATTTCTAAAGAACTCCACCGCTACTGCCTACTTCACCACTGAATTAAGGGAAAAAGATTCTGGGTGAGGGTTTACTCAGTGGTTAAGAGCACTTACTGGGGACTGGAGAGACGGCTCAGTGGTTAAGAGCACTTACTGGGGGCTGGAGAGATGGTTCAGCAGTTAAGAGCACTGATTGCTCTTCTGTAGGTCCTGAGTTCAAATCCCAGCAACCACATAGTGGCTCACAACCATCTGCAATGAGATCTGACACCCTCTTCTGGTGTGTCTGAAGACAGCTACAGTGTCTTCACTTATTTATATAATAAGTAAATCTTTGGGCCAAAGTGAATGGGTCCAGGGGAAAAAAAAATAATGCATTTACTGCTCTTCCAGAGGACCTGGATTTGATTCCCAGCACCTACAGGGCAACTCACGGCCATCTCTAACTCCAGATCCAAGGGATTCAGTGCCTTTTCTGGCATCCATGGGTACTGTAGACACATGGTGCACACAAATTCACATAAATACATATTTTTTAAGAAAAAAAAAAGTAAAAAAGCCGGGCGGTGGTGGCGCACACCTGTAATCCCAGCATTCTGGGAGGCAGAGGTAGGTGGATTTCTGAGTTCGAGGCCAGCCTGGTTTACAGAGTGAGTTCCAGGACAGCCAGGGCTATACAGAGAAACCCTGTCTCGAAAAAAACCAAATCCAAAATATCAAAAAAAAGAAAGAAAGAAAGAAAGAAAGGAAGGAAGGAAGGAAGGAAGGAAGGAAGGAAGAAAAGAAAGAAAGAAAGAAAGAAAGAAAGAAAGGAAGGAAGGAAGGAAGGAAGGAAGGAAGAAAGAAAGAAAGAAAGAAAGAAAACAAAGAAAAGAATGGGGCTGGAGAGAGAGCTTGTCAGTTAGAGCGCTGGTTGCTCTCCCAGAGAATCCAAGTTCAATTCCCAGTTCCACATGGTTGCTTCTAACAATCTGTAAACTCCGTTTCCAGAAGATCTAACATCCTCTTCTGGGTTCTTTGGGCACCAGGTTCATGAGTGGCATACAGACAAGCATGTAGGCAAAACGCCCAAAATCATTTATTTATTTATTTACTTATTGGTTTGTTTGTTTGTTTGTTTGTTTGTTTTCAAGACAGGGTCTCTCTGTGTACCCTTAGCTGTCCTATAGACCAGGCTGGCCTCAAACTCAGAGATCCACCTGCCTCTGCCTCCCAAGTGCTGGGATTAAAGGTGTGCACCACCACCACCCGGCTAAAATAAATTTTAAAAAATAAATTAACAAACAACCCGCAGATGATGCCCAAAGCACTGTCAGCTCACTTGTTTCTGGTTTGCTTTCATTGTATTTGATGTGCTGATGACAGAATCCAGGGTTTCCCCCTTGCCAGTCAAGAGCTCATCCACTGCACTACTCCTCTAACCACTCACTCAAGTAAATAAAAGGCCAGCGCCGGGGTCAGTGGATGAAATGCCTGATGGGCAAGCCCAAGAACCGAGTTCAGATCCCCAGCCCCAGGGAAAACAGGAACCCCAGCACCCGGTGGGCGGAGACAGGATGATGCCCAAGGCACATTGGTCAGTCAGATTAATCTAAATGTCTATCTTCTGATAAGAGACCTCAAAAAATACCAAGGTAGAGTGCAATTAACAGAGAAAGACACTGCACACTGAACTCTAGTGTGTACACACACACACACACACACACACAAAACACACAACACACCACCACCACCACACGTGGTCCAGGAGGCTGGGCATGTAAACCAAATCTGTAATCCCTGCACCCAAAGGCTGAGGCAAGAGGGTCTTGTGTTTGAGGCCAGCTTGGCTACAGCCTGAGACTTTAAAAGGGCACAAGGGTGGGACCAGAAAACCAGAAAAGATATTTGTTGTTAATGAGGATAATGGCCCTTTGAAATCACAAGGACAACCTCAGACGTTCCCCAGGCAATGACTGTGGGAGGCTGTGGAAAGGTGTTTGTGAGAACAAATGGGGAGACACATAGCTGACTTCCCGGGATCAGGACCCAGCAAAGCTCCTCTCAGCACCCAAATCAACTCAGTCTATCACTGACCAAAAGAAGACAAGAGTTCAGTCGGAAAGTGGTGGCACACACCTTTATCCCCAGCACTCTATGAGTTCAAATCTATCCTGTTCTACACCACAAGTTCTAGGACAGCCAGAGCTACACAACTGCGCAAAGAAACTCTGTCCCTGGAAGGGGGCAGGGGGACAACAACAGAAAACCAAGTCAGAGTTCACGGGCCTGCTTATTCAAATACATTTTCAAAAGACCCAAGAGTCCAGTGCAGTGACTCATGCCTATATAATCCCAGCAAGCAGGAGGGTCAGAATTTAAGGTCATCCTCAACTATGAGGATTGAAGCAGCCTGAGTTATGTGAGATTCTGTCTCAAAAAAAAAAAAAAAAAAAAAAAAAAAAAAGAAAGAAAGAAGAAAGAAGAAAAAAAGAAAAGGAAAAAGGAAAAAAAAGACCCAAAATGTGTGTGTGTGTGTGTGTGTGTGTGTGTGTCACTGTATGTATCTTTGGTTGGCCAAGCACTCACAGAGTGCCTCTGCCCCTCGAGTGCTGGTATTAAAAGCGATCCACCACACCCAGCTAAGTCTGAGTCAATGAGCCCCGTTCAGAATGCAGCTGTCCAACTTCCCAGCAACGCTGTTCAGTAAGTTGACCTGGGTGCAAACACTAACTGTGGTTCTGGTCAACCTACTGCTGGTGCAGGGAGAGGGTTCTGTTAACATTTACCTCACCTTCTCAAGCATGTAATGGTAAATATATGTCGTTAGCCAGGTAGGAGTCCACTCTCTCAGGCACTCCGAGGAAGAAACAATTGTAATAGTAGCAATCATCTTAGAATTTATTCTAAAATTTGTTTGTTTTTAATATGGAACTCTTCATAAATGTACACATTTGTGTAGTGGTCATGCTGACACTCTCTGTGTTGTTCCACTTATATGTGCTGTCAAAGTGAGCAGCTAAGACTCATCTGAATAGAGGGCTGGGGTGTAGACCCGGGCGGGAATGTCAGCCCAGCATGCACAGACCCTGGATTCCATCGCTAGCACTGGAGGTCCAAGGGAGCAGGGTGCAGGGCGCTTAAAAACACAAAACGAGAAACAGGTTTGAGTAGAAAAATCAGGAAGATCAGAAGTTCAAGGTCACCTCCAGCTCCAAGGAGAGTTTGAGGCCAGTCTAGGCTAGAGTCACTGTCTCATCTTGGAAGAAAAAGGAAAAGGTGTGTGTGTGGGGGGGGGTGCGCAGTGGAAGTCAGAGGACCCATGTGGGTGGGTCCTGGAGAGGAGCTCAAGTCATCAGGCTCAGGAGTTAAGTGCCCTCACTATCTGAGCCATCTCATTTATAGCAGATTATTTTAAAACAAAAAAACAAAAGAACAAACAAAAAAACAATTACTAATAACCTTGGTGTTCTAGGGGAGGGAAATGATTTAATGGAAAATGTGTCCACTGCGCTGGTCTGAATGTGGTTTGTCCCCACCAAAACTCATGTTGAGGCTTAACTCCTCAAGGTAAAGGGATTGAGGCAGCAAACCTCAAGAGAAGTAATTAGCTGTTTAAGAAGGATTAATGTTGTCTCACAGGGGTGCTGTCCCTCAGGGGACAGGATTAGCGCTCTCAGAGCAGATTGCTCTCTATGCGCCAGGATCTTCCCAGGACCTCTCTTCCACAGCTTTTAGCTCCCCCACGTGCTGGCATTTACCAGGCAATGCAGTGACCCAAAGCCCCTCCTTCCTTACAAGAGGCCAGCCAGATGAAGCCATTTGGTTGGCACTAAATAAGCCTATTCTCTTTATTCAAATATCTCGTCTCACCTGGCAATGTTGACACGTGACTTTAATCTCAGCACTTGAGAGAGTTCTAGGACAGGCAGGGCCACACAGAGAAAACGTCTCAGGGGAAAAAATTTACAAATATTGGCTAGGTGTACACCAGTTAGGTGTAGTGGTACATATCTTTAATCCCAGTACTTGGGAGGCAGACAAAGGCAGTTCAAAGCTAGTCTGGTCTAACAGTGAGTTCAAGGATAACTGGGGTTATGTAGAGAAACCCTTTCAAAAAACAAAAAGTTACAAAAGTCAGTGCTGGGCAGATGGCTCAACAGTTAGGAGCACTTGTTGCTCTGGGAACTGAACTTGGGATCTTCAGTTCCAATGATCTGACTCCCTCTTCCACAGATACCAGTACACAAGCAGTACACAAACACATATGCAAGCAAAACACTCACACAGAAAAAATCTGGGACGGGGGTGGGGTGGTGGTGGTGGTGGTGGTGGGGAGATCCTTTAAAAAGAAAAAGAAAAGCCAAGAGTCAGAATTCAAGGATTCCTTGGTCTAGAGAGTTCCAGGACAGCCAGAGCAACACAGAGAAACTCAGTCTCAAAGAAAAGAAAAAAAAAATACACATACACACACACACACACACACACACACACACACATACATTACTGAGATTACTGAGGTTCACTGGACACCTTTGTGGTGACAATTTTGGAGTTTTGGTTTCTTTAAAAACACAGAAATATTACAAGAATATGTTTTCGTTTTAATCCCAGGTGTGGCATATGGGGCTGCCTCAGATTGTCCACAGCAACTGACTGTGATTTGCCTCATGCTCTAGCAGAGGCACAATTTTGCCAGCTGCAGGTAGTTAGTTTCTGTGACTGTATGGTGAGACATTTGGAATTCTGGGACTTTTCAGAGGGAGTATAAGTTCCAAGACCCCAAGAGGTGAGGCGTTATCTGTTGGTTGTTGGTGGTCGTGGTTTGTTAATTAGTTGTGCTCAAAGAAGAAAAAACAAGAAGAAATTAGACATCCCAATGGCTATCTAATCTGCAGGAAGTAGTCTGAGATAATGTCGCGCCCTTTCTGACCCCTGACTTTATCCAGGGGTCTCTTTCCTTTCCTCTCTGTTTTTTTTCCTATCTAGTGTTAGGGGTGTTAAAAGGATGAAAGGGGGTGGGAGAGAAAAGTCGAAGAAGAACCCACAAAGTAACAAAAGACAGCTACACACACCTTATTTAGATAAAGCCCTAGTTGACTGGGTTGCAGAGATGGCTCAGTGGTTACTGGTCTTCCAGAGAACCCATGTTCGCAGGACCACACATTGGCTCCCAACCATCTCTAACCCCAGTTTAAGAGGATCTGACCTTCTGGCCTCTTCTGGCCTCCAAGGGCACCAGGCATGCAAGTGCTGCATAGACATACATGGGGGTAAAACACTCATACATGCCGGGCGTGGTGGCACACGCCTGTAATCCCAGCACTTGGGAGGCAGAGGCAGGCAGATTTCTGAGTTCGAGACCAGCCTGGTCTACAGAGTGAGTTCCAGGACAGCCAGGGCTACACAGAGAAACCCTGTCTCAAAAAACAAAACAAACAAACAAACAAAAAACCACTCATACATAAAACAAAAAAAAATGTTAAAAATCCCTAGTTACTAAAAAATAGATACAAAGGTCTAAAATATTCTCTAACACTACATCATAAAGCCACAGGAAAACGAGGTAATAATCGTGGGGCAGGCAAGGTGTTAAAAGCAAACACGAAGCCAGGCAGTGGTGGTGCACGCCTTTAATCCCAGCATTTGGGAGGCAGAGGCAGGCGGATTTGAGGCCAGCCTGGTCTACGGAGTGAGTTCCAGGACAGCCAGGGCTACACAGAGAAATTCTGTCTCGAAAAACCAAAAAAAAAAAAAAAAAAAAAAAAAAAAAAGAAAAAGAAAAAGAAAAAAGAAAAAGAAAAGAAAAACCAAAAACCTTTAAAAAAAACCCAAAAACAAAACAAAACAAAACAAAAAACTAAAAACAAACAAACACGAAGAAAACATGCTTAAGACTTACATCAATCAAATACTAGTGGGCATTCTGAAGTGGGAATTAAATGGTGGACTCCCAAAACATATGCCTGTGTCCCTGAAATTCATAAACGCAACCTTACTGAAGAAAGATCTCTAATTAAGAATCCATTCTGAATTATTTAGGTGGTCCTAGATCTAAGGAGAAGTGTCCTTATGTGATAGGAGGAACGACACAGAAGCAGAGACTGGAAGGAGACAAAACAAGCCAAGGAACAGGGCAGCTGGAGGGATGGCAGGATCTTCCAGAGAGGACCCACCACCAAATGGATGCTGGGCTTCTGGGCTGCCATGGTCTCAAATGACCAAAGAAATGAATGCAGATATCATGAGGTACGGGGTGCTGCTGTCACAGATATCTGAAAATGCGCACATGGAGGGAGGGTGTGGTGGCTGGTGGTGTACCCCTTTAACCTAGCATTTAGGGAGCAAAAGCAGATCTCTGAGTTTGAATCCAACAGTGTGTACATAGCTAGTTCCAGGTCAGTAAGGGCTGTATAGTGAGACCCTGTCTCAACAAAACAAAGCAAAACAAAAATTTTTAAATGTGGAAATGGCTTAAAATTTGGTAACCGAAATTGGAGAATTTTGAGGCATATGAGAGAAAATGTCCAAGACTGCCTGACTAACTGCTATTTAGAAAAATGGAAGATGAAATGGGGTGTATTTGCACAGCCCCACTCCACCCCACCGAGTTTGAAGGCCAAAACAAAAGGATTGCTTGAACCAAGTAGCAATTAAGCTATCCTGGGCAATATAGTGAGAGCAATATTTAAGAGAAAGAGCAGGTGGGGGTGGGGACGGTAACAAGCTTAGACTGCTGGTGAACGCACAGGAAGAGGAGGAGGGCTGGAGAAGTATGCCTTTAGAAGTCGCCTTGGTTGTGATGTCTATTCACAGCGATAGTACACTTAGACAGGGAAGGAAGGAAGAATGGAAGGAAGGAAGGAAGGAAGGAAGGAAGGAAGGAAGGAAGGAAGAAAGAAAGGAAAGAAGGGGGAGGGAGGGAAATGGGGTGAGGCCTTTAAGTCCAGCATTTGAAAGGAAAAAGCAGATAGAGCTCTTGCCTAACATGCACAAAGCCCAGGGTTTGATCCTCAGCATCTCAGAAACCAGGCAGAGTGGTGCGGTGACACATCTGTAATCCAGGCCTGGGGAGGTGGAGGTAGGAGAATCAGAACTACAAAGTCACATCTGGCTACATGTTGAGTTTGACGCTAATAACTGCGATACAGGAGACCATCCCCACCACCTGTAAAAATAAAGGATAGAAAGAAGGGAAAGAAAAGGAAGTGTGGAGGTCTGAAAGAGAATGGCCCCATAGGCTCACATGTTTGAATGCTTGGACTCCAGTTAGTAGAACTGTTTAGGAGGGAATGGGGGTGTGGTCCTATGGGAGGAGGTATGTCACTGGGGGTGGGCTTATGAGTTTCCAAAGACCACAGACCCGGTCTCTTTCTCTCTGCCTGAGATCAAGATGCAAGCTCTTAGGAACTGCTCCAGTAATGTCCCTGCCTGTCACCATGCCCCCTGCCATGCCAGTGATGGACTATCTGAAGCTATAGGCAAGCCCCCAATTACATGCCTGCCTTTAGAAGTTGCCTTGGTTGTGATGTCTATTCACAGTGATAGTACCCTAACTTAGACGGGGGAAGGAAGGAAGGAAGGAAGGAAGGAAGGAAGGAAGGAAGGAAGGAAGGAAGGAAGGAGAGAAAGGAAGAGAAAGGAAGGGAAATGGGGTGAGGCCTTTAATTCCAGCATTTGAAAGGAAAAAGCAGATAGAGCTCTATAAATTCAAGGCCATGCTGATCTATATAGTGAGTTTCAGGGATATATAGTAAGATCCTGTTTAAAAAAAAAAAAAGAAGGAGGAGAAGAAGGAGGAGGAGGAGAAGGAGAAAGAGGTAGGTGGATATTTGATTATGAAGCTAACCTGGTCTACTTCCAGGAGCCAGGGCTACACAGAGAAACCATGCTGTCGACGCCCCCTCAAAAAAAAAAAAAAAAAAAAAAAAGGAGAAACCATGCTGTCATGGCCCCTGCCCCCTAAGACAAAAGGAGAAGAAATGGATAAAAAAGCACGCTCTTAGCCAGGTGTGGTGGTGCACGCCTGTAATCCCAGCACTTGGGAGGCAGAGGCAGGCGGATTTCTGAGTTTGAGGCCAGCCTGGTCTACAGAGTGAGTTCCAGGACAGCCAGGACTACACAGAGAAACCCTGTCTTATAAAAACCAAAAAAAAAAAAAAAAAAAAAAAGAAAAAAAGAAAAAGAAAAAGAAAGAAAGAACGCACGCTCTTGCATACTAGGAGCAAGGTGACCCTTGGCTTGCAGCAGCCACGTTGACTGGGTGCTGCAACACCCAGTCCTGGGGGTGCAACAAACATGGATATTTAGCTGAAAAGATTTCCAAGCAACTATAGCTCAGTTTCTTCTTGTGGCTCATCTTAAAGTCAGGAAGAAAAAGAAATTGAGGAAGAAACTGTTAAACAAAAAGAAGCCAGCACTGGTGATTTGGGAAATTCACAGGCTATTCAGCTGGCAAAGAGATGCTGACGACGGGAGAGTCACTGTCTGGACAGGGTGCTCTGGAAAGAAAGGCACATGTGTGACGAGATAACCTTTGCCTAACTGTGACTCACAAGTCCATTCAACTGCCTCTGCAGAGTCAGGAGGAAAGAGATTACCCAGAAAAGCCCAGTGGCAGGCACAGATTTATGAAAAGGCTCTGCCGGACGTGACCCTGCCAGCCTGGACTAAAGGGACAGACAGAAGGAAACGGAAGTGCTGGACTTCCAAGACACTATAACAGGAACATGGTGGTAAACCCAGTCAGCTGCAGGCATGGCTTTCAAAAAACGGCAGCAAAATGGCCCCCTCCTCCTCCCTCCTGGGTCAGGGATTCCTTTGCCTCAGGGAAACAATAAGTGTCTCTGTCAATAGCTGACTGCCCAACTTAGAGGACCTTCCATAACTAAACCAGGACCCAGCCCCTCAGAAGTCAGGAATGAAGAGCCCTAAAGGCCTGTCTATACCAAGCCACAGGGATCACCTTCGCCTTGCACCAGCTTCTACTCCCCACAGCCTCCCCCACACCCCTTAGTGCCTGGAATCTGACGACACCACTAAAGAGTCCTGCTCAAGTCCCTCAGTCCCTCACCCACTGCTCCCAGGACTCTGCTCTCAGGACTCGGTGCCCAAACACATGTGGTGGCTTAGGCCTTTAATTCCAGCACTGGGGAGACAAAGACAGGCAAGCCAGCCTGGTCTACATAAGAGTTCCAGGCTAGGGGCTGGAGAGATGGCTCAGTGGTTAAGAGCACTGACTGCTCTTCGGAAGGTCCTGAGTTCAAATCCCAGCAACCACATGGTGGCTCACAACCATCTGTAATGAGATCTGATGCCCTCTTCTGGTGTGTCTGAAGACAGCTAAAGTGTACTTATATAATAATAATAATAATAATAATAATAATAATAATAATAAGTTCCAGGCTAGCCAGGGATACATAAAGATCTCAATGCCAGATAGCCCTCTCCACCTAGCCTGCATCCTCCCAGTCCCTAGACTTGGGGGGTCTTAGGGGACAGGTCTTCCCTACAGATGGCTCCAAATGAACTGTCCCCTGTCCAGCCCAAACCAGCATTTCTCAGCACGATGGCTCTAGTCACGTGCCATCTGAGTCAGCTGTATATACCAATGGAAACCTACCATTCTGCGTTCCCTCTGCTACCCACTCTCAAGTGTTCTCCATCTTCACTGCCACCTCAGTAACTTCTTGCAGGAACTAAGGAATCATTTCGAGGACCTGGACTGCCTGCTCAGAGTCCAGCAAGCGGGGTGGGGCTTGGCTCAGGATACAGAGATACCGCAAGCCCTGGGCCCTGCTCTTGGAAGCTGAGTTTGGGGAAAAATGTTTAAAATACTCCTTGTTGCCCATGAACACAGATCCAGACCCTGAAGCCTCCTATAACAAATAAACAAGATGTGTGAGGGTTTTGTCTTTTTCTTGTTTGTTTGTGTTTGT
The DNA here is from genome assembly GCA_964023405.1 of Apodemus agrarius. Classification (NCBI taxonomy): domain Eukaryota; kingdom Metazoa; phylum Chordata; class Mammalia; order Rodentia; family Muridae; genus Apodemus; species Apodemus agrarius. Next base: position 27,724,307 of record OZ030022.1, on the reverse strand, counting down.
TTGTTTTTTGTTTTTTCGAGACAGGGTTTCTCTGTATAACCCTGGCTGTCCTGGAACTCACTCTGTAGACCAGGCTGGCCTCAAACTCAGAAATTCACCTGCCTCTGCCTCCCAAGTGCTGGGATTAAAGGCGTGTGCCATCACCACCGGGACAAGGGTTTTGTCTTTATTTGTGTTCGTGTGTATGCATGTGTCTTGCTCTGTGTGTGCACACATGTATGCACATACATGTACAGATGCCAGAAGAGGACACTGGATTTTTCCAGAGCTAAAGCTACGGGCCATTATTGTGAGTCTCCAGATGCAGATGCTGAAAACCAAACTTGGGTCCTCTGGAAGATCAGCAGAGGATCTTAACCACTGAGCCCTGTCTCCAGCCCATGTTTTTGTTTTTCAATAAAAGAAAGCCATTCAAAGCATAGCATAAAACCCAAAGGTCACAGGGTGAAAACTGGCAAATTTGAAAGACTCTTCTGTCCAGGAACTGTGGTACAGCTGAGGCAGGGCACTGGAGCACAAGAGTTTGAAAGCAGCCTGAAGACCATGGCAAGACTCCACCGCAGGCAATACTAATACTTGTTATTAATATATAATTAATTCATTATAATTAATAAAATTAATATTATTTGGGGTAAAACAAGGTTTCTCTGTGTAGCTCTGGCTGTCCTAGAACTCACTCTGTAGACCAGGCTGGCCTTAAACTCATAGACTCGTCTGTCTCTGCCTCCAAGTACTGGGATTAAAGGCATGAACCTCCACTCCTGGTTTCAATAATATTATTTTTATTAGTTAATTAAATACTTAAAACAAATTTGCACAGGCTGGAGAGATGGCTCAGCGGTTAAGAGCACTGACTGCTCTTCCAGAGGTCCTGAGTTCAATTCCCAGCAATCACATGGTTGGTGGCTCACAACCATCTGTAATGGGATCTGATACTCTCTTCTGATGTGTCTGAAGACAGCTACAGTATGCTTATAAATAAAAACAAAAACAAATTTGCTGAAAGTCACTATCAATAGACTCAAATAAAGATAGACTGATACTTTGGAGGCAGAGGCAGGCAGATCTCTAGAGTTTAAGGCCAGCCTGGTCTACAGAGTGAGCATCAAGACAGCCAGGGCTACATAGTAAAGAGAGAAACTCTGTTTCCAAAAACCAAAAAAAAAAAAAAAAAAAAAAGAAAGAAAGAAAGAAAGAAAGAAAGAAAGAAAGAAAGAAAAGAAAAGAAAAGAAAAGAAAAGCTGGAAGGAAGGAGGGAAGGAGGGAGGGAGAAAGGAAGAAAGAGAGAAAAGACAAATTGCTGATGTTAGATTGAGCAATTGGGATAGAAGGGATCCGAAAACATTGCTTCCTGGTCTGGGCAGTGATCACAGGCCGACTTCAACACTGAAGCTATATGTGTACAATATGTACATTTTTCTACAGAGAGGCTATGCTTCAATAAAAACTTCACTTGCTTACAAAATAACCAAAAATATGAAGTTTACATAATGCATAAAGATATAAATATCTAAAGAACTTTCACAGGGAAAATGGAACACTAAGTCAGTCAGTAAAATGGCTGCCACACAGGCATGAGGACTCCTCCCACCATGTTAAAAGCCAGGCATGGGGATGACGAGATGGCTCAGTGGTTAAGAGCACTCGCTGCCCTTCCAGAGGCCCTGGGTTCAAGTCCTCCACCATGAAGGTTTACAACTGTCTGTAACTCCAGTTCCTGAAGATCTGACTCTTTTCTTGCCTCCACAGGCATAAGGCGCATACATGTATGCAGGCAAACACTCATACACATAAACTAAAGGAAATACCCCCCCACCCACACACATACACACACACTAGATAGAACAGCAAATGTTTATAATCCCAGAGCTGGGTTGACAGAGATAGGCAGATCCATGGGATTCCCTGGCAGGTCATCCTAAGCTACTTGTTGCAGGCCAAGGAGAAAGCCTGAATCAGACAGACAGACAGACAGACAGACAGGAGAGCACCAGAAAATGACATTGAGGGTGTTCTCTAGCCTCCACATCTCATACATGATCACATATGTGTACTTGCACACACCGTAACACATGCCACCCAACACACACACACACACACACACACACACACACACACACGGTGGTGGTGGGGTAGAAATCAAAGGAACAATTATATCAAAATTAACACTTTTAAACAGGCAACACAAAAACAAAAACAAAACAAAAAAAAAACCCCAAACCTGCCAACAGGCAGAGTGAGGAGGCTCAGCGGGTACAGGCACCTGCTGGCGACCTAAGTTCATCCCCAGAGCCCACAAGGTGGGTGTAGAGAAACAACATTTAAAATATCTCCTTATCACACTGTAACATATGTATGATATCTATCTCCCTCCCTCCCAATGCACATACACATGAAAAATGTAAGAAGAATGGCTAATAACTATGAAACGATACTGGCCTTCATTAATAATCAAATGACACAGGTTAATTCAAGTCAGAATTTTCTTTGCAAGACTGTAGAAAGTTCTATGTCACATCTGAAGGGTTCATCTATACTGGAGATCAATCTAGAAAAACATTTTTAATTTGTGTGTGTGTGTATGTGTGTGTGTGTGCGCGCGTGCACACACACACACACACACACAAATGTGCCAGGAGTGCTTGTGACAGGCAGACAACCTTCAGAGTTAGTTCTCCCCTTCCTGCGTGGGCCCTGGGGAGTGAACTCAGATTGTCAGGCACACACTGCAAGTGCTTTTTAATCCACTGAGCAGCTCACTGGCCCTAGAAACACAACCTTAAAAGAATTTTTTTTTTTATTGTTTAAGATTTTATTTTTACAGGCTGGAGAGATGGCTCAGCAGTTAAGAGCACTGACTGCTCTTCTGAAGGTCCTGAGTTCAAATCCCAGCAACCACATGGTGGCTCACAACCATCTGTAATGGGATATGACGTCCTCTTCTGGAGTGTCTGAAGACAGCTACAGTGTACTCACATATAATAAATAAAATTAAATTAAAAAAAGATTTTACTTTTACTATTTATTTATTTATTTATTTATATGTTTGGGTATGTGTCTGTGTTTGCCACATGAGTGCAGGTGTCTGTGGAAGCCAGAAGAGGACGCTGCATCCCTGAGAGCTGAAATAAGAGAACTAAGCCAGCCAGGGTGGGCTCTGGGACTGGAAGTCAGGGTTTCCAGAAGACAAGTGCTCTACACCACCAACTTATCTCTCTAGCTCCAATAACCTTTTAAAGTAAGTTCAATGTCCATCTAAGGACCAAGTAAATAAGCAGTAATGCTTCCAGGTAATAGAGTATTTTGTAATCATTTAAAACCAGGAGACTGTTGGTGGCATTCAATAGGGAAAAAAAAAATCTTTGCAACAAATCATGCTGGAAAAACAGGATATTCTCATGCTAAGGAGACACCCACTTCATGTCATGCACAAAAATGAACTCAAAACAGACTAAAGGCCTCAATATAAGAACTAAGTTTAGGGCTGTTGAGAGCTAGCTCAGCTCTGAACACTTCCTGCTCTTTTGGATGATGGGGGTTCAAGTCCCAACTTCTATGAGGCAGCTGACCACCATCTATAACTCTAGTCCTGGGAGATCCGATATGCTCTTCTGGCCTCTACAGGTACTGCACACACATGGTGTATGTACAAGCAGGCAATATACTCAGAAACTGAAATTTTTTTAAAGATTAATGTGCTAAATATTTACGAGTAGAAGTGCAGCTCAGTGGTGACCGCTCACCTCTCATGTGTGAGGCCTTGGTCCAATCAGAACCACAAGCACAAATAAGTAAAAAGTGCAACAAACAGTAAGTGTAAAAGGAAGAAGAATAAGAATAAGAATAGGACTGGAGCGGTGGCTCAGCGGTTAAGAGCACTGGCTGGTCTTCCCGAGGTCCTGAGTTCAATTCCCAGCAACCACATGGTGGCTCACAACCATCTGTAAAGAGATCTGATGACCTCTTCTGGTGTGTCTGAAGACAGTGACAGTGTACTCACATGCATAAAATAAAATTTTAAAAATCCAGAAGAGCAGGAGGAAGAAGAAGAAGAAGAAACAGCATAAAAATTCCTAGCTTTGGTTTGAGCAATGGTTTCTTAGATGTAACATGTAACGTATAACCAACCAAAATAAATAAATGAATAAGTCAGATCTATAATAAGAATGAAGACTTAATACACTTTCTGAGCTGAGGAGACGGCTCAACAGGCACAGGCACTTAGCCCCGGGCCGAGGGGCTGAGTTCAAGCCCCGATGCCCATGTGGAAGGAAAGAAGTAAAGGCCACACACATTGTCCTTTAACCTCCTCATACTCACTATGTCACATGCTTGCCCCACCCAACCAACAGTGAGGGTAAAATCCCTCAGTTCCAAATACCCTTTCAGAACTTCAGTGTTCAAAAGATACTTCAGTAAATTAGAATGGCACCCAGCACGCCGAAGGCCCTGGGTTCCACGCAGCTCTCCACAAGAGGAAAAACGAAGTAGAAAAATTAATAGGCGGGTAATGCAAGGGGGGGAGGGATGTACTCAAGACATGAGAAACTTCACGCAGCGATGTTGGGAGAGTGGAGTACTTCAGCTCCTGTGGAAAACCATCTGGCAGTTCCTCAAATGGTTAAATATAGAATGACCACATGACCCAGCAATTCCACTCCTAGTCATCTACCCAAGAGAAAACTACAAGTGCACACACAGATGTGTGCGCAAATGTTAACAGATCATTAGTCATAATAATCCAAACAGTCACCAGCTAATAAATATATGGGTAAATGTTGCTCTATCTATAAAATGAAATTTTCTGCCGTGGTAACACATCCCATGTCCGGAACAGCAATGCTCTGGAGGTGAAGGCAAAGGATTCCGAGTTCGAGACCGGGCAGGGTTGTACTGTATGATCCTGTCACAAAAAAACGAAGGGAGGGGACAACAGGGAGATGGACAAAATACTGGTTCGTGTGAAGGAAGGCACACTCAAACAGGAGGAGCCCATTTAGATGAAAGAGCCAATCCAGAATCTGTAAGAGTGAAAGCAGACCAGTTACAATAGCAGGGAACAGGGGACAAAATGTTCTGGGACTGATTATGATGGGTGTACAACTCTAACTATTCTAATACATATGAAAAAGATACAATTTTATATACATATATACATATGCATATACACGTATATGCGCGTGTGTGTGTGTATATATATATGTATATATATGTGTGTATATATATATATATATATATATTTTTTTTTTTTTTTCGATACAGGGTTTCTTTCAAATTTAGAGATCTGCCTGCCTCTGCATCATAAGTGCTGGGATGAAAGGAGCACACCACGGCGAATTGTATTTACATAAGTGAACTGTATTATGACCTGCAAAATACTTCCAAACACCAAGCATGGGGTCAACAAAATAAGGGCTGCCGAGGAAAGCCAGTGTCTCCCAAGGTCATCACAGTGGGAGAACTGGTGAGTACAGGAAGCTCCAGCTCTCCAGCTCCCTCCCCTCCCCCACCTCACAGACACAGCACCACCAGCACCACCACCAGCACCACCACCAGCACCACCACCAGCACCAGCACCTTACTTTTTACAACGGTAGCTGTATTGTGCCAGACTTTTTTTTAGTGTTTTCCTTTCCACAGTTGAGAGATCACAGCTCTCCGAAGAGCCCCAAACAACGGCCAGCCTTCACCCTTGCCAGCAGAGCCCTACTGCACAGGATCCCTGCACAGTCACCGTTCATCCATCCGTGCAAACACCCCGCAGATGCAAGCTGGGGGGTGGGGGGGGGAGTGCTGGTGCCAGGGACGAAGATAACAGAGCTCAGAGTCCAGTATGGAGAAGGACAGGAACACAGGAGAAGGTACCACCCACAACATGCCAGGTAGGCCACAGCCTCCAAAGGCGTTTGGGAGCCCCTGGACAGGTCTTGCCATAGACATATAGACATAGCTCCCAGCCCCTTTTCAACCCACCTCTCCCTCAGCCTGGTGTGGGTCTCTCAGGCAGACATTTCTTGCAGATTCCCACCCCCGAGTCCTTAGACACTCACCAACAGCACTCACCCCTGCCTCCTGCCTCCTGTCCTGACAGCCTGGCAGGCCTGACCGTGTGGCCAGCACTCTGCCGAGTGTCACCCTGTCACCCATGCTGCCTGTTACTGGTAGGGTAGCCTTGAAGGTGCTGCTCTTCTCCACCCTAAACTGTGCCCTGACTCATATGTGGGGGTAGAGGAGGACCCAAGCGTTTTCCTCTTTACCAAACATCCCCATTTCTGTATACTTAAATTATCCCCTCTCCCTCAGAACTCTCCCTGCCCTCCTCCTAGCCACAGCTCCTTAGCACACTAGCATGGTGCAGCTCTGGAGCCGTTAGGGACCCAGGCTCAGGGGACCAGGGGTCAGGATGCCTCTCACAGGCGGACCAACTAGCAGAACAAGTCATCAGCCCACCCGAATCCGCAGCAAGAGCGCTACCCTCCATCTGGTTAGGTACCCAGAGCTCTCTAGCCACACGCCCCACCCCATCGGTTTTTAACTCTGCAGGAATCTCCACTGACAGGAGGCTGGGTAGATGGGGAAGACAGAGGGACTCAAGTAGACAGGAAGTTTAGAAAGTTTTTTTTTTTTAAAGTATTGCCCTGTGGGAATGGCTGGGGATTTCCAAAGAAGAGCAGCCAGGAATGACTCCAGGGAAGGAAGGGGCCTGAGAGGTTGTAAATAGGAATGAAGGCCAACGGGATGAGAGTCAAAGGGTGAAGGTGGTGTCTCTTTAAAGGCTAGGGCCCTGCTTCAGTTCAGGCACTCAAGGTGGACCGTCCTAAGGCAGGCGAGCCTCCCTACCCTCAGAGAATTAGCCACTGGTAAGCTGGGACTAGAAGAGAGGCATGGCCACCTAACGGGGAGCACAAGACAATCCCCCGCATCCTTGCAATCCAGGGGCCTCAGCAGCCCAATGGGACCACTAGGGTCCAGTCTCAATGAGATTACAAGGATCAGGCCTCAAAAGGAAGCAGGAGGCACGGGGCACATCTGACCTCCTCTCTGCTATTCCTTCCCTTGGGCTATAGCCCTGGCTTAGCTATCCCCTGTATGAGTCAAGGAGACGCTGGTGCTTCGGCGGGCCTCAGAAGCATTCTTGGTCCTCACTCACTGCTCCGGGAGCCCCCAGCACCTGCTAGCCTGCTTAGCGACTCAGCTACTTTGAGGCTGGTGAGACACCCATGTCCAGGCAGCTGCACCCGTCACATGACAATCCCACATCAGACAGTACTCCTGTGCCCACCGCCCTCTCACCAGACCTCCAATGCCACCCATGCCAGAAGACAGACAAGGGCCAATCCTGCCCAGTGGGCCTAACATAAAGCTCCGTCTCCAGTGGAACTAGGCTAAGAAAGGACAGGGAGCTGGGCCCAAGGAACCTCCGGGGACATGTCAGCACACTCCTGGATGAACAGGAAAACCACACCTCAGGAAGAAGAGGCCATCATGGCTTTAGCATGATGCCTAGACAAGGCTCTAGCACTGGACCATATAAGCCCAGAAAACCAGCCAGACAAGGAAGGTTCTCGGGGTGCCACTATATATAGTCAATACTGGGCTACAGTACTGCCCTGGGGCTTGCCAGCAGGGCTGTGGCCCAAGGAGACAGATATTTCCTAGTCCTGAATCTTTCTAGGGAGACCCTTGAGGATTGAACATCAGCCCAGCCTTCCCGATGGTTCTCTAGGGATACAGCAGTCAGGCTCAAGAGCCCACGGTCCCAGGAGCAAAAGCCAGCCCCAGAACTAGCAGACCCCCCAACAGTTGTGCCCACAGGTCTGTGAAACACCCCCTGCCTGGGTGGGGTGTGGGGTGGAGTGACACCCAGGCCCCGGGCAAAGCTGTAGCAGGACAGCTCTCTCCCTGAGCTGCCCTTGGGGGCAGAGCCAGCAAAACCAGCCATGTGGAGCTGGAACCTGTTTTGTTGGGCTCTGCCTGAGGCCTCTGAATCAACCCTCCTCAGTGGCATATACCCAGACCTCTAAGTCTTTGAAAGCTGGGAGGTACAGTTGGACTCATGCCTACATAGAGCTTATAGACCCCAACCCAGAGCCAAGCATTTGGGCCTTGTGTGGCTGACAGTGTCCAGAACCTGGGCAGGTCCAAGGCTCCAGGAGGGCATGAAGCAGGTTAAGTTGCCAAAGCCACAGACTGGGCTGGATAGCTGCTCTGAAGTTTCTCTAGACAAGAAGGGGCTATTTCCAGGGGACAAAGTCAGGGTGCAGTGGAATTCCCTGCCAAGGGAGGGTGTGGCCCAGTCCTGACCAGTTTGGGGAGGTGAGGAGAGGCAGTAGCTATGTCATTCACTGCCAGGCAGTAGCAGTCACCTCCACCCCACACAGGCAGTTGCCCCAGAGGAGAGGCAAGGGATGGCTTAGCCTTGACCCACGTGTCTGCTGGATAACGCCACCGGACACTGGTCTAGACAGCGGTCCCTGTAAAGTCCTGCTTTTCACACACCCGCCCCCACCAGGGCCCACCCCAGCCACCCCGTGCCTGGAGATGTCCTATTAAGGTCATAGACGCGGGGGCTCAGTGGAGCGCATCCATCCCTCCCCCGGGCCCCCCGAAGGCTGCAGGGGGCGAGCGAAGTTGGTGAGTCTTGCGGCGAATGACTGGGCTCGGTTGGGACAACGGTCGGGGACAGCAGCTGGGGACACGGCCGGCTGTCAGGCTGGCTAACCTGGAGGGGCCCGCGCGCCCGAAAGGGCAGACAGGGGCCAGAGGCTCCGTACCTTTGTACTTCTCCCGCACCTCCTCGTAGGCCTGGATGAAATCCTGTTCGTCGGGTGGTGGGCCAGACGTCAGCAGATGGGCCATGCTGGCGGGAGAAGAACGCAACGGGCCGCCGCGCAAGGCCAGCCCTGGCGGCCGCTCTGCCCCCGCCGCCTCCGCGCGCACGGCTTAAAGAGGCCTCCCCCGCCCCGCCCCGCCCCGCACCCAGGATGCCCCACGGGCGGGGCGGGGCCGCGCCGGCCAGCCAGCCGCCGACCTGCCCCGTGGCCGTACCCGCTGCCTGGCGCCCCTTCGCGGGGAACCCGAGCCTTGATCCCACACACATCCAATTGCAAACACTCCCCTGCCTACTCCGGGAGCCAGAGGCTGCCTGAGCTCGGTCTAAGGTGGCCGTTCGCCACTTCTCCAACTCCTTCGCCCCGGGCCACTTCACCTGGCCACCTGAGGGAGGCCCCCTTCCTGCCTGGCTCCCTCCCTCCTCTCGCCGTTACTTAGAACGTCCCTCCATCATGACAGTGGACCTTATAGTTTTGACATCGGCGAAATATAAGAAGCCCTTGGAACACGGGGGAAAGTCGCACGTAAAAAAGACGGGGTACACAATTTACAAAAGAAAATGCCTTAGTAATAAAAACATAAAAGTTCCTTTCTACCCAAACATCTGAAACAGACCGGTCTCCCAGCATCGACACACCTTCCTTTCCCCATTGGTTCTGGAAACCTTAAACACTGTGTGAATCAGGAGCAGAAGCTCTGCATCTAGAAACCAGTCCTTAGAAAATTAACCAGAAGCCGGGCGGTGGTGGTGCAAGCCTTTAATCCCAGCACTTGGGAGGCAGAGGCAGGCGGATTTCTGAGTTCGAGGCCAGCCTGGTCTACAGAGTGAGTTCCAGGACAGCCAGGGCTACACAGAAAAACCCTGTCTCGGAAAAAAAAAAAAAAGGAAAAAAGAAAAGAAAAGAAAAAGAAAATTAACCAGAGAGCACAAATAGCATGTGGGGCTGTCTACAGCATGCAAAGCAGTAAACACAGAAACCACCCAGCCAGTTAAAAGGGCTTCTGGGGTACCTTGTCTCTACCCTCACCCCTGTCTTTAAAGGCCTGAGATAGTGGAGGGTATTCAAAAGAGTTCAAGTGGGAAAATAACCCCTTTTATAAGGTGTGTGTGTGTGTGTGTGTGTGTGTGTGTGTTCCAGCGCTCAGATCAAGAATAGTCCTAAAGGCAGAGTGGGGAGCATGTCTTTTATCTGTCCCCCTCCCCCATCTCCATGGGCGGCTGCTACGGGTCCACCAGCAGAGTTCCTGGATATTGCAGCATCTGCGTGCTCAGCCTTTCAGTCTACCCTTACCACCTCCTGCACTTCAAATGCCTCATCATCCCCTAGGGGATAGAGTCAGTGTTCCCTTTCCCAGGACATCCCAACCCAATGGCCTCCAGCCTTAAATGACACACTTCTCAAAGGAACAGGCTGCCCTCCAGAAAGCTAGTCTTCTACTGCCTGCTGTCTCCCATGGTGCCTTTCACCTCAGTCTTTCCCATCCTCGGAGTGGCCAGTTCCTGAAAGGAACAGCTGGCCCCTGGCTCACGGAGGTTCTGGGGCTCTCACGGATTAAACATCTTCTCTTTTCCAGGTGGTAATGTGCTCCCGCCCTCAGATGGCAGCCAAGGCCGGAGAAGCAGTTTGACCTCAAGAGACCAAGAAACTATTCCAACTCGCGATGGGCATCTGGACCGGTTTCCAGGAGACCACCGCTGAGCAGTGGCAGCCGGAAGCCAGACGTCAGCCCTTTAAAAGACCTCCAACCTCTTGCAGCTACCAAGGTCGAGCCAGCAGGTGGCGCTGTGCTACCTGAACTCACTAGTTCAGAATGAGCCCTCCTCAGCTGATCAATCGCCCCGGATGTCTTATCCAGTCCCACACCTGGACACAGTACGCGGAAGGTGTTTTGACACCCGTGCTGATGAGGCAAGCTGGCCGGACCCTTCCCCATTACCTGCAATGCGGATGACGGCCCTCTCTGCAGGATCCAAGACGCTCCCGTTGCCCACAGGACCACCTCCACTCCGCCGGCTTCTCTGGGTTTTCCCGAGGTTCCAGGGCAGTGTGTCCCCGGGGCTGGGTGAACCACTGCTTCCATTGGAACTACCTTCAGCCACCGCCACTGTCCGTACCTCGGAGTCCTCCCCTGACATGGCCTCCTGGAGAGAAAGTAAGAAGGAGTCACACTCTTACTTGTGGGGAAAGTTGATACTGTACATCGACCCACCACCACCGCCTTAACCTGAACATTGATACCAAACTCCTATCTTACCCACACACTGACCCCCTGATGCTCGGCCCAGACTTTACCATCTCTCTCCCATTCCTGCCTGTCCTCACATCCTCCAGCACACACACTGACCATCGTTGCTGTCTCTTAGTTACCCAAACGCTAACTATCCCCGCCCCCATCCCCAGCACAGGACAGTGGCTCCACCCTCCGCCTGTCCAACCGGAGGAGAAGAGGGTGCTACCTTCAAGCACACATTGATAGGACCCTGTCACTGGGACTAGAGCTTCCATTCCCTGCATTTCGGTCTTGAACTCCCTCTCCTCTGATCCTCCAATAGGCTGGCATGAGGCCACCATCAACAAACACGGCTTATGTCCCTATTGTCCCACTCTTCAAAACAAGACCATCAACCCCAGTCTGTGGTCACTGCATCTACCTCCAGGCTCAGCCTTTAGGACTCCCCATCAATCTTCCCCACCTCTAGCCTACACAGTCCCACCTCTGTCTCTGCGATCTCCGCAGCGAAGGCCTATAAATAGCTGGAGCCGCAGCGGCGTGGGTTGCGGGAACTCGGATGCGGCAAGGCCCGGGGGAGCCCGGCAGCCGCTCTAGCAACCCACCAGCTTACTGCGTGCAGCCAAAGCGCACGCATCCCCACGCGTGCACACGCCCCAGCTCCCTGCCCCAAGAGCACTGGCGTGCGAAGAGGTGAATGGGGCTCTGTCTCAGCGGGGGTGGCACAGAGTGGGGGCACAATG